>CM076574.1:553816936-554515540 GCA_034641835.2 Pinus albicaulis
GTCCGGCTCTTTCTCAATTTCTACCCATCATCCTTGTTGAGATTCTTAGCATGCCTCGCAATCTCAATAGCTTCCCTGAGATTCCTATGGTGGAAGTGATCAACCTTAGCAATGACTTTGGAATCCTTAATGCATACATGGTGACATGATTTTCTGCATGCTTCACAAGAGCTGATGTGTGGGACCGATTATGCCTAATGTTTGCAGCATGCTCTTGGATTCTCTGTCTAATATATCGACCTGTTTCCCCAATATAGGGACTACCACAGGAACAAGGAACCATGTAAACACTTTTCATGTCTTTAAGGTCAATAGAGTCCTTAACACTTCTAAATTGGTGGGTCTCTACCTCACCTCAACTTTCTTCAGTTTCCAAGGTGATTTGTATGAGAAAACTTGTGGTGTTGCTACGAGTTCCCCTCTTTCTCCTATTGTTGCTAACATATTTATGGAAGATTTTGAAATGAAGGCCTTAGCCTCAACTTAATTGCACCCTAGGAAATAGAATAGGTTCATGGATGATACTTGTGTCATATGGCCCCATTGTCATGAAAAGTTAGATCTATTTCTTGAGCACCTAAATTCCTAGTCTAATTCCATCAAATTCATGATGGAAGTAGAGGTGGATGGATGCTTGCACTTCTTGGATATCCTTCTTTCTAGAATGGATGATGGTTCCATTTCCTACCAATTTTTTCGCAAGAAAACTCACATGAAACAATATCTTCATGTTGGTTCTCATTATTTTCCGGCTCAGAAATTTGGTGTTCTTTGCACTCTTGCTACCAGTGCTCTAAGAAGCTTTGATGACATCCACTTAGAGTCAGAGAAACCCCATCTTCTTGAAGTCTTTGAGAATAATGGATATAGTAGATCTCAAAGCCTTAAGGCCTTTCAAAAAGCCTATAAAGGGTTAAGAGGAAAATATACCCGGGTAGATCCCATCTCCAAAGTTCATGTCTTGTTTATCCAACGGACTTCGGACAAAATTGCTCGTGTCCTTAGAAGGAATAATGTCTCCTCTTCTTTCAAGCCTCTCTGTACTATTAGAAACTCTCTCGAATCTGTGAAGGACCCTATTGGCCCCAAAGACATGAAAGATTTTTAAATGGTTCCATGTCCCTGTGGTACTCCCTATATTGGGGAAACGAGTTGATCTATTAGACATAGAATCCAAGAGCATGTTGCAGACATTAGGCACAATCGGTCCCGCACATTAGCTATTGCGGAGCATGCGGAAAAATCGTGTCACCATATATGCATTAAGGATTCCAAATTCATTTCTAAGGTTGATCACTTCCACCATAGGAAGCTCAGGGAAGTTATTGAGATTGAGAGGCATGCCAAAAAATCTCAATAGGGATGATGGGTGGAAATTGAGTAAGAGTTGGACTCTGGCTCTCTCTAGGTGATTTCTCCCCCTTGTGTTGACACTCAGGTCGCTTTTGGTATCAATTGTTTTGTTTTTTGGTTTTATTCCCGTTGACCTTGATTTTAATTTTTCTTTAATCCTCCCATTTAGTACTCTTTTTATTGTTCTTAGTCCTTCCTTATTTTTATTTAGTCATAATATATTTTATATTATCTTAGTAATTATAATAATAATATATAAATAAAAATTTTAATTTTTTTATTAAAATAAATTAAAATTATTTTTAACCTTGTTTTACTTGAATATGTATTATTAAATTCTTTTAGTCTTACCTTTATTACCCTATTATAATATTAATAAAAAAATTTATTAACATATTTATTAATAAATTCTAATTTATTATTCATTAACCCCTTTTAATTCGAAATTCTTAATGACTAGTTTTTGACGGCTATCTCCCAACAATGATGCATCCCACACTATTTATTCGTTAAAATCGATTATCTTTTTCACCTTGTCTTGAGGATGCACCACATTAAATGGTTAGAAAATTCAAATCTTAATAATGTGATTAATCCAAAAAACATTTACTAAATTTCTTTATACTAATTATTATTATTAATAATATTTATCATAAGAAGATTATTCTATACAACATTACCTATCCTATATATTTAACTACAAAACACCTATTAACATAATTAAATAAATATCAATATTTTTATATTATAAAATTAAAATTTTGACATTTATAAAATTAATATAATATTAGCAATACTTATTATTTTTTAGATTTAAAATCTAAATTTATTAACATTGTTTATTCCGAATCTAAAAAAAGTTATTTTTTAAACACTACATTTGATGATGTGGAAGATGATGATTCTTCTTCTTCTCTTATATATTTAATTACAAAACACCTTTTAACATAATTAAATAAATATCTATATTTTTACATAATTAAATAAATATCAATATTTTTATATTATAAAATTAAAATATTGACATTAATAAAATTATTTTATTAATATAATATTAACCATACTTATTATTATTTAGATTTAAAATTTAAATTTATTAATAGATTTTGGTCGACGTTTCGAACCAACTAATGTGGTTCATCCTTTGACATATAATGATATTCTTCTTCTTACATATTAATTTTTTTTAATACTTATTATTATTATTTTATCTCAGTAAAGATTATTTTATATTGTGTTGCATTTCTTATATATTTAATTACAAACACTTTTTAACATAATTAAATAAATATCAATATTTTATGTTATAAAGCTAAAATATTCACATTAATAAATTAATGTAGTATTAACGATATTTATTACTATTTTTTAAAATTTGGTAGGATTATATTTTTTGTTGAGATTTTGCATATTATTTTGGCTAAAATCTCATGGATAATGCCAACAATAGGATTTGTTCCAAATCTGATGGCATCAAATCCTAAAGAGGAGATATTAATCCTATTTTCTTGTGATGGGATGGAATTGAATTAATTATTCAGTTTCTTCTCTACATCTATAAATTGTAAGCCCATAGAGGCAAAAGATATATGAGGGTGAGGAAGAGGAAGTGTAGATGTGAGAACTATGCTGTTGTAATCTCCTGTTGAATAAGAAGAAAGTCGTTACCTCTGTTTGGTGGATGTAGCCCAGATTGGTTGGGTGAACCACGTTAAATTCTGTCTTTATTTTAATTGTTGTGTATGTGAATTATTTGATTTCGCTGTGCATACTCTAGCAATTGGTATCAGAGGAATTGGTATCACATCCTTGGATCGGTGAGATCAGTATCATAGCCTCGGATCGATGAGATCGGTATCACAACATTACATATTGATGCCTGCTTGCTGAGTGGGAGGAGCGTCGTGAGCTGAAGGAAATCTCTGGTCGTTTGTCTGGAACGACCAGAAACGTTCATATACCTTTACCAATGGAGAATTTTTTATTGATTTTTTTTTTTTTTGTCATACAAGATTATTCTACGCGTTACACACTGGCTGTTAAACTTTGACAATGTTGCTCGACGTCTATTCATCGGAGTTTTGATTGTTTGACAATGCAGATCATCTTTAAAATGTATACTCTACTTTTATGTTCAACCTACCGTGTTGCCCAAGATGCGAAGTGTGCATGACGAAAGGTATAACTATAGCTGCGTTAGAGATCAGAGCAGCGTGGAACGTGGATTGAGCGTGGCTCCATACAAGATTGCTGTGCATGGCGTGGAAAATTTGTATGGCCGTTGGTGATGTATGTTTTCAAGTTAATTTTTTTTGTGCAAACAAGTTTGTGTGAAGGCTGAAGGCAACTTGCATGAAGGCCCAAACGAGCTGCTGCATGAAGGCTGAGGCAGCTTGCGTGAAGGCCCAAACAAGCTTGCGTCAAGGCTTTGTTTAAGGGAGCCGTGATAAAATTTAAACTGAGGTATATGTCTGATGAAGAGTGCAGTTTTGATCTACCAGTATTCTATGATATTAGCTTTCCGCTATATTGCTGTTTGTGCAATAACTCCATAGTCTTTGTACATATTCTTTGGGATTTTTTTATTAAAGTAAAATCTTCATTTATTAAGATTTGAAATTGGAAATTATTGACACAAGCTACTCAATATGGAAAAAACTCAAAGTGCTCGGTTTGAGATCGAGAAGTTTAATGGGAGAAATAACTTCGAAATTTGGAAAGTCAAGATGCACGATTTACTCGTACAACAAGGTGTGGCGAAGGCACTTTTGGGAAAATCCAAACAACCTCTCTCCATGAAAGATGACGAATGTAGTGAAATCGATGACAGAGCACTGAGCGGCATACGATTGTGTTTGGCGGATGATGTTTTATTTAACATCGTGTTAGAGAAAACAGTCGTTGGACTATGGACAAAGCTAGAAAAATTGTACATGACTAAATCCTTAACCAACAAGATTCTTCTGAAAAGACAGTTGTACAGCTTGCACATGAAGGAAGGTACAACTATAACCGATCATCTGAATACCTTTAATACTCTCTTGGTGTAGTTAGATAGCATAGAAGTAAAATTTGATTCAGAAGATAAAGTTGTAACTTTATTATGCTCTTTTCCTGAGTCATGGGATCATTTTGTTACTTCTATAAGTTTTAGTTCATCAGAAACCCTTGAATTTGATGATGTTGTTGGAGCTATGCTATCTTAAGAAACCAGAAAAAGGTCAAATTTAGAAACCTCTACATCAGAAGCAATGATGGTTAGAGGTCGATCTAAAGAAAAACGTTTCAGTCAGAAAAACAACTCTCGGTCAAAATCGAAAGGGAAAAAGAGTAAGCTAAAATCCTGGTTTTGCGGCAAATCGAGACATTTGAAGAAGGACTGTTGGAAGAGTGTTGTGACCAGCAACAACCCCCCTTTTTATTTAATATTAGTAATAATACTAAATAAATGGGGACCCTTAGCTAAAAAATCCAAAAAATCAATTAGGATTTGTTTTCCTTTTCAAATAAAACTTTCTATCATAAACTTAGAGAAATCCCTTAGAAAGAACCTTAAGAAACACTTAAGTTTATGATAGATTACAATAAAATTGTTCTTTAAACAAAATAGCGCATCCATCGCAAAATGGTAGATATCTTTTGTAAAACTGAAATTGCGATTTTGCGATAACGCGATCCCAAAAAGCCTATACAATAACATATTGGTAGCAGATCGCATAGCACAGAAAAAAGAAATGTTAAATGAATAATTTTTGCGCTATTTACAATTTTGCGCTTTTGCGATATTTGCGATGTGCGCTTTTGCGCTATTTGCAATTTGCGCTTTTGCGCTATTTGCAAAATTGCGATGGTTACGTTTTGCGATATTGCGATATTGCGATATTGCGCAGATCGCAATGTCGCAGATTCATAAAAGTGCGTTGTTCAAAGAAAATCTTCCCATATATCAATATCCGTTATGCGCTTTAATGATTGGATTAAATGAATGGATTGTCAATTAATGGTAAATGAGATTTTGTTTTGATTGAAAGTCGTTTCATGTTATAATAATATATTTCATCCGCCTTTTCATTTAAAACTATCTCATCACCTTTCTTATGCCATTACTCTCATTTAACTCGTAAAACGCAGGCACGAAGGAGCAAACTTCCATACAAAGCATTCACAAAACATTATGGGTAAGAAAGAGAAGAGCTCGAATTCTGAAAACAGAGAAATGGCTTCACTGTATGCAGACACCGCTTGCAATAAGGATGTCGGTATAACCACATGGGAAGGAATGTATAATTTGCTGGAAGAAGAAAATCCTGTGGTATTGAAAGTTGCGGCTACAGCAGGTTCCAGTAATACGTCTGAGGCAACTCTTAAAGAACTGGCTTGCTCATTTCTGCATAGGATAGCGGCAAGGCCGAGGATTCTCCCGTATACGGACATGGTGAAATGGGTGCTGGACAGCACCGATATTTCAGACAGGCAATTTAGAACTCCATCTCAAGAGCTAATCGGGTCATTCACCACGGAAGATTTGAGGCTGATGTATAAGTTGCCAGAACCTCAGGTGACTTATAATAAGCAATTCATGGAAGATTTTGCCAGATAACATGCGAATTTGTCAGAATACACACAGGAGTGGACCAAAAGAGATGAACCGTTGAAGAAAAACAAACATGGGCGGACAGTACCAAAAAAGGATGTTTTAGACGCTGTTCACAAGTTCAATATCCAAGTGGGAAATTTGACACAGTTTCTACCACAAGATAGGGTATGTGAGTTTGCCAAATTATCCCCTATAGAGCTTTTAGAAGTTACTGAAAAAGCTGTTGGAGATCAAGAGCTCTCAGGGAGACATAAAAGCTCTTATTGAGAAAAGTCGGGAGTTGAAGAGACTTAAAATAACTGTAAAGCAAAATGAGGAAACATTGACCAAATTCAAGAGCAAGAAAAAGATGTGGAGCGTTTTCGGCAAAGAGAAAAACTACTGTGAAAGGTCGAATCTATAAAGAAGAAACTACCGTGGCTGAAGTATGATAGGAGAAAATGGCGAAGCGAAATCGAGATGAAATTGCAAAATTAATAGCAGAGCAAAAAAAAGCTCCAATAGAGGAGAATGCACAAATCAGAAGGGCAGAGAAGGCAGCAGAGGAGGCGGCTATAGCGGAAAACACTCTTACTGATTGTGTAAATGATAATTTACACAAAGCTAATTTGATTTCAGAAACTGTTCCAGGATATCTCCCACAGGCACATCAACTACAAACGGAATGGAGGCAAAAATCAGAAGAAAGAGCAAAATCAATCCAGGGGCTGACAAGATTAAATTGGGACTCTTACTGGACATACTTAGTGAAGCCACACAGTCAGCACAGTGCGCTTAATTGTATCATCAATTCTACAGAGAAGATTGCGCCTACACTTGCGGACTCTGTCTTTTCAGGACAGTTGAATTTTGAAGTCGGTCAACCACATCTTCTCAAAACTATGCTAGATGCCTGCAAGTTTAAAGACCAAGTTCATAAATAGTTAGTTAATAAGCTTTATTTTCTTAGATTTAGTTTTAATTTTACTGTATTTTAGCCTAGGAAAAGGACGGTCATTAAACCGAATCCTTAATTTTTGTAATAGACTATTTTTAGATTTAGCTAAGTAGTATTTAAACCCTTCTCATGCATTTAGAGAAGGGTCCTGGATCTTAATATTTTGACTTGGAGATTACATTTCTGTACTCCACTGACTTATATATTTTTTAAAAGGATCACATTTGGTGATTTTATGCGGAATTATCTTTGAAGTGTTGCATTTCTGTACCTTGGAATTTGATTTTGCATCAGAATTACTGGATTAGAGTATCAAATTTCATTTGAAAGCTTTCAAGATGAATAAGGTATTTCTATCTGTTCACTGTTGATTTCTTTTGTCTTATGATATTCGCTTTAAAATTTGCTATCATTTACAAATATTTGTTTTCATAACGTTTCTTTATATATATCATTTTTTAGTATAATTGAAATGTTATCTTTCATAAGTATATGTAGATGATATATTATGATGAATGCAATATGCTAATACAACTCTGTTTAATTTCTTAAACATAGTTATCTTTATTTGTTTATGCACATTTCGATTTAAATGATAATACATTTTTATGGTTATTGTTTAAAAGAAATAATCTGAAGTTGTATTCACATATGATTGCCCGGGTTATAATTTCTTTATCAATATTTAGTTTAAATTAGATAGTTTTATTTCAGTCAATTTAGTCCCATTTTCACTCATCCAAATCAACCCATCACCAACCCATTAGTTATAAGGAAACTGGTCCTTTCAACCCAGTCGAAGCCACCATACCAAACGGATAAGGAGCTGTCCTAAGGTCCCGACCGGGTGGTTTTCCCCAATGTTTGAAGCAGAGATTTTCTAGGCTTCAACATTTTTGGCGCTAGAAGGAGGGCATGAGCTATGAATGGCAAGTAAATCTTTACCCACAAGCCATTCTGAGAGCAAAACACCCTCATCAACTTCTTCAATTACTTCTGAAATACAAAATCGTATAGAAGGAATTGAGAAGAATATTCATACACCCACTACCAAAATCTCAAAACAATCAGACAATCAAAATCCTGAGTCTCCTGAAGTTCGAGATTTAATTCATAAATTGAAAGGATTCTCGTTATCTCTAGATGAGTCTGAAATATCTGAAGGTAGTGTAACTTCAAAATTTGTTTCTTCAAAACATCTTACTAGGCTTCAAAGTGAAAAACTTGGTATTTCTCTGAAAGAATTCCCTTTACTTAGTAGAGTCAAGACAAGAACAAATCAATCGGAATCAGTAAGTGATATAAGTTCTTCATCTAATATTCAATTACCTGTTTTCGAAATCCCAACTCAACAAAGTACAGTTGTTTCCACATAATCTCCTCAATCATCATCTCCTCAATCATCATCAATCTCAACATCATCTATTCCAACAACTTCTATTCAAACACCACCAGCTTCTACTACTCCTCCAATAGTTGTTCCAATAATGGCTAGACCATGGGCTACTCCAGGGGCTGTCAACATGGCCGCACCTTTACATGATTTACCAGACAATCCTGGAAAATGGCTTCCAAAGTTTAGCCCAGATCTTAACATTCAAGCTGAAGAACATATCAATAACTTTATGCTGGCTGTAAATTTGAATGGAGTCGTACATGAAGATGTGGTAGTCAAACTATTCCCTTATACTCTTCAAGGGGTAGCAGGATCCTGGTACTTTTCATTACCTTCAGGATCCATAACAAGTTGGGCCATTTTTGCAGATCATTTTTTAACCAAATTTGGAGATGACAGATCAATAGCTACTTTAATCAACGATCTCTCAAATTTGAAAGTAGAACCCAAGGAACCCATTAAAGAATTCAACGCTAGATTAAACAAACTCTTGAACAAAATTCACATAGATTCAAGGCCTAGTGAACAAGTCAGAATTGAATGGTACATAACTGCCTTACCCTCAAACATAGCAATTTTTGTAGATAGAGCTGCAAAACCTACATTAGCCGAAAATATGAAAGAAGCTATTGCAGTAGAAAAACGAATTGTTTCTCTAGAAAAGAAAAATGCTATTGAGGAAAGGAAATCAAAGAAAGTCAGCTTCAAAGATGATTTAAAGAAAAAGGCCAAAGACCCATACGACATGGAAGGTTTACAAAAAGTTCTTAAAACCATGTCAAATAAAATGGTTGAAATTAAAAAACAAGTAGTTGAAACTTCTACCAAAAAACCATTCCGAAATTTCAGAAGAAACCAAGTTGAATCTAAACCTCCTAATGCAATCTCTAATGCAGAATCAGAAGAAGAGGAAGAAGAAGAAGATACGTCTTTAGTATCAGATGAGGAAGATGAGAATGAAGAAATAGCCGAATTTCATGGAATGTGGGATTTTATTCTCCCTAATTCTGATAGTGAGGTAGAACAAGAAGCTATGCCTGTAAGTACTAGGAGTAAATCTACAACAGAGCCTATACAAACAGCTCCAAAAAAGAAAATTACAACTCCTAGTACTAAAGACAAATCCCCTGCAAAGAAAACCTCCCCATTACCTACTCAAAATCAGCCATCTTCTTCTAATCCTCCTACATCAACAACAAAAACTTTAGTGGTGTCAGATCCTATGGAGTATAACATTGTTGAAGACATGAAAAAGATTAAAGCCAACATTTCCTTACATGAACTCAGCAAACTAAAACACCAGCAGAAGTTGCTATTGAAAGAATTAAACGCTACACCAATTTCTCCTTTACCAAGTGGTGTAGTAGCAAAAGCAGCTAGGGGAGTTGGTAAGCCACTAGATAAGGTAGATGCTACTGATACCGTGCTCATTGGAGAAAAGTCAAATTATCAAACTCCTCCTTTTCTTCTGACTTATGAAATGTACAATAAGAATCTGCATAATTGTTTGATTGATTCTGGAGCTTCCTCTAATATAATGCCTACTTCTGTTTGTTCCAAATTGAATATCGAACCACAGAAATCGGCAGTTCATATTGTTCAATTGGATCGCTCTAAAGTTCAAGTTGTAGGAGAAATCAATTCAGTTACTATCAGATTAGCTTCCGATCCTAGGATTGTCCAAAGAATTGATATTTTGATTGCAGATATTCCTGAATTCTATGGATTAATTTTAAGCAGGGACTGGTCTGCGAAGCTTAATGGTTATATCTCAACTGATTATTCACATATGTGGCTTCCCTACAAAGGGAAACCAAATCAAATCAAAGTTGAACGAGAAAAACATATGACACACACTATCACTGAATTTTAACAACCTAATGAACATGTGGCATTTAACAACAATATTCTTGGAGGTTATTCTGCTGAATCATTTCTTGGAAACTTCAAAGCACCTCAATCACATTTTTCTGTAAATACTTTTGTTTCTCAAATAGAAAATTTTTCACAATCTGATTCTTCAAAAATTGTAAATACTTCTGATATAATTGTAGATAAGTCAATAGATAAATATTTATTTTGGTCGTTATATTTTGATGGATCAAAGTCTAGTGATGGAGCTGGAGCAGGATGCATTTTAATTGATCCAGATGGAGAGAAAACCATGCTGTCATGTAGATTAGAATTTGAGTGCACGAACAATACCGCAGAATATGAAGCCTTGGTTCAAGGGCTTTATAAAGTTATAGGGTTAGATGTTAAATACTTGAAAGTCTTTGGTGATTCCGAAATTGTTATAAAACAAGTTAGGAATACTATTCATTGCCTTTCAGGACATCTTAAACACTATCAAACCCTAGTACAAGATCTTACAACTCAATTTTTAGCATTCAATATTTCTCCTATTCCTAGGAATCAAAATACATCAGCTGACTTGTTAGCTAATGTTGCATCTAAACTCCTGCCTGCTGAAGATTGCAGTCCTGATATATTTTCTGTAGAATTGATTTTTCGCCCATCTGTCCCCGATAATGTCACAAATTGGAGAGTTTTCTATCATGATCAAGATATTTTAAATTTCATGACTTCAGAGAAATCATATGATGAGCAAATTATTGATGAGAATGATCATGATTTACAAATTGCTTCAAAAGGTAATGAAAATCCCATTCCAAAATCTGTTATTAAATTAGAGGATTTATATCACATTAAAGACAGATTCAAGAAAGTCACTAATTCTAAACTTCAAAGTTCCACTTTGAAGTTTGAATTAGTAAATCTTGGTTCTGATTCTAAACCTCAAAACGTTAATTTAGGACTCAATTTAACACCAGAGGAAAGGAATGCTTTCATTAAACTCTTGAACAAATATAAAAAAGTTTTTTCTTGGAATTATGATGATTTAAAAACGTATGATACTTCGGTTATTCAACACACAATTCCAATGCTTCCTGATATTAAACCTGTTCAACAAAATTTAAGGAAGGTTCATCCAAATCTTGAAGGACAAATCAAATCAGAACTTAATAAACTCTTAAAAGCCAAAATCATTTTTCCTGTAAGGCACTCCAATTGGGTTTCCAATATGGTACCTGTAAGGAAGAAGAATGGTGATATAAGAATCTGTATTGATTTTAGAAACTTAAACAAGGCATGTTTAAAAGACAATTTCCCATTGCCAACCATGGAACAAATACTTCAAAAGGTAGCTGGTTCTGAACTTATGTCCTTTCTTGATGGATTTTCAGGCTATAATCAAGTTTTAGTTCATCCAGATGACAGATTGAAAACAAATTTCAGAACAAAATGGGGAACTTATGCTTATCAGAAAATGCCTTTTGGTCTAATAAATGCAGGAGCAACTTTTCAAAGAGCCATGGACATAGAATTTAAAGGTCTGATCAATAAATCAGTTGTTGTTTATCTTGATGACATAACAATATTTTCAAAAAAGAGAGCCAATCATCTACATGATTTAAAACAAATATTTGAAAGATGTAGAAGGTTTGGTATTTCCTTAAATCCGAAGAAATCTTTCTTTGCTTTAGATGAAGGAAAACTTTTAGAATTTGTTGTGTCAAAAGATGGTATATATATTGATCCAGATAGAGTGAAAGAAATTTCTGATATTTCTTTACCTCATAACAAAAAATCCATGCAATCATTTCTTGGACAGATCAATTTTGTTAAAAGATTCATTCCTGATTTTTCTTTTATTGTTTTACCTATGCAAAATATGATCAAGAAGAATTCAGTATTCAAATGGGGGCATAAAGAGAAAGAAGCCTTTGATGCAATCAAACAGGCAATCATTAATGCACCTGCATTGAATACTCCTAATTTTTCTAAAGATTTTATTTTGTATACTTTGGCCACCGAAACATCCTATGTTGTTGTTTTAACACAGCTCAATGATCAACAAATAGAAGCACCAATTTCTTTCTTTAGTTCAGACTTGCAAGGAGTTGAGCTTAATTATTCCGATGTAGAAAAACAAGCCTTTGCTGTGTTTAAATCAATCAAACATTTTAGACCTTTTCTCTTGAAGACACATACAAAAATCATTGTCCCATTCTCTGCAGTGAGGCAATTATTAATTCAAAAAGAAGTAGGAGAAAAGAGCGCTAACTGGGTAACAGCCTTACAAGAGTATGATATTGATATTAAACCAACTAAGATTGTTAGAGGACAAGGTTTTTGCAGATTATTGGCAGGAGCTCATAACATACCAGAAAATCAAGATATTCAAGTAAGTCAGATAAGTGTTACAGATTCCGAATCCCAGTATGCTGATCTTATCTATTACTTGAAAAATGGGTATGCTCCTTCTAATCTCAGCTATAAGAGTAAACACGCTTTAAGGTTAAAGGCTACTAAATATGAGATCATTGATAATGTGTTATTCAGGAAAAATTATGATTCAATCTTATTAAGATGTCTTAAAAAGGCTGAAGCTGAAAAGGTTTTGCAAGAATTGCATGATGGACCACCAGGAGGTAATTTTGGAGGTGATACCACAGCTCACAAAATAATTCGTGTTGGTTATTACTGGCCTACCCTGTTTAAATATACACATGATTACGTAAGGAAGTTCAGAATTTGTCAAACTGCAATTGGAAGACAAAGGAAACCATCTTTTCCTTTGCAACCAGTGACTATTGAGCAACCATTCGAACAATGGGGGCTTGAAATTATTGGTGAGATAGTTCCTCATTCTTCCAAACAACACAAGTACATCCTTACTGCAACTGATTACTTCACAAAATGGGTAGAAGCAATCCCATTGAAGGTAGCCAATTCTGATGCAATTATTGATTTCATAGATCAATTCATCATAACCAAGTTTGGTGTACCTAATGCTCTAGTCTTTGACAATGCATCTTACTTCTCTGGAAATAGTTTAATAGAATTTGCAGTCAAAAGAGGTTTTAAATTGAAATATTCAGCAAATTATTATCCACAAGGTAATGGTTTTGCTGAATCCACTAACAAAAATCTTATCAAAATCATTAAAAGGACCATTAATCAAAATCAAAAGAATTGGCACAAGTCTTTAATATTTGCATTATGGGTTGATCGTATCACTGAAAAAGCTTCAATAGGAACTTCACCTTTCAATTTAGTTTATGGAAAAGAAGCTGTGATACCATCAAATTCAACTCTTCCATCATTAGCCCTAGTGCAATTTATTGAAGAAAATCCTTCTTCATCCATTCAATTGAGATATGATCAAATCCTTAAACTAGAAGAAGATAGAGATAAAGCAAAATTACTCATGAAAAACATCAATGTAGCCTTGTAAAATCTTCTTTTGATGTAAGTTCTACCGGCTCAAAAAATTTGTCAATTGGTGATCTCATTTTGAAATGGGATAAAGCACACGAAGAAAAAGGTAAACATACCAAATTTCAGAAAATGTGGCTTGGACCATTTCAGATTGTTGAGAAGATAAGCTCAAATACATTCATACTCCAAGATCTAATAGGTAAGAGAGAGTCTCTTCCTGTAAATGGGCTTATCTTGAAGAAATTCTTTTCATAAGGAGGTAACCCCTTCTTAAACTGTACATATTCCTTTCTGCAAAGTTTTTGATTGTTTTTGCAAATAAAAGTTGTTAATAGGGCTATAATTGACTGTTTACTATTTAGGAAAATTTCTTAGGAAAAATATTATAAATATTTATTTTGTGTAAATAAGAATTTGTAAAGGAATGATCACAGTTTTTGGATAGTTTAAAATAAGATGTTAAACTTTGAAAGATTATTTCAATCATTTGCATGATCTTTGAAACTGAGGAGAATAAATCAATATATTGTTAAGCAGAGAAAGGTTATCTATAAAAGTAAGATTTTTCAAAGTCTTGGTACTCAAGAAACTCTGAAAATTCTCATCCATTGATTCTTAAGGATAAAACTAGTTCACCCCATCCATTTAAGTTGTGATTTTTTAGAATGTAATTCTAAGAAATTATGCGAAAATTTTAAGAGATAAGAGGTCTCATTATGATTCGACTTACCATGTTCATAAGAAATTAATGAAACTGACATTATCAATACTGCATATCAAAACAGGGTAATGGCTTATAAATATAAGACAAGGGGTCTCATCACGAGCCAGCTTGTTCAGTTTAATTATAACTAGTGAATGGCATTGTTATTAACTGCTACCAAACCGCAACAATGACCTAAAAAATAAAAATATAAAAGACAAAAACATGAGATAATAGGTCTTATGAATTTATCTTTTAAAGCCATAATTTTAATGGAGGGGACAAGGGACAATAAATGGTTACGGTTTAAAGGTAACCTCAATAGACTATGAACGCTTGGCAGCAACAAAGAGGCAATACCTATGGCAATAGAGTAGGATATAAACCAAAACGTAGAGAAATCTACTTACTTCATTATTAACACCAATCAAAGCTTGAGATAACCCAAAAATGATTTTATTCTTAAGGAATTAGAAAGAAATTGTGAATGATTTTTATTTCTTTTTCATAGTTAGATTTTATTTAAAAATATCTCAAGATAGTTTTCATTATCTTTAAAAATATTTATTTACTAGAAATATAGTGTTCATTTTATTTTTCAGAAATAACTGTTTCTTTTAGTGAATCGCCAATTGTTGTGACTAGCAACAACCCCCCTTTTATTTAATATTAGTAATAATACTAAATAAATGGGGACGCTTAGTTAAAAAATGTAAAAAATTAATTAGGATTTGTTTTCCTTTTAAAATAAAACTTTCTATCATAAACTTAGAGAAATCCCTTAGAAAGAACCTTAAGAAACACTTAAGTTTATGATAGATTACAATAAAATTGTTCTTTAAACAAAATAGCGAATCCATCACAAAATGGTATATGTTTTTTATAAAACTGAAAATGCGATTTTGCGATTTTGCGATAATGCGATCTCAAAAAGCCTATACAATAAACATATTGATCACAGATCGCATAGCGTAGAAAACAGAAATGTTAAACGAATACCTTTTGCGCTATTTACAATTTTTCACTTTTGCGCTATTTATAAAATTGCGATGGTTTCATATTGCGATATTGCGACATTGCGATATTGCAATATTGCGCAGCAAATCGCAGATCGCAATGTCGCAGATTCATAAAGGCATGTTGTTAAAAGACAATCTTCCCATATATCAATATCTGTTATGCGCTTTAATGATTGGATTAAATGAATGGATTGACAATTAATGGTAAATAAGATTTTGTTTTGATTGAAAGTCATTTCACGTTAAAATAATATATTTCATCCGCCTTCGTATTTAAAACAATCTCATCACCTTTCTCATGCCATTACTCTCATTCAACTCGTAAAACGCAGGCACGAAGGAGCAAACGTCTATACAAAGCTTTCATAGAACATTATGGGTAAGAGGGAGAAGAGCTTGAATTCTGAAAACAGAGAGATGGCTTCACTATATGCAGATACCGCTTGCAATAAGGATGCCAGTATAACCACATGGGAAGGAATGTATAATTTGCTAGAAGAAGAAAATCCTGTGGTATTGAAAGTTGCGGCTACAGCAGGTTCCAGTAATACATCTGAGGCAACTCTTAAAGAACTAGCTTGCTCATTTCTGCATAGGATAGCGGCAAGGCTGAGGATTCTCCCGTATACGAACATGGTGAAATGGGTGCAAGACAGCACAGATATTTCAGACAGGCAATTTAGAACTCCATCTCAAGAGCTAATCGGGTCATTCACCACGGAAGATGTGAGGCTGATGTATAAGTTTCCGGAACCTCAGGCGACTTATAATAAGCAATTCATGGAAGATTTTGGCAGAGAACATGCAAATTTGTCAGAATGCACACAGGAGTGGACCAAGAGAGATGAGCCGTTGAAGAAAAACAAACACTCAAGTGACTGTGTACTCAAAAAGGATATTTTAGACGTTGTTCACAAGTTCAATATCCATGCGCACTTGACACAATTACAAGATAGGTATGAGTTTGCCAAATTATCGCCTATAGAGCTTTTAGAAGTTACTGAAAAATCTGTTGGAGATCAAGAGCTCTCAGGGAGACATAAAGCTCTTATTGAGAAAAGTTGGGAGTTTAAGAGACTTGAAATAACTGTAACGCAAAATGAGGAAACATTGACCAAATTCAAGAGCAAGAAAAAGATGTGGAGCGTTTTCGGCAAAGAGAAAAACTACTACGAAAGGTTGAATCTATAAAGAAGAAACTACCTTGGCTGAAGTATGATAGGAGAAAATGGCGAAGCGAAATCGAGATGAAATTGCAAAATTAATAGCAGAGAAAAAAAGCTCCAATAGAGGAGAATGCACAAATCAGAAGAGCAGAGAAGGCAACAGAGGAGGCGGCTACAGCAGCAAACACTCTTACTGATTTTGTAAATGATAATTTACACAAAGCTAATTTCATTTCAGAAACTGTTCCAGGATATCTCCCATAGGCACATCAACTGCAAATGGAATGGAGGAAAAAAGCAGAAGAAAGAGCAAGATCAATCCAAGGGCTGACAAGATTAAATTGGGACTCTTACTGGACATACTTAGTGAAGCCACACAGTTAGCACAGTGCACTTAATTGTATCATTAATTCTACAGAGAAGATTGTGCCTACACTTTCCGACTCTGTATTTTTAGGACAGTTGAATTCTGAAGTCGGTCAACCACATCTTCTCAAAACTATGCTAGATGCCTGCAAGTTTAAAGATCAAGTTCATAAATATTTAGTTAATGGTCTTTTTTTTTTTAGATTTAGTTTCAAATTTACTGTATTTTAGCCTAGGAAAAGGACGGTCATTAAACCGAATCCTTAATTTTTGTAATAGACTATTTTTAGATTTAGCTAAGTAGTATTTAAACCCTTCTCATGAATTTAGAGAAGGGTCCTGGATCTTAATATTTTGGACTTGGAGATTACATTTCTGTACTCCAGTGACTTATATATTTTTTAAAAGGATCACATCTGGTGATTTTATGCGGAATTATCTTTGAAGTTTTGCATTTCTGTACCTTGGAATTTGATTTTGCATCAGAATTACTAGATTAGAGTATCAGATTTCATTTGAAATTCTTCAAGATGAATGAGGTATTTCTATCTGTTCACTGTTGATTTCTTTTGTCTTATGATATTCGCTTTAAAATTTGCTATCATTTATATATTTTTGGTTTTCACAACGCTTCTTTTTATATATCATTTCTGAGTATAATTGAAATGTTATCTTTCATAAGTATATGTGGATGATATGTTATGATGAATGCAATATGTTAATTACAACTTTGTTTAATTTCTTAAACGAGTTATATTTGTCTGTTATACATTTCAATTTAAATGATAATACATTTTTATGGTTATTACAGAAATTGAATAATCTTTCTTATTCATATAATTGCTAGGGTTAGTATTAGAATTTATTTATCAGTATTTAGTTTAAATTAGATAGTTTTATTTCAGTCAATTTAGTCCCATTTTCACTCATCCAAATCAACCCATCACCAACCCATTAGTTATAAGGAAATTGGTCCTTTAAATCCAGTTGGAGCCACCATACCAAACAGAAAAAGGAGCTGTCCTAAGGTCCCGACCGGGTGGTTTTCCCCAATGTTTGAAGCAGAGATTTTCTAGGCTTCAACAAAGAGAACAAATATCTAAAGGAGACTCTTCAACATAAAATAAAGAAGCAAACACGACAGATACAGGTTCAGGTTTGGCATCCGTTTCAGGTATAAGTGATGAAGTTTTATCAGTTAATTTTGCAATCATGATCAACATTGGCTATTAGATTCTGGTGCTTCCAATCACATGTGCATCCATAAACAGTGGTTTAAATCTTATAATTCAATTAATGATGGAGTAGTTTACATGGGCAATGATGTCCCATGTAATGTTGTGGGAATTGGAAGGATCCAGATTAAAATGTTTGACGAGACAATTAAAATTTTAACTGATGTAAGACATGTGCCTGAACTCAGAAAAAATCTTATTTCTCTAGGAGTGTTAGACACAAATGGATATAAAACTTTTATTCAAGGTGGAGTAACGAAAATTTACAAAGGAATCTTATTAGTAATGAAAGCAAAGAAGGTTGGAAATATTTTTCAGTTAGAAGGAAGAACAGAGTCAGATCATGTTTCAACTGTATCTGAAAACGACAGTGATTCTATTCGACTATGGAATCAACGGTTGGGTCATATGAGTGAAAGAGGATTAAAAATATTATCTGATCGTATGTTACTTCCTAGTTTAAAGTCTTTTAAGTTAGATTTCTGCAAACATTGTAATTATGGGAAACAACGCAAGCATAAATTTAAAACTGGAAAACATACTAGCAAAGGAATCCTTGATTATATCCATTTTGATGTTTGGGGTCCATCTCCTACAACCTCATATGGAGGATCATCATATTTTGTATCTTTTATAGATGATTTCTCTAGAAAAGTATGAGTCTACATGTTAAAAAGAAAGTCTGATGTATTCACAGTTTTCAAGCATTTTAGAGCATTAGTTGAAAATATCACTGGAAGAACCATTAAATGTTTAAGAACTGACAATGGTGGTGAGTTTACTTCAAAGGCATTTGATAATTATTGCAAGGAAGTTGGGATCGAAAGACATAGAACTACTGCTTATACTCCTCAGCAAAATGGAGATGTTGAACCCATGAACAAGACTCTCTTAGAAAGATCAAGAAATATGCTTAGTAACGCAAATTTGCAGAAGGAATTATGGATAGAAGCAGTATCTAGGGCTTGTTATTTGATAAATCGATCACCATCAACTACAATAGGATGAAAAATTCCTCAAAAGGTATGGAAGGGTCATCCTTGTGATTATTCTAAACTGGAAGTTTTTTGTTGTGATGCATATGCTCTAATTCCGAAACATCAGCGTTCTAAATTAGATCCTAAATCAAAAAGATATATCTTTGTTGGATATGGTGATGGGATTAAGGGATACAGGTTGTGGGATCCTACTACTCACAAGATCATCATTAACAGAGATGTTAAATTCAATGAATCTTCACTTGATAATCTAGATGTAGATATTAAATTGAAACAGGAAAATGTACCTAAGTTTCAACATATTCAGTTTGAAACCAGTTCAAATTCTGAGGATAGTAAAGATGAACAAATTTCAGATGAAGATCATGAAGAAGTTCCTACAGATAATAATCAGCAAATTGTGGAAGAACCAGAAACATCTTTAAGAAGGTCCACCAGAATCAGACATCCTCCTAAAAGGTATGATGATTATGTCACTTCAGTTGCTTTAACCGCTAATGATGATGAACCTTTATGCTATCAGGAAGCTGTAGAAGGTTCTAACAGTGATAAGTGGAAAGAAGCTATGAAGGATGAGATGAAGGCATTAGATAAGAATGCCACATGGGACCTGGTATAACTTCCTAAAGACAGAAAAACTGTAGGATGTAAATGGGTTTTTAAATTGAAAAGGGGTGTTGATGATAAAGAAGACAGGTACAAAGCGAGGCTGGTTGCGAAAGGTTTTTCTAAGAAAGCAGTAATTGAATTTCATGAGATATTTTCACCAGTTGTTAAAATTGTTCCAATTTGGATTGTCTTAACATTAGTTGCTTTACTCGATTTAGAATTACAACAACTAGATGTTAAGGCTGCATTCTTACATGGAGATTTAGATGAAGAGATTTATATGGAACAACCTGAAGGGTTTGTTCAAAATCGCAACAAGAAATTTGTCTGCAGGCTCAAGAAATCATTGTATGGTCTGAAGCAGTCGCCGAGACAATGGTACAAGAAATTTGATTCTTTCATGATGAGCCAAAATTATATAAGAAGTGAATATGATCATTGTGTTTACTTTAACAAATTAGGTAATGGCATATTCATTATCTTATTATTATATGTTGACTATATGCTTTTAGAAAGCAAAAGCGTAAGTGAGATCAACAAGTTAAAGGCTCAGATGGCTAGGACATTGGATATGAAAGATCTAGGAGCAGTAAGACAGATTTTGGGCATGGAGATTTTCAGAGACATGAGAAATGGTAAGCTGTGGTTATCACAATAGAAGTATATTGAGAAAATACTCTTAAGGTTTGGTATGAACAATGTGAAGCTAGTTTTAGTCTCTTTTGCTTCCCATTTTAAGCTTTCTTCAATTTTATGTCCTAATACAAATGAAGAAAAGGAATATATGTCTCGAATACCATATGCCAATACAGTAGGAAGTTTGATGTATGCGATGGTTTGTACACGACCAGATATTTTACATGCAGTTGGGGTTGTCAGTAGGTATATGGAAAATCCAGGGAAAGAACACTGGGCAGCAGTGAAATGGGTGCTTTGGTATTTGAGAGGCACAAGTGATTATTGTATCATTTATAACAAAAGTAGTGAATTTGTTTGCGGATATGTTGATTCCGATTTTGTAGGTGATTTGGATAAGAGAAGGTCAACTTCAGGATATGTCTTTACTCTTGCAGGTGGAGCTATTAGCTGGATGTCAAAGCTACAAAACATTGTTGCTTTATCCACTACAGAAGCAGAATACATAGCTGCTTTACATGCTTGCAAAGAAGCGGTTTGGTTGAAAGATTTGTTTGGTGAGTTTGGTAGGTTACAAGACAACATAAAGTTACTTTGTGATAGTCAAAGTGCAATTCATTTGGCTAAAAATCCAACCTATCATAGTAAATCAAAGCATATACCTATAAAGTACCATTTTGTAAGACAAATTATCACTGAACGGGGAGTCTCTCTTGAAAAAGTGCATACAAAGGAAAACTGTGCAGACATGTTCACAAAACCAGTTTTATTAGAGAAACTACAATGGTGTCTGGCTTCTCTTGGCTTGCAGAAAAAATAAAAATAATAACAGGGACAAGGTATCAGGTTAATTGTTGTCAAGGTGGAAATTGTTGAGATTTTGCATATTATTTTGGCTAAAATCTCATGGATAATGCCAACAATAGGATTTGTTCCAAATCTGATGGCATCAAATCCTGAAGAGGAGATATTAATCCTATTTTCTTGTGATAGGATGGAATTGAATTTATTATTCAGTTTCTTCTCTACATCTATAAATTGTAAGCCGATAGAGGCAAAAGATATATGAGGGTGAGGAAGAGGAAGTGCAAATGTGAGAAATCTGCTGTTTTAATCTCCTGTTGAATAATAAGAAAGTCGATTCCTCTGTTTGGTGGATGTAGCCCAGATTGGTTGGCTGAACCACGTTAAATTCTATCTCTATTTTAATTGTTGTGTATTTGAATTATTTAATTTCATTGTACATACTCTAACATTTTTATCAAGTTCAATATATTATTTGTTTGGAAAAGAAATTGAATTGACAACTTCATATAAATGAGTATTTTAACAAAACACCTAATTACTCTACCCGTAAACTTAACCATATTTATTATTATTTAAATTAAAAATCTTTTTTTTAATATTGTTTATTTTTCCTCAAAAAATATTTCTTAAATACTACAAATGTAGAAGATCTAAAGAAATTATTTTTTAAATACTACATTTGATGATGTGGAAAATTATTAACATGACATATGACATATAATGATATGGTATGTGATGATATAATTTTGTGATGTGGCATGAGTTGATGGTACAATTACTATTTAATGTCGGTACGTTCATGTTACAATGGAGATGGTACAAGGATGCAATAAAAACATTAAATTATTCATGAAAATTAAATTATTTTAATTTTTAATATTGAGAAAGTAATTTATATTTGGAAAAAAATTAATGTTGAAATATAATTTTAATTATTTTAATGCTGCAATTTCTTTTGAATGAAGTGGCATGTGATGAGTTTTCCAGCTCAATGCCCCTAAATAAACATTTTCTTATCTAATTTAAACAATAAATATTTCAAGGATGTTCCTTTAAAGCAAAAATTAAGAAAAGTCCCATCCCCTTCCCATGATAATAATCTATAATTCCAGTTATACGTAATTTTGAAATTCTTTATTTATAAGGGTGTTAAGATAAATAATGTTAGTGTTCGCATATGCTCTACTTATGATGAAATTTCCCAGGTTAATAATGTATAATTCCATTCATACCTAATTTTGAAATTCCTTAGTTATAAGGGTTTTTATGATAAATAATGTTAGTGTTCACATATGTTCTGATGAAATTTTATTGCTAAATTTTATGTTGTATTTTATAATATATTTGATTTTTTTGATAATGACCATAGTGATAATCTTTTCATTATGGAAAGATGTTAATTATTATAAAGAGAGAGTGTAGAATGCGTTGTGATAAGTTTAAAATATTCTCATGTAAATTATTGATAATTTGAATGGGTTTAATGGTTAAGAACATTTGATTCCTCATTAAATTATAAATGTTTTATAAGGAGGTGTAGAGTATATACATTGCTATAAACTTAGCATTCAAATTTCTACATGGAGGTGGGTCCCTTGTACCACAAACAATGTGGTCTAATACATCAAAATGGTCTTTGACTTGACTATGACCTTAAAATTATATTATTATTATTATTATTATTTATTGGTTTGACCCACAACAATGTGAATTTTAAATTTCATGGTTTACCTAATACTTCATAACATGGTGATCACCAATTAAACTTCCACATAAACTTATATTATTATTTTTAAATAAATATCATAAAAAGGATATTAAATTCCTCATAATTTTATAGAGAATAAGCATATCTTATCATATATACAGAAAGAAAGGTTTAACAATTGATGTCTATGTTGTCAAGTTGTTGACAATTCTCTCACAAAGCAGGTTGGTGGCAATAATGACATTTTAGATCTACCAAAATCCTTGGGTATTCAATGAAGTCATGACAAAAAAAAAAAATTCTTTTTTAAGGAATCCTTAACATAGTGTGCTCTCCTAATAAACTTAGTTCCAAAATTTTGTATAGTAAAATGCAATAACAAATTATTAAAATGAAAATAAGGTATACACCTAACATGGCTATTCCACACAATATCCTCCACAATATTTTGTATTGAGTCATTGGTATTGGAAAATATCCTATGAAATACGAGTGGTTGACATTTGAAGAGATTGAGCAAAATATTCCACATGTCAAATAGAAGTGATTGGGGAAATTGTTAGACTTTAAGGGGAATTTGGTCCAAGATTTTTGAATATTTTTTTTACATATATAGAAGAATTAATGATAGCCATTTACTACATACAAAGATCACCTATGGTGATTGTTGGCGAAAACTAAATGATAGGTTGAGACCTTTGGATCAGGCACAAGGGCCAAGAAAGGGTTCGTCTTAGTCTAGTGTAGCACCGACATTTTCACCTTACTCAAGAAGAATAAGGTGTCTAAATCAAGGCTTGTCGTGACCTTATTTGGCTAAGGGATTGGAACCAGACATCAGGAGAAATCACACAAAGGCTACAAATACTTCTTAAACTCATAACCAAGGCATCAAACATGTAAATGTTGCCATGAACTACAACCAAAGTATTCAAAAGAACATAGAATATGCACATGCATTCATAATAAAATCTTAAAAGGGGTCACATAAAACCAACCCAAGGAGATCATCAAACATCCTTGCAACTTCCTCTTTCATTAGTTTCATCTCGCATCACATCATTACATTCAGGCTTGGATGTCTTCCCAACGTAGTGGAAACATGCTTGGATGTCTTCCCAGTTGATTATAGAATCATGAGGGCTTAATAGGCTCTGTGACAACATTTTAGTGCAATCCTCTCTCTCACCCCATTCTGGCTTTTCCTTTGGCCCTTTTAAGCACCATGATTTCCTATACTACTGGTTTCTTCCTCAAATGCTTTGCCCTTTCCTTTTCAGGTGCTTTTGTCTCTCAAATGTGACTGCTTCCTTGGTTGTTAATGACTATTACAGCTCGGCTATGACTGCATGTGCCTTGATTTCCCTAGTCGATCTTCTGCATCTATCATACTTTAGAAGATTCCTTCTCCTTCCTCAGTTGCCTTATCCGCGACTTTCCATCGGTCACATTTGGTAAAAATATGGTCAGATTTTAAAACATGACAAAAATTTGTCCCCAAAACAAAGGACCCAACAGGCTCCGACCATAGTCCAATGAATCGTCCCTAAGTCAATCATTTGTTGGTGGTGCTGTTGCTTCTTGTTGTTATGGTTATCCTACTGGTGCTACTCCTGGTTGGTCTGTTCCTTCAAATGAAGGAACCAAATATGGGACAGACTAGATGGATAGTGTTTTTAATTGTGTGTACTCAATAAGTGCCACCTGCCAGGGACCTGTGAAAGTGCTTGCTTGATTGATGAACTGTACTATGAGTTCAGTTGTTGGTTAAGTAGGTCGTGTCATCAAGAGGGAATTGCATTGAGTTTCTGCCTCTACACTAATGTGTTGTAGCTTCTGGAAGTGGCACTGTGTTGGTGGCTTGAGGTCTCAGAGAAGAGTTTTTTTCTCTCGCGATTCATCCTCAATTTTCTAGATCTGGTTTTCAAGGACATTCGCTTGCGTTAGGATCTCATTTTTCTAGTTGAGGTCTTGAGTTGCCATGGCTTAGTTGAAGAGTTGATTATCATGTTGGCACAATGGGTAAACTAGTTGATTTTTATTTTCAAGGAAGCCGGACCAGTCTCAAACTTGAGCTAGGATTTATATAGCTTCCCCTATAGCCTGGATTGTAGAGGCTTTTAGACAAGCCAATTCAGTGATTCTCTAATAGATCTCAGTGGCATACTGGGATGTTGGATCTTTTTGTGCCTTTGAGTGGCATAAATAACTCTTTTGAGATAATTTTTTTGAGATGAGGTCGATGTAGGTAGTCTTGATCTGATCACAACATTCTAAAAGAGTGCAGTTCAAAAATTCTTTTGGTGCATCTATTACTATTTCCACAAATGAGGGCCAAATATCCTGAAACTTTGCACTAATTTCATCGACTTGGTTTTGTAGTGTCCGCTTCTCCTGAAGAATTTGATCTATCTATGTTGTAATGGAAATAAGTTATTATTTTTGTTTCTCGTGTTCAAAATCCATATTGTTGTGCAATGCCTCTGCTTGGTGTGAAACTAGTTGAATAAAAGTAAACAGTTAAGACAACGACCAACTCTAGAGGTCATTGGGGGTCATAGTAGTGGGTGTAGGGTAACGACTTTGTAGCAATTAGTCGTTTTAAATTGATTTAACATATTTCCCTTGGGGTGAGGTCTCCTACTACGATGGATCGGTGATATTAGTATTGATATGGTATGGGATGAAATGTGGTGGTGGTAGGGAGGCGGGGTTGGATATTATGGGAAAGGTGTGCATGGTTTATGTGTCCAGTTTCTTAGAGTTTATAGGCTGACCGATTGTCCTTAGCGGGCTAGGTTCTAGCATTAAAGATAACATAGATGTAGTAACAGGCTTTTTTCTTGGAGGGGGGAATGTGAGTGCTTTATTGGTAGTGTCTGTAATGGATTGGATTACGAAGTCTACTTCCATTTATGTCTCATATCCAAGAAGATTCCCCAGAGGAGGAATTTATAAGATGGTGGATGAGTAGTAGGTTATTTGGGGTGATGGATTGCACGACATTGGGATACAACAGATTTGGATGACGGGTTTTCCTCAGTGATTGGTGTGCTGGTATGATATTGTGTCTCCTCGCCAGTAAGATAAACCACTTGAGTAGAGGTAGAATTAATTGGTAACTTGGGAATTAATGGTGGGCTAGTGGCAAGTATTTCGAATGGTGGTTTTAGTATGAGAATGAGGGCCCACTTCGGGAATTGAAGTAGTGTTTGGGTTGGATTTCAAAGAAGAAGTTGGACTAACAATGATAATTCTAGAAAATAAATGGAAAGGACTTACTGATGCCCTGAGATCCTCCATAATATTATAGAAGGACATCATCTTTGTCTCAATATTCTTCATGATTGGATTGAGTGTTTCTTCTTCCATTCACTTTCCAGAGGCAAAATGGGTTTCATCAGGAAGTGACTTAGGAAACATCCCTTTGAATGAATATGTCATCTTGTCATCCTAAATTTCTCCAACAACTCGATACCAAGATGTGACTTCAGTATGGCATGCCTCCTCTGAGGGAAAGAAGAGTTGTGCACGCATCTGGAACATGTCTAGTTTTACACACTTAGGGCGAATCCAGGTGCTTCCATGGCTTAGACCAATCCATATTTCTTGCAAATATGCATTTAGGAGTAACAGTGGGATCCTAGGCTTGGATTTGGTGACAAATAGCATCTTTTGATACGATCTAGCGAAAGAAGCCTCATTAATTTCCTTATCATTGGGGTCCCTTGAAGTCTGCCATGGTAAATATATGAGTGCGAGGGGCTAATCCTCGGAAACTAGTGTTATCTCTATGCCTTGCGGTGGGCACCATTTCATCATAGCTAAGGAAACAACAAGATATTTGTATATAAAATGTGTCACCGTTTTGTATACATATTCACAAGCCTCAAAGAACTCATTCAAAAGATAACTGCACCAATTTAACTGGGCACCTTTCTCACAAGCTTCCACCACTAAAATGGTGTCCAAGGTGCACTCGCCCCTTTATTAATGTCACATTAATTTTCCAGCAATTATATAGCAGGAGAAATTGATGGTAGGCTTGTTAATTGGTTCAATAAGGACTTGGTTACCACCACGCTAAGTATTATACTTGTTGTAGTGTTTTTTGTCACCCGTATTCTTTCCCCACTTGGAAGTATTCTAGAATGAATATGACATTGTAGCTCCTGCAAAAGATAGTCTTGTGAGTCTTTAAATTTTGCTAACATGTATGGGTCATTCCTTGTCAAACTAGAGAGAACCCCCATGCATTTAGCTAATGAGGAATTTGGTACATTTCATTGCTTCTCCCAAAGTGTCGAACACTAGTAAACTTCAAAAATTTAGTTGTGTCGAAATCTGTAGGCCTCTAAAATATTTTTTGATTCTAGATGATTAGCTTCCATCTGACTTGGCTATGACTTATGTAAAAACTTTTCGATTGAGCGCGGGGAAATGGAAAGAGTTTGAGAGTTCATTATCCACAACCGCGACCTTGTCATATTTTCCACAAAGAGGCTTAATTTTAGTGACTTTGGAGTCAGATTCAGGTGTGGGAACAAATATTATGGTGACCTTAGTCATGGTTTTAATATGGATACTATACATGACAAACATAGGGGGTTTGAATTTGGGATGAGGATCAGGGAAATTCAACACAAAATCCAAACTGGGCAATTCAACCACCTTTGTGATGCTATTGAATAACTTATCATTTTCATGCAAATTAAATATAAAGACCTAAAAATATGTTTTTGATTAGACCGTTTAACTTATTAATATGAAAACTTCCTATACTATATTCAAATAGTGGCAATAATGGTGACTGTGATTTGGACCTGACCTGGATGATGCAAAAAACGAAAAGGAGGGTGGGAATGATGGTTAATTATGATGATATGATGGTATGTTCCTAGAAGTTGATGATTGTATCGTGTCAGGGAAACTACAAGAGAGATTTAGCCCAAATTCAAAATGACACAAGGAATTATTACTAATTATTTCGGATAAGAAGATTGCCACGTGCGACTCCCTGACCAAAAGCAGTTACGGAGGGAGGCACTCGACTTATGCAACTGAAATAATTGACAGAAAATTATTTGTAATTTCCGCAACTGAAATAACTGGCAAAACTAAAATAACTAACACAACTGAAGAGACTAACACACTAAGATAGTTGAGTGACTCTACCTAGACCTAACTATGATCCCCTTTCGGAGTTCAAATCGGTTCGATGTAGAAGATGTTATGCCATGGAAGGGCTTCAAGCGTGCACCATTCACCCAGCCAGGAAATAGGATTCCATCTGATTGCGTGATTTTGATAACTCTTGATTCTTTTACTGTCACAACAATGAATTTTCCTAACCAATGCATTCTCAACTTTCCAGGATATTTTATGAAATTGTTGTTATACAATATAACAAGATACCTAAATACAAAGGACTTCTGCTTTATGTGTCGCTTGTGCCATGCTTTCTGCCTCTCATTCTCGACATTTTGGGTGAAATCCTCTAATAATATGGCTTTTTCCAACTCCCATAGCTCATCCAGCCATCTTGTAATTGATTCATCTTCTGACATGTCAGTGGCCCGTGCAATGAAAAGGTTAGGGATGATGAACTCGATGGGTACTACGACTTCTCGTCCATAAACAAGCTAGAAGGGTGTATACTTGTGCGATCGCTTGACTGTTGTACTGTAATCTCATAATGTGGCTGAAACCTACTCATCCCAGTCGTCTTGGTTAGCAGATCATATCTTAGTGAGGCCTCTCTCTAATATTTTGTTAAAAGCTTCCACAATGTCATTTTCCTGGGGATGTTATGGGTTGCTCTTACAGTTCTAGATCATGAAGTTCTGTAGTAATGAGGTGACTATCTCATTATTGAAGTGGGTCTCCTGGTCACTTGTGAGGCTTCGAGGGCACCCAAACAGAGTGATAATATTTTCAAATATGATCTTAGCAGCAGTGTCTACAATGTAATATTTAACTAGTGCAACTTCAACCCATTTGGTAAGGTAATCTATGGTAGTGGTAATGTATCTCCAATTGAAGTGATGCGCCGACGAATTAATGGGCCCAAAAAAGTCGACTTCCCATTTTTCAAATGCCTAAAGTTCCCATACCATCTGTAAGGGAAGTTCATCCTGGTGAGATAGCTTTCCCACACATTGGAAAATGTCGCATTTCTGAGCATATTCCCTAACATCTTGGAAAAGTGTGGGTCACCAGAGTCCTACCTGCAACACTTTTCTCGCAGTGGCCTTCTTGCCCATATGTCCACCTACAACTCTCAAATGGAATTCCCATAATACGTCTTGTTTCTCATGATCAAGATCACATTGTCACAATATATGGTCAAGGCCCATCTTGTATAACTATCCTGCAATCAATTGGTAGTTTGCAGCTCGAACCACCATGTGCCTTTGTTGTGTCGCCATGTACTCCTCTGGACATTTTCCTATGGCTAGAAAAAATGTCGTTTCCTCCAATTAGTCTGGTATGGCCTCAAATCAGAACAGGTAAACATCTAGTAGTTGATCATCTACTAACCCTCCAGCTTCATCTGAATCTAGAAGGGATAGATAATCAAGACCCATGTTCAACCTTATTGGCTTGACTATTACCTTGAATGCGAACTTCTGGAACAACTGAATCCATCTAAAAATCCTTCCTTCAAGTACAGCCTTGTTCACTAGGTAATATAGGGAAGAATGATCAGTAAAGAACTTGAATGCCCCCCCCGAAGATAGTGCCAGAAATTTTGTAGCAAGTACAATATCGCAAGCACTTCGTTCTTAATTGTGGTATAGTTCCTTTCCGCTATGGAAAAGTTTCTGCTAGCAAAGTAGATCGAGTGATCAAGCTTACCATCTCTGGGTTGAGCCAAAACATGTCCCAAATAAATTCTTGTTGCATCGATATGGACATGGAATTTCTTATTCCAATCTGGATACACCAGGATTAGTGTGTTTTCCAGCTTTTCCTTTAACACATTGAAAGAAACCTCACATTCATGGGACCATGCAAACCTTTAAAATTTATTCAAAATTTTTCCAGTGCTATGGTGATCGAGGCATAGTTTCGGATGAACCTATGGTAATATCTTGTGTGGCATGATCGACACATACTCCCTCTTTACAAATTATATGCCCCAAAAGTGTTTTGAAGGGGAGAAATAAAATGCACTTTTTCAAGTTTAATGCATTAGGGGAATTTTGAGGTCTAAAATGGGCCTCTTAAGAAAAATGTGCAAAAAAAAACTTTATAAGAACCAATAGGATTCAAGCTAATGATGTCAACCATGGGGGATTATTCACCATTTTTTAAGTAAAATGGTACAAATATTAAAAAATAATAAAATAATAAAACTACTTTTTTCAACTCGTATTTTCAACTTATCTCCCAAAATTTTCACTCAAATTTCGAGTTGGAGTACTCGTTGGATGCAAATTTTAATTCCTCATCCAAGGATTTCCCATGTTGCATAATTTCAATGGATCCTGCTACAATAAAAATGAGAAATACATTAAAAAAAAAACCGTGATTACAATCACGTTTTTCATGTATTTCTCATTTTTAGTGTAGCAGGACCCATCAAAAGTATGCAACATGGGTACTCAGATGAAGAATTAAATTTTGCATCCAACGAGTACTCCCGCTCAAAATTTGAGCAAACACTTTGAGAGATAATTTGAAAATACGAGTTGAAAAAGTAGTTTTCTTTTTCCCCTCTAAAATATGATGATGTAATCAAATATTATTTTATTATTTCCACTATTATTTTATAATTTCCTTAGGAGGCCCATTTTAGACCTCAAAATTCCCCGAATGAGATATGCAGCTGTCTACAATGGTCAAACATCACTTGGAGCAGGTTGGAGTATCCTTTTAAAAAACCTATAGACTATCCAATTGTCCATGTAAACCTCTAGAAATATGTGAATATAGTCCTGCAAGGCAGTGATTACAATGCTTGAAAACATTGCTGACGTGTTCTTGAGTCCAAAGGGCATGAAATGGTAGGCATAGGACCCCCATTCGGTCATGAGTGTGGTTTTCTTCTTATCCTCCTTTGCAATATGGAGTTGGTGGTAACTATAGAATCTGTATGTGAAAGAGCACGTTTCATTACCTGCCACATTGTCTAGGAATTCATCAATGAATGGGGTAGGAAAAGGGTAATGAACACATGCATTTTTCAGATTCCTCTGATCAAAACAGACCCATATTTCTTCAGAGTCTTTTTTGTTTTGCATAACAATTGGACTGACCCACTCAGCCTCATCAAATAGGAAAATAAGCCTTGTTCCCAACATTTTGTCTATTCCCTCTTCACCTTCTCTTTGACCCTCGAGTTCAATCTATATGGTTAATGTTTCACTAGATTCACATATGGTTTAAGCACAAACTTCATTTCACCTAGCTCCCCCTTAATTGATTTTAAATTATTGTATTAGTTTGTTGTGCTAAGTTTCTTTTCAGTTTATAAACATGTGCATACTTGTCTCATTATTTTTCTTAAGGATTGAGGATTTTAACCATGAATTGTAGATGATTTTAGGTGAATTATAAGCATAAAACAATCTTAAGTAACACTGAAAAGCAGTGTAAAACAGAGAAATAAGTCACCACATATAATTTACACAACAAGCATGATTAAGCAGTTCATCCCTCCTGGGCTACATCTCCTGGGCCAGCTCCCAATGGCATGTCCATCTTTCATTATGCTCAAAATTTTGCAAATACATGTAGTTATAGTGCTTTAATGGTTGTTTTCTCCACACCAATTACTCCAGAATGATCCAATTAGTCAAAAATGACTCTTCATTCACTCATAATGGGCGAAAATTGAGTCTCCTACTCTTTTGCCCAGTTACACCTAGAAAAACTCCACTAAAAGTGGAGGACTCCACTTATCTAGAGTTAAAATAGTGACTTCCGCAAAAAATGGCGCGCTGGCCAAAATTGTGGCATTAAAGATTGTGGTTGGGGGTGGCCACATGCCAACCCCCAAAACTCGTGGTTAGTCTAACGGTTGGGTGGAACCATCACATTAAACTCCGGTTGGATGTTTTAAAACTGCGGTTGAACTGTGTGGTTATCATTAAATTTCAGCGGAAATAAAGCTGGCATTAAACCGTGGCCATGTGACAACACTCATTGGAATGCTGGAGGTTTTCAAACTATCATAGGTTACATTTTATGTTAGAGTTTCTTTAACGCCATGTGAGCACCACGCGGGGACCACTGGCAGGTTGGGACCGCCAGCGGTCCCCAACCCCCATACTCCATTACATTAAACTTTAATAATAACCCGCAGCCCATTGTAGTTAAGAACTAACATGTAGCTCGAGAGGTGTGGCATGTGCGTGTTCTACCGGAGTTCTCGTGGTTGATTCCTATGGACTCCCAAAAATTTTACACTTTCATTCCAGGGACATGTGGTAGCCTCAGGGCTGGCCATGTGGCACCGTGTGATTGGCCCTCCGAAAACCCATTCAACGAATAATAGTGTGACACATGTCAACCCATGATTGGCCCGATGAAAAGGAGTATTCCAAGAATATTCATTTTTTTTCTCACTGTACCTCCACCCTACTGATTGTGCATCCCAGTCAACCCTGGTCAAACTGTCGCAAAATTTACCTGTTTGGCATTTCGATCATAACGTGATATCTCCCTCATACAAAATCGGTTTTTCGAACCGTTCATGGCGTCGAAATCAGGAAGACGAGATCTATGCAACCATCCTAGTTTCAACCCAATCCTGTAACTTTGAATTTTGAGCAAAATTTATGAACTCCTAATCATTAATCCCCTTAAGCTCTGCAACAGATGAAGGAAGAAGATCTTCGTATTCTCTTAGGAGATCAAATATTTCCTTGGTACTATGCTCATCCCAATATTCCACAATTGAAGTTGTTTTTGGTTTCTCCTCAGTGCCGATATTATGTTTTCGCAACTTCAGAGTTAGTAGTTGAGGGCCAAAAGTTACAGACCCATTTTAGACACTCCTCTCCCCTTCAGATTCCATAAATGTCAAGTGCCTTAATTCCTCTAAACCATCTCCATCATGTTCGAGGTTTATCTTTCCGCAAGCCACAACTTCATCGAATTTGGATTCGTATATGTGATCGAAGGCATTCTGGTCCAGGTATCCCTTAGCAAGCTGGCCTACCAAGAGCAAGACCCTTTTGACAACTTGTAGAGTAGTTGTTATCCTCTCATTGTTATTGGTGAAGGAAAAATAACTGATAAACGGAGCTCCCATATAGTCCCACTCACCGTCATGTCTTCTTATCTCTTCCTTCATGTACCACACCTGTGGAAATGTCCCCAGAGTGTGGACAAAAATATGCACCCAAAAATTTTATGGAAGTCCTTCTCTGATCCATCTGGCCTTACAGTCTTGTAGGTGTTGTTGAGGGTTAGTGCTCCCTCGATACTTAGTGAAATTGGGTGGGTAGTCCTCTGAATACTTGAATCCGACCACCAATGTTTTCTTAACCTCCTGCCACTCCCTGAGATGGTTTTGGTGAGATCCCCACCATAGTTTTCGACGTCACTTGTAAGGAAATGTCAAGTAAGTGTAATTTATGTATTTATGATATGGTTAAATCAACTTCATTAATAAAATCAGTAATAGTATCCAGGCCATTAAAAAAAGGAATTCTCGTACCTCAGTACCAACCTAGCGGATACTGTGGATCATGGTAGAGCACCTGGCGTTGATCTCATGTCCACCCTGTTGTTAGTCATCCCATGCAGCCTCAGATCCAACTTTGGAGCTCTGAATGTTGAGATTGAACAAGAAGATCCTAGTGAAAATTAAGCACCTACACTAGGATGGAGCCTTAGGCTATTTTTAGATGGAATTCTATTTCTAGAAGGGATGAGAAAATTATATTTATAGATGATGTCTATTTATAGATGGTGAGCAAATTCTATTTATAGATGATGTTCTATTTTTAGATGTATGTGTGAGTTCTATTTATAGATCGCATGTCTATTTATAGATGCATGTCGACTATTACTATCCATCAATAATAGTTAGACAATAAATATTAATCTATTCTCATGGAGCACTTGGAATCAGTTAACTGAAGTGGCAAACAAGTTAGTTGAAGGAATTTTGAGTTCAAAGGTTGGTTGGTGGGACATGCAAGTGGACTTAGTTGTAACTGAGTGATTCGAAGTTGTAACAGAGTTGGATATGTAGTTACGTGAGTTGTAAATTAGTTTAACTCAGTTAAGTCAGTTAAACTCAAATGTGCTAGTTGTAACTGAAGATATACTAGTGAGAGATCAGTGAATTAATATTATTTAATTCACAATCAGTGGTCTCACATGAAACTGCAGATTTACTACTGTTAACTACATGCATGTCAGATCTAATGGAGACCCAATTGAGATGTAGGTGAAAGGGACAATTGACTATCAGTTGTACTATCAGTTGTACTATATTGGGTTGCAATCATGCAAGCTAAACACACATTGGATATGCTCATGAGGATTGCGCAGTCAAGGAGGGCATGATTGCATCAAATTGGTATTTGTAATCATCTTGGATTGCGCAGTGGAGGCAGGATGATGTGATGCAGAAATTTAGCTAAGGTATTTTCCAATTTCTGCAAGACAGTGTGAGATGATTGTATATTGTATTGAGAGCTCTTGGATTAGAGTTTTGTATGAGATTTTTTCATGATCCACGATATATACATAATATATGATAGTGGGATTTTTAGCTTTATGCTTTCCTCGTAAAAAAAATTGTGTTATGTGCGATTGATCTTTCTTCTTGATATTGCAATTGGCGATCGTGTTTTAAATTCCACAAGATTTTTTTTTAAAGCGATTATGTATTTAACAGTGGAATAAAATTTTTAGATCAGGAGAATCTAGGTAATACATAATTTGTATTAAAATTTACACATGGTATCAGAGCATAGAAGATTGCAATTTTGAAGCAAGAGTTGATTTTGTTGGTGGAAACAATTCAAATTTGCTGCAAGAATTTCTTGGTGCTATAGTTGAGTAAAAATTGAAATGGCTTTCAATTGCTGGTGGCTAGAGTATGCACTCGAGGGAAGCTCGAACTACATTTCCTAGAAGGACAAGATGGAGGCAGTGCTCGAATATAATGGCTTGAAGGAATTCATCGACATTGATGTTCCTAAGCCCACTTCGACGAATGTTGCATTACTTGATGCATGGAAAAAGAAAGTGGCGAAGGCGAGAAGGATTTTGTTCGAAGGTGTACAAGACCACATTGTCTCAAGCCTTCATGGGAAAGCCACACCATATGCTATGTGGAAGGCTTTGACGGATCTTTTCCAAAGCAGCAGTGACCATAGGAAATTGGCATTGAAAGATAAACTCAGGAAGATCAAGATGGAAAAGGGCAACAATATTCCAAAGTATCTCACAAAGTTTGTCTAATGTCAGGATGAACTGGGGAGTGTGGGAATAACTATTGCTGATGATGATTTGGTGAGCTTGTCTCTCTTGGGACTCCTAAGAGTTGGCACAGTTATGAAGACTCTGTCAACAGACGGGAAAAATTGCCGAATTGGTAACGACTATGGTCGGATCTAGTGCAGGGGGATTTCAGGCGAAACACCAGAGATGGCTCTTCATCAAATCATGATGATGAAGAGGATTGTACTTTGGTTGCCAAGGCAAGGAAAGGGAATGGGAAGAAATTCCATTCAAAATCCAATTATAAAGGCAAGAAGTTGGATTTGTCTAAAGTGAAGTGTTTTCGCTGTCACAAACATGGGCATCTCACTACTAACTGCCCACACAAGAAGAAGAACAAGAAGGCTTTGGAGCTACAGCTGGTGAGGCCCTTGCCTCACAATTTAAAATTGATTTATCTTTGATCGCATGCATGGTGTTAAGCTCATTGGGATCAGTGTGGTATCTGGATAATGGTGCTTCCTTCCACATGACGGGAGATAAGGAGCTTTTCATTGACTTGGAGGAGAAAGATCTCCAAATGCATATAGAGATGGGCGACGATGAATGATACAATGCGACCAAAATTGGTACCATTACCTTTGAGAGGGAGTCAAGTAAACCATTTCAATTGAAAAATTTTATGCATGTTTCAGGTCTGAAGAAAAACTTGGTCTCAGTCGCAATGTTGGAGGACAGAGGCTATGACGTTGTTTTCAGTGATGGAAAAGTTTTTCTGCAACATAAAACAATGGGTCAAGTTAAGAGGATAGGGATTCAAGTTAAGAATCTTTACAAGATGGAGGTAGATGGCTGCGCTTGCATGATGAACAAGGCAGAAAAAGTGTTGAGCTGGGATGAGGGCGAATTATGGCACAAGTGATTAGGCCATCTTCATCATGGAGCCTTGAAAGTCATGCAGAAAATATCTACTAGACTTCTAATGGGAACACTTGCTCAGTTAGATCAGTGCAAGGGTTGCACCATGGAGAAGTATGTAAAGTCCACCTTTCATGAAAGGGCGAACCGTGCTTCGGTGATCCTGGAGAGAGTGCACATAAACATGTGTGGACCATTCTCGGTTGCTTCAATATAAAAACATAGGTATTTTGTTATTTTTGTTGATGAATTTTCTCATAAATGTTGGATCTTATTCATGCAGAAGAAGGATCAAACATTCTCAAAATTCTGTGAGTTTAAGGCATTGGTGGAGAAAGAGTCGGGGAAGCAAGTGAAGGCTCTGAGGAAAAATAATGGTGGAGAATACATCTCTAACAAATTCAAATACTTCTAAAGAGAAGAATGAATTCTAAGAGAACTCATAGCGCCTCATAACCCACAGCAAAATGGGGTCGCGGAGAGGAAGAATAGAACGATCGTGGGTGTAACAAGAGCAATATTGCATGATCAAGGCCTACCAATGAATTTTTGGGTGGAAGCATGCAACACTGAAGTTTATGTGGAAAACCGTTGTCCTCATAGAGTACTTAGCATGAGTACACCTGAAGAAGCTTTCATTGGTAAGAAACCGAATGTTTCTCACTTTAATATTTTTGGCTCATATGTTATGTGCATGTGACCATGAATGCCAGGAAGAAGCTGGAGCAGAATGCTGAAGTTGGGATATTTTTTGGGTACACAGAAACACCCCATAATTATCGTGTGTATTTTCCTAATAGTAAGATGATTTTTATGCGACGGGATATAGAATTCGATGAGGGGGAATCCATGTGGTTGTCCCGTGAGTGGGAGTTTGACTTGCATGAGGAGGAGGAACTGTTGGTTCCCAAAGATGAGTCTCTAGATGTGGATCAACCACAGAAGGAGGTTCATGGAGTGGAGGAGTCCACTCACGCAGAGCCAAACATCAGAACTAGCAGAAGGCGTACCACAAAAGATGATAGGTTGAGACTTGATGTTTTTTAGAATGTAGCAGCCCATACTTCATAGCGCAAACAAAGACAGTCTCCTGACCGATTTACTGGATACATGGCTCTCATGAGAGAATGTATTATGACTGAGCCATCTTCCTTTTAGGAAGCAGTGTAGGAGCCCACATGGTAGATGCAATGGTGGAGGAGTATGACTCCATTGTCAGAAAAAATGCTTGGGAAATTGTTCCAAGGTCAATTGATAAATCAGTGGTAGGTTCAAGATGGATCTACAAGGTAAAGCAAGCTGCTGATGGGAGTGTTGAGAAATACAAGGCCAGATTTGTGGCGTGGGGTTTCTCACAGATAGAGGAGATTGATTATGAAGAAACCTTGCACCTGTCACATGGTATTCTTCCATAAGGACCATCCATTCTCTCTCAACGCAGATGGGTTGGCACATTCATCAGATGGATGTGAAGATTGTGTTTCTCAATGGGATTGTTGAGGAATAAGTGCACATTGAGCAGCCTGAAGGATTTGAGATCTTCAGTAGCGAGTCGCATGTGTGCCGACTCAAAAGAGCATTGTATGGTATAAAGCAAGCAGCTCGTTCTTGGTACACTCGGATAGACAGTTATTTCACCAGACTTGGCTTCACCAAGAGTGAGGCAGATGCAAACCCATACCAAATTGTGGTGGAGGGTAGGCCTTTAATCATTGTTCTTTATGTTGATGATTTAATACTAACTGGTGATGAGAATTTGATACACTCATGCAAGGATGACCTTGCAAAGGAGTTTGAGATGAAGGATATGGGCCTCCTTCATTATTTCATTGGATTGGAAATATGGCAACGAGATGGTGAACTTTTTCTGCCTCAAGGAAAGCATGCAAGGGAGATACTAGGTAAGTTTCACATGGAGGGTTGAAAACCCATGGATACTCCTCTTCTAGGAAACTGGAGGAAAGAGGACACTACATATGGAGAGGTAGTGGATGTGTAATTTTTCCAAATGGGAAAAGCAGGAATATAGTGCAAAATGCTGGAACAATATTGCAGATCATCATTTATTAAGCAAGAGGCCAATATGGAGACCTTTCATATGTTATTACAGCAGCAAAAAGTACATAAGAAATGGGCCATAAGATGCATAATAGGAAATACAAGCCTCCAATGAACAAAATCCCTTAGTAAGTGTTGCACTGAAAATTGTCATTCTGACATTCTGATATGTGTATGAGCTCATTATCACTCATACTTCCTCCTTTGCAAGTCTAACATATTAGTTCTTCATGTCAAGCCTTGAAAATAAGAGAAAAGTTCTTAAAAATCTCCTTAACTCTGGTATCGCACTTTCTCTTTATCTTTCCTGCAGTCCCGCACCTAATGTTCATGACTCCTGCGTACCTAAATGCACTTTCTCTATGTTATGGGTGCAGACCCCTGTAAAAGATTAAAAAGGTGCAAGTAAACTCAAAAATCTCACTTTCAGTAAATTCTAGAAGCCTCTAGAAAGAATCTTGCAGTGGCAGAACCGCTCTTTTGAGGTTCATGTATCCCTTACCTTAAGGAGCTAACCCCTTGATGTGGGGAGCTTATCCCTTTGAAGGAGGATTCTATCCCTTCATAGTTGGAACTGAAACCTCCTCTTTTCCACTATAAAAAGAGGCATTGGGTAGCCTCAAGGGGAGTTAGAGCTTTAGAATTATTTGAGGTTAAGTGCTGTTGGGATTCAGACTCATTTAACTGAGATTTTTGTGAGGAGAGATCACATAGCTCTATCTGTCTCAGTTAGAAGAGTGCAAGGCTTGTCAGAGTAGAGGAGATTCATGCTTCAGACCCCGAGAAGGTCTGTTCAACATCAAGGCTAAGGTTATAAGGTTTTCCTTCTTTCAAAGTTAATACAAATGAATTTGTTTTTCTCAATAAGCTGTTAATTAACTGTTTATTTCATGGATTCCTTGATCACCATGATAGGCATGATTTATAATATTTACTATACAGGTGCTATTTAATGTTTGCTTGTTTGTGACTACAGGTTTATAAAGATAACTCCTTCAAGTGACTGAGGGACAACTACTTCGAACAAGCATTGGATCTACGGTAAGTCCTTAACACTTTTATAGTATTATTTTGTAAATCGCATATGTCTAGAGAAAGATAGGTTTATTTGGCTGTTTGTTGCTAGATTAATTTTTGTTACTAGGGAGATCGATCTTGTCCGCAAGATTGATTAATCCGCCTAACAGTAAGAGGTGCTGAAATCATGTAGAAAAGCTAGAAGACCCTTACAGTGTTATTTTATTAGCTCTACTACAAAAAATGATTATACATCATATCTAGAGCTGATATGTGCCTCAAAATTTAGATCTATATCAGATTTGAGCACTATACAAGCTCTTCTAAAGAACCCCTCAAGGGTTTTCAATAAAACACCAAGTACAAGATGTAGATCTGAGATCTAAGACTGCAGATCTACTGAAAAATATAGATATGGAAAGTCTGGCTGATCTGATATGATCAATAGAATAGCCTCCTCCAATAGATCTTTAAAGTGAAAGTCAGATCCCAATCACTTGAAAACCAGCTCTCCAAATGGTGTGCCAAACCACCCTGCAACTCCTCCTACAGAAATAATGTAGATCTGGAAGTAAACGGTGCCGTAGGGATCAAAATAAGGTTTGCCTAATGCCAAGATCTGAAAATGAGCTCACAGCCCTTCAATACTGTCCTCCCAATGAAGTGGAAACCTCCTCCACTGAAAATGAGCACTGAAATGGCCTAGATATAGAGATCTAGTCTCCACTTGCTGCAGCGTGCAAAAACAACCAAACCCTCAACAGGATCTGTGTTGTAGTTGAAAGAAGAAGCTTGGCCTTAAGCCAAATAGTGGACAATGTAGTGCAAGACTCCTCCAATTTCTCCTCAATGGAAGAGGTGGATTCTCGATCAGGAACACCTTGTGCTAAACAACACTCTATCTTAGCTAAACAGCAAGAGAAAGATATATGCCTAAATAGACCATATATTCAAAAATATAATATACATCAACAACCTTCATATGGCTGCCATCCTCTTCCTTAAATAGAATATGAGCTTGCAAACCCTAAGCCCCATCCAAAAATATCACTACATTCACACAATACATCTCCATCTAAAACTGCATTGTCCCTCATTGATGGCCACTCCTCCATGACAACATTGTTGATTTGGTCAAGTTTGACCCAGTCAAAGTGATCCAACCCCTTTCACACTAAGGGTGCTTCAATTAAGTTGCCAAGATTTGTATTTTTCACATTTGGCATTGATTTATTCATTATCAAGGAGAATGATGGACCTCCTTTGCCCTCTTATTCTTTAAACAAAGCAATAAAACAAAATTGAATATTCCAATTAGCTCATGACTAATTGGGAATATTACAGTCCTCCCTTCCCAAATTTTGCTTGTCCTCAAGCAACTGATAAGGTGAGTTCTACAAACCTCCATCATTGGTGACACCAACATATGATAAGCTTCCCTCATAAGCTAAGTGTTCACCAATCCATCCCTCCATGAATTTCTCCTCCAAAGTTCTCATGAGATGCAAATAATCCATCCCATAAGGAGACAATAGTTCAAATGAAACAAACATGGTTTTCCCAATGTTCTCCCTGAAACATGTAGCATAGTGAACATGGAGAATCTCCATCCCATAGGAACATACATACCTTCCATCCTCCCTCCATACATTCCCATAAAAAGTAAAAGTACATCATCAATGTATGGGATCAAAATTACATACATATAAACAGAAATTTGTGCATATGGAGGTGGGTCATAGTCCCACATGTGGAACCAAAGCGGTAAATATCCTAACCGCCTCAGATAATGATTTGGTAATTGGTTTCCCCACCACTTACTTGCTACCCAAATCATCTCACCATGGCTGAAAGTGTGAAATATATTTGGTGCTTTAGGAGTGCACCCATCATGATACAAAATCATCTCCCTTTGTCCTCCAACGGAGTGGCCATGTTTAGAAATTTTTGTGGCCCAAAGCTGGCCATGAAGTTTATATGGTATAGTTCTCCTCCTTGGATCTATGGCCTGCATAAACATAGTAAAAGAATGCCTATGTTCATCAAATAAAACATTAGGTACACGAGCATATCTTTCACCAAAATTCCTCCTTAAAAAAATGGAGTGGTGCATAGATCTATCTCCCTTCTCAAAAGAAGAAATAGCTGGTTGAATTAACTCCTTTATAGAGTTATGTTGTTGTCCCAACTCCACATGGTTCCTGTATCTTTGAAAATTCTGATATAGTTCTCCTTTAAAGCCCTTCCAAGTGTAGCTTCTCATGATGATGTTGTAGAATCTCATGGAATATGTGTGGCTGAAAAGGAACTCCTCATAAGCTCTTTGTAGTAACTTCTCCTTGAGCTTGGAGGCTCTAGATAAGAAGATCCTACCATGATAATAGATGACTCTTTCTTGGAATGAATAGCCCTCTTCATGTAGTTGGTCATCAAGTATCATGCATGTGTGAAGATCCTTGGAATAATCCACCAACAGTTGGGATTTCCAACATGGATCAAACTCCCATAGTGACAACGCTGATGATCTGTCAAATGAAATGTCTGTCATATGGCTTCTCTCCTCCTTGACATCTCCCATACCAAAGATACATGTTGGAAGGTTATTCCTTCCATGCTTCTCCTCCCACATCGAAGAATCTGAAATGAGAGTGGGTAATGATGGTGTTGGGAGAATGTACCTCTCCTCCTTAAGCCTACCCAAGACTCCTAGCGTTGTCTCATGGTATTCTAATGCTCCCATCCCTCTCGGATCTATGATTGGAGCATCATGTTGTGAGATATCTCTCACAAAATCTGAATCAGGTGGCCTCCCAGGTGGTTTGCCACTAAATAATAGTGTCCCATGCATCAATCTCATAAGCATAATAGATGGGACTGTAAGGTCCTTGCCTCCACTGCGCAAATCCATCTCTAATTTTTGTGTCAAAGTTGTATGTGAGGGATATGTATGCATGCCTTTGATCATTTGAGTCTTACCACTCTTTTTATCCACCCATTCTATCTGCAAAGCCTTCCAATTAGTGGTGACTTTTTCCAAAGTAATCAACCATTGAACGCCCAATATCACATTTGTGTCAGGTATGTAAACCACAAAGAAGTGATCAATCAATGTGTATGTTCCCATGGTAACTGATAATGATGTAACAAAATGCATTCATTCAATAGTTCTATCTTCTGGGACCAAAACATAAAATCCTTCAAAAGCATCAGTGGGTATTTCCCTCCTTTGCACTAGTTGGGCATCAATAAAATTATGGGTAGCCCCACTGTCAACCAAAAGAGAAACCCTCTGATTCAAGATGGAACCTTGAACTCTTAAGGTCAAGTACTTAGGTACTCCTATTAATAATGCAAGAGCCCCTCCAATAGGATAAAATGCTCCATTCCCATCTCCTGATGGTGCTGGTTCATCTCCTGCAATGTCAGTGCTATGACCTCTTCTTGGTTCATCTTCTTCTTCCTCCTCATCATCTGAGAAGACCTCTATGTAATGTGATTTTCCAGCTGCACATCTATGTCCAAGTGCCCAAGCTTCTTGGAAAGTGAAGCAAAGCTTCCTTCTTCTTAGATCTCTCTGGACATCATCATCAAGAGGTTTCTTATATTGACTCTCCTTTGAAAGAGCAACCTTTTTCTTCTTTTCCCTTTGATGGAAAAGAGGGCTTATGCTGAAATGTTTCCTTTGCTTTTGGCAAGGCATCTTGAAGGTCTCTAGCCCTTTCAATGGCATCATGTAGGGTAGTGGGCTTGGTAGAATTAACCAACCCATGAAGAGGTTCGTCTAACCCATCAATGAACATGTACACCCTTCTTGCTGCAGACAAATCAGGAACCATAACAGAAAGTCTTAAAAATTCAGAGATGTAAGTTTTTGCATTACCTGATTGTTTCAATTTTTCAAGGCTCATGAATGGTGCTTCAGGATCTCTTCCATCAAATATTTTGACTAGACTTCTAGTGAACTCTGAATAAGCAGTCACATTGAAATGACCCAATGTAGACAAGCCATGGAACCACCAGTCATGTGCTTCACCCTCAAGGTGCAGCATTGCAATCTTAATGGCCTCCATTTATGGAACCTTGTTGAACTGAAAGTAGATGTCAAGTTTTTCTACCCAAGATTTGGCAGTACACTTGGATGACCCATCAAAATTGGGTAAAAGGAATCTGCCCATAGTGTGATGTCGATCATGATTCTGAATGAATCCACTACTTCTATGATGATGCCTTGGTCTTATATTGTCCTTTATTTGACAAAACTCCCGAAAAATCAAGTGATCCTTGAATCTCTGAGTTTGAGATTCATACTCCATAAAATAGTCTTCAAGGGATTCTTGCTCTTGAAACCCTTCATTTCCCACAACAAAAAATGTAGGCATAGTAGAGCGTTGGGAAACTTGTGGTTGAAGCACTGGTTGATCGTTCTAGTGATGAGACATGCCAGAGCCTTCTCCATGATGAAATACCTTATGGGATTCCTTGAGTTTGTCCATTCTCATCTCCTTGATCTCTCTAGCAATGTCTTGCATGGCTCTAAGAAGGATCTTAGGGAACTCCTTCTCTTCATCTTCACCTCCAGATAAAGGGGTTTTACCCTTGTCTTCTTTGTAATTTGTATAATCAAATATTATGTGGCTTCTTCTTTGATACCTCTTCTCTCTGTTAGTAAAAGGATCTCTTTCTTCAGATGACATATTGGCTTTTAGAATGCATAGGCTGTGCCAAGATTATGTTCTGATACCACTGTAATATTCCCAAATCGGAAAAGCAGGAATATAGTGCAAAACTTTGGAACAATATTGTAGATCATCATTTATTAAGCAAGAGGCCAATATGGAGACCTTTCATATGTTATTACAGCATCAAAATGTACATAAGAAATGGGCCATAAGATGCTTAACAGGAAATTGTTGGACGGATAAATCGTTGTTGCAGACAAGACAGATCTCCCTAGTATCCTACGGATAACTAGCAACAAATAGAAAAATGTAAACTACTTTCTCTAGATTATATTTGATCTAGAATTATCTGTAATGAAGGATTTAGGACTTACCTGTAGTTCAGCGATGATCGTAGTCTTCTTTCTTGTCGCTTTGAATACGTCTCCTTTCGGGATCTGCAATAAAAAACATGATAGAATCAGAAGCACCTGCATAATATAGACTAATTCATCAACCATATATCTTGATGATCAAGGAATTCAAGAAATAATCCATTTAAATAAACAACTTATTGAAAAAACAGGATCCATTTGTATTATCTTTAATGAAAAAAGGAGCCTTACAACCGTGTTCGCCTTGATGTCGTACAGGTCCTTCTGGGGTTCGGAACAAGCGTTTCCTCTACTTCGATAAGCCTTTTCACTCTCTCGACTAATATACACATGAGTGTGTAATCATTCCCATATGGTAATCAGTTAAGAGAGTTTGAGTTTTTCTTGCAATTCTTCTCAAAAAATGTCAAAGCCTAACTCCCTTTGAGGCTGAACTATGGCCTCAATTTATAGCAAAAGAGAAGAGGTTGCAACTCCAAATAAGAGGGCATAGAATCCTCTTTCAAAGGGATTAAGTTCCACATACCAAGGGGTAGGCTCCTTTAATGGAGGGATGAATGTACATGAAAGGAGCGAACTTTCCACCGAATAATTACTTCCAGAAGCTTCCAGATTCAACCAGCTGGGCTTCCAAATTTTACTTCCACCTTCATTTTACCTTTTATAGGAATCCACACCTTTAATGAAGAAAAAGTGCGGTCGGTTCTGCATTTTCTATAACAAATAGATGCGGCACCGCAGGTAATAATAAGAGAAAGTGCGGTACAAGTATTTTTATGACTTTTATAAGCTTTTGTCTCAATTTCAAGGCTTGGTTTTAGGAACTTGATGTTTTTAGACTTCTAAGGGAGTATTTTATGAGTAATGATGAACCCATAAAGACAGTAAAATTTCATGGTGACAATTTTACTGTAACAGATTGCCCCCTAAAGCGCAAAGTCTGAGACCTTTCGAAGAGTGATGTGCTTTATCATTTCGAGGATTAGTTTGTGAACACCCCAGTCGAAATACTGTAAAAACATTCAATGAAAAACACACACACACACACACACACACATATATATATATATATATATATCATCGTTGAGGTAGGCATTCCCATACTCAGATCAAACACTAACTAAAACTTGTTCTGATGTAGAAATGATTTTACTATCACATCAATAATGTAGACACAGTATGGACGTAACCATCTGTTATGAATAGTCTACTGCATAATGAATAATAAAACTCCTCGCAACCTGGATGGTGGAACTAGATCCAGGGTCTTGATTTCCGTTACCTGAACTAGTACGATTCTATCCATGCGATTGATTGTGTCGAAGTAAAAAATGGTAGAAACCACTTGATTACCAATCAATGATGTGAACTATTAACAAGTATGAGAGAAACCACCAATAATGACAATGGCTCTCAAAGTACTCAGTACAATCCATGCAATGTGAATAAATGATCTGAAGTCGAACATTTCACGGAATCGTTCGATCGAAGGTAAATGATGAAACCTGTCATCGAAGGCAAGAAACCTACCATTAAGGCATGCAGATTCCAAGGTACTAAAGGATTCTAGATCAACTTCCTAGATGATGAGCTGTTGTTGATAGAAATTGATCCATCGTAGAAAAGCCCATGACACGAAACCATTAGATCAAGTTTTGTAGAAATATTTTGTAGATTGACTCAGGGATGGTCAACGCGAACGGAGACATATGTTTGCAAATGAATGGTTTATTTGAACCGTCCTCTTGAACACATAACGACACTGCAGATGGTTTGGTAACAATTGACCTAAAGATAATACCTAGAAACCGGCTAAAGACTTTAAATATGGTTTGATTAATTGATAGGCATAGGATTTTCCCAACCCAGGTAGAAGTGTGAAAAAAAGTGTCATGTTCAAGAGTGGTAAACTGCTTTTTAAACAAAGTGTGACAAATGGATTCATTTTCTCTCTTTTTCCCCCACCATTTCTGGCAAGTACCTCTTTATTTTTGACAAGCTTGAGGAGGATAACATTTGCTTGTTATATAAGCTCATCCTTCAGATGAGTCCAACTTAGTTTAAAATCGAACCCTAAGAAGGAGTGGTTCGTTCCTGTTTGTAATCGACAGGTCCTTTACTGTTAAATTTTAACGAGTCCAGTATAGGAGAAACTCGGTGTTTTTCAATTTTAGGGAGTCAGAAGAAAAACTTAAGGAAACTCCGTGGGTGTACTTTTTCATAATTTTAGTCTCTCAAGCCCGAAAAAGGATAAAATAATTCAGGAGAGAACTCTATTGACCATGATTATTCAACGTATACCTTTTTCGTAAATATTCCATTTCATTCCGGAAAAGGGGTAAACTTATACTGAAGGGACGAGAGTTCATTTCCTTTAACGAGTTCGAATAGTCAAGTACTCAGAAATATTTTCATATTTAGAGAGTCTGAAAAGGGCTTAAAAGAGAACTCCAAGGTTTCGCTTTTTTGTAATTTTCAAGAGTCCAAAAAAGTGATAAAGTATACTCAGTAGTTTTGCTTTTTTCCGTAAGTTTTAACAAGTTCGAAAAAGTGATTAAAATGTACTTATAGTTTTTGATTTTTCATAATTTTTACCGAGTTTGAAAAAGTGATAAAAAGTATACTCTTTTGTCAAAAGGAACATTTTACCCAAAAAATCCTGTATTCTGCACAAAAACTCAAAAATTAAACATACCTGTTTATGATTAATAAAAATAATTTGGAAAACAACTTTTCAAAGTGGAAAATAAACAAAATTATATTTTATTTATTCAAAAAATCTTATAAAAAGGAGTTTTTTAAAATCATTTTTACCATTTGATATCAGAGTAAAAATCGAGAGCTTTTGGTAAAAAATGTTCCAGAGGAGATTACGGAAGATTCACCCATCAGAATCGAAAACCGTCAGTTCCAGGTAATCCACATCATCCTAGCCTTCATTTTTTCCTATTTACTTTCTTAATTTAGGGCTTAAATTGATTTTTAAGGAGGAAAATATGTTCAAAAATTCGCTCACGGTGGTCCGCAGGTAAAACACATGACACCTGCGGACCCCGAAAATTTTGCAAAGGGGAAATTGTCGTGGTCCCGCACCTTATGCATAAGACACGTGTGGATCCATGGACTGTTTTCATGCGAAAAGTGTGAAGGTGCCGTAAGAAAAAATAAAATGAATAATTCTCCCAAAATAAACCAAATTTTCTCACTCAAATTGTTTCCGATCTTTCAATTTGTCCATTGCAGGATATCTACAATGCTTGAGTGGAGAGAACATGAGCATGAAGAGGTTGATGATGCTGCCATGTTACATCTGCCCACATTACGTGTATTGAGAGAATGTGGTTTGTACAAATTTGGGCCATTCAGGGTATGAGGGCTCAAGTAGACTTACTTACCTGGCTAGTAAACAAATGGGACGTCCAGGAACAATGCTTTATCATTAGAGGTCATTGGCTCAAAATTGAGCTGGAAGATATATATTTTCTCACTAGTTTATCAAAGAGGGGTGAGCCACTCCCTTTGTTTGGGGCTAGGGTAGGTGGCCAGTCTGTCACTAGCCTTCAACAAGAATTTTGCAATGAAAAAGCGAACCCCAAAGATAAACACATTAACATAAAAACCATTATTTGTCCTGAGCTCAAAGTGATTGCATTTACTGTAAACCGGTTGTGTGGGAGCGCAACTCCACATGTTGCTACAAGATCCCAAATGAAAACTGTTGTTGACTGCTTTAGAGGCACCATTTTCAATTGGTGTGAGGTAGTGTTGGCCAATGTCAAAGGCCAACTAACTAGAGAAAAAAACTCGAAGTTGAAAAACTTCAGGTATGGAGTGATCATGGTTACATTTGCTCTAGAAAGAATTCCTTCACTGGCCCCACATCTTATTTCAGTTTATCATGGTAGAGTTAAAGAGCCTTGGATGGTCCGATGGGTTGCACTGATGGCCCGTCAGAGTGAAAGCGGCGAGATTTTTCGTTTCACCCCAGGTTATTTCCATTGGTTGGAGAACCAAATCTTCACGATAGAAGATTTCCCTTATGCTGGGATAGATTTCCGCGACAATCGAGAGATGTCTCTTCCTCCAGGGACATAGTGGGATGACTCAAGTAGGAATCATTTTGACATGCTCTAAATTCTAATTTTTATTTTGTTTTTTGAATCGTCCAAAACTGATGACAAAAATTTCAAATGCAGATGTGGGTCCACGTTGACCAGCCACTCTCCGTCCTTTTGACAAGAAGCCAAGAGATCCAGCAGCAGCAGCACCACCATCACAGGATCAGACAGCAGAGATCCTTACCGACCTGGAAAACCATTTGGAGTGGTTGAATTTAGATATTCTAGAGACTACCATAGATGACATTCTGCTCCGCTTATAGAGATATGTTATCGGGGTTCCAGGACAGTTCAGGAGATTTCTGAGCAAGGTGGCACAGGCTGTAGTGTTTTATCGTGATCATCACCATGGAAAGTGGATGATTGATATTGTAGACTTATATCATTTTTTTTTTGTATCACTTTTTTCTGATCATAAGGTGTTTTGAACCTATGATCAAGGACGATGTAATAGTTTTTGAAACACTACTCTTATGCTATGATATTAATACTATTTCCAATTATCTGTCTAACATGTTATCAAATGTTATTTTGATCTACTTCTTTAATTATCGCAAATGTCTATTTATAACACTAGACGCTACTACATCAACTAATGTGTTTAAATTTCTTGGAATATGTTGATACTCAATATAATTAAATTCTTGTTCCAAGAGACGAGCTTTCAAAAATAATCTTAACAACTCTCGGTTTTTAATTGCATATACTCTATTCAATTGTAATACAACGAGTTCAAAATCTAACCTAACGATCAAACTTCGAATTCGAAATGAAATGGATTCAAACAATAACTCAATAACTGCACTATATTCTACAATATTTTTTGTTGTTTGACCGAGGCTTACCCCATGCATAGATACTAACTCATTAGTGGGTGAATAAATAACCCAAGCTGCGGAAGAAATGTTCCATGTACTACGACAAGCACCATCAGCAAAACCAATGTATGTTTGAAGGGACGTCGACATCTGCAAAATTAAGATTGATCTAGATAAGCAGGGATAGTAGTAAAAGCACATTTAAACTAGGCACGCTCTTCTAATCTACAACACACCAGCTTATGAAAATAACTAATATACAGGGAAGATCTCCACACAAGAATCAAGCATAATATCTCTTTAGATAAAGCCCATTTCTGGGTTTGCCTAAAGAGACCTCGTCAAAGTCAATCAGTTCATAGGCCCCTTTTGCAAGCTTTCGCTTGAAAATATAAGGACCATGCCACATGGGTTCGAATTTCCCAACCCCTAGCTTATTGTTAGCTTGATCGTAAACCAATATTAGGTCTCCTTCTGAAAAAATACGAGGTGTAACACTTCTATCAAACTGAGCTTTCATTCATTTCACATAAGCTTCGATAGCTAATACAGCAGTACGCTGATTCTCATCTAATTGAGCTAAGTACAAAAAGCGTTTCTCCTCCCTAGAAGTGGTTGGTAGTAACTCTATGGCTAGTTGGAGTGACGGTATCTTGCATTCAATCGATAATACAGCTTCTAAACCGTAAACCAGTTGAAAAGGGGTAAAACCTGTTGATGCTTTTGCTGAGGTTCAATATGCCCAAAGTGCTGAAAAAAGCATGGTATGCCAATTCGATTTATGAATTCTGATGATTCGTTTGATCATGGTGACTAAAAATTTATTGATAGCTTCAAAAAAACCATTAGCTTGTGGGTAATATGGTGTAGAACTGTCATGACGTAGGCCAAGTTGATCAGTCAGTTCGGTCATCGTAATGTTTCGAAAATGACTCCCATGGTCAGTAATATCACTTAGGGCACATCGAAATGAGCAATCACATGATTGAACATGAAAGTAGCTATAGTTTTTCCATCCACTGCAAATGTAGGCCTCGCCTTGGCCCATTTGGTAAAATAATCTACTATGAGAATGATATACCCATGCCCCCCGGCCGAGTGAGGGTTACATGTAATGAATTTAATGCCCCATTTTGCAAAAGGACTGATAGCAATTATAGGGTGAAGAGGAGCGGATGGTGCACGCATATTTCGATCAAATATTTGACAGTTGTGGCATTTTCGGATAGCAGAAATACAATATTTAAATAAGGATGGCCAAAAATAGCCAGCGCGCAATATTTTTTGGGCTGTGGCATACCTAGACATATGACCGCCACATGCTCCAGAGTGACAGTCATTTTAAAACCTTTTCAGCTTTGTCAAGAGTGAGACAGCATCGAAAAACAGAGTCTGCACCATGACGATATAGTGTGTCACCAACAATATGATATTGCTGAGACTGGAAACGGATTTTTGTCGTTGTGACCATGAAAGTTCGAGCTGAAAAGTTTGGGTTTGGAGATAAATGATGATATCTCCATACCAAGGATCGATGGTACTGATAAGAAACAAATATTCATCTGCGATCGGATGTTCTGCCACAGTTTTGGTGTCAGTACTTGGGAAGTCACACATAAGTTCAACGAATACCAATGATTTCTTTGATTTGGATTTTTCAAATTCCAAATCAAACTCCTGTAGGATAACAATCCATTTGGAGTACTTGCCCCCTAGCAGTTGTTTGGTAAAAATATGCATCATAGGGTTACAATCAGAAATCACTGTTGTTTTGTGTAACAGTATGTAATGACGAAATCATTGGACAACTTGAACTGCTACCAAGGCCAATTTCTCCACATGTGAGTATTTGATTTTGGTCGGATGCAGATTGCGACTGAGATAATAAATCACATGTTCATTTTGGAATTCATCTTCCTGAACTAAGACTATGTCAAACGTAGAATTGGAGGCTACTAGGTATAAGAAGTAATCCTGGTTGTAATTGGGAGGATGCAATAACGGCGCATGGGTCAACGTGTGTTTAAGAGCATCAAAAGATCGATTAGCGATCTCGTCCCAAAAGAAAGGAATATTCTGCTTTAACAACCTGGTAAAACCTTTGGTTAAATCAGCATATTTAGGAATGAATCTAAGTAAAAAGTTTGCTTTCCCTTGCAAACTTTGGAGTTGGTGAAGAGTAGAAGGAGGAGGTAAATTGATGATAGCCTCAACCTTTGATGGGTCAACACGAATGCCTTCCTTTGAGACAACAAATCCCAATAATCGTCCAGATCAACACAAAAGACACATTTGTGAGGATTCAGACGAATCCTATAATGCCTACATCTCATAAAGATAACTCGTAGATGAGTAAGATGATCTGCTCTGCGCGATGAATGAGAAGGTAAATCATCAAGATAGGGTTGCACAATGTGTTTAATGTCATGAAATGCATAATACATTGCCCTCTGAAAAATTGCACCAGTGTTCTTAAGTCCAAAAGGTAATTTGCAGTAAGAAAAATTCCCCCACGGAAAAATGAAAGCTGTTTTGGGTTGATCAGTAGGGAGTATGTTGATTTGATTGTAGCCCGAAAATCCATCCATAAATGAAAATATTTCACTTCCGGCACAATCGTCAATAATTTGATCGATACAAGGGGCTGGATAATTCTCTTTTGGACAAGCTCGATTTATATCCCTATAATTGATACATACTCGTATTTTCCCTTGTTTTTTATTAACAGGAACAATATTAGATACCCAATCTGTTAAAGGAATCAGATACATAAAACCTGCACGAAGTAATTTCTCAACTTCTGCTTTAATAGTAGCAGCTTTTCATGGATGTATATGACGTAATTTTTGTCAGACAGGTTTAGCATTCGGCTATGTTTTAATTTCATGAATAGCAATTGATGGATTGATTCCCGACATTTCTTCATATGACCAGACAAAAATGTCACAGAATTCTTAAAATAGGGCTTTATATGTTTATATGCTTGGATTTCATCTAGCGTACAAGAAGAACCTATATGAATGTTTTCAACAATTCCTCGTTTCACTGAGATGTCAATAGGAATTGTCATAGAAATGTTTTCTAAGTTCAATTCACAATCAGAATTCATGAGAGGATTTCGGGGTTCGTTGACATAATCAACAGTAAAAATGGAGGAAAAATCAGTTTCAAATTGATTGAGATCAGGTAAAAATGAAGATCAATGATGTAGATCTTCCCATGGTAATTCTTCTATAGACAAAAATTCACGAATATGCTCATTAGTATTGAATGCTTGTTGAATAGGATCCATAATTGATGGTGAAGCTGAGCTTGATATCGAAAGTGATTCCTCATTGATCACATTCACTAGAGCAAGTTTAGTTGAAGGAGTATTAAAAAATGACTATACTGCTTGATATGCTAATTCAAAAGGACTCAAAGGCATCGTGCCATCGAAAGAATCCAGTTCTGAGTCTGAAGGTACTATCCAAGGATCATCAAAGGAAATAGTACTTGATGTAATCATATTGATGTTAGCAATAGGAGGCAGTACGTTGGGGGAAGGCAGAGAAAAAGTTCCCAATAAAGTAGAATCTTTAATTAGACCTACCCCAACATCTTTATAAGGGATAATTGATTTTCCGACATGTTGGATGCTATCAGTAGTGGTGTGGTCAGATGAATAATATGAGAGCTGATCTATTTTAATGATATTTCCTTTATGAGGAAACATGATGAGATGAAAGACCGATTATACGACAGCAGTCATGGCATAAGACCAACTGTGACACGGGAGAAGGTTGTAATCCAGAGGGGCATCAACCACTTCCACATCTATATTAATGGTTTTTCCTTCGACCTCTATAGCTATATCCTGTAAAATACCATACGGATGGAATCCTCTTCCATCAAAAGCTTTGAGGATAGTCGGAGATTGGTTAAGTGTCAGAGAACCAAGTGATTTCCAACATTTTAATGACATGATACACGTAGAAGCCCCTTCATCAATAACAGTACGAAAGAAACATTTGTTTTTGACTAAAAATGGAATTTTAAAATCCATTTGATGTGGTAGGTGTCGTGTAAAATTTTCCAAATCGAAGATCATTAAGTTCGAATCCTAAAGATCTACGGCTCCTATGGTTGAAAATAGTAATTTTCTTTGGGCTGGACATGATTGCAGCACTTCCAAAGCCGACATTGCTGAAGGGGAAATCACCAAGTCTTCAACAATATTTTAGTTATGAGTAGCTCTCGCATGTGGATTGAAAGCTGATTTATGAGGTACACCTTTAGCAGGCGGTTTGATTACTAAGTCAGGATTTGGTTTCTCAATTTGGAGTGGATCAGAAACTGAGGGAGATGTAGTTGATTCTGAATTATAATTTTCTACTTCTTTACCACCAATAAGATTTTTACTACCATAATATTGTGATCGTGTCGCAACCATCAAGATATCTTCTAGCATATTCGAGGAAGATCCAATCATGCTACTATATTAAATAGGAAAGGGATCCTTCAATACAATAGGTATGGGCGAACCCTTAATGAATTTTGATATCTCAGCTCTATGCGAGCACTCTTTAGTAAAATGATCCTCATCACAGATCACACAAGGATAACGAGGTTTTTGTTTATCGTCAGTTGGTTCAGTTTTATCATTTTTATCTTTTGAAGATTTTTTGTTTTTATTCTTACCACCAATTTTAGGTTTGGTTGTAGATGATTCTACAACATGAATATCGGCAGAAGTTTCAATGGTAGAATCTCCTTTTGGTGAATCGGGTAAAGTTATAATAGGAGAAGTCATCTTGGAATATGTCTTCTTACTCTTGCTAGTGTTAACAGAACCAATTACACCATCAGTAGCATGAGATCTTGAAGGAGTTGTAGTTAACCAATCAGGTCTTGGTAAATCGAAGATTTTGTCATACAGAGTACGTGACTGTGTATATACAAGTTCAAGGTACTAAGCTTGAGCAATGACTTGCTCTTCTGTAACAACGCCTCCTTTGGCCACATCTTCAGTAATTTTCGGCAATAATGATTTGATAAACCATTCCGCCAAAATTTGATCCGGAATAAATACTTTCACTAAACATCTCCTACATCTCTGTTCATGAATGTGATCAGATATGTATGTAGACGTAGATTGTTTTAATGAGGTCAAAAATTCCATACCATTTTCATATTTGACAGGTAACTAAAAATGGGTTAAGAAAGAAGTAGCTAGTGCATTAAAATTATTAAATGAGCCTCGTGGTAACTCAATGTACCATTTGGAAGCTAGACCTATGAGAGTTCTCCGAAAAATACGTAATCGAATCGAATAGTCGATTAGTGAATTGGATGCACACCAGAGGTGATAAGTCATAACATGATTAGATGGATATTCTCCTGACTTACCTTTAAACTTTGGAATATCACTGGGAAAATTATTAAGCATCGGCAGCTAATACGGAAGATAAAAAATGGGATCATTCGTAAGGCGCGATAGATCAGGTAAATCTAAAGTTGCTATGAATGGTAACCGATGGCTAGGGCCTTGATAACCTTGTGTGATCAAACCATTTCTAGGAGGAGGATATCTAGGATATCCTGGAATTGAATGTGCATTGGGAATTGTGAAACCTCCTAGATAACCAGGATTAACCGAACCAAACTTGGGTTGTTGAGGTACTTGATAAGTATACCCAGGATACGGTTGATACTGATATGTTGGATTTTGTGTAGTATGTCCAAATTGATACTTCCCCTGGTATGGTTGATAAGTAAATTGTGGTTGACTAGTAAGAATCGTACTTGCACCAGATTTTCCTATAGGAATCTGGACCATAGTTTGAATTGTAGGTCCTGACTGTGGCATAGATATTTGAGGAAGTTGCACTGATACAGGGGTAGTAGAAACAGGAGTTGCAGATACTCCAGAAATAAGTGTGGTAGGTTGAACAGAAGTTGCAGTAGCAATAGAATATTGAGGCGGAGTTCTAGGTGTACTAGGCCCAGGCTGCTGAACAGAACTAGGTGTAGAGACTTGAATGGTAGGCTGGACAGGTTGCTGGGTTGGACCAGAACCTATAGGTTGTCTAGGTTTATTAGGGAACTGCACATTAGGTTGTAAAATTTGTTGAATTTGAGATCGATCCCACACCATATTAATTCTGGGGTATTGACCCATAGAAGGTTGTGCATATGAAGGACCATAACCAGGTTGAATGTAAGTTTCATAATTAACTAGCAAATTTCCAGCGCCTTGTAATAATGGTTGACCGGAAGGAGGTTGAAACCCTTGATTTGGGTTCCAACCCTTAAGTTGATATTGACCATGAGGCATGTACTGAATCTGGGGTTGATATTGACCCTGAGGTATGAACTAACTCTGGGGTTGATATTGACCTTGAGGTATGTACTGTCCTTGAGGTTGCTCCCCAGGCTCTAAATATTGTCCTACAGGTTGACCTCTAGGTGGTGAAAAATTACCCTAAGGTTGCCCTCTGGGTGGTAATTAACTACCTTGAGGTTGCCCCCAAGGCGGTAACTGGATTTCCTTGAGGTTGAGGATTTGAAATATTTCCAAACATCATAAAAATCTGTTCTGTGTTCAACGTTTCAGTGTTTGTTCCATTTATACCAGATGATAACATTTGTTCAATTGGTTGAGGAGCTTCTCCTGAGAAGGTACCAGAGAGCGACTGATATCCCAGAGGAACAGATGAACTGTCGTATAAAAATGTTTCTGGAGATTCAGAAAACATAGATGAATCACCCGACATAGCTAATGAAGGTTTATAACCTCTCGGTGTAGGGTAAAAAGGAATTTGGGGTGGTGAATAAGTAAGACCTGCGTTTTGTAAAAAATATATCAATGATAAATACCAAGCGTTAGTTCTAAAAGGACTGTAGAATATTGATTCACGCTCACTAAGATTCAAAGTTTCGTGGGTTTCGGGAAGAACTACGTATTCGTATGGACCAACAAGTTCTTCAATACATATGAGATCAGAAGGAAGTTTTTCGTTAATGTTATCTCTTACTCTAGGTGAATCAGGATCACTAGAAGTTAGAGTAACAAATCTTGAAGATGATTCCAAAATAGCAGGTTCAATTTCTGGCTTAGAAATTTCAGGTTCTTCAGCTAATTCACTGGTTGTAGAAGCAATGTCGGTGATTTCGAAAATTGAAATTGGCTCTTGAATATATTATGTTGTTTGTGATTGATTTACTTCATGATAATCAGGATGAGTAATTATGGATGATTCTCATGGTTCTGTCGATCTAAGTATGCTGATATTATGCGGTACCAGAGCTCGCAGTCCTGCAAGTTGGCTTGGTGTATACTCAGGGGGTTTCCCCTAAAGTCTATGTGAATGTCTTGGTAATTCAGCCATGATTAAAAATTATTAATCACACGCAATCAAAGAAAATTTCAATCAAAAATCCTAAAGTCACTAAGGAGACAATCAAATGATCAAACACTTATAAAATCTAGGAGATCAAACCACACACAAACAGTATATTCCCACACTAAAAAGAATAGTTGGTGATGAAATCCAACATCATAGTATTTTAATGTAGAAATGGCGGTTGGAATAGTTACCCCGACAACCTGTTTAATGAAACAGACCTATGCAAGTTTCTCCACTTAAACCATCTCGAGTGAAGCTAACCTTCTGGAGATTCCAAGTGAGTTTAGTCAATGTCTACTCTAGGTACAGTGGGATCTTTCCTCCACCGTCACCTTAGGAAAAAATCTTAAAGTTAATGGCCACTAAGGTCACCAACAAGAACAAATATACTTGGGGGAATAGTCTACGATCTGATATACGCGCAAGGGAAGAGTAACAAGCTCAATCCCCTTGCAAGCTCCTTGACATAATCCAAGGTATACCTAAAAGTGATCCCAGGCTCCTCGACAATGGTCAATCTGAGGTTTACTGTTGTTAATACACACACATCTTCTATCGTTCCTAATGAGATAAAATTGATCACCTCACTAGTTCAGATATGATCTCGTGCTTGACTCCTTTAGGAGGAGCTTCCCAGAGAATACAAGCTACTATTAGATTTTTCCTACCACAAGATCAACTAATTTTTTGTTTTAATTGTCTCGAAGTGTTAATTACTCCCTACTCCAAGACACTAGCCTAAGCTATGTTGGTGAAAAGAGTCCTAGAAATATAAAAATTACTAGATTGATTTTAATTTAAGCGTTGCTTTTAATAGGTTGTTTCTTAGGACAATAGGTGCGAAAGTGAAACTTTGATGATATGTAATGACCCGACTCAAAACACTAAAAATGCATCTATTATGAGAAACAATTCATTTCCTTTCAATGAATTCTATTTAAAAGAAAGAGTCGAGAGATGCAATCTTTTAAAACAATTCTTTCCTTCAAAACAAGAATATATGAAAATAAATCTTATTTCACAAGAACGCAAAATGACCAATTGCTCAAAAAGAAATCTCTTTATTATTCAAGATCGAAACTACAATCAAACATTCTCCAAAAGAAAACTACAATTCTAGAAATCTAGAAATAACACTCAAAACTAAAAACACTAATTTCGAGATCTAAAAATTCTAAGAATTAAATCTGAAATCAAAACTTTAAATATTTTGAGGGCGTTTTGCTTAGTTTGTAATCTAACTAAGAAATTCTTTGCTGAAATGAGCAAAAACTCAAAATAATCCAATTATGGTTTTTTAAGTGAAATTCAAAACTTAATGAAAAAGTTTTTTAAAGATTTGCAAATGAGAAAATGGGATCTAATTCTCATAAAGTAATTTCTGCTATAAATTCAAAGACTCAGCAAGAAAACAATGAAATACCAGTGATCTAAGGTATACAGAGGTTTCTGATCTTTGAGTGACACAAAGACAAAGCAAAAATCACTTATAACATGCAGATCTTGTAGAAAATCATTCAAAACTTAAAAAAGCTAAAAGAAACTCTCACACAAAGCTTTCTAACAGAAAATACAAGTCTGAGTATACACTGAGAATCTTGCAAGCCGATCTTAGAAAAGAGAATTTTGAGTTTTTCAAAAATTTTCTCAGGGTTCGCAGGTTTTAGTGTAAATAGGTGCGGTGCCACACTATGGATACAGAAAAACAACGGCGCTGACCTCACTGTGCCTAACGACAAAGTGCGGAGACCAGAAAACTTAAAAATAAAAAATTCTAAAGCACTTTTAAGGGATTCTACAGGAATAAATTACCCAAGCCAGTATCAATCAATCAAAATCAGAAAAATAATTCCTAAGTCAAAAAATAAAAGAAAACAAAGTTCAAGATCCATTCCCTAGTGGAGTCGCCATTTTGTTGGACGGATAAATCATTTTTGCGGACAAGACATGTCTCCCTAGTATCCTATGATAACTAGCAACAAACAAATAGATGTAAACTACTTTCTCTAGATTATATTTGATCTAGAATTATCTATAATGAAGGATTTAGGACTTACCTATAGTCCAGCATTGATCATAGTCTTCTTTCCTATCACTTTGAATATGTTTCCTTTCGGGATCTGCAATCAAAAACATGAAAGAATCAGAAGCACCTACATAATATAGACTAATTCATAAACCATAAATCTATCTTGATGATCAAGGAATTCAAAAAATAAGTCATTTAAATAAACAACTCATTAAGAAAATAGGATCCATTTGTATTATCTTTGATGAAAGAAGGAGCCTTACAACCGTGTTTGCCTTGATGTCGTACAGGTCCTTCCGAGGTCCGGAAAAAGCGTTTCCTCTACTTTGAAAAGCCTTTGCACTCTCTCGACTAACATACACATGAGTGTGTAATCATTCCCATATGATAATCAGTTAAGAGAGTCTGAGTTTCTTGAGGAATTCTCCTCAAAAAATCTCAAAGCCTAACTCCCTTTGAGGCTGAACTATGGCCTCAATTTATAGAAAAAGAGAAGAGGTTGTAGCTCCAAATAAGAGGGGATAGAATCCTCTTTCAAAGGGATTAAGTTCCACATACCAAGGGGTAGGCTCCTTTAATGGAGGGATGAATGTACATGAAAGGAGTGAACTTTCCACCGAATAATTTCTTCTAGAAGCTTCCAGATTCAACTGGCTGGGTTCCAAATTTTACTTCCGCCTTCACTTTACCTTTTACAAGAATCCGCACCTTTAATGAAGAAAAAGTGCAGCCAGTTCCGCACGTTCTAGAACAAACAGATGCAGCACCGCAGGTAAAACTAAGAGAAAGTGTGGTACAAGTATTTTTATGACTTTTATAAGCTTTTCTCTCAATTTCAAGGCTTGGTTTTAGGAACTTGATGTTTTTAGACTTCTAAGGGAGTAATATATGAGTAATGATGAACCCATACGGACTGTAAAACGTCATGGTGACATTTTTATGAGGTGTGTTGTAAATACAAGCCTCCAATGAGTAAAATGCCTCACTATGAGGTGCTGCAACCATGTATTAAAGCTGGAAGACCCTTACATCGTTATTTTATTAGCTCTGCTACAAAAAATTATTATACATCAGATCTAGAGCTGATATGTGCCTCAAAATTTATATCTATATCAGATCCATGTACTATACAAGCTCCTATAAAGAACCCCTCAAGGGTTTTCAACAAAACACCAAGTACAAGTTGTAGATCTGAAATCTAATACTATCGATCTACTAAAAAATATAGATCTGGAAAGTGTGGCTGATCTGATATGATCAATCAAATAGCTTCCTCCAATAGATCTTCAAAGTGAAAGGCATATCCCCATCACTTTAAAATCATCTCTCCAAATGGTGTGCTAAACCACCCTGAAACTCCTCCTACAGAAATAACATAGATCTGGAAGTAAACTGCGCTGTAGGGATCAAAATAAGGTTGGCATGATGCCAAGATATGATAATGAGCTCAAAGCCCTTCAATATTGTCCTCCCAATGAAGTAGAAACCTCATCCACTGAAAATGAGGACTGAAATGGCCTAGATCTAGAGTTCTGGTCTCCACTTGTTGTAGCTTGCAAAAACAACCAAACCCTCAGCAGGATCTGCGCTCTAGTTGAAAGAAGAAGCTTGGCCATAATCCATATAGTGGAAAATGTAGTGCAAGACTCATCCAACAACTCCTCAATAGAAGAGGTGGGATTCCTGATCAGGAACACCCTGTGCTAAACAACACCCTATCTCAGCTAAACAGCAAGAGAAAGATCTATGTCTAAATAGAACATATATTCAGAAATATAATATACATCAACAACCTTCGTATGGCTGCCATCCTCTTCCTTAAATAGAATATGATCTTGCAAACCCTAAGCCCCATCAAAAAATATCACTACATTCACACAAAGCATATCTATCTAAAACTGCGTTGTCCCTCATTGATGGCCACTTCTCCATGACAACGTTTTTTATTTGGTCAAGGTTGACCCAGTCAAAGTGATCCAGCCCCTTTCACACCAAGGGTGCTTCAATTAAGTTGCCAAGATTTGTATTTTTCACATTTGGCATTGATTTATTCATTATCAAGGAGAATTATGGACCTCTTTTGCCCTCTTATTCTTTAAAAAAAGAAATAAAACAAAATTGAATATTCCAATTAGCTCATGACTAATTGGGAATATTACAGGATGCTACTGTCTATCGACAGTTAGTGGGTTCGCTAATGTATTTAGTGAATACGAGACCAGACATATGCTATGCGGTGAACCAGCTTAGTCAAGTGATGGTTAAGCCTACCAAGCTATTTTGGAAGGCAGGCAAGCATGTCCTGAGATACCTGAGGGGCACATCTGAGTATGGCTTGTGGTACAGAGAAACGGATGAGGTGAAGTTGCATGGCTTCACGGATGCAGATTGGGCAAGCAACCCAACGGAGAGAAAGAGCACATCAGGGGGGATCTTTAGTATTAGATCTACAACTGTTTCCTAGAATAACAAGAAACAGAGATCTATGGCACTCAGTTAAGTGGAAGCAGAATACATGGAAGTAAGCCAAGTTGCATATGAGGCTATCTGGATGAGAAAGATCTTGGTTGGTTTGTTTGGTTCTCATATAGATCTGACAGTAATTCATTGTGATATTCAGAGTTGCATTAAACTCTTGATTAATCCTGTGTTTCATGATAGATCTAAGCATATATATATATATATATATATATATATATATATGATATCATCCTATCAGAGATTGTGTGTAGTAGAAGATCATGTTGCTTCAGTGCATTCCTACGAAAGATCAGGATGTAGATATTCTAACGAAGGCAATCACTAGGAGAAAATTCGAATACCATAGAGACAGGATCGGGGTGAAGGATAATCCCTTTCTTGTTGAGAGAGAGTGTTGAGATTCAACAAGAATATCCTAGTGAAAATTAAACACCTACACTAGGATGGAGCCTCAAGCTATTTTTAGGTGGAAGTCTATTTTTAGAATGGATGAGAGAATTCTATTTATAGATGGTGAGAAAATTCTATATATAGATGATGTTCTATTTTTAGATGTATGTGCGAGTTCTCTTTATATATCACATGTCTATTTATAGATGCATGTCTACTATTATTATCCCTTAATAATAGTTGGACAAAAAATATTAATATATTCTCATGGAGCACTTCCAATCAGTCAACTGAAGTGGCAAACCAGTTCGCTGAAGGAATTTCGAGTTCAAAAGTTGGTTGGTGGGACATGCAAGTGGACTTAGTTGTAAGTGAGTGATTCGAAGCTGTAACAAAGTTGGATGTGTATTTATGTGAGTTGTAAAGTAGTTTAACTTAGTTGTGCTAGTTGTAACTGAAGATACACTAGTGAGAGATCAGTGAATCAACATTAATTAATTCACAATCAGTGGTCTCACATGCAACTGAAGATTTACTACTGTTAACTACATGCATGTCAGATCTAGTGGAGACCCAGTTGAGATGTAGGTGAAAGGGACATTTGACTATCAGTTGTACTATATTGGGTTGCACTCATGCAAGCCAAACACACATTGGATATGCTCATGAGGATTACGTAGTCAAGGAGGGCATGATTGCATCGAATTGGTATTTTTAATAATCTTAGATTGTACAGTGGAGGCAGGATGTTATGAGCCAGAAATTTGGCTAAGGCATTTGCCAATTTCTGCAAGATAATGTGAGACGATTGTATAGTGTACTGACAGCTCTTGAATTAGATTTTTGTATGAGATTGTTTCATGATCCATGATATATACATAATATATGATAGTGGGGTTTTTAGCTTTATGCTTTCCCGGTAAAAACATCTGTGTTATGTGTGATTGATATTTCTTCTTGATATTGCAATTGGCGATCGTGTTTTAAATTCAGTAAGAATTTTTATAGAAGCGATTCTGTATTTGAAAGTGGCATAAAATTGTTAGATCAGGAGAATCTAGGCAATACATAATTTGTATTAGAATTTCCACACTAAACACTTCTCTAGCTAATCAACCCCCATGCCGTAGGATTGATGTAATAATCCCTTCTGCATGCCATCAACATGTATAACTGGTCTAGTAACTCTGGTTCTTCTCTATCATCCTGTTGTGGTAAAACACAACCCCCCCATTTTTGACTTATGCACTTCAATAATGGGGACCCTTTCTATAAAATTTTGGCTAAACACCTTTTAGGATTTTTATTAAGTTAATTATTTTGTAATTTTGTAATTTTTCATTTTTATCGGATTTCTATTTTGATTGTTTCATTGAATCCGTTTTTCACAAGCTTTCCAACGATACTTGTTTCGATCCATTTGGTCAACCGATTTTTAAATGGCACTACTAAGTTTTGATCATTTTCTCGCTTGGGTTAACAAAATGTATAAAGTGTACCAATATTTTAATTGTCATAATTAAAATAGTCATTCATTGTAAATATTAACTTTTAGTTCATTTTTACTAATTTCTCATTTTTATTAACGGTCCTACAAAATGACCCAGCTGAATTGTACAATAGACGAAAATACTTTTCTAAATATTGGTAATATACTCCAACTTGTTATTTTAAAACAAATTGCCAAACCCAAAACCCCAAATTTGCAAAATGACTTAAGTCTAATTTGTAGGATGGTTAATCCCTTATGGACCCCACTTCACAATACATATATTTTAAAAAGCCCGATACTTGTGATGCGATCCATGTACGTGAAAATGTGTTGAGTTACTTTTGCCCTTTTTTTGAGAAAAAAATTCATTTTTTTCGTTCTTCAACTTTACGCAAACTATAACAATTTTTCCGTATGAAATTTCATTTTATGATAAAAATAAAAGTTGTGAGAAATTTGTGTTAGCTTTTCTATTACTTATTTTTTGAAATTTTTTTATGCGAGATTTGATATGCAAATCTTTAGTCGTTTCTTTGAGTGTGTGTTTCTTAACAATCAAAGGATTCATAAGAAGTCATGTTATGACTGCAATGTTGTATTCATTGAAAATTTGTGTTTTGAAAAAACAAAATGTGTTACAACAATCTAAACAGAGAGTCTACTTTGTTTTAAACATCATATTTACAAAGCCAATGGACTGCATATCATAATTACTAGAATTTTTGACAGCTGATCCAATACGAAAAACTACGTGATTTTGGATATGCTTTTTGCGCGTACTGCATATTTCTTAACATATATGTTATAAACTAAAAAATCTAAAAGCCAACCATTAGAGATGACGGACCAATGTAATGCCCCATAATTTCTTTTCAATTTTTTTTTACAATGTATTTTGGGAGATACAAAATTTTGATTTCAATTGAATCACAATGACCCTTAGAAATTGTTTGCACCCACTTTTATTAGAAAAATAATTAAAAATTAATAAACGTTTATAAAATTCTATCAAAAGTTATATTTCACGAAAGTAGATTCAATTTGAAAATGTTTGTCTTGGTCTAGACTGCGTTAATTAACAATCTTTCATGTGATTTTAATCGATTACAAAGTTACGAGAACCGTGACTAGAACCTGGTTTTTTGCGTAATTGGTGACGCGTTAGTTCGAAGTAGAACTATGTTTTACTGCGAGTAGGCTCGTTAATCTAACGTCTTAATAGTTCTGCGAACTTATTGTATAACTTTCATCGGCGGAAAAGTTTTACGGCTCACTAAAACACATTTTCGCGGCAATATAATTGCTGCGAAATATTCAATTAGCACATTTGCACACATTCCATTTCATTTTATAAAGATCTTGGTCTCAGGTTCAAAACACTTATCTTCAAAGTTTGGGTTTAAAAGCATTTCTTGGAAGCAAATTCATTTTTACAAAGAATTTTTTGAAGACATTTCTTGGAGGCGGCTGCATTTTTGGCGCAAAAATTGTTTTGAACTTAAAAAAAATTCTTGAACGTACATTCAAAAGACATTTCTTGGAGGTATGTACGTGTTTTGAGTTGAAGTAAATCTTTTGAGCTTCGTTTCATTTTTATAAGTAACATTTTTCTCTCGAATTTTTTAAAGTGTTTTGGGATTGGAGTATGTATTTTTTGCAAAAAAAATTACCTAGCTTGACTTTTTTAAATTAAATCTTTTGTGATATTTTTTGTAATTGAGTTATTGTCTAATTTTTGAAGGAATTTTTTGAACTTCATACCCTATTATAATGGGAAATCGAAGAACATGCAGTAGAAAATATGACTCGAAAAAGAGACCACTGAGGAACGTGGAGAAGAGACAAAACAACTCTCGCAAAAGAAAGTTAGAAGCTCCTCTCAAATATTGAAGAGGCATCAACCTCAAGCGACGCTGTAGCGAGTGTATGTAAATGTAAATATTATGATCTATTGATATATTTAAAAATTTTCCTTATGTAAAATGTGAAGCTTAATTTTTATTTGATGAATTAATTTGAAAAATATTTTGTTTAATGTAAATAGACGAAATATTCCTCAAAATATTGAAGAAGAAAATCAACCTCAGCGAGAAATTGAAGCGGGTATGTAAATGTAAATATTATGATCTATTGATATATTTAAAATTTTTCTAATGTAAAATGTGAAGCTTAATTTTTATTTGATGAACTAGTTTGAAAAAATATTTTGTTTAATGTAAAGTAGCACGGAGAGATATTCCTCAAAATATTGAAGAAGAAAATCAACGCTACAAGCGAAGAAATTGAAACGGTATGTAAATGTAGATATTATGATCTATTGATATGGCATAAATTTTCCTAATGTAAAATGTGAAGCTTAATTTTTTTATTTGATGAACTAGTTTGAAAAATATTTTGTTTAATGTAAATGTAGACAAAGATATTCCTCAAAAATATTGAAGAATAAAATCAACCTCAAGCTGAAATTGAAGCGGTATGTAAAATGTAAATATTATGATCTATTGATATATTTAAAAATTTTCTTAATGCTAAAAATGTAGAAGCTTAATTTTTATTTGATGAACTAATTTGAAAAATAGTTTTGAAATTTTAGATATATTTATTAATTTAGTTATTTATTGAATATGTACTATTTTTTCGAATAAGTATGTTGCATGAAATCACTATCGATAATGAGATGTTAGAAAATGTTGTACACTCACACATATGGAGATAAAACTGCACACAGTAGTAATTATACGATATCGTGTTAAATCGCATTTTTGAAAAGTATTTCTTAAATGAGGCGGGTGACGGTTACGAGCTCAAAATGTTGAAAGGTCTCCTATCATTACAGGAAATTAAAAGAAGCTACGACACTATTGGGTATTCGAAAATCAACCAAAGATAAAAAAATGAAGGAAGAAGTGAGGTAAAAATATGAGTAGTGCTATAAAAGTCAGTTAAGAGATCTAGAGAGAAAGATGTTTCAATTGTACGTCAGAGGAATACGAATGGCAATGGTTTCCTCAAGTACTCAGAGAATACGTTTGGTAACATCTATGGCACGAGCTAATCAGTAACCTCGCGAAAAACTTTGTACAAACATCAGAAATTTCGGTTGCAAATAGATGTAAATGATGAACTCGCTTGTTGGAGAGCTATTTGTAAGCAACCATACAAAGATAGACTTGGAGAAAATGTTAAAAAAATAATATATGAGGAAAATTACAAAAGAGATATCCAATTCTAGCAACAAGATATCTTAAACAATAATGATCAATCAACAACATCACGGAATTTATCAACTTTCCCCTTCAAAGAAAAACTCAAGGTAAAGTCGCATAAAAATGTTAGGATGCAAAAATTGTTACTTTAGAAAATGATGTTGGCCCAAGTGAAGACAACGAGCGATAGTCATCTAGTATAGAGTTATATTAGTGCAATCTAAATACTCATAGATTTCAATCTATAGTAAACATAAAAACACTTAACGAATATTTTTACTTACCTATGAAAAACCCTTTGTGTAATTCATATTTAATTTAATACTATCTCAATATTTGAAGTTATATATATATATATATATATATATATATATATATATATATATATATATATAATTTTATAAAACTTAATTCTTAATTAATATATATTTATGTGAAAAAAAATTATTATATAAATTAGGATTAACATTATTAACTATATTTCAAAACATATAATTAATAAACATATGAAAGCTTAATAAATTCAATTAATAAACATGTAATTAAAAATAAAAATATTTTTAAATAGAAATGTGAAATATATGTGAAAATAAAATCTATTTGACAATATAAATATAAATAATAATTCCTGTTTGTAATTATTATATTTTTAAATATTTTTATATTTAAATTTAATCAATAAAATTATAAAAATTTAATATTTCTATATAATGGGAAATTTATATAAATATAAATAATATTATTAAGAATGAGTATACATTTAACATAAGTTTGATAAAATAATTAGGAAGTCTAATTAAATATTTCCACTCACAAATTGCGAAATGTGCGAAAATTATGAATGATTTCGTGGCAATTTAATAGCTTGTGAAAATGTGTTTTAATTTCTAATTTATAGGAGGGAGCGCTAGCGAAATTTTCGGTAGATGGAGAAGCAAATTAGATTACTGATTCGAAGCGAATTTTGACTTATAGTTCGATTTGAACTTCGATTAATAGTTCGGTTGAACTATTAATTCGTTAAATTTAACAGGTCGTTGGTGCAAAAAGAGTCTCGATCGAACTAGTCGACGCATCATCAATGCAATGCGACGTCTTAACTTTTGAATGATTAAACTTCATGAAACATTATCTGAATTAACTTTCGGAACCAAGACAAGCATTTTCTAGAATTGAATCTACTTTCAAGAAATATAACTTTTATGGAATTTCACTAAACATTTACTAATTTTAATTAATTTTCTAATAAAATGGCGTGCAAGCAATTTCTAAGGGTCATTGTGATTCGATGAAATCAAAATTACGTATCTCCCAAAATACATTGTAAAAATAAATTGAAAAAATTATAGGGCATTATATTTAGTCGAAGTCGTCTCTAATGCGGTAGCTTTTAGATTTTTAGTTTACATAACTTATATGTTAAGAAATACTGTTACGAGTTTAGAAAACATATCCAAAATATGCGCGTTTTTCATAGTGTGACCGAGTTCAAAAAATTATAGTAATTATGATATGCATCCATTGGCTTGTAAATATGGAGAAAGCTCAAAGTAGACTGTCTGCTCTAGATTGTTGAAACATATTTTTTTCTCAAAAACACAAATTTTCAATGAATACAACATTGCAGTATTAACATTATTTCTTATGAATCCTTTGTATTGTTAAGAACACACACTCGAAAGAAACGCTACAGTTGACATATCAAATCTACATAAACAAATTTCAAAAAAGTAAGTAATAGAAAGCTAACAAAATTTCGACAACTTTGTTTTTATCTGCAAAATGAAATTCTGAACGGGAAAAATTGTTATAGTTTGCGAGAAAGTTGAAGAGCAGAAAAAATGAAATTTTTTTCTCAAAAAAAGGAGCAAAAAGTGTAACCCAGCACATTTTCACCTTGGAATAACAATTCGCTGTGTTTCACCAAGCGCAAGGCATGTGGTGCGAAGAAGAATGAGCAATCGAAATCGAGTACTTGAAGAACATGAAAAACATATCTTGGAAACCACTCGAGATAGAGTTATTCAACAAGTTCAAAGAAGAGAATCGTCGGAAATTGTCTATAAGATTTCACTCGGTGCTTTTGTTCAACAAAAACCATGGTATGTAAAACCTATCACCGTGCGCGACACTTGTTGTTGCCGTTATCATGTGGAATTTGAGTTATATTATGACACATTCCTTGGATTTTGGTAGAACTGATTATGGAAGGATTCACCTCCTCCTTCCACTATCCGTGATTTCATATCTCAAATTCTATGTGAAAGAGAAAGATGAACTATTTTACAAAAAGAAATGTGTTGGTGGTAAAAAATGCGACATGATTGTGGACATTTGACTAAATTTCAAAACAAATATCGTATTGATATAAATGATCAATCATTGTCCAATATGAAAGTAAAATGGAAGAGATATGAATATATCGATACACTCGATTTAAGGTACATATAGTGTTAAAAGAATTGAATTAATAGAAAGCGAAATTTTTTACGATAGACTTTTTGAAAAGTTTGAGCGTGAATTTACAAATATACCAAGCATTCCCATAGAGCTCGATGGCAAGACTTGCAATTCAAAAAATCTCTGAATTTTTTTCCACCGAGGACCATTTTGTCGGTGATTGATTTTGCGAGAGAAAACTACACATTTGTTCCACGAAAAGAAATTCAAAGTGAATACTATCATTCTAACCAAGTCTCCATGCTCTGTCCCATATTCTATATAGACATCTTTATGGCAAAATATCGAGTCATATAGAAAGCACTGAGTGAAAATCTACATATCATTAAAGAATATCACTTTTTTATATCAATGACGATCGTACACATGATACATGTTTTGTACAACATTGTTTTGGAAAAATTTATGATTCACTCTGAAAAATCGTGGAATAAGCATTCAATGAACATTGGATATGGTCGGACTTGGATACGCGAGGTCTAATTCAGAATTTCCACGATCATTCTTTTGGTTGTGTTGTCTTCATAAGAAAACACTGCATTAAACATTGTTGGAATTTCTTTGGAAACGCTGGCCATGGAAAAGGAGAACATAGACGGTCACGAGAGATGCATAAAGCGAGTACTCGAGATATCAAATGAACCACTGCGTAAGTCGACTTGTGAGCAGTATTTGAAGAAGTTGTTTCAATGGTCGCATCGACACTCTAAGCCATGAGAGAAACCCATCAAGAGAAGTCACGAGTACATTCAATTTAATTTATATTAGAAATCTAATTTTAAACATTGTATCATTTATCATGCAATGATTATCTTTGATTGTATTTTGATATCATATTTACAAATTCTTCTTCTAATTTTCCATATAAAATTTTTATCTGGCATATTGTCAATCGAAGACGTAGATAAATCAATTGGAAATGGCGTTGAAAACAATAAAAGCAGACTCGAAAATTGCATTCAATTCAAACAGAAATTCGTCCATAAATGTGTTTGCATTGGATAAAAGAAAATATTCTTGTTTTTGTAATGTTTGCATAGACAACACAAATCAATGGACGATTTGTGAAAACAAAATGTAAGTGAACGATTGGAAAACATACAGAGCTAAATAAAAATGGAAAAATGTCTTGTTGCAATGTTTGAATGAAATGCAATCGGAAAGGAAATCTACAATATCATGCGATGGTGATCGAGTTTCGATCTTGTTAGAGAAGGTAACATTTGAATTACTTTTCTAATGATTTAAAGATTCAGAAATAAATTTAAATATGCATAATTTTGTTAAATTGGAGATGTTTTTCATTCGTAATTGCACCTATTGACAATGATGAAAATGTGAAGTATTATTTGATGCATTGCCTTTGAGCGAAAAATGCAGGTACCAGTTATTACAAAACTATGATGATCACGGATTTTAGTATGACAAAGGGTCTATTATCTCGGGGAAAGGTTATTTTTTCGGGGACAAACTCATCAAAAGTGGAGACTTTGTTTACTTCTGAAGACTATGAACTCGATTCCATGTAAGTTTTTCAATATAGTCACTAGTGTGTGCGACGCGCATAAAGTTAGATAGAAGTTCGGATCAAAGAAAAAATAAAAAATTAAGAGATGAAAAATGTCAAAATCCGATCATGAACGAACTATTGAGGATGGAATTCCATTAGAATTTTTTTGAGTGAATTGTCCAACAATTTATTATCTTTAAGGTTAAATATGTTTTAGAACTTCAGTACTCAACTAAAAATTGAGGCGTGCATGTTATGTTTGTGCAAGTGTTTGCACATGTACAAATTGTTTGGGTACGAAGCATCGTGCTCTAGTATCAGTCGAAAGTAGTTTTTCTATACATGTGCATTGATGAAAAATGTTATATATATATATATATATATATATATATATATATATATATATATATATATATATATATATATATATGTTATAGAATGAAATTAACCGTTCTAGTTTTACTATGTGCATTGATGAAAAATTATTTACGTACTCAATATATATGTTCTAGAATGCAATTGAAACTGGAACTAGTTTTTTAAATGGCATTAATGAAAAACTAGCTAGATTTTACTGAGTAAAAGTGCATGGACACAATGTAAATAAATCATCTGCGGTATAGGTTTTTGGTACGAAAATTCCTTTTCGGACAAGAGACTCGAAGCACTTCTCCGACTTTTGGTGGGATTTGACCCACATCTCTAACCACTTTTGATTGAAAATTCGTACAAAATTTGCTTGTCCAATGGAATATTCTGGCATATGTTCATATGTATTGATGAAAAATGTTATCTTGTCTTGGATAGATATGTTCGTATAATGCACGATTAATTGCTCCAAGCTAGTTTTTCTATGTGCATTGATGAAAAACTAGTTGATTTTTTGGTAAAAAGTTTCAACAATGTAAATAAATCGACAAGGCTACCTATTTGAGTGCATTAACGACATTGACCCAAATTCAAAAAACACATATATGTACTAGAGATTATATTTCCAATCAAAATTAAAGGGATAATTTGTACATATATCTACTTCTTTAAACTCTATTTTCAATTAGAGCTCAATTGATAGATGGTTAGTTGCATTGAAAAGCTATGTTCTTCCTATTGCAAATTTTTTCATTCAAACAAAACTACATGGAGAGATCAAAAGTCAATCTTAAAATTTCAAATGTACTTCTAACTTTGTCAAAAGGGGATTGTGCAACATTACTTGACATGCCATGCCAATTATAATGAACAATCTATCCAATAGAAACATTTAACATTATATACCACATGTGCCAAATGTAGATTGAAACCATCCAAAACTCTTAAAATTTTAAAATCTTTTTGATAACATATCGTGCAACATTAAAACATTAAACATCACATGCGAAATGTAGATTGAAACCGTTCAAAACTAGAGTTTAAAAAACTTTAAATTATATATAGATCGTTACTTCATATGCCATGCCAATTATAGTTCAATCTAGATCCAATAGAAAAATTTAACGTTATATACCACATGTGCAAATGTAGATTGAAACCATCCAAAACTTTAAGTTTTAAAAAGCCTTTTGATTATATATTGTGCAACATTAAAACATTAAGCATTTAAGGATTCATTAAATATCACATGCAAAATGTAGATTGAAACCATCCAAAACTTGAGTTTTAAAAACTTCACATGCCATGCCAATTATAATTCAATCTATCCAACAAAAAACATTTAACATTAAATATTCACATGCCAAAAGTATCAAAACCATCCAAAATTTAAATAAAAACAAATTATATAATAACAATGTAATAAAATATGTCCAAAAATTGTAAATCTCACAAGTATCAAAGTATGTATCAAGTTTAAAAATTTTAAAACAAACACTCTAAATTTTGAAAATCAAATACTCATAAATCATGTCCACTCAAATGAGACGGATCTAGCGTGCTTCCCTATAGGTCTCGATCTCACGCCCTATCCTCCATGAATGGGAAACCTACAGTACATAATGCACATGTACTTGAATATTAAATTATTTGATGTTTTAAAAAATGAATGACATATATATCTAGAACTTCATGTAAAAAACAAAATATAACAAAAAAAATCATGCAATACCTCAAGTAAGCTTCCCTCTCCATTTTGATGACCGGCAGAGTTCTCCCATAGGGAACATCCAACGGTAGTAAAAGCTTTGTACAATATACATGTACGATTATATATATATATATATATATATATATATATATATATATATATATATATATATATATTATAATATAAATAATTTATATAAATTAAAAACTTTCAAATGAAAATGCACGTGTACATATATAAACTTATGTCGATTTAATATTAAAGAAGGAACTAAAGACAACTAGTTCAAATGCGTGGATGTTCTAATCTCTCCTAGTAGCTAGAGTGCGCGGATTAAAGAAATCTTCTATATAGGAACCTAAATTCAAAAATTTTTAAATAACTCAAAATATATATCTCTCTCTCTATATATATATATATATCTCAATTTTTAATGGAACTTTTTGAGGTAGAATATATATATATATATATATATATATATATATATATATATATATATATATATATATTTTAAACATAAATTTTAAAATTGTGAAAAATTGTCCATACTTGTGCTCATCTCCCAAGGAAGTAGAAGGTAAATCTCTGAGGAAGAAGAAAGTACCACCATCCCAAAAACATCGATGGAGAATCAGATTACGCGTTAAAACATTTTATCAAATTATATATATACATACATGTACATGTGTGGCAACAATTATTTATTTTAGAGTCACTTAAAAAAACACTAACATTTTTCAACATATCGTGATGGTCCAAACCCATACGCATTGTTTGAACCGTAAGAGATCCTGATCGTGATATTAACATTTCGTCACTCATCATGCACGAGAACGCTAAATGGTGTTTTAACATATACCTACATACATTTTGTTAGATTAATGTACACATACAAATAAATGTATACATGTACATACACATGTATTTATTACAAAGTATACACATGTATATGTAAAAATAATTTCAAACCTAAGAGTCACTACATGCCACCTCTTGAATCGGTGCCTCTTCCTCATGAAAAATTAGCTCTTGCAAACCATTGCGACAATTTATTGCGATATGTTCGGAGATCTTCAACATTCATGTTGTAAATATCCTCATGCGTACGATAGACAAAATTGGCATGTGCATTTTCACGTGTCTTTCTGTCGATTTAAACAAAGATCGATCTCCCTCAATCACTTACTGAACATTGTCGATCATAACATCCCGTGCTTCCCGACTTATTTGAGAGCTACATCCACTCTCTAATCGCGTAGTTTCGACTCGAAACGAGTCAACTCAATGGCGACTCGGAAGTGAGGCAACTCCACATCTCACTTGCCGCCCTTACGGTCATATAATCGACCTTTCCCAGGGCCACACTGCGGAAGGACAGGTCATTGTAGTTGGGTTTCATACCCAAAAAAAATGTCTGCATAAAACATTTGTGCAAAATAAACGGAACTCCTCATCGTTCCATGGAAGCCTTTCCAAAGGCCGCAAGATGCCGATCATACAAATAACGAGCTGCTATACGGGTGCTTGAAATATCTGCACCTTCTAACATGTGGCCCTTCCTTATAATTAAACATTGACTTGGCCACTTCTCTAGTAACTTTTTGTTTAATGTCCTCCCATTTATCGAGACCCATCCAACTTCATTTCTTTTCTCTTTCTCATCAGCTCTACAAATGAATCGATCGTTGGCAGATTCGTGCACATTTACCATTTCACCCAATGAATGTGTATCTATTTCAAGGCTTTGTTGACGTCTCGGCGAGGTAGAGACAAAGCCACGAGATCTCTTTGCGGTTTTGCATGAAGGCTTTCACACCTTTGTAGGGTGCATTCCCACGCTTGCATGTTGGTTTCCCATGGTATATCAATAATCTTGGCCGGATAAGTTGTGTTGGGTTGAAAGCCTTCTTCTTGAATGTAGCAGTACTGCCTGGATCTATTTTTGACCACTAGCTCGAACATCTACGGCCTTTGCATCAATATATATAAAATTTCGTATCTTAGAAAAAACACGTGTAAAAAAAGTTGTACAAATTTAATGAAAAAATATTGAAATTGATGGCAACCTGAGTGTTGTTGGTTAACATCTTCTCTAACATGACCACTCGTCGAGAACCGAGACCTCAGAATGACGCTATCGAGAACCGGCGGCGTTGATTGGCCTTCGGGGAATAAATATCACCCCCTTCCCGCAACCTGCTACCACTCATACCTCGGCTAGGTTGAACCTTGGCCACGCTCCATGGATGGAGTAGAAAACCCTTCTCCTCTTACCTCCCTAAAAATTAAAATATGAAACTTATTAACAACTAATTTAACTCAAAAAGTTAATAAAAAATCGAATTCCATATGTACACACATGTATGGAGATTTAAGATTATATTTAAATCACCGTGAACATCCCCAGATCCCCCGAACCTCCATATGGGATTCGGCTAATCTTCGTCGTTCATCCTCCATGATATATATCTATTGAGGTCGAGCATTTACACAAAATAGATTTCAAAAAATCAATTTGTAATTTAGTGTACACAAATTATGTAGAACACAACTTTCAAAGCAATAATTGTATCATGTGTGAAGCTAAATTTAATCGACAAAAATAGAATTATAAAAATGATAAGTTCACCAAATTTACGCTTTACATGGTGGGAGCACACTTGGTATAAAAATTTACCACTTATACACTTTAGTTTGTGGTAGAAATGACACATGTACATAGTTTACTCCTTAAATTCTGTCGTGTTTTATGTGATATTATATATAGAAGAACTTATATTGTAGATCCATTCCAGAGATTGATCTGTAGGGGGAATTTACTAGATATGTCACCTTTCATAAAAGATGAGATCCGAGAGGCTACACGGCCCTTTACGAGACTCCGCTGTACAGAACTTGTAGAAGTAAACACTAAGAGGCATTAACAATATCAAAGAACGTTTTCATGCTCGAGACATGGGAATGTGTCGCTTTCCTACGCTAAAAAAATAGTTCAAGGTAGTTAATCTTCATAGACATGTCATCGAAGCGGGTCAATGTAATCATCCCCAACTTACTTTTCATGAAATTAGGCTTGGAATCCTCTAACCCTGGTGGATGGAGTTGAATGGGAACTAGGTCGAGGCCTTTACAAAAATACATGCTGATGAATAACACTTACTAGGTTATGCCAACAAATAAAGTGGGAGAAATGTTTTCTCCCTAGAGTCAGTTGTCTAATCTGGGTGTGTAATACCAACTTCACCTACTTTCGTCACTGATTTCTCTCTTAGGTTACAAATGTCTTCCACCTTATTCTAGTTATATATTTTTTCAATTTCCCATGATTCTTGTAGATTTTTTCTCCTACCATCTCCCTCTCTCACTCCCCAAATTATTGTCATCAAACATGCCCCATTGAGGATCGCGGAGCAATGTTTGCACCCATACTTAGAGCTCGTCATTGTCTGCTAATTGAAATTGGAGTCATGTATACTAGATTGCTTGCTTATGTGGCTCTTACTTGGAAAATATCTTTCTGAGATGAGTTTGACATGATGGTCAGTATGAAGTTGGAAGTTACTTGGCGTAATTTTCCTTAAATCTTTCAAAAAAAGCAGAGCAAAAAATGTCATTTTCGATCATTTTTATTAGCTTTTACGTATACAGTGCAGATGTTATCACAATTGTAACACAATCATGTTCCATGACCATGAATTATGAATGATGAAATTTAATTCAATGTCTCCTTAGAGTTGCAAGGTGGAATTGATTAGAACTATTTGATTTCTTTACCATAAAATGGATATCTCCCTTTCATCTATACCTTTCTCTACCATCTTATTTCCAAGTGAAATGGGAATTTTCACATTTTGAATGCCATTACCATGTAATTTGGTAGCTCTGCAAGCTTTCAGACCTATCACAACTCAAGGTTTTCATACCAAACTATTTCTCTTGCTCAAGTCATTGACCATGACTCTCTTCTCACACACTTGCTTACCATATAAGATCTTCAATTGTACATGTCACGCAAAGTTGGGGTTCTAGGTCTACAACTTATGGTAAAGTTACATATTTTATGTCATTGTGGTCCTTAAATTTTGAGGTGTTCCACACGAGAAAAAGTAGGCATTAAATATGGATGAAAAGGATTTGTTTTAACTTTGATAGAATTTCCTCGTGGAATTACTAAATTTCTGACTGACATCATGCTAGCTTTTCTTAGAGAAGAAGGTTTTGGGAGAAATTGAATTCTTCGCTTATTTTTGGCATTGAAGTTTGAAATAGTAGTTTTGATGACTCCATTGATGACCTTCTTGAGAATTTGATGCACACAATATTGACTTTGAAGATGGTTTAGAAGATGCTTGAAGAAGTTGTAGATTTTAGTGTTGTCACTCTGAATGTTTCTTTGTTTTTGGACTTGATCAAGACATGTAATTTAACTTACATAGGATTTTGATCAGACCTTAAAGAGGTTTTTAGATTTTGTTGTTCTCAGATCAAGATTTTTGTCTAGTTTTGTTTCTTAAACCATCATTTCCATAGGACATTTTTGGTGAATAGATTCTTGACCTTGATGAGAGGATATGATACCTTGAAGAGGCTACATCTTTTGGTGATGTCACTAATTGTTTCTCTATTATCATGTTTGTTAAACATCTCGCTCGGAAGCGTAGGCAACTCCACATATATTGTACAGGTTTATGGGATGAGAAAACAATATGTAGAAATATTCACTTGGTTTTTATAATTGGATATGAAGAATGACTTAAAATGACCTTAGATATGTCTTCTCATTTTAGAGCTCAATTTTTTGTAGAGAGGATTTAAGTATCCACCTTTTCAAGAATCATCTGGAAGAGGTTGATAAATAATATGGGAAGACAAAAAACCAACCAATGGTAAAGTAGCTAAATGGATTTCTTGGGAGGTAGATTGGCATATGGACTTTTGGTAGCTAGAACTTTTCCAAATAAGTGAATGTATTATGCAAAACCAAACCTCTAGTTTATTTTGGTTTAGACAAGGTCTAGAATTTGAAAAAGTGAATTCCCTCTTTCTTCCTCTTACATGTCCAATGATCGGAATCTAGATTGAGGGAAAAAAAATTTCCTAGAAAATAAAAATTTTTCATTTTTATTTGTACACGTGTAGTTTTTAAAAGCTAATTAACTCATAAGAATTTCTCTACAAAATACACTTAAAGTCTTGACACAAACCCCTTCCCAATTGGCTAACTTTGAGACGATCCTAAAACACATTTTTATTTAACTAATGAGGGAGATAGCCCAATAAAACTAGTTTGTCCATATTCAAATCAATTTGGTATCAAAGTACAATTTAGCTCATTTTTAGTCAAGGTTAATGTTATAAGATTTGAAGCTATTGGTTTCTATCTTCATCTCCTCTCAATACTGAATGTATACGTGCTTTTGAGAGACACACTAGAGGAATAAGGTCCAAAATTTTTTGTATGAAAATGTCATTTATGCAAAGTAAAGGGTTAAAGACAAACATGTACGAGGCATAGTTGAGTACAAGGCATAGTTGAGCCACATGTTGCTTGAGGAAGGGCCTCAATTATTTGGGTCTTGGTTATGGGAAAACATGATGGGAGAATGCTCCCAAAGCCAAGGATGCACATGAATTTGTCCTCCAGAAGGACTTATTTCAGTGTTCATTACCTCAAGCTTGTGAAGTTTGTGTTCATGATGAATGAAAATTTTGACACCCACTTTTGCAAGAAGATGTTAATAAAACATGCGGCTAATGAGAATGTAAAAGAAGAGGATGTTGAAAGCTCTATCTAGTCATTGAATTCATTGCTAGTATTCGAGAGGAGAGCCACTACCTCACAATTCACCTCACTCACGAAGGCGAAAATGGTGAATGTTCAAGGTATAACGATTGCCTTACATCAAATTGTTTTTGATTATGATAAACATGGTAAATATTCACATAAGATATATAAAAGAACTTGCACATGTTCCTTTTGTGGTTTGAATAATCATAATGTTTATAGATGTTGGAAGAAGATATCCATGCACATTGCAGAAACTTTCTAAATAAATGAGGCAAAAAGTCAAAGGCCCATTGGACAAGGAAAATTATGTTGAAAATAAGATGCAATTGTTTATTACTCATTGCCATAAGAAAGGTCACACTTGTGGACAAGTGTTGGACTTTGTATCCAACAAGTCATCCACAACATTTTGAAGATAGGTGGAAAGAGATAATCGACGTAGAATGGAAAAGAGGATTCCATAATCGGTAAGAGTCGGGATGATTCACATACATGATGAAGTGCACGACCTAAAAGATGCGCCATTGAAATGTTTTGCTAACGGATGGTTAGATTTATTATCCAATTAAGGCCTTGCATGTATTTTGATGTTTCATGAATTTCTTTGCAAATTCAAAGTATAGTAGCATAAGTTTGACATGAAGCAAGATGTTGAAAGTAGCAGAGGATTATGTTGACATCACTTAAATGCAACAAATATGAAATTTGTACATAGAGCTTTCTCCATTATTTGACTTGAGAGTCGGTCGTTTGAAGAGGGCATGTTTTGTCGACTCTGTGTTTGGTTGATGAAGGTTTTGTACACCAATATGTAAGAGTACATGGAGATGATTCACATGATGTGAATTTTTTCTTTGAAGGAGAAAAATGATATGTCAACTTAAGCTATGTTTCTTGATGATGTGTTTCAGTTTGATGGTTTTGTTTGTGACAAGACGTCACAAGATTTTAGGAAGGTCCACTCTTGAGTGAGAGCCTCATGATTACAACCTAATCATGAGAATCAAAATGGAGTGCATCCTTATTTTTGAAAACAAATAGGATTACGAGCTACCTAGGACTCAAACCATCATTTTTTAAATTTGAAATATCATGGTGTGTTGTCAATGCACGAATCCACAACCCTCACATAAATTGTGATTCCTTTTTTTGCGGGATTTATTTGGTTATATTAAAAGTCAATTGAATTTAAAATTCTTTAGCTTAGTAGCATGAACCAAACATATTGTACATATTAAATGAGGAATTTCGCTCTCCCAATCATTTATAAATCACCCATATCACCAAGAAAACATGTTTTTAAAAGAACATACTTTGTGTATGGGAAAAGACCTTAGGTTTCAAATATTATAAGAAGGTTTTTGATATGGTTGAGAGAATGTGGAAAATAGAATCCATAAACAAATTATTTTTCAAAACGTATTACTTATCAAAAAGTATCAACAAGGAACATATACATAAAGGGTGATTTCAATGAATTTCAACGCTATTTATTAAATTCCATGATGTATATCTTACTCATAATTTATATCAAATTATTAAATAATGATCTAGATTGGATAATTATTTTATTTGTCATATATTTTGATGCTTAGGCATAGAGTGAAAAAAGCGAAAGAAACAACTTGTAGGGTCATTGTAATGGTGGGTGGAGAATTGGGGTCTAAAGCTCTTTTTGGAGTCATTTTGAGGCATTAAAATAGACATGTTACGGGGTCAACGATTATCACCCTTTTATAAAGCCATCTTGAGCCATTATCTTCTACACTTAAAGACATATCCAATGGGTGCAAGAAAAACATCAAACACGAAGTTCATTCAATTTATGCCTTTTAGTAGAAGTTGACTCTATCATGTTGACCACCATGAGTGACGAAAGTGAAATTTTAGCCCCATTGCTCATGCATGGCAAAGCTAGCTACATGTGAATTTTACAACAAGACTCTAAAAGGTCCATAAATCACAAACCTCGTTAATGGTTAGCATGCATCAAATCTTACCTAGTTGGCCTATCACACTATATGTTAAATACTTGGCCACTAGTGAGGAATAAGAGTTTCATTTTGTAAGTTATTGTATTTTTGTTCCATAGTTGAAAATACAACTAGGAGTGTGAAGTTAGAGAGAAAAATGTATGAAGTTAAGTTTTATAGCAACCTTACACGCTAAAAGTCTTAGCTAAATCTAGAGGGATTACCTCTTTCTTTGTACTCACATATTTTCCATACCGAGAAAAAGAGAGTAGAGCATGTTCATTTACATTTTAGTGTTGTTTTTCTCCCATAAGGATTTCCTAGGGAAAAGGGAGTCTAGAGCATCATTACTTTTTAAAGGTTGCTTGTCTCCCGATATGAAGATTTCCTAGGGAAAATAATTGTGTTGATTGTCTAGTAGAGATGTATGTGTGTGTTTCATCATGTTCTCTATTTCTTATGTAGTGTTTCATTATGTTTTATACTTCTTACATTTCTTCCCTCCTACTTTTTCTTTCCAATCAAGGTTTATAAAATAACACTGAGAAGCAACATGAGAAGCTTGGAACAATCATTTTCATTATCTATATGGAAGGCAAGAGGATTATATCCTTGAAGCTTAAGCTTATGTAGTTTGTCAATTTTTTATCATATATTTTTTGGTAGGGGTAAATGTTTTTTGTCTATAGTACAAGTCATGAGTTCCCCAATTTTACCTCATGCAAAGCATGAGTCGGTGAGGTCACTACTACAATTTGTACTTGGTTTTTTATTGTGATGATGCCTGCTCTCCAATCACTTGGCCATCTCTCGATGGGTAGTTAAATCTTTATAACAATACTTAATTAAAAGTTTATCTTATTTGTATTATGTGAAATTATGTAAAAAATGGTATACTACTTTTCATAAAATTGGGTTGAGTTTATCATATATTTCAATGAAAGTTGATTAAATATGTTTTTCTTTAAAAGGATCTAACAATTTTGTTAAGGTATGAATTTGCAATTTCGTGTGTCTCTCATCAACCTTCACTTCCTCATTTCTAGAAAAAATCTACTTGCTCATTCGTATACCCACTTTCTATTCAAATGCATGAGTTTTGAACTCTCGGTAACTATGTTTTTTCCATCGCGAGAAAAATTATGTCACATTTTATACTAAATCTAAATATTATTTTGAAGTTTGAATTATCATATTCTTTTATATAATTTAACATTAGATATGAAGTTTAAATTGAAAGCTACTTAGATGAAAATATAGCTTAGATATGGCATTTTCAAATTATTATCTATTTATTGAACTAAAAAAGGACATAATTATTACACATGTTTAATTTACATATCAAAATGCTTCTTTGATTGGTCTCCTATAGCTTAATGTAATGCTAGATATATAATTTAAGTTGAAGGCCCATGAGATAAATATGACTTCTATGTGACATTTGTATTGAATCATCTATTTGTTGTGTTATATGAACATAATTGGTACGCATATCTAATTTGCATTACTAATAGGTCATGTCATGCTTCTTTAATTTATCTTTTATAGATGACCTGGAGCATCCTTTTTAATCTATCCCTTTTGACTTCGGATATGTGGGCAATACTCTATCGAATATTTTTCTATCATAAAGCAATGAGTAAAATCGTATTCCATTTGTGTCAATGTGGAGTATACAGCACATGGATTAGAAAGTTTTATATAAGATACATTGCCACGGTGTACATTTATATCTAAAAGAGTCCAAAACCTCATTCAAGACCAAGTATGTTTTGTTGGTGTAGATGATTGGTTATATTGCATTGCTTTTGCGATTTGCTTTGCGTGGGCCCTCACTCACATCTAGTGATTATATGTGAAAAAAATTATTTACATGGAATTTTAAGTATCCGTAGAATGTTTATTATTTATCACTACTAGCCTTGGTGGATTTAGTTGTTTGTTTTGATGCTACTTGGTTACACCATATTGTAATATTTTTTCACTGTTTAATTCATTGTTAAGGCTTTTTATTGGCCTATCAGGGATGTATTTTTCTCTAAATCCATAATGGCTAAAAGAATGAAATTTATCTATGAAAAAGAGAGAGGTCATATGAAAAACAAATTGTTTGCAGCAGTGTTCTTTTGAACCCATAGAACTTGCAACCCCAATATGGATACATACTAAGTAATACATATGCCTCCCTCATCTAACTTAGCTTGAGGGATTTGCAATACTATATTTGAGTTGTTAGCTCCATTTCAAGATATTATAATGTTAGATTATTATTTCTATAGATTTTGATTATGGTAGTAAAATGTTACGGCACCGAAACTACAACAATAATATTATTCTAGATATATGTAAAAAGGACATGGTAGAGAAAAATCAAACAATATTAAACTTTTCATAAATAGTTTAGATATAAATACATTTTCTAATTTTGATTGTAAATTCCACAGGCTTAAAGCAATAATTTTTCTAATACTTTTTTTAATTAATAAATAAAAAAGAAGCATTTTCAATCAAAATCACATCCAACATATAATAAAAATAATAAAAACAATTTAAAACTTCATACGTATGATATTACTATATGGAAAAGAGCATAAAAATATACAAGCAAAAAAATCCTTTTATATAATAATGGAGAGCTCCAAATATATGAAAGAAAAAAAATCTTCTTGACCTCCCTTGTATCCCAGGAGAAGAGGGTTGCTCAAAACAATCATATTTTAAACAATTAAAACTTGGAGAAAATCATCTCGTTTTTTGAATTTTCAATTATATAAAAAATTAGCTGCAAATATTTCAAATCTGTTTTTGGCTAGTTGCGAGTGTAAGGTGCGATCTAGCTAGCTAGAGAGACTCAAGAAGTTGTGTTTCAAGACGAGAGCGAGTTTCCAACTTATTCCGAGTCAAAGAAGGGAGGAAAATATTTCCAACAAAGATGTTGTCTGTGTTTTCTTTTAGTACTCAATCAAGCTGTGTATTATCACATAGCGAGCAGTGTTTCTTATATAATCACAAGTGATTATTAAAAATATTCTTGCAATTTCCTCAACGGACTTGACAGATCTCACATATAAATGGTAATCCACATGCTCTATTTTTGGACGTGGTAGTTGGTAATGGTTTTCAAACGTATGTGCCCGATGTCTTTTCAAGCGAGCACATGACTTTTGCATTTATTTCTCACTTGTATGTTGTTCCATAGGGGTTCGTTTTTTTACTAGACTATTATCCGTACAACAAGCCTTGTCAATTGCATACTACTCATTATTCTTCCCGATCAAAATATGCTCTCGGTACTCAATATGAATGGTACCCACCAAGGCTCTATGGACGTTGCTTGTAGATTGTTACGGCGACGGGCAAGCTCGAATAGAACTGTCAAGCGAACTCTGGTACAACTATTATTTCCTCTCAAGAATGTTGTATCATCGGATCGATTACTAGACTATGGTTCACACAGCATGCCTGTCTACGCTCCTTCTGGCACATTTTGGTTCACACATGACCAGTGGGCTTCCCTTTGCTTTCTACTACATGATGCTGGTCTTTGGTCTTAATTAGAATTTTTTTGATCGAATGGATCAACTTGGGGGCCTGTTGTTTTTGCATTTTCTCCCTGTGTCTATTTTTCTTTTTGACATATTTGGTATCCTCTATGCATACTCATGAGGTTCATATTGTAATTAATACAGTTTCCTGTATCTTTGATATGGGGCTTTTCTCATCATTCTAGTCTGGGATGGGGCACCTATTTATCTGGATGGAAAACTAGGTGTGCTATCAATGGTGAGATTATGTATCTGACTCATAGATTATTTTTTCTCACTATAATATATCTAAAACAGTGTTTTTTCTCTTGTGAAAAAAAAAAAGGTAGGGAGGGAGGTAGATCTTCGAGATGAGCGGGCCAACAAACACCAAAATTTTAATACACAGCACAAAAATTTTAATACACAGCACCAAAACTTTAATACACAGCACAAAAATACAGAGACATTTTTTTAATTCACAGCAAAAGAAAATTTTGAGGGCGGATGGAGACTAACTTACCCGACGGAGTCGACGAGCACTGACGGCAGGAGCACCAGCGCGGCCGGAAGGAGCAACAGCGCGAACAGAGCGAAAACGGTAAACCAAGGATGCTCCAAACTGCCTTGCAGAAATAATGCAATTCCTAAGTGGAATAATGTTGTAGGTGATGGTAAAGTGTTGGCCTGCTACCAAAGGCCTGATATTAGCCCAAGGATGCTCCAAACTGATTCTCCAATGGAAGGAAACTTCCCTCCTATGCAAAACCAACCCAGAAAATGGGTTTCTCAACCCTCCCCAGCAACACCTTGCAACTCAGCTCAACCTCCTGCAGAAACTGCACTGAAACTAAAGACTGAAGCTTGGCACCAATGCCGAATATGGGGAATGAAAGATCAGAACTCTCCCAAGAGCTCCTCAAAGGGAAGAGAAGGAATTCCTGAACAGGAATCCCTTAGTGCTAAGAAGCACCGACGATCTCAGCTAAACAATTAAGAGAGCAAAAGTCTAAGCTGACATGAAAATGTAATACATAAGCTAACCCCCAAATGGCTGCCATCCTCTTCCTTATAAACTAAGTGAGCCTTCTCACCTTGGGTACCACTCAATAGGGTTTCCACCTTCACACAAGAAATCTCCCTCCAAAACTGCGTTGTGCCTTCATTAGAGCCACTCCTCTAAATTGCGTTGTTTGATTTGGTCAAGGTTGACCACTTCAACTTGCTTCAACCCTTTTCACACCTAAGGGTCTTCAATCCAGCTCACATATAGCTATCTAGGTTGAACCACATTCACATTGAGCTCTTTTATTTGCTGATCTACTCCTCCTACATTTATGTTGTTGACTTGGTCAAACTAGGCCTTTCCCACATGCAAAATGTCCCTGTTCACACATGAGAGTGTAAAATACAGCTAGCATTATGATCCCTTTACACACTATGAGGGATTTTATCCTTATTTATGAAATGCATGGGCCTCCTTACCCTTTTATTCATATCCTAAGTGACATGAGCAAAATTTAATATTCCGATTTGCTGCATGCAAATTTTGGAATATTACAGTCCTCCCCTCCAAAATGTTGCTTGTCCTCAAGAAACTGCAAGGAAAGAACTGAAGAGCATCCTCTTCTCCCCTTGTAGCAACCTCATAAGATAAAATTCTCCAAGGATCAAGGTTCTGCATCATCAATATATCTCCAAGTTGCCCCTCCCAAGTAAACAAGCTAGCTTTTGGTGAACACCCCAAATAGCTATCATTATGTGACAATAAGATATCAATTGAGGCAGAAATGGGTGGTCTAAAGGCCTTATTGAGGCATGTGGTCTGATATATATTAGGATCTACTATCCCCATATGAATCTCCCATCCCCAAGCTATCATCCATACAAAATGAGTTGCCTCCCAACATGGCAACTCTTGAAAATCCTCCTCCACCCTGAGCTCCTGCAAAGTAGGTGGGTTGAAATTCTGAACATGGTAGACAAAGTGGTCTACTCCACGTTTTCCTCCTCTCCACTTAAGATAAGTGCAGAGAATTTGCTGATCTTGGACTGCAACAATGTTGCCCTCAAATGGCAAGAAGGAAACTAGATCTCCAAAGATCCCTTTCCCAACGTTGTGAATCAAGCTGGCCCAAACCATCTCATACATTATGGATAAGAAATCACCATCATATGGCATCCCATCCAACTCATGGCCCTCCTCATAAGGAAACAAATATTTTTCTGTAGTGGCCATGTCTCTTCCCATGCTCCCCTTAGAACATGTAATGCAGAAAGTGTGGGGATGCTCCTCCCCCAATCATGCTCCCCATAAAGGCAAGAAAAACATCAAAAAATGGGCTCATGATCAACATGGAAATGAAAAAAATAATAAGGGTTTCATGTGGTGCTGGAAAGTACCAACAGTCTCCCAAGTGGTCACAACGCAGTCTTCCCCACTGCAGCTTCAGAAAATAGCCTGGCAAGTTGTTTCTTGACAAATGGTTTGTTGTGTAAGTCATCACATCCACTAGTGAATAGTTGATGGCTGAATGCATCAACTGATCATACAAGAAGTAACCAAACACTTGCCCCAGATCATATAGTGGATGGCTGTCTCCATCACAATAACTAGCCAAAAATGGTCCATGGAGCCTAAAGAAAAAATTGCCCCTTTGTAGATCAATGCACTGCAAAGAAATGGTAAGAGCATGCAAATATTGTGTTGAAAAATCACTAAATGAAAAAACAAAATTCTTACCATATAAATAAAGTAAGATGGTGACAGGATCCATAAATGAGCCCTCCATAGTGGTATGACATACTCCTATGAAGAGGAATAAACCATATGCTGCCTGAAGATCCCCCTACTCATGCTTGGAAGTCCAAGTCAAGAAGAACATACTATAGTAACAGATGAATTCATCCACTACTCTATCAGTCTCACTTCCTCCATGTCCACCAAGTGCATCAAATGTGAAGTGATCCTGTGAACACTCCATCAACAAATCCCTGCTCCAAAGTGAAAGCGATGTTGGCCTATGAAAATAGGCTCCTGCCAACTTATAAATCCATTCTCTGACATGTTTAATGTCAAATACTCCCCCCATAATGTTGCCATCTCCTCCTCCTGCAACATCATGCAAAATGGTAGAGCAAATCTGCCCTTGCTCCCTCTCAATCCTCCAAAGCAACAAAAGTCTTTACTGCCTCCCCATACCTCCATCATACAACCCATATGGTGAAAAAATAATGACCATATCATCATAATGCATCCACACTCCTTGCTGCCACATGATGCAAGTACCTTGCCAAGTTCCTTCCATCCAAATACCCTTGGAAAAAGGATATGTCCCATGATGGCCAAACTCTTTCAAGAGCAGCCAATGCAGCCAAGCATCCTGCTTCTCGATGTCATATATCTGCAAGTAGCTCACCAGATTCTTGCTCTCCATCCACTCCCATTCCTCCCAATGTGAGTGCCTCACATCATGATCAGCCTTGGTACCCTTCCAAAGAAGACTACCCTCTTCCCAAATCAGATCTTCCTTCTTGCATTCTAGGGGATGTTGAAATGCAACTCCTTGGAGATATCCTAGAAATGATCTCACACCAATGATCATTTTGAATCCATAAGGATCCAAGTGGGCTGAAGGCAAAGCCTCCTCACTGCTGCCTCTTGACAGCACTGTAACTCTCCTCCATGGTGTTTTGGTTGGCTCATGCCCCAACTCAAAGATGAACATATGGTTTTGCATGAATTTGTTTGGGACAAAATTCACCCCATCCTCCAAGAATTTACACCCCACCCTCACATGTGGTGTGCAGCCCATCAGTGGCCCATTAGGATGATGTCTCATCCCTTCCTTGATCAAACCAAGGTTGCACAGCGCAGTGCAATCATGCTGTCCCAAATGAGCAGTGTGCAATGGTACACAATCCTCCATATGATTTGCTGAAACAATAGGAGATGAAAATTTAGGAATACCTTGATGAACTTTGGAAGTATCTTGCATGGCTGTAAGGGCTTCTCCCCCCAATAGGTTGGCTCCTCCAACTGAAGATGTTGAGGGCTAATCCCCCATAGCTATGACAACACTGGTACAAGTTCCCTCCACTGGTGGTGAGGGCTTCTTCTCTTCAAGTTTTCCTTCACCAAAGTCTTCGATCAAATTTTGAGTAAATTCAGCAAAATTAACCACTCTTGCATGGCTCAAATGGCTGAACCACCAAATCTTTGTTTCACCTTCCAGGTGTAGCGCTGCAATCTCTACAACCTCCCTTTCTACCACCGGATGTAGTAGGAAGAATGCATCAAGTTTCCTTGCCCAAAACCTTGCTGCGGATGACCCATCAAAAGTAGATAATAGAAACCTATTGCCATTGATCCTTCCTTGGCCACAAGGTCTCCTTTCTTCCTCCAAATGAATGAACTAAGGGAAAGCTAGAGTTTCCTTGAAGGCTCTAGGTTGGGATTTATACCCAACAAGGTATTCACTTAGAATCATGTGATCCAAGTGTCCTCCATCTTCCAGCAATTTGTCCTTCCTCTCAAAATGAAATGGTATGTCCCAATGCTTTGGAGCTCTCTGCAACACTAGTCTCTTCTCCTGATCATAGGAAGTGCATGGCTCTTCCTGCTCTTGAGACTCTCTAGGAGTTTCACTGCTTCTTTTCTCTTCTTCTTGTTCAACCTCCTCAGAGAGGTTCTTACTAGATCTGAAAAGTGATGAGAGTAATCTAATCCTCTTCATCATTCTGGCCTTTCTCTTTCTTTTATATCATTTGGCTTGAAGCCCACAGGCTGAGCCAAAGATCTTGCTTTGATACCACTGTAATATCCCAAAATCGGGACAGCTCAGCAAGCATGCACTAAAAACGCATTCCCAACACATATGCTATAGAATAGTGAAATGAACCCTTGTATCATGTAGATCAGTCAATATAAAACCTAAATCCAATAATAGAGCTAAAAAAAATCAAACTAGGTGGGTTAAACAGGTCTCCCACACCTAGGATTGCTAAAAGAGGCTAAAACCCCAGACACTGCAACACATGAATTTTTGCATACAAGTGACTGCGCAGTATAAAAGAGGGTTTGTGAACATGATTAGCTAAGGCAAATAGATCTGATATTTTATCAAACAGTATGCTCAAAAATATGAGATCTAGTCTCCTTTATACAAAAAGCTAGAGAACTCGGGAAGGGTTTCTAGGAATTCACCCTGAATACAAATGGTGATTTTCAGCAGTATGACTGAATAATCACTGAAAACTGAAGCACATGAACGTAAAAGGCTGTAAGAATGTAGATCTAATACAAATCTGAATAAAGTTCTTCCCCCATGGAAGAATCCCTCCTCCAATCACAAGAAGACTCCCTGAAAGAGCCACAAAAGTCACTGCTAAAACTGCCTTGTAGAAATAATGCAATTCCTGAGTGGAATAATGTTGTAGGTGATGGTAAAGTGTTGGCCTACTACCAAAGGCCTGATATCAGCCCAAGGATGCTCCAAAATGATTCTTCAATGGAAGGAAACTTCCCTCCTATGCAAAACCAATCCAGAAAATGGGTTTCTCAACCCTCCCCAGCAACACCATGCAACTCAGCTCAACCTCTTGCAGAAACTGCGTTGAAACTGAAGACTGAAGCTTGGCGCCAATGCCGGATATGGGGAATGAAATATCAAACCTCTCCCAAGAGCTCCTCAAAGGGAAGAGAAGGAATTCCTAAATAGGAATCCCTTAGTGCTAAGCAACACCAGCAATCTCAGCTAAACAGCTAAGAGAGAAAAAGTCTAAGAAGACATGAAAACGTAATACAGAAGCTAACCCCAAATGGCTTCCATCCTCTTCCTTATAAACTAAGTGAGCCTTCTCACCTTGGGTCCAACTCAATAGGGTTTCCACCTTCACACAAACAATCTCCCTCCAAAACTGTGTTGTGCCTTCATTAGAGCCACTCCTCTAAACTGTGTTGTTTGATTTGGTCAAGGTTGACCACTTCAACTTGCTTCAGCCCTTTTCACACCTAAGGGTCTTCAAGCCAGCTCACATATAGCTATCTAGGCTGAACCACATTCACATTGAGCTCTTTTATTTGCTGATCCACTCCTCCTACATTTATGTTGTTGACTTGGTCAAACTAGGCCTTGTCCACATGCAAAATGTCCCTGTTCACACATGAGAGTGTAAAATCCAGCTGGAATTATGATCCCTTTACACACTATGAGGGATTTTATCCTTATTTCTTAAATGCATGGGCCTCCTTACCCTTTTATTCATCTCCTAAGTGACATGAGCAAAATTTAATATTCCAATTTGTTGCATGCAAATTTTGGAATATTACAACCAATATTTTAATTCTCATAGTTAAAATAGTCATTCATTGTAAATATTAACTTTTAGTTCATTTTTACTAATTTTTCATTTTTATTAACGGTCCTACAAAATGACCCAGCTGAATTGTACAATAGACGAAAATACTTTTCACAATATTGGTAATATACTCCAACTTGTTATTTTAAAACAAATTGCCAAACCCAAAACCCAAAATTTGCAAAATGACTTAAGTCTAATATGTAGGATGGTTAATCCCTTATGGACCCCACTTCACAATACATATATTTTAAAAATCCGGAATAAAAAAAACTTGCTATGTGATCCATCGCACATCGCATATCGTAATTTTTAAAATCAAACAAAAAACAATCTTTAAAAAATTGCGATTGCGAATTGCGATTTTGGTTTATACGATGGGTTTTTTAAGTTTTATCCAAAGTTTTTGTTCACCTTATAACTCCTACTCACCTCACCCACCCTCCACCTCACTCCCTCATGTCATCACTCCCTCACCTTACAGCTCCGCCACCCATGAAACTGTCGCTTAAAACCTTTGGTAGGACCCCTTACCCTTTCGCATATCGGCCATTGCAAAAGATCGTCGACACATTCACATGCTACCCTTTCAAAACGCTGATGCGATATTATGTGGGACCCTTACCTACTTACCATCTCATCACTCCATCGCACATCACATATCTTATGGTTTTATTGCGAAACATTTAACGCTAATCGTCTCCAAGTGCGATTTACAATAAGCCTTTAAAATGTGATTTGCGATTGACCCCTTCTTGCCACGTCACTTAATTTTACCGTCGTCCCTCCACTATCTTTAGTCTTATTCCTCCTCTCCTCCTCTCTCTCTCTCACGTGGTGTGCATTTTTTGTATTTTTTTGAATTATTAATTAAAATAAATTATATTATATAATATTATAATTAATATTATATTTTAATTATAATTTTAATACAATTTAAATTATAATATTAATATAATATTTTAATATTTTAATTAATCAATAAATCATTTTTTAAAATTAGTTTAATTGTATTTTTCAATTAGTTTTTATTAAAATTAATAATGTAATTATAAATTAATTAATAGTTAATTATAACTTAATTTAGAATTAGATTATAAATAAATTAGATTAATAACATAATTGCAATTAATTAAATATCATAATCTAATTTAGGATTAGAATTTAATTTAAAATTTTGATTTTTTTAGCCCAAAGCAACAAAAATTCCATATTTTTGGCAATTTTAATATACCAACTTTAGAGGCTCATAAATGGAGTTTTACTTGGCCAAATGAGGCCCATGATAGCTCATTAGAAAGATGAAATGATGGAGATTAATCCTCAAGATGTTTTATTTCCATATTTGATCATTTATTAGGCCTAAATTTCAACAAAAGATCAAGCTACAAATTTTTCAACAAAACTAATTTTCTGAGTTTTATTTTTTGCATTTTAATTTGCCACAACTTCTTATGAGTGTAGATCCATTCGTCTATGTTCTCTTTGGCCAATTAGATCAGCACAGACATCAAAATAAAACTTATATTTCCTTTCAATTATTTATTTAATTAAGTTTTAATTGGATTTATTTCAATTTCTAGCTTTAACATTTTGATTTTATTTTTGATTTGTTTTGCAGGAAAACAGTTGAGGAAATGAGAAGAAGAATATCTCAATCAATGAGAAGGCTCCAACAATTGAAAAATATGATTTTGAACTAATTAAAATTGATGGAGCAAAACCACTCTTCAAACAAACTTTCCTACGAAGAAATCCTTTTGTAAATTTTATAAATAGCAGATATCAAAATGTAATAGGGGCTTCTCTCCTTTGCAATTATGGAACTCTAAAAGCACTTCTGTAATATGAATTTAGAGTTGTAGGGTGAGAGGAGAGGAATCTCAGATCTGGATATTAATGAGATTTTTCTTTTACATTCTGAGTTATGTATAATGAACAGAGTCTTACACTACCATAGCTCTGATTTTGAAAGCAGAAGTTCAGGCATTGTAAAAGACTGTTAGAGACTGGAGTTGGAGAAATGGACTTAATAAATTGGTATTTATAATACTATTTTTTTAAATGCTGGTTTCATTTTATAATAACAGGAATGCGTCAATTTACTAGCATACTTGTGCACTTCTGTCGGTATGAGTAATTTGCCTCAATTTATGTTATTATTTGTCTCTACTCTTATGGGTTGAATTATGATTTATGAGTAACTATTTACTCAAAAATCTGTCTTATAAAACTGATTTATTGAATAGTGATATGTTGTGAACTATTTTCGCATGTTATTGTTTAATTATTCAAGTTACTGATTAAATGATCAATATCATTTTGATAACTACTTCCTTAGTGTTGTTGATTAATTATTTCAGATAAGAGGTCTCTAGATAGAATGTGTTTGATATTCACAATATCAGTTAATTGAACTACTTCATTAGCTTGATATTAATTTAAAACAAATATATTTAAATCTCAATTATTTTAAAACATCTTGCTCTCAGTTGGGATAGATCTATATCTGCCCAATTGAGATAGGATTAAAATAGTTTCTTTTGCTTGCGTCTTAGAATAATATTGCATTTATATTAAATTCTACATCCTTAAAAAGTCCTCTTCTCAAAGAGGCAAAACTTTAGTTGTGGCCTGGCTAAGCCCAAATTAGCTTAAGGATCACTTTCTTGTCTGATCGGCAAGAGAAATGATCTGATGTCTATTTCCCATTGATAGATAAAATTCATATTTTAAGCCAATGGAGATTAAGAGAAGGTAACTGGACCTAGTTAAACGAGTCGGAGCCACCATTCCAAACGGAAAAGGAACTGCTTTAAGGTCCAGACTGGGTGGTCATCCCCCACGTTGTTGCAGCGAATTTCGAGGCCTCAACGCATCCATTGGCTCAGTGAACCTCGACCCTTGATAGGGCTCCAGGGGATTGATGAAACTACCTCCCTCCACTTCAAAGGTCATTGTCTCTCTCTTCAGATCAATTATTGCATAGGTTTCAATGGTCAAGTCTATTCCTAGCAATGCTAGATAAGGGTCTTTGTCACCAATAATCTATTACCTCAAAATAAGCATAATTTTTTACCCCTACTATGTCAACCTATACATCCTCCAACGTCCAATTGGGAGGATAAAATAATGATTCACCATGCGTAACTGAATCAAAGAGAATGCCAACTTAGGTCTTCCCAAGGCTTCCCAAGTTTTCCTTGACAGGATATTTACATTTGAACCCAAGTCTAGCATTGTATCCATGATATGAAATCTTGCAATATGGGCATCAATCTGAAATTCCCTCCCTGTCCTTTTCTTGTTCCTACACACCCCTTTGGAGTGTCTTTTGGGTAAATTGGCGGAAATGAGTCCTTCCTCGATGACCCCATCCTTGACAAAAAATTTAAGATCTTCATGCAACTGTTCGAGCATTTTCTCATCGATCACAATCTGTAAAAAAAACCTGAACCATTTTTCTATAGGTTGGGAATTATGTTGTGAGAGGTTTTGGATTTTTACCTTTGAAGGTTCTGGTTTTTCTCCTTGGAGCTCAAAAGTTGGAGCCAATTTTTTAAAAATATTCACGGCCTACTTTTTGTACTGCTTCTATTGGCTAGAATCATATGAGCACTTTGGTTAGGCCGACTTTATGATTCTTGGTTTTTCAGTGGCTCCAAAGTCAGCTCTGGTCTTCTTTCCTCCCCGGGTGACTATATTAATTGTTGAAAGGGGAGGTGACTCAAGTTCCCTTCATTCGACATTAATTAGATTTTCTCCTCATTGGCGTTTACGCTCTTCCGATATGGCAATTATATTTGGACAATATTTTGTTGCATGTCTATTGACCCTGCATTGAGAACGTGAGGGTCTTATATGCAACATACAATCCCTTGCAGCATGTATCTCTTGCTCATAATTGTAACAATGAATCAAACCTCTGCCTCTTGTTCTTCCCTCCCTTTTTCCTCCACCTTCTTGCCCTTAAGGAGCTTCAATGATCCTGTAAGCATAATTATCCATTCGGTCAGCTAGGGAATCTAATACCCTACACTGATTAATGTGGTGAATTGGTGAACCATAGAACTCAAAGAAAACATTATGTGTGACAATTGAATACTTTTGTATAATTTTACAAAGGAGAGGAATATGACCATAAGTCCTGTAGATTTCACAATATTCAGATGGAGTTGTACTTCGGTGGGTAGGAAAGGCGTGGAACAACGTGCACCTTGTGTATAACCCTTGCGTACCAACCTGTGAAACTTCGATGATGGGTAAATATGTAGAGGGCCCCATCGGTACAAAGGGAGTGCTTGGGTCTCTCAGTCTTGGACACTTTGTGGCATGATTCCCATCGATATTACAGTTGGTACACCATATGTGCAGTTGCGATGATCACATCGACTGCATGTCCCTTAGCTTCTTTATCAGATCAACAATTTTATGTTTCAGTCCTATGAGAGTGGGGTCTTGGGAGATAATTCCTCCTTGATGTTGATGTGGGTATCCTGCCATGGCCTCAATTCGGGTTGCCTATTATGGGGCATCCTACAGAGTATCAATCTTATGTTAAGTCAAGGGTGTGGGGGTAAGTGGAAATAACGATTTTATAAACCAATCTCGCTGATGGTTAGGGTTAATAAGGTAGCTTATATTGTCAATGGAATCCTTAAATATTTGCATCATCTCCCAGGAGATTTATCCTTCCCTCTTATTAATTTCACATAGATATGATAGCCCTTGTTGGTTAGTATGGGGGAGTTTAAACTCTTGAACAGACTCTCGCCGGACTTCATCTATCGTTGGATTATGTTGTAATGCAGTCCAATTGATGAACCATATTAGTGCTCTGTCTCGAAGAGTGGTCTAAAATTCGATAATATTCATGGCATCAAGAGTTTATCGAGCCCTCCAGATGGCCTCACACTGGTACCAATGTTGTTCGACATCTTCATTCCCTATCCCATAAGATTTAAGATATCTAGTAAAGGATCCTGCCATGTTACCAACCATACATGGTTAAACTATCGGAACAAGTATGAATCCTTGAGAACCCAGTTGCGACAATCCTTGGGGTCCCAAACTGCAATTACTATTTCTACTACTAGAGGGACCAACCTTGTATGTAGTATGTACACAGTGGACCTTTATAACTTTAACTAGCTTAGATAAAAACTAACCACGATTGTGATAAAGTACCAAGGGAAGGTTGGGAGAGGTACTACCTAAGCTGATGTGTAATGATCACTGGAGACACATCATTATCTAAAAATAATCTTCTCATAGTGAAGTGCATGTCATCATTTGATCCTTCCTCGAAACCTATAGGGCACGATCCATCTGGCTTTCCCATATCTGCTAGTGGAGAAACATCTCTACTACTTCTCTCAAATTTTTTTTACTATGGTGATCTCAGCCTCTCCTATTGGACCAGGTTTCACTCCAGCATCATTCTTATCGCTCTACAACTTCATTCGTCTACTTTCTCCTTCTCACACTTCTGGACTGTTTAGCAACACTCCTGCTTGGTGTATCTACTTTTGTCATCTATAGATATCTTACAAAGATTTCTCTTGCCATTCTTCATCTATATGTGCCCTCCTTTGTATTCTTAGAACTCTAGCCTTCCGGAAGTCATCCACATCCAGTTATCCAATATTTTCATAGCCCCCAGCCATGTAGCATTCCTCCACTTAGGCATTTCCCCCAGTACCGAGGTTTTAAGCTTTCATGGGTGGCCCTTGGATCATGAACAAGTTCTCTTCTACCATTAAAAAATTAATCCACAATGAGATTTCCTTCAGTAGTATCCCTCACAAACCTGATTTAAATCTGACCTTAGCCTTAGAGAAGGACTGATGGCCCTCCACAACAAACTTGATAATATACCCCTCTAGAGTGGTCTGCACCAAGAAGTTGACAACTTGAGTCATGTCTATGTCGAGCTTATGTAATTCAACAAGATCAGCTTGGGTCTAGGTATGTGAAGATCTACTTTAGTTGTTGGTATTTTCTTTTATCTAATTTTTCCACAATCAATTATAAATATCCTCTAGGAACTTGCCCCAGAAGATCTCGTATTGATCGTTTGCAAGTTTCGCGTATAAATTTCCTCATTTAGCTGCTTCACACTTAGATGACGGAGTTGTGCTTGTTTGAATGAAAAGTTCTCTACTTGTTCATGCCACCAATCTCGCAGATCCTTCTTAAATATTCCTGACACCATATTCCATATCACTTTGAAAATTTTCAGGTTCCGACAACAAAACCATTTGTTGGAAAAAAATGATGGACATGTTGAGACCCTAGGTTGAGGCACAGGGGCAAACAAAGGGTCTGTCGTAGTCTAGCGTAGAAACAACATTTTCATCTTACTCAAGAATAATAATACATCTCACTTGAGGCACATTGTGACCTTATTTGGCTAAGGGATTGGAACCAAACATAAGGATAAATCACATAAAGGCTATAATACTTGTTAAAATCAGAACCAAGGCATCATACATGTAATCATTGTAGGGAACAACAACAAAATTATTCAAAAGAAAATATAATATGCACATGCATTCATAATAAAATTTTAAAAGGGGTCACATAAAATCAACACAAAGAGATCATCAAACAACCCTGCAAATTCCTCTTTCTTTAGTTTCAGCTAGCATCACATCATTACATTAAGGATTAGATGCCTTCCCAACAAAATAGAAACTAGGAATACAATTTAATATATGGCCAGGTGATTATAGAATCATGCGCGCTCAATAGGCTTCGTGACAACATTTCAGTGGAATCCTCTCTCTCAACCCGTTTTGGATTTTCCTTTGGACTTTTTAAGCACCTCGCTCGCCTGGATTTCTACTTTCATCCTCGAATTCTCCGCCCTTTCCTTTTCGACCGCTTCTGTCGCTTGGATGCGACTGCTTCCTTGGATGTTAACGACCATTCCAGCTCGGTTGTGACTGCATGTGCCCTGATTTCCCTGGATGATCTTCTGTAATTGCCAGACTTTGGCAGATTCCTTCTCGTTCCTCAATTGCCTTCTCCGCGACTTTCCATCGATCACCTTTACTCAAAATATGGTCAAATGTTAAAACATGACAAAACTTTGTCCCAAAAATGAAGGATCCAACAGTGACAGTTAAGGGGATTTACCAAAAGCGACAGTAATTGGAAATGGTTATAAATTGTTATCAAAGATTATTTTGGTTGATGTTTTTTTACTATAATTGTAAATGGTAGTTCCTTCAACTTTTAGTGTCAATCAAGCATCATCACCAAATGTGATATATTCGATGTTTCCTTTTAATCTTCATTAAGAGTGATCGAAAGAAAATTTTATAATGGTTATGGTCTAAATGCTTTTGGGATTTTAGGACTTTGGTGATGTTTACTTAATGCTAATAATGGTTTTCTTATCAATGGCTTAACATTGATATCAAACAACCATCTTATGCCATCAATGGTGATGGTGTATTAATATTGCCAAAATCTCAAAATGTTTATTCATTAAAGTTTTGGAAATGCTCAATTTAGGACCATTTTGACTATAATTGTTGAATATATCTTGATATCTTGGGCTAAGAATTTCTCTATATCTTAGTATGGAGGGCATGTTGGTGACAATAATATTAGATTAAAAAATAATAATAGTAAAAAATTATATTAAAAAAATACAAATAATTTTTGAAGTAAAAAAAATACAAATAAATTTTAAAACGAATGGAATTTTACACTATGTAACTAATAATAATATAGATTTAATTTAAATAACATATAAATAACCATAAAATTAAAAAAGTATTTTTTAAGTAAATTTAAATTTATGATTTTTAAATAAAAGTAAAAGATATGGTTAATTTTCTTATATGCCGCTAATAATAATAAAATAACTATTTTTATAATGAATTAGTTTTGAAATTAGGGGAAAAAATGATAATTTAATCTAATTGTAATAAAAATAATAATTTTTTCTTATTTATAATCATAAAATATTAATACAAAATGAGTTTTAATTAATTGACTATTAAGAAAAAGGATTAACATGTATATGACGAAATCTAAAATAAAAGAAACTAACAAAGATCTATCTAAAAATCCAAAATGTATTAGGGATCAACTTTTTTAAGATGTAATTTTTTTTATTGGGCTTAGTCTTTGCATGTTCAAACTTGAGTTGACAAATGTCTTTTTCAAAATAAAAATAAAAATTATTCTAAAAAAAACAATATAAGCTATAATAAAAAAAAAAAAAAAAATGAGTATACATGTTTGGTTAATTTTAACTAAAAGTATTATAAAACATTAATAATCTCATTCTAAAAAATGAATATACATACTAGTTTAATTTTAATTAAAACATTATAAAACATGAATAATCTCACTCTTAGTGTACTCACTACATTAGTTGTTGATCTTACAACCCAATATAAAAGAGATTTGGTATTTCACTATCACTCTCAACCACAAGTAAAGTATTTCAAATGATTATGTGAAGTAAGCTAATTTTATATCAACTTTAAAGAAAATTAAAATAATTAAAAGTAAAAAAGCTTATATTTTTACTTTTAAGTTTGATAGCGATGTATTTTTAATATAAAACTTAAATAAACTATTTAAATATACATGTTAACTAAATCATTTCAATATATATATATATATATATATATATATATATATATATATATATATATATATTTTTTTTTTAATGTTAATCCTATTAAAATATTTTAATGCTTAGAGAAAAATAAATGAAAGTAAAAAATTCAATTACTTTCTAATGTGTAATTTATTCAATTCTTAATATATATAATTTTTATTTAACATTTAAAAATATTTAATAATAAAATTTAGTATGGATCATAAATAAAATATTTCAATATTCATATTAATTGAAATATTTCAATGTTAACTATGTATATATTATATATGATTAAAAAAACCATGCATATTTATATAAAACAAATGAAAAAATAAATTCTTATTGTTTGAACATTATTTTATATTTTGGCTTCTTTTTTTGAGATTTTTTTTTTTTGGGTCAAATTTTGCTCAAAATCTAGCTCAAAATTTTCCTCAATTTTTGCACTTTAAAAGAGGTTTGTATCTCAACTGATTGAACCCTTTAAGAACTTGCTAGATCAGTGGCTAAGATGGATATATATAGGTCATTTAATATAAAATAATTAATACTTCTAATAATTAAATGATTATAAAATTTGCATATCAAGATATTTGATCCCCTTTTGGTGCTTGATAGAACTTGGTTTAAGATGAATCTACTCAGTGTTAAAATCAAAAGCACAAATGCATTGTATTAAAAAAAATAGTAACATCAATAATCAATATATCTTGATTTAATTCTTAATTAATATTCTTTTTTTTTTTAAATCAAAAGCATAAATGCATTGTATTAAAAAAAAATAGTAACATCAATAATCAATATATCTTGATTTAACTCTTAATAAATATTCATTTTTTTTTTTAAACATTGCATTATAAAAATGACAACATCAAAATATATATATATATATATATATATATATATATATATATATATATATATATATATGATTTAGCCCCCAAAAAAATTTCAAATTGCTTTTCCAAATAAATAAAACATAAAAAAATATTGCTTCAACTTTATCTTCATATTTGTACTATATCATTTTCAATAGCAAATTATTTAACATTCACATCTATTCTCAAATTATCTTAATACATTATCTTAAATTATATTTTCATGAATAACTTTGGATTTATTGAATATGAGAATATCAAATTTTTAAAGATGCAAAACATTTTCTCAAATTTTGTAACTAAAAATAAAATTGATATCTCTAAAAAATTGATCCACTTAAATTTAAAATTAAAATATATCTAATAAACTATCACCAATATTTCTATTATATAATAAAAATAATACTCTAACCATGTAAAAATAGTGAAACAATAAACAATAGTATTATAAAATTATGTTAATTACAACACAAATGAATAGTTGTCGAATGCAGTATGCAAAGTGTAATGTCATTTACAAAGAATCACGCCCCTTTCATATACGAGCAAAGCACATAAATATATCCCACTTTTCACATAGAAACAAAGTATAAGCAGTTTTATGGCCTGGACATTTATGGTGGTCATTTGCATCTTTGAGCAACCATCCGTATATTATCTCGATGCTTAGGCATTGGGGGAAGTCAAGTAAATTTGGGTGATTACATGTCTTCAACTTTAAAGCATTGCATATAGTTTCCGTACTTTTCATCTTCTTTTTAGGTTTGAAATAATACGAAAGTAGAAAAATTGACCTTCCTTACATAGACCTCATTTCCAATAGTACATAATATTTCAGAAAAAATGTGTCATAAAGTTTAGACATTGGCAAGTTCACTGTTACTTTTTCACTTTAATGTCTATCACAATTTTTTTTTTACCTTTTATTTATTATCACAATTTTCTTTGTATATATTTTTTGTTTTTTCGGTTAATTTTGGAGTATTTTTTTATTTTCTATTTTGTAAAGAGCAAGTTGCTATTCATATTCTACTGAAGTTAGTGGCCTCAACTTGCTCGAAGGAAACCAGATCTGTTGGCCACCTCATAGAATTATAAGTCAACCAAAATTGGTATTGTTTTATCCTTCTACACACAGCTAATATCCCTTTACTATGTCCATAAAAATTACATATAAAACATAAACTATACATACTATCTTCAAAAAACATACAAAATTAGAAACTGTGAAGTGTCAACCATCTGAAGAATCCACAAGTGTTGGGTCTTTTGCAGTAGACCCAGGCATCTCTGCTTGTTGCATGCTCAGAAGTTGTTGTTCAATCCTTCCTATATGCGCATTTGCTTGTATCTGAGCCTTGGCCATTTCGCACATATCCTGTTTCATCTGCTGAAGTTCAAAGAGCACTGAGGAATTGGCTTCATTTTCTTGCATACTCAACATCGCCTTTGCTAATGCACACTTAAATTTCCAGTATGTCTTAACCGATTGTTGAAATAGTGAAACTCGACCTCTTGTGTTTCCTGGGTCTGAAATGAAATCCATTCTAGCCTCTTGTTCTTTAAAATCATCTTCATCATCATCACTTTGCCTCTCCCATCCCTGAATAGTTTTCCGAATGTGCATTGGAGTCCCTGAATCATACATATTTGCTAGGTGTTCAAGAGTCTTCTTATTACTCTTTCTACCTCTTTTACTTGGACCAGCTACCTGAGTTTGTTTTAGCTTCTCCCCTTTACATGTGTCTTTTCGATAACCATTCTTACCCTTTATCATTTTTCCCTGATAGAGACTGTCTATTATTGTGAATGCTAGAAACCCTGTATTTCGAAAGGGAACAATTATATAAAGCTTAGATTCAATATTAGACTCCAGATAATTCTCATGACTCTGAGCATTCAAATATTGCTTGCGCGGACCAATCCCTCGAAAATTAACAAACTATGCTCTCTCATTTGCGACTTGCATCCACCATCGAATTAACAATAAGAAGATTTTTCCTAGTGAAAACAATGTGTACTCAGTACTCGAAATTTAAGACTGACCCAATGAAGTTGCAACAGAAGATAACAAGACCTCCCATTCCAGATGCATGAATAGCTTTGAAGACAACAAGACTTCCAATTACAGACTAGAACAATTATACAATATATTGAGAGATTGGTAGAGCACAGGACCCAGGAATACCGACAATAAACTCTACCCCTAATCTTATGATAACCAATAACGTTCTCATTCAGATGCTTTTGAATAAGAAGATAAAGCTCTACCAGACCATTCAAGACCATAAGAAGGAAATTCCAGAACATACAAACATTATCATTAGAAAACCATAGACTTAACCAATGCAAATTGACATAACTAAGGTGATGGTACTGAGGACCAGGAGGGCTGCGGAAGCATGGTTCAATTTCCAGCTCAACCCCCTCTACCTTTACATGCAAACCATAAACAACAAAAGAGCTAACAGTGCATAGCAAATACTCTGTAACCCCAGTAGAAACTGCTTCTGGCATTATCGGCATGCTAACAATAAAACCGCATTGTAAAAATAGAGTGACGGAAACCAGTACATACCAAATATTCCTCCACTCGGTAAGTTGTGATTTTTCTTCTTGCAAATCCTCTGTCGCAGCTTCCGTCCAAATTGCAGATATTGTTTGAAAAATTGCATTACAACCGAGAGAACTTACCTTATGCATTCTCCTACCCTGTAGTCAGCGTACCTTCCCACTCTCTGCTTTGCATTGATGAATTGGGTCGTCTCGTATCTTGATCATTAAGTGAGGTTCGTGTGGGTACGATTACCACCGCACGTCATAAAACTAATACATGATGGTCAGCTGACAAGCCCCACCACATGGCATTGTCATGTTGCCATCCTTCCTTTGTTGACACCCCGATCGGGGATTTTGTATACACTTTATTTATTAACCTTTTATTTATTTTTTATTAGTCTCTGTTTAAAGGTATGAAGTATTTATTATCACAATTTTCTTTGTATACACTTTATTTATTAACCTTTTATTTATTTTTTATTAGTCTTTGTTTAAAGGTATGAAGTTTTAATAGAGCTATATATCACATGCATTTAAATTGGAGATATATATTGAGGAAAAAATGACATAATATATTGAGCATATAATTAGGGGTAAAGAGTTTTTATATTGGTAAGTATGAAAAATGGAGCTCAAAATTAATGAAAACATTTAAAGAGATATAAAAAAATATTAATGAAAAAAATGAATACCTACAATATCTAGTGAATGTAAAGGATGTTTAAATTGAGAAGGTGTATTGGGTTTGTTTTGGTAGGAAATTAAATAATGTGATTTTAAGAGGTATTTTCTAATATGTAGTTAAAGTAAGGGTATTGTGTATTCCAAAAACGCATTTGCTATTTCATATGTTCATTGAATGAAACCCCTGTGCCCAAAAAAACTAGCAAAAACTATAATACTCATTCCATGATTTTTCAATTAAAATTACACAAAAACCAATTTTCATATCACACCTATTTCATGTATTAACCAAAATCTCAAGTCAAAATTTAAAAATATTATTTTATGTGATATTTTAGCTGAAGTTTGAAGATAGATTCAATTCACCATCTTATTCAGCATCTTCCCAAAGCAAAAGTTGCAAGTATCTTACAATAAAAACATGTATATAATTCAAGTTTCTCTCCAATAAATTAATATTAGCATTAATTCATTAACTTTTCAAAATGTTTAGTTATATTCTAAACTTGTTATATTATAAAGGAAAAAATGTTTCGTGTACTGGTGTTATATTATAAAGAAAATGAAAGTGGCTGTAAACTGAATTTTTATAAATATAAATAAATGAGGGCAACTCTATCGAGCATCACCCATATGAATACCTCATAGTTTTTGTTTCGATATTGCAATTTTATTTGCTTCTCTAATTTAAATCCACAATTTAGTTCGATTTCAACTAAATTTTGTCCATTAGGTTTTCAACCCTAATATTTAAAAGTGATCTACTTATATCCGTGTCAATTAAAATCTTATAAAGAATTATCGATTTGCTTTTAATTTCACCCATTTCTTCGAATAATCAAACTTATAATGAAAATATGGGATTATTGCCATGACACAGAAATTCTTCAAACCTGCACTTACACCTTATACCAAACTCAATAGATTTATTGACAAATTTAGACAAAATACACTTTATATGGAAAAAAAAAATGAACTATGCCCCTTTCATACAATCTGAGTTAGCCCACTAATCTTGCTGTCCTCCAGTTGGATGTATGCAGCCTGTTGTAATGAGCTGGTGGGGGTCGTCTTGGCAAGCTTGTGAACACTGGATAATTCTCGAAAAGCTGCAAAATAGTTTAGAGTATTGCTCCATTAATATAACTTTTGCAGAAATATTGACTCATATCTGCTGTAAAATTAATTGAAAAACTACTTAAGCTGAGAAGATTAGGAATTTTCTGCAGCGTCGGGCTGCAGGTCCCTTGCATCCAGAGCTGTAACATACCATTTCAGAAACAGTTTCATCAATCAAATCTCTGAATATCATGCGTTCCACGTCTCTTACGACTTCGCCCATCTCTGCTACCTCCTCGTCCCTGCATCGCACCAAGTCCTTCTGCAAAACATTGAGCAAAGGATCACAAATGTCCTCGCAGCCCATACTCCGCAAGCGTTCAATTTCCGTCCAAACTTGTTTCAGAAGGCCACGTCCACTCAGCTGATTATAACCGCAATTTCTGTTGGGGAGTTGTATCCATGGAGAAACTGCAAGTTTACCGCTTAATATTTCATTCACTGTGTTGAAGACGAGCCACCGATTTTGCTTCAACAGGCTGCCATCTCCTCTGTCTGCGAGAGGTGTAGATTTCATGCGTTGTTGTTCCAAGTCATGGAAAATCTCAGTGTCGATTGCGAAGCTGCCAGACGAATAAATGTCCGCTGAAAGATCTTCTTGGATTTGCAAGAGACCCGACGCTGTGAAGATCTGTTTGACATAATCAAGTTCTGGAATTTTTTTACCATTGCGCTTGTATTTATCGTAAGACTCTGCGTGGTTCTGAGTCAGCTTAAACCCTACGGATTCGGATAAATTTGGCTCGATTTGGACCAGAGTATGCTGATCTCTTAGCGTTTTACCATGCCGATCCTTGTCCATGAGTTCGGTGGAGTTCCCGCTTTCTGCTTGCTCGGGCTTCCGTGGGATAAAGCTTCGACAATTCCAGCCATCTTTGCGTTGCAGAGTTTCCGGTCGTTTAGCTTCATCTTCTGGAAATGGAAAAAGAACTTAGAAAGAAAGTTGCGTGTGTGTTGAAGATAAGCTGTGTTTTAAATATTCTGTGTTGAAGATAAGCTGTTGCATAATTCCTTACCTTGGAAATTTGGAGTGGCACGTTTGATGACAGGGATGGGAGAAGTATCATCTTTGTAGAATGAGCTATCAAGAACGGAAACAGGACTTGGCTGTTCGGGAACTTCTGAAGGATTTTCGGCCGAGAGGTCCATTCCGGCCTCGATTTCACGGGGTTTTCCTGTAGCCTTAACCTCTCCTCTGGAAACTTCGTTTATACCATTGGAAATTGTTTTCTGTCAGGAATATCAAATCGTCATGAAAGTTGATCGCTATGGGACAAAATTTCCTAGGATTTTCCTTCAAATATTGTCGATTTAAGGAACATGACGTTCAAGAAACCAGTATAATGAATAACAAAAATGAAAATTCTTGATTACCTTGTCTTCAGGTCCAAAATCCAAGCTCCTTTTCACATGGGAGTTCTGAAGATTGAATTTACTAAATGTGTCTGTGTCGCTGTTTGGAGATTTTTCGTCGCCGTAGGTTCTTCTTTCTTCAACTCTGATTTCCATATCAACCAGGTTCTTCCTTTGCTCTTTTGCGGCAGACTTTGAGGTCTTGAGCTTTAAGCTTGGCAAAGCCTCGTTGTTCATTAAAGATTGCGAACGACCTGATGGATAGGCTGGCGCAGAGGTTAATCCTTCGCCAGACATCTTTAATTTTCCGGTCGTAGGTTTTCTTCTTTGCTCAAGAGGCGAATTGCCGTTGCCAAAATTAATCCTCTTTGATACATTTTTGTTTCTGAAGGTATTGCTTGGCTTTGGATCCTCCGCACCACTGTTCTGGTATACTGTTCTGTTTGGTATTAAAATGTGCTCAGGTGACAAAGGAGCGCTATCCGAGTGTACAGAGATCGAGGAAGAAGACGGTACAGCAGGCTTGGCTGCAACCTTTGCAGGCTTCATTATTAGCTTAGGTGTATGATCAGTAAGAGTCTCCCCATTTTCTGACGTTCTTCCAGAGCGCAGAGCCTCCTTAACCTGCAGGGCTTCTACAATCTTCTTGAGAGCTTGAAGATCTCTGTCGCAGTTTTCTAGCTCTCCAACTAACTTCCGCCTCTTCTCGTAAACATTAAATGCAGCGATTTGTGCCTCGTCCAGCTTCTGAAATGAAGGAGACCGAGCAGATGGACTTTCGACGATGGAATGAGAGATTTTCGTTATATTTGCGGAGCCATTGAAGCAATCTGAATTATCATCACAACGATTGCTTTCTTGATCTTTAATATTTACCTCAGAAACAGATTTGCCGAATTCCAAAGACGCTTTTCCAGTCCTTGGGCTTGTATTCGACATTTTTTTCCATTCCATGATCTTAGAAGCTGACATTGGACTGCTGGAGTTAGGCATTTCGTCTAACCCCATAAGGCGCGCAACAACATTCGGCGAACGTTTACTCGGGGTATCCGGAGAGAGTTTGGATGTCTCCCTCACCTTCAACGAAGAGCACCGAAGTACAGCTGCATCTTTGCTCTCGATCGTAGACGGCCTGGAAATTTCTCTGCCGTCACAAGAAAACCTCGGGGAGTCTTTAACAAACGACGATCTTGGAGGTGCCGCATATTGTCTGGATTCGAACGAGGATCTTGGTGTACTCTCGCTATTACTATCCACCGCCAGGTTCCATGGTGAGACAGAAAGAACTTCTTGCAATTCATTAGAGACTGTCGTTTGAATTGTTTTTCCAGCGATGTTAGGCGGTAGGCTCAGGGGTATATTTTGCTTACCTGCGTCCCTGACGTCCGTAGATTTTCTTGGTGACAGATCCTTGGGCTTAGAAAAGAACCTAATGCTTTCAGGTTTCTCGGAAACTGCAGCATTGCAAGTAATAACGGATGCCCTGAGAGGATGATCGAGTCTCTGTAGCGAATCTATCACAACATCTTTGAAATCCAGCGAACGTCTCGCTATCTTTCTGGAATCGACGGAAAACATGGCCGGTTCTTGCGTACTGCGGAGAGGACTATCGCTATTCTCCACACATGTAGTATTCTTCGGCCTCCTGCAACCAGATGACGACCGAGCTGCACAAAAAGTATAGAAAAACGGCATTACATCTCAGGAAAACCCGGGCCAGACCTTTTATTCATGACGAGAGATAAATTCACAAATTAATAAATTACCGGCAGAAATCCTCTTGTGGCCATAAAAATGTATCTGATGCCGGTCCAACAACTGAAGAATCCCTGCCATGCATCCTATATGCCGCTTCTTTTCCAGCGCTGGAGTATCTTCACTACATATGATCTGGTTATATTTTCCAGACATTTTTCTTTCCATATTCTATTGAATCAGCGTTCTACTAACTAGTAAATACGATTCAAAACAGATCTATTTAGAACTTAGAAGACTGCGAGAATCATGGAGCAAAGCCCCCCAGGGAACCGCTAAGATCTTTGAGCTTTTCCCAGTAACTTCAACATGCATCCAGGCTTAGAGGATGGGACTATGGTCGGACATTTGCAGCCGCTTCTGATACAAGGTGGACATTGATCAGTGGCCGCCATCGTTAGCAGGGTGATTGTTTGAGAGTTGAATAAGAAACCCGCGGGCCTTAGGTTGAATAAAAAGTAAAATGTCGTTGCGAACAGAGCATTTCGAAGCTGCAATCAGTACAAGGCAGATCACGTACTGCACTCCGTGGCCACTGGCTACGCAAAGCTGACACCAGGCATCGAGTTTCTGCAAGACCACGTGAAAGCTTAGTTATGAGGAAAAAGACGTTGGAACCGGGCGGCCTCGGTAGACAACGCCTATACGAATTACAATGGCCTATTTAAGCATAACGGTATATACTCAGTATTAAATTTTATTTCTCCCGGAAATTCATGCCCTTTACCGAACGTTGCAGGTTGCAGTATCCTGCAGGCAAACCCATTCTCTGAAAGCTAGGGCGCGCATTTTCTTTGCACATTACGGGTTAAAGCAATGAGAAATTGCCGGAGTTACGTGGAAAACAGAGACATTACAGACATGAGCATTTGAGAATGTGTACTTGAACCCGTGAATCGTAGTGCTATTTCGATGCATTAGCAAATTTGAGTTTAAAAAAAGGACTAGATTTAAGGTAAGCAGAAAACTTGTTGGTTTAGATAACTTCTATGCACAGGTTTTAAACTTTTCTAAATTCAGGGAAACAGGAGGAAAAATAAAAATTTGAATAACCTGCCTTTTATAGCTTTCTATCGCTTTCTCAATAAATTATCTAAACGGACAAAGATAGTATCAAATGTTCTGCGTGGATAGTGCCCGGCTGAAGAATTTGCAGACTGATCTTTTTTCTTTGATTTTTCATCGCAACCCTCAATCGAATGAGACAAAACAGCGAGCACGCTTTTCCACAAAACAAAACGCGATGCTTAATGAGTCATTATAATATTGAAAAACGTGGTCTTCCACGACTGTTAGATGACACAAACTATGAGCAGATCCGTATTTTAATGTGATTGTGTTGGCTCTTGATACTCTGCCAAAAAAATAAAGCCTCTGTTTTCGTGTTGGCCGGAACAGTACAGCTGCCACAGTGTTGCAGCAACTTGTTATCGTCCCGCTGTAAGCGCCGAGAAGGAATAAACTAATTTGCGGATAACACTGATTTCTTTTTCGTCAATATTTGGTAGAGATTTATACGATGTATCCATATATTTTTGTTGGTATTCAAAAACAATTTAAAACTTAGGACTTTTCAAAAAAATATTGGCTAAATTATCTGTTTTGTTTTTGGCTGCAACAGGACGGCTGCCACAGTGCTCCTGCAACTTTTTCTGTCCAGCAGCAGTGAGAGCAACCTACTCTGTCCCGCTATAAGTGCTTAGGGAGAAGTAAGTCAATTAAAATTTATTTATTTTTAATAGGGGAGTAAAATTTATATTTAAGCGTTTTTATTGTGAGGTTTTATGAATTAATAAGGTAGAAATTAGTAGGCCTGCACTGTAAAGAAACACTTCTTTTAATGTTTTTAAAATCAGTGTTATATTATTGCTTTTGGTGATTACTTCAACTAAATGCTACTTATATATACTTTTAATACAATGTGTTTTAAAGATGTGGTCTATATGGTTATAGCGGAAGGTCTAATGGTTAGGCTTTTAATTGTTTATTTAACTTTTACGCTTTATGTGTAAATGCTAGTTATATATATCTTTAATACAATGGGTCTCAAATGTAATCTAATAATTAGAGGGAGAATTTGGTCTCACAAGTTTTGTAGTCCAATCTCTTTGAACTGCTCCAGGCATGATTTTTCTGCCACAGGCATTTTTATTGTGAAGTTTTATGAATTAATAAGCTAGAAATTAGTCCTCCAGCACTATAAAGATTTCCTCCATTTTAATGTTTTTAAAATCAGCGCTATATTATTGCCTTTGGCTGTTACTTTAACCTTTTTATTTTAATGTGTAAATGCTACTTATATACTTTTAATACAGTGTGTTTCAAAGATGTGGTTTAATGGTTACACCCAAAGGTCTAATGGTTAGGTTTTAGGCTTTCTGTTTAACTTTTGCATTTTAATGTGCAAATGCTAGTTATATATATCTTTAATACAATGGGTCTCAAAAATGTAATCTAATAGTTATAGAGAAAATTTGGTCCCACAAGTTTTGTAGTCCAATCTCTTTGAACTGCTCCAGACACGATTTTTCTGCCACAGTGCTCCTGCAACTTTTTCTGTCCAGCAGCAGGGAGAGCAACCTACTCTGTCCCACTACAAGTGCTTAGGGAGAAGCAAGTCAATTTTTATGTAAAAAATATTTATTTTTAATAAGAGAGCAAAATTTATATTTAAGTATTTTTATTGTGAGGTTTTATGAATTAATTAGGTAAAAAGATTTAAAATCAGTACTATACTATTGCTTTTGGTTGTCCTTTAAAGTTTTGTATAAAAATGTGTAAATGCTAGTAATATATAATTTTAATATAATGGGTTTCAGGATATGGTTTAATGGTTAGGCATTTGGCTGTCTGTTTAACTTTTGTATTTTAATATGCAAATGTTAGTTATATATATGTTTATTTAATAATTAAACTGGTAATATTTGGTCTCACAGATTTTGTAATCTAACCTCTTTGAAATACTACAAACACTATTTATAGATTGAAAAAAATACCTGATATAAGTTTAATACCATGAATAAAACTATAGATTTTTTTTCTTTCCAAAAAGCGAATCAGAGAGAAACGATGATAAATCGAGGAAAAATTTGAATCTGTCCACTTCGCCTCTCAGAAACTCAGAAACGATGTCGTTGGGGGCGCCATTATTAAATGCAAGCAGAGGGCCCTACACTGTCTGAGTGGAAGCCAATGATACTGGCAGTTACCAATAGGTAACAGCCAACAGAGGGTCATAGTGATAACATCATGTGCAGGTGCCAGAGATTGCCATATTCTTTCATGATGAAAGCAATGACATGCTTCTCCCTTTATTCCACAGAATTATACCCATGGGACCCTGCACAGCAACCCACTGTAATCCCAACCATTAGCGTTCTTAAATGGTATTTAATTGATGGGCTGCCGACGATACATTGAGAGTCCAATCTATTAATCTTTGATCTAGCCCGGTTATTAAGCTTACAGTAGTGAAATCCAGAAGGACAAAAGCATACTGTTGTCACGTTAGTGGAGGGCCAGAGATTGCAGTGTGGGGCGTTTGTTTCTTTCAGTGTCCTAGATATTTGGGAAAGTGATTTCCTGGACATTATAAGAAGTGGATTGTGCATGGGGTTCTGGTAGGTGGAGAGTTACTTTCTCTCTTGTCAAGTCAATGTATTTAAATAAATTAAAGTTTTCAAAGTAGTTAAGTTAGTAGGTGTGGAGGGCCTTAAAGCAGGCAGGATGAGTATTTTTTCCTTTTCCCTCCTTAGGAAATCCATGCCATTTGTTAAAGCAGCAATCTTACCTAAGACCGCCATTGTTGTTTTTGAACAGTGGAGACCAAATGCCTATGCATGCGTCAGATGCTTGTAACATAAAATAACGAGACCGCGTTAATAACAACTCCCATGAAAATTTCAAAAGTAATCCCCCTACATGTTTTCATTTCAAAGTGACTTCATGAATTTTGATATAAAATATGCAAGTTTTCATTTCAAAGTGACTTCATGAATTTTGATATAAAATATGCAAATTATTGCATTGTGTCTGAGTTGATGTCGGTGAACAACCTTAACTGATAAACATGAAATGGCGTCAAAGCCACACACGTCCTCATCATTAGGTTTCGGCATCTCATCATATTTTAAGTTTAGATGTCATTCTCATGCCCCATGGGATTAATTTTATAATTTATAAATAGAAATATTAATATATATTTTTTCAATAACAACTTAAACTTTACGTCAAACTTAGCATATATCCAAAAAGAATGGACAACATTACAGTTTTTTTATCAAATCAATATAATATAAATATAAATTTTATAGACATTACAGTTTTTTTATCAAATCAATATAATATAAATACAAATTCTATAGAAATATAAATATAAATTCTATATTACTAAATTTTAATACAAATAAGTTAGTTTTATATGAATTTCTCATACCAAAACAAATCATGTTAATTGGTTATGTTATCAAATCAATTATGGTTAAGCATTCCAATCACATTAAATATTATATAGTTGTTTTCATCAAGCACCTAATATTACCAAAGCAATAATTTGGAACTAAAATTTTAAATAATATTATCAAATTCATTATTGTTGAGTACTTCAATCTTATTATATATAAAATCAATATGTTTTTATCCAATAAGAATTTGGAACTAAAATATTTCAAGTTTTATATTTTATTATAATATTATCAAATCAATATGTTTTTATCCAATAAGAATTTGGAACTAAAATATTTCAAGTTGTCTATTTTATTGTAATATTATCAAATCAATATGTTTTTACCAAACAAGAATTTATATTTCAAGTTTTATATTTTATTGTAATATTATCAAATCAATATGTTTTTACCAAACAAGAATTTGCAATTAAAATATTTCAAGTTATATATTTTATTGTAATATTATCAAATCAATTATTGTTGAAAACTCTCATCACATCAAATACTATATATTATTTTATTAAAGAAGAATTTTAGTGAAAAATCAGCATTTTTTTAAACACCATATATTATTTATTAGAGAACATTTTCAATGAAGATCTAATATTAGTTCAAAAAGTTTTTAAAGTTAAAAGTACAACATTAATTTCAATTTCATTATAATTTAGATTCTTTGTTAAATAATTTTAAGTAAAAAGATTCAAATTAATAAAGATATGTTGGACCCACTCATTCCTTTCCCCATGCCCCCACCTCCATATACACAGATATATTTATCTCTCAAACAAACTTAACTATTGTTTGAGATATAATTGTTACAAAGATAACAAAGACATTTTTCATGAACTTATTTATCTCTCAAACAAATTTAACTATTGTTTGGGATATAATTGTTACAAAGATAACAGAGACATTTTTCATGAACTTCAACAAGGATCCATGATAATGGTGAAATTTGAATGAAGATTCACATTTTATAACAAGTTTGTTAAGAGGCATTTTTCATGAACTTCAACAAGGATCCATGAAAATGGTGAAATTTGAATGAAGATTCACATTTTATAACAAGTATGTTAAGGCCTCCACTGATCGAGCCAAAGTGAAAATATTTATAAGTAGGTAGGGAGAGTATATTAAGACAAACTCAGATTGTTGGCCTCTAAAATATTTGCACTTGTAGAGTAGAAGGAAAATTTGTGTGAAGTAGATTTAGTTGAAACATTGAGAGTTGTGAAGTAAATTAAAAGGGAAAATATATGTCCAAAGAAAATGCAGAAATGAAAAAGGCACCAAAATATCAACTTTCTAGGAAAAATTATAGGAAAGAAAAATGATTTTAGGCCAAAATACACACCTTGTAGGGAAAAACTCAACTTACAAAAACTAGAAACCTAACACTTCTACTGAACCATATTTTGTCTCCCATATATCATTGAATCAAATCTCAAACTCGCCTATTTGTAAGGATAAATACTAAGTCTAATTAGTAAGAATTAGCCAAAATAAACAAATACAATGGATTTTTGTCTAATACAATGCATAATATAGTAATAGAAGTATTTACTATGAAATTATAATAATCACTAAGTTCCATTCACTTTGAAATTCCCTACCCCTATATTTTAGAGCTGAGGCATTTTATTATTAATACTCTATAATGGTTTTTAAAATTTACATAAACAAACCAAAAACATATATGATATGTCTTTTCACTAAATAATACTTCATTAACTAAATCATTATATGAAACATCATATTTTATCCAATTTCTCACTTTAGTGACATAAACTCCATAAATTTTCTATGCAATATTCTCATAGTTCAACTAACAAATTCAACATATATTTATTAAGCATTACAAACATGAATGCATCATGTAATGCCCTTAGTTTTGACTCTTGAATTATAAGATGTTCAATGATGTATTATTCATATGATGTAATTTATATGATAGTAGTTAAGAGATGCGGTTTGAGTGAAATAACACCACATGTAATTAATGTAAATGCATTGGAAATACTCCTAGCATAGAGCTCAAGGACTAGGCTTGATAGGTGAATATGTATAAATCCCATTATGGGATAGGATTATAGTGTGGTTGTTATGTTTCTATTGTGTGCTTATATTATGTTTATGTTATGTAAAAACATGAATAAAAATGAAATTTCTAATAATGTAATATCCAAAAAAATGGATTTAACAACAATTTTCAAGGTGTAATCTTTCTTTCTTATGCTTCCTTTCTAATCATTCCCATCCGTCTTTTACTTCTGTCTTCCTTCGACATTTTTCTCATGCCTCTTAGGAATGAAAAATTACCTATGAAATTGCAAAGTATGTATTGTGAAAATTATTTGAGGGAGACCATTATTCACCATTACCCTTCGGGCATTCTTCCATTTCCCAAGAAAAGGCATCCCTCGCCTACAAGCATTTTCTATTCTCTCATTAAAATCTTCTTCCTTTCCTTATTCATTAAGGAACATGTGTGAAACCATGGATACCATGGTTTTAAAGGAAAAAGAACCCCATGCATTTATAGTCAGAAGAGAATGTGGAGACTAGGGGAATTGATATACTCAACTATTGAGTATAGGAGAGTAACTAGGATGGTTTTGATGGGAAATTCCTCATTAAAATGTCCACAACATCCAAAGTAAACACCATTAAAATAAAAAAACTTGTTAGTATTTCTCATGTATAATTTGATCGAATTAATCTCTTCTAGCTCCTCCAAAGTTGGAAAGAAATGGCTGTGAACTCTTTCTCTCTACACTAGATGGGAATGAGATCCTTCAAGGACTATGGAGCATACAAGGTAAGATATGTTATGTGTTTTTAAATATAAGAGAGTGACATGGTGGATTTATGATTGGATCAATGCTTGGAGTGCTTAGTAGTTAGCATATTGGCTATGTCATGACATAAATGGGTTAGGTTGAACAAAATATCCCTATAGGAGTTTCCTTCACTCTAGTGATATAATGGTCTGGCTTAGGGTTGAATTTCATAGTTGATTCATATGGTTGGGTGGTCAATTTTTCCTTAGCAATCATCAAGGGGGGATTTCATTCATTACATGGAAATATTCGTAATCATCTTTTTGTGAAATTCTTTTTGCTTCTAAATTGTTGTATCAATTCACGGAATCAAATGTGAAGTGAACATATTGAAAATATTTTGGTTATTTCTATTGATATTTTTTATGCATATGAATTCAAATTTATATTATTGTTAGATATAAAATTTTGATTTAAGTGGATGGCCAAGGGAGGCATACAAGTAAATGATAAGCCACTGAGATTAGGGAGGATGTATTAGGGTTGCTGATTCTTTTGGGAATCTCTTGCCTTAAGATTAACTCAATGATCATCATTAATTTTTTTGTTATTCCCTATCTATAAACTCATGTTAGCTAGGATTGACCTTGATAAGCCCTACAATCAAGTAGTCTTTGTAACACACTCAAAAAAACATCAACAACCTCAATATATTATTATCACGATAATGCCACCATAGCGAAGATGCAAAGACCATCAATCATATGTTATAAAGTCATATTTTATCATGATAGACGGAAATTTGATATCATATCCAATATGATATGCGATATCACACATCAAGATAAAATAATTCAACTAATGAAAATCAATAATCAAAATTAGGGGAATGATATTCATAGTACCAATAAACCCAAATTTCATTAAATTTGGACTAATTATAGCTTAAGCTCCTTTGGAGATATGTCAAAATCAATCTCTCCAAAGTTAAAATTTATGGTTTCTAACATTTAAAATTTGGTTTCAAATGTGCCAAATATCATAGTTTAAAATTTCAAAATCGAAGTTGACATTTTCAAAATATTATTTTGCACTTTTAGAATATAATATTGACACATTTAGAATTATATTGTCACTTTTTAAACCCAAATTTCATAAAATCACAGTCCAAAATGCAAACATTGAATTCAATGTAATTTTGGAATCCAGTATTGACATATTTGAAACTAGATTTTTCACTTTAGAAATCCTATTTTCACACTTAACTTTAAAATATATATCTCTCTTTGTGTGTGATTCTGGAACCGAGTATTGACACATTTGAAGCTAGATTTTCAACTTTATAAATCATATTTTCACACCTAATTTTAAAATCTATATATGTGTGGGGGGGACATCTACAAGTATTATTGAATATATGAAACACAATCAAAAATTGAAAATTTAGATGATATTATCAACCATATAAAACATTTTCCCATATAGAAAAATATTAAAAAAAAGGTTAATTAAATTATTTAAGATACTAGCTTCAATTTTTTTTTTTTGTAATGATCTTACATATCTAACACCATTTAGATGTAGTGAGCAAGGCCAAATTTGATCTAAAAAGTATGTAGAATTCACATCGCCACAATTAAAATCTTTTGCAATTACATATTTCCCTTCATCATTATAAAAATGTTTTTCTTTCAAAATATCTACAATCATTGTGTTTCTAACATGGTAAAAACCCTTAAAAAAATCTCAAGCTTTATTTAAAATTTTAAGATATACAAATAAATTCTCAACCCCAATGTAACTTGTTTTTGGTATGATGTCAGAATCATCTAACATCTTATGTTAATATGGCTTGAGATTTCTCCCTTCTCAATCTAGTTTTATCAAGTAAAAAAGAAAAAATGTTAAATGAAATTAGTACAAAATTATATGCAATTGTTTTTTAGAAACAACTGTTAGTGCCCCATGATTTGGCAGATTGGCTAACCAAATGACAGGGTAACATCAGACCAGTATTTGGAGTCCTAGGACCTAGCCTTCCTGGACTCAGAGAGGGCTCTCTCTATTGTGCGAAGGATGTGAAATTGTTCGCTTTGGATGATTGATTTTAGGCTAGTTGTTTAAGTACAATTTGTTTGTTTGCTTGGGTTGGGGTAGGATGATTAAGTAGGGTAGGTGGAATGAGAGAATATCAAATCAATAGGGCTATGGAGTCAGATGAAGTCAAGGGTGTCTAAATGGTGAAGTAGAGTGTATTGCAGGGCCGATTTAGCAAGGTTAATGGATCCTTTAGGTGATGTATGAGGTGAACATTTGGTGAAAAGACTAAGAGGTCTTATACAACTATAATTTGAAGCAATAACTCATGAGGTATGGAAAACCATTAATCTCTATGAACAATACTCAAACTGATAAACATACAAGATGAAAAATCCACTGGTACATAGAAGCATTAGAACTCCTAACTTTAGAAATCCACCTTCAGCTTTTTGAGAAAACACATAAAATAAACAAACAATTCAATATATGAAGAGGGAACTCCTAAACAACATATATCAAACTATCGAGAACTCTGAAACAAGTTGATGAGCATAGACAAAGGGTAAGATCGAAACAAGACCTCTTTTCACTGACCTAATCAATCAATATTCCATAGGAGAGCTTCACAATAAGTTTTAAAAAAAAATTAAATAAGCAGGGCATGCCATGAATCATATTTATAAGCTAACATACTAGTCATTCATGAAACAAAGAACAAGTTTTAGTGGGCCTAAGGAGCAATCAAGAATTCCTTAAGATGACTAAAAGAAGAAAACATCAAAGCTATAGCAAACAGGAGGTTTGAGGTGCTTCCATGAGCATATCTCAGCCTATAATTTTTTGATCTATAGTAAGCAAGCATACTAAAACAAAATGAGGACAAGAAAACACTAAGAAGTTAGAAAAACATCACCATTCACCAAGCTATGGAATCCTGCAAGCAAAGCTTCTCCAACATCAAGCCACACAAGCCATTCATTCACTTCATAAAACCAAATATCTTCTCCAAGCTCATAAACCATGTATTGCTCTATAACACATCAAGTCCCAATAGTTTACAATACATACTCATGCCTTATATAACAAATAAGGAGAGGAGAGAGCTCACTAGAGCATCTAGAAGCCTATTGGCCAAAAACAAATATCCTAACTTGTCCTTGAGGCCTTGCAAGGTCCAAGGCACAAAATATCTTCCAAAATATCTTTTCCGGACCAAAATAGCAAAAAAATTGAATTTTAGGCTGTGACATACATGAGGAAAATTTCCTAATGCACATTTTCTCAGTCACCACACAGGAATGCAACACTCTGCTCCAACTTTGAAAATTTTCCAGGAGCGCAACACCCAAAAAGGTCTTTTTGCAACAGAGTTTTGGAGGCCTTCCTGATGTCGGAAAAGGCTCTGTAATGGCCCGTTGGAAAGCTTTGGATGTCTAAATTCCAAATATACCTTTTTTTTTCCCCTCAAAATGACCTTTGAAAGTTTCCCAAAAAGTGGAAAAAGTCAAATCTTCTAGGAGCGCAGCTCCTGCTAAAAAAAGAGGCCAGAAAGGTGAAAAATTGGGTGTTTTTGACCCTTTTGAGGGACCAAAACAACTCCAATTGAGCTGAAAATTGGTGAGAATACTCCTCTCATGATGGGGAATCCAAAAATGTAAGCTTATCCCTCTAAAAGTGCTCTAGGAATGGGTGTTGCGCTCCCAGGCTTAAAATTTTACAAAAAACAAAAATTTGGTCAATTTTGCTCAAATTTGGTGAGTGGGTACCTCAAGGGTCCTTAGAGACTTACAGTGAAGCTTGATCCAAAATTCCAAGCCTAGCTTGGTCCTTTCAATAATTTGGTGCCGAGCCCTCCCTTTGGGCAGTTTTGAGCTTTTCCCTTGCAAACTGATTTCTTCGTTTGTAATGCTCAGTCATCCTTCTTTGCAAGCTCAAGTTTTTGTTGGCCTTCTCTAATTTAGCCTCTAAATGTATATTTTCCCTTTCAAGCCATGATTCTTTGTCATGCTCAATTTCCAAGGCAAGGAGCTCGGTGAGAGGAAATTTTTGGGCTTGCGCTGATTCTTCCTCTTTCTGTTTTTCCAAAGCTCTCCTAAGACTCATAGTCTTAGGTCTCTTTCTAGCTTGCCCCTCTTCCTCATCATTTTCTTCATAGGCGCCCATGTATTCCTCCAACTACACTTGTGACCTTTGAGCTTCTTTCTTGTATTTGAGCGCACGGGCTTCATAAATGGCTAGCTAGCCACTCATCTTCTTGTTTTGAATATGTAGGAAATGAATAAAATCTCTTGAACTTTCTAGCTCAACTTCCAAGACTTTGATTTGTGCATTCCGGTCCTGTAAGAGAGAATTAAATATACTTGTTTAATTTTCCTCATCACTATCTATGTGAATGAGTTCAAATTCCCTCTCTTCCTCATGATTTCTTTCCTCTTCTTCCATTGTTTTCTTGCCTTTGTCCTTTATTGGCTTTTTACCTTTGTCCTTCATTTTATTTTTACCCTTGTCCTTCATTGGTTTGGTGACTTTGTCCTTCACTATTTTTGTGACTTTTTCCTTCATTGTTTTTTAGGAGGAGTGCATGGCCCCTTGCCTTTTGGAGGCAACAAACACATGCCTCCTTCCTCTCTGATAAGTAATGGTGCAAGGAGACGTAAACTTTGCTTGCAAACTTTGATTATTGACAATCTTAGGACTGTCTCCTCCTTGAAAAATGCTCTCTGCATGTATGTCCTCCTTACCTTGCTACTGGTTGTCCTTTGGATCAACATGTTTAACATCTTTCATGATTTTTTCACTATCAAGACCCTCAACACTGCTATGTTCTGTTTCTGCAATATCATAGGCATCTGTGTTTGACCTATTTTCACTTTTAGGACTATCCTCCTCATCCTATTCATTATTGTTTTCATTGTCAACCTCATTTTCTGCATCAATGCCTTCATTCTTTGGGCTTTTGTAATCATGGTTCATTGAAAAAAATTTTAAAATCTGTCTCTGGGCTGCCCTTGTCATTTTGGCCACTGTCATGGCTTTCTTTTGCTTCCTCGCCACTGCCTGCTGTAGCATTCTCTGTGTCATTTTCTTCATCAGGAGATACACTGTTTTAGCTCCTTAGCTCATCATGAGAGTGATTAAAACTCTGTTTTCTTGCTTACTGTCCTTTCCTTAAGAGGCTGCCTTTGTTTCTGTGTCTTTAGAGCCTTCTTCTTCATCATGAGACCCATTTCTTTGGCTTCTTTGACCATCACCTGTATCACTGCTTTCACCTCTGTTTTCTCATTCATCTGCATCCTCATATCTGCTACTGCTTTGACTATTTTTCTCTTGTCCATTGCTGCTTTATTCTTGGCCATCTCCCTCTTCCTCATCATTTTCTCTCTCACTATTTTTTTCATGAACAACACCAATTTTTTCAAGGCCTTCATCATCTTTTCCCTCACTATTTTTATCATCATCAGCACTACTTTCTTCAAGGCCTTCATCATCTTTTCCCTCACTGCTTTTATCATCTTCATCACTACTTTCTTCATGATCATCACTGCTCTTATCATGATCATCTCTGCTTTCTTCATGATCATCTTTCTCAGGGGAAGGTGTATGAAGAAGGTTTTTTTGGGAAGGTGATTCATGTGAAGAAGATGAACCAAGGTTAGAGGAGGGCGATGGAGGGGTATGAGGAGGATTTTGAGAAGATGATGGCAAACTTTGCAGAGGGATGGAGGGTGAAGTTGTGAAATCATCATGGGTGATAAAGACCTCCCAAGGAATGCCTTTTTTTTCTAATTGGTATGAGACAATTACCTTGATTAGAGAATGATGAAATAGGCTTGACATTTGCTGGGCTGGAGGCCTCTTTTTCATGACGGAGGAAATTTTTCAATGCTTTTGCAGAGGTAGTAGGGCAAGTGCAGTATCTTGGTCTTGGTAAAATGCATGAGGAGTCTAATATGATAGGAATATACCCTGGAGAACCTACCCTCATAGGTAAAGTATTTCATGATAATCTTCATGAGGAGGGCATATCTGTCCAATAGATGAGAAAAAGGAAAAATGGCTTTGCATTCAGCTTGACAACTAGGTTTTAAGAATGGATGATAATGGGTCAAGTCAAGATGCTTCTATTTAAACCACCTTTCTCCTATGCCAGTATTCTAGTGGCTTTAGAGATAGCACTGGGGGTCAACTCAAACCTCACCCCTGCTAGATGTACTTTATGTCGGTGAAGCCTTAGGGAAAATAACTCGGTCAACTGAGGATGGCTTTTGATCTCTTGTACTTTGTTACAGAACTCAAAACACCCTAACTCTTGGAAACAGGAAATAATAGAAGGGGAGGCTATTAGTTCTGCAGTGCTTATGGGTTCAAACCTGTTGGACTTCCCTCCCTTCTTCTGTTGTTTTCTTGGAGTTGTCTCTTCATTTAGGTTAACCCTCTCCTCTTCAGACATGGTGTTTTGTTCACCCCTTTCTCCAACTCTTTAAACATAAAGGTTTTTTTCTTGTGAAATGATGAGTAGAAAGGTTTGAATGAGATACTGAGGTTTTAAACAAGGATAGGGGATTTAGAAAAAAATAGGTTAACCTTTCCTTTCGAGTTTTCTTCAAGCTTTCTTTGACACAAATTTGAAATTTACTTGGCGCCCTTATCCCTTAGAAAATCATGAAGAGGTGATAATTAGGGAAAATACCTCTTAAAAGTGTCTTCCATATCAAAAAACAAGCTTTGATGAGCTTCCCGGGCAGTTTTGGCACTTCTGCAGGCTTTCTGGTCAGTTGCTGAGTTTTTACGCCAGGAGCGCAACACCTCGGTTAGGCCTGAACGCAAATGCGTTTAGCGCTGCACGCCCGTTGCAGGAGCGCAGCGTCGGGCGATGGGAGCAGTGGTGAACGCGCAACGTTGTTGGTAGGCAGGAGCTGCATGCGGCGTCGGGTGATGGACGCAGTTGTCGGAGCGCAGCACCGTTGGGTAGTGTTGCACGCAGAATCAGGCGACGGTGGGCGGCCACTCCTGCATGCTAGGCAGGGCTAGAAAAGCGCAATGCCTATCTTCAGGCGCGCAACGTCCAGAAGAAAATAACACAGGAGCAATCTACAGGCACACAGCATCCACTTACAAGTGCGCAACACCAAGGAAATTTTTCCCGATAATGCCTTCGAGAGACTAAAATTTCTTCATTGTTTCTTCATAATGGTTAAATGAGGAGGAAAAGGAGCTGTTGAAGCATTTATAACACCTTTTTGAAAATAATTAACCTTTAAAAACCCTCTTTTCTAAAGTCTCATTTGCATTTTTTCCTTTTTTGCATCCCTTCCCCTTTTTGATGCTTCTGACTGTCCCTTTATTGTTTTTTTTTAACCACTGTCTCCTTTAGCACTTGGGCAAATGATCAGATCTATGATGATTGAAGCCTGTTATGCTCATGTGCAAGGTGATTTTAAACACTATATTTACTTCCATATCCTTTGAGACAAACCTTTGACCATTTATTTGTGAGAAAACAGGGTTTGAGCTGATGATCTGTTGCTGTTAGTGAAATGGTGCAAAATTCCTTAAAATCCCTTGTTTTTGACCTTTTAAGACCTCAAAGTTGGTCCTTTTATCCAGTTGAATTTATGCCCTTTGATCTTACCCTTGAAGACATTTAGGAATTCTTTTTGACAACCTCTGATGTTTAATGAATGAGGTTCTCCTTGCCACTTACCATGATCATTTTGTTTATTATCCCAATTTTTGAGTTTTTAGGGATATTTTAGAAAAGCAAACAAAGCTGCCCTCTAAGTATTTAAAGAAATCATCTTTCTGAATTGATTAATTTTGCTCAACAAAGTTTCCACTGATTTATTTGAGGATTCTTTTAGATTTTGTAGCCCAACTATTTCTCCACTGTTTGTCAAAAAGTCATATATTTGCATTTTCAACCAAAGCACACCTATTGTTTTCTTCTTCAGTGTGATTTGCCTTTCTTGATAGTGGTCTTAGTCTTTTCCTTCACCTTGTGGCGCATCTGAAAATTTTGTCTTTTTTTAGGAGTGTCGCAAAGGGCAGCTATCCCTCTCCCATTCTTATGCTTGAGGCAAACATCCTTTCCAATAATCATCTTTGCTGAAATGCGCCATGTTGCTCATATGTTACTGGCTTTCTGAGATCTACACAGACTTTTGGATGAGAAATATTAGACTTCTTATTATGAGATCAAGACCTTCCCTGTAGCTTTCAGCTTGGTGTACCTTTTTATTAATTTCAAATGACCTTTTGAACCTTCTTAGGTGTCCCTTTTTGCCTCTGCTTTGCTTTAGACTAATCTTCAAGGCATCCCTATAGAAATGCTTTGATATGATAGTCTATTCTTTGTAGATTTTAATGTTGTACCAGGAGGGAAACCTTGGAGGTTTCTTAAGTACTCTTTTGAATTTATCTTTGACTTCTTGTGCAAATAATGGAATGAGAATCGTGATGGCGCATGACCTAGGAAAACCTAATTGAGTTATTTGCAAGGTCTTAGAATGGGATTTTGACTGAAAGTTTGAACCAAGGTTTTGAATGAAGATACAAGGTTTAGACATTCTACTTATGCACCATCATCCTATACAGCTAGAAATCCTTATTTTACTTTGAAGGGCTTTCTAGACAGACTTTTGACTCCAACAGTGCTTGAGGCATTTGTGAGTAGGAGAGAAAACTTGGTTTAACTTGGCCAAAAAAATTGTGAAATAAGAGGGCTTAGGCATCAGAGGTAGAGGGCTATAGAAAGAAGTAGCAATCATGGATAGAGTAAGGGACATTAGTCCAGGATGGGGTCTTATAGGATGATATATTGACCACAGTAGACAAAAGAGGAGGGATAGGGGAAAATTTCTTTTGGAGGAGATTTCTAGAAGACACAATGATTCTTGAATTTTGATTTCTAGAAATCTGAGACAAAGCATTTAGTCATCTAAAACAGGTGAAAATTAATGATGACTAACAGTGGCTCCACTTGGGGAGGGAAGCTCCTTTTCAGGAGGTGTCCAAAATTGTAGATCTCTGGCTTATGAAGACCAGTGCCTCATCCATTGGGTGGATTCTCTCTTTTCTTTTGCTGCTTTCCCTGAAATGGTGATTTGAAAATATGAAAGCATGATTAGCTCAACTTCACCTTTACCTACCCAACCTACTTTGCCTAACATTTTTTCTTCCTTGGGTGCACTTGAACTGGCAAACCCATTGATATTTTATTTTGAAAATGGAAACAAACTATCTTCTTCTACATTTATCTCTTTCAGGAGTTCAGATTGAGTTGTTGAACTCCTTTGATTCTCTACCTATACTATTCAACTGTCAAGGTTAAACTGTTTTATAGGACTTCATTCACTAGGCTAAGACATGAAATTGAAAACATGACTAAATTAGGATTAGATGGTCTGATTTATCATGAGTTTGTGGCATAACAACAAGATGCACACAAATGTTATTTTTGTACAAAGTAAGATTTAGAAAAATCAGGGCTAGGATACATAGTTTTCTATTCATCCTTATTTTCCTCTTTGGTTTTGTTTTGAGCATGTGGAACCAGTATCTTCTCTCCTAATCTATTTTCTTTGATAAGCCAAGCTTGAATATTTTGACCAGCATTCTTTTCACTAACTTATCAACAATAAATTTAAAGCATGTTTAGCTATGATTAGGCTAGATAGCTGAACAAGACATCATTTTGCACTAGTAGTGGCATTTGGACTTGCAAACTTTCAGTATTATTGTTTTTAAGGCATGGGGTTGTACCCTTTCTTTTAGAATCTGCCCTCTTTTTCTGCTTTTCTTATGTTTTTATGTTATCTTTATTTTTGACCTTTTTCTTTGAACTATGATATGTACAATGAGTAAAAATTGAAGCTAGGAATCTTTACAGGAGTGATACTTGAGCATCCTATCTTCAAAAGGATCTCTTGATACTCTTTTTCCATTCATTTTTAGGGAAAAAAGGTCGTGGTTGCTTTCACTTGCAAACATGGCATAAGGATTTTTCCAAAGATCTTTAAATAAATCATGTTCTGCTTGATGCTTCTCCTTATATTCTTGGTTCCCATACCTGTTTCTGTTACAGATTTTCTTTAGGTAGAACAGGTATTCTTTATCATTTTTAAAACAAATGATGATGTCATCAAGGTAAACTATAGTGAAGAAATTCAAAATTGGAAACATAGTTCTTCGGAAGGTGTCTCCGGTGTTCTTCAGATTGGGAAGCATCGATTTAAATTTGAAGCTGCTTCCTATAGATTTGAAAAAATCTTTGAGCTGATTGTTTTGAAGTGGTATCATCTGATGGTAATCTGAAACATTATCATGAAATGACATATGGTTAGAAACTCCTAGCTTTTGTGAATCATGATCTGTTCTGGAAAAAAGATATTGGTTGCTTTGGAAGGGTTGCTCCTGGTACCTAAAATCATTACAAAACCTATGTCCTTTTTCCTTCTTTCTTAGTGAACTCAACTACTCAAAAAATTTTTGATCTTTTTGAAAGGAGGGCTTTTAAGAATAAAGGCTGTGTTGCAAGGTTTTGGACTAGTTTCCCGACATATACTAGTGTTCTGAACAATTTTTCACAATCTTGATTTTCTTAATTTTATGTGTAATGATAAGATTTTAGACAACTCAATTATTTCAGGCTCCTTAAGTTTACCCATGCTATCCTCCTCTATATCAACTTCAGCAAAAGTTTCTTTGGGATTTGTAGCAATATTTGTGAAAATTGGTAATTGTTCTGGAAAGGAAGATTTCTTGGATGATGAAGTATCAAAGTAAGGTAGAAACATCAGACTGCCTTGTTCCAGATTCCCAAATATTTGTGTTTTGTGGGGGTTTTTCATTTTTTCTAGATGAGCAAAAGGAAGAGGTTGTGTTCTTGTGATTTGTTTTTCTTTTGAGCAACCTGTCTTCTTTTCTAAACTGATTTTTGTTTCTGACATTTCATTTGCAATTTGCAAGAAATCAATTTGAGTTTTAATGTTTTGTGGTGTTTCAGGATTGTGATAGTTTTGACTGTCGAACTCATCATAGAGGAATTGATCTGTTTGTTGTAATGTCCTTATATCTTCACAATCTTCATTTACTTGTTCACCAAGGTCATTTTCATTATATAAGATGAATGAGTCCAAATCTGATCGAATGGAGTAGATAGGGGTGTTATTGGGTCTATATAGGCTACTTACCATATACTTCATGTGAGATTCCAGGTATAATCTTCTTGTTTGGTTAGAAACCGGGATGGTAACATAAGACATGTCAAGTTGGAGGTTTCCCAGAAGCTTGGCTCCCCAAGATCGGGACAAGAGCATGCCATATTTGGGGGGAATGCCAGCCACGACTATATCCATGACCAAGCTCTTAGCAGGGATTTGTGCCAGATTGACACATAAGTCTTTGATCAGTCCTAAGCATTTAACTCTGCTTGAATCAAAGGAATATAGATCTTTGTAGGGCTTGGTTATTTCTAGGCCCAATCTTTCCATTACTACCTTCGGCATGAGGTTGTGAGAGGCACCAGAGTATAGAATGGCATTATGTAGGATTTTTTCGTGTATGTTTAGGCTAACATAAAATGGGGGAATGGTTCCTTCCTAGTATTTTCCATCTACTTCAGGTCCGAACAACAACTCTGGTTTATCATCTGTCAAATTCTATTGGAACAGGGTCTCTTACAAGTTGCGAAACTGGTCTGATTTTGTATATTTTTATTATATTTAGTCTAGTGCAGGGTTTTTGGGGTGGGACAAAGCCCTGAAAGCATTGTATTGGGTTAAAGGGTAAACCTAGTGTCCAAAAACCACTATTTGCAGACCATAGGAAAACTTAGGAAATATTGTTATAAATAGAGGGACATTTTGGGATTGTAGGTAGAAGAAGATAAAGAGCTCTTGATGCGAATTGTGGTTTAGTAGATCTGTTTGGGTTTTTGGGAGGGATTCCTGCTGGCTGTGTGTGCAGAGATCCAGAGTCCTACTGTGTGCGGACCCTGATGCTGCGTTGATCCACAAGATTACAGGCCTTCCTATGCAAGGGCCACACCCTTTGGAGCGGGTAGGAAAGAAGTACGAAGCAGCTACCGCCACATTTGTGCGGAAGACCTACAAGGTGAGTCGAAACCAGCGAGGGTTTGTGATCCAGAATATCAATGATCCTGCTACATAGATGGGTACTAGGCTCTTAGTCTGCAAGCTAATGAGGAAGTGCTAGGTTGTGACCATCCCCGCCTATGTTATTCAGTTGGTCGGCCGGTGTGTGAAGGGCGTCTCCTTCAATTGGGCTCAATATTTATGCGATGAATTTTTGGCTAATGTCCGCGAATCCCAGGAGCAGAGGACGTCCTTCTTTTATTCATGGTTATTAATCCTTATAACGTTAGTCGCCTGGGACACTCTCGAGGAGTCAGTCCTCCCTGAGCTTCCTCTTGGGATGTGTGAAGGAGCTCGGTATGCTCATTTATGAGACTCTAAGGATGCGCAACGCGTAGAGGATAAATTTTTTTTCTAGATCCTCTTCCAGAGCAGTGTGGCAACTGCCATAAATTCCTGACCCCAGCTGTCCCCGACGGTATATGACAAATACAAAAGTGTTGCAGTGTTCCAAGTTACCATGCACCATATTCAGATCCGCAATCTCAACAATAAGACATGGATGACACTTCCATATATGGTAGCAGATGAAGAGATTGACTTGATGATCACGCTATGGCCCCCTGCCTGGAAGAAAGGCTTCAAAGATACCCATGGGGAGACCACGGAGCCCAGCTAGACGGGCTCAGACATAGCTAAGAACAGGGATACACAGCCACCATAGACCACCGCGGCCAAGACTCAGGTAGGGTCTGACAGAGATACCACCCCTCCCCCCGGTACGAAGTGGTCAGGTGAGCCGGCACCAGGATCCCAAAAGAAATAGCACGCCCACTGCACACAATATGATGCGACGATCACACTGATTGACGGTGACCTCGAGCAAATCGTAGACGCAGTCACAATAGCTATAGAAGACAAGTGGGCATCCATAGGGGCACAACAGAAGGCCACGCTCGACACTCTCCAGGCCGAGCTCCACGCCCTCCAGTTAAAAATTGATACGCTCCAGACCAGCGTTGGCCAGGCACGAACCCCATTCGGTCACTAACAGTACAACGCTATTCATGAAAGAAAGTTGTCTTTGGATCATACCTAGCGCTGCCCTGGTCGGAACTCAGCTCCAAGCAGAAATAGGAACCCAGCTGGACCTGGCTAAGCTGCCCCACGAAGCCTTACAAGGCCTCCACAATGTTGTATTCCAGGATATTAGCCATCGTGACCAGCAAGTACACCAAGAGCTTGGTACGGCCGAGCACACCATCACGTACCAGGCTGCTGATTTGCTTCTCGCTGTTTCACAGCAGGTGGAGCCCGAAATAGTGATCTACCAGCTCTGCACAGAGGTTACAAATGAGATCCCGGCCATAGACACGCCTCGGGCTAAAGTGGAAAAATTTGTTGTGGCACTCAAAGCATCTAGGATGGAAATACACACCGTCAAGACACAACTGGGACAACAAATCACCGACTTACAGGCCAAAATGCAGCTCGAAACACCTCCGGAAGTCCGCGCCTAGCGCGCTACACTAGTAACCGACGCGACAAATGATATTTCGGGGCAGTTTGCCTAAGGTGCACAGTTTCTAGAATCAGCCATGCAACTCTGGACTAAGGTCCAACGCGATCTGGTCCTCCATGAAATCAATCAGGAATTACGGCAGAAGGAAGAAGCTTTCGAGTAGGTCAAAGCTACGTTGCCCACCTTGGTACCTGCACAGCGCTTGGCATGTTTGAAGATCAGCAATGATCTCCAGGACGAGATTGAGAAACACTGGCGTAAACAACACATCATGGTGGAATGTCTGAAGCCTTGGGCTGCCACAACCCTCCAACTTTCGCAGGATGTAGATGGCGCGATCAAGCGACTAACTCAGACCCTTGAGAGTGTCACTGCGGCAACTGAAGGATCGACCTCCCAGAAGCTTGTAGACATTGCATAGAGTGTTGCTTCTCAGAGTCAAGAAGTGTTACCTCCGCTGGTCGCAACCATCAATGCCCTACACGCGCAGGTAGAGACCGCACCAGCACAGTGACTCGAGACGAGTCACAAGATTGTGTTGGGGGACTATTGGAACAGGGTCTCCTACAAGCTGCGAAACTGGTCCGATTTTGTATATTTTTTATTATAATTAACCTACCGTACGGGTTTTGGGGCAGGACAAAGCCCCGAAAGCATTGTAATGGGTTAAAGGGTAAACCTGGGGTCTGAAAACCACGATTTGCAGACCATATGAAAACTTAGGAAATATTGTTATAAATAGAGGGACATTTTGGGATTGTAGGTAGAAGAAGATAAAGAGCCCTTGATGTGTATTGTGGTTTAGTAGATCTGTTTGGGTTTTTGGGAGGGACTCCTGCTGGCAGTGTGCACGGAGATCCAGAGTCTTGCCGTGTGCGGACCCTGCTGCTGTGTGCGCAGGTCGAGACGGGTATTGTAAGAGGGAATTGATGAATAAGAAAGGATGTTTGAGAACTGAATCCATGTGTACTATTTACGTGAATCATTGGTAATTGCTGTATTATGTGTATTCTGTATTCACCTGCGAAAGTTATGTGTAAGTGTATTTACTACATTTAGATCTGTTTTGTTCTGTTTTATGCAATACTGAGCTACTGTCTTAGAAGTAATATACTTATCGAGCACCATAGTATAGTTGACCTTGCGCACGTGGATGCGAAAAGAGACCTTTAGATCCTGCTCAGGAAGAAGTGATCTGGACACAACTCTGCTTGCCTTACCTATTCTTTCTCAGAGTGCAGAAACTTGGTTCCAGCACCCACCCATACTTCTTTGGGTGAGACTTTGAGCTGCGCAAGTAGGTCACTGCCGAAAGGGCCATTAGTATAGGGGTTTGTTGGAAAACCTTGATCTTCGAACCTGTGTCAGGACCCCTCGAGCCAAAAAATTCAGAGTGTTGGTATCATTTCATATGTTTAAGACTTTCAAGACTCGGGAGCGGTACATATCCTGAGCTACCAGTTTAGTGAGAGGGATGGTTATTTTGATTTTCACGATCTCTCCTTCGAAATTGAAAGGTAATTGAGTTTTAGACATATTTACATCAGTTTTATCAGCCATAAATTTCTCCACATTTTTAATTTGCTGATTTTGATTTGGGGCTTTGGTAACTAGAGTTTTCTTAGGGCCACTAGCGGAGGTGCTAGGACAGCTTGCGCCAATACTTGATTGGCTGGTTTTATTTGTGTTAGGATCAGCTTTCTTAGCCATGGTATTGTTATTGTTTGCTGTTCTTTTAAGAATTTTTTCAGGAGTTTTCTTAAAAACAGAGTCTGAGTTGTTTTTCCTAGAGTTGTATTGGTTTTTCTTACTCCTAAGATCATATTGCCTATGGACTTCCATTATGGCATTTTATAATCCCAATTTGTTATCTTCAGAATCTTCATAGCTTGTTTCATCTTGGTTTGAGGAGAAAAAAGCTTGTTCTTCTTCTATGAGAAAAACCTCACCCTCACTATCAGAGCCTATTAAGTTTAGATGATTCTCATCTAGTTGTTCAATATCTCTTTCCCCCTCATCAACATAGTTATCTTGGAAGGGTGGTCTGATTTGTTGATCATTTTCCCTTGGTATGTTTTGGGGAGGGTCTCTTCTAAAGTTTTGATTCCAGTTTTTGTTTTGTGGATTTGTTTGGTTGTCCCTAGGGGGTGTTCTTTCATTTATGCTTATTCTTTCCATCATCCTTTCCATGGTCCTAAGAAGGTTGTCCATCTTAGAATAAGATGAAGAGGTGGAGGGCATGGTGTCGTCTTTGTATGTTACTCTCTTCTCTGATCTTAGCCTAGCCCTTTTTTCAATTAAGTTGGCCTCTACACTTATAGCTCCTTTTTGCATGTATTCTAAAGTAAAGGGCTCTCTTTCTCTTAGTTGGCAGGCCATGTTGGGGTAAAAACCCTCCGGGAATTTAGCTAAGGCTAGGCCTAATGGGTGTTTCATGTTTGGTGGTAGTGCGTTGTAAACACTATTGAACCTAGTGCAATAGTCTTGGACACTTTCCCCCGTGTTTCTTTTGAGGTTGCTATATTCCGAGAGGATTTGAAGAGGGTTTTTCTTGATTTCCCATTTGTTTATGAAATCTTGGTAAAGGGAAGGGAGACCATGAATACTGTTGGGAGTTAGGCTTTTGAACCATTTCTTAGCTTCTCCTCCTAGGCTTTGGGTGAACATTCTCATTTTCATGGTTTCCTCTTCTAATTCCATGTAGTCAAAAGCATCATTCATTCTATCTACATGCTGCTGGGCAGTAGTGGATTCAGCCCCCATGAAGTGTGGGATTTTGGATTGATAGTCATTTGGCAAAGGTACCAAAGGTTGCGGTAACACAATGGGTGCATACCATGCTGCCATGGTGGGAGCTAATGGTGGATTTACAAGTGGAGGATTTGTGCTGTGAGATGGAGTGGTTTGCACAGTGGTGGTGTGAATGGGTGGGGCGGAAGTACTTGGACCAGTAAACTGACTCTGAGCAGACTTGGGGTGGAAAGAGCCGAAGTGATGGAGAAGTTGTAGATTAGGTGGTGTGGAAGGAGAAGCTTCTCCACTAGGGCTCTGCTACAAGTTTACGGGCTCAAGATCGATATGGTCAATTTTACTTTGTGACTTGGTTCTGAAAAGGTTTCTGGTATGGTGCAAGTCAAACTAGGGGTCTTGTAATGCTGTAAGATGTTCAGGTACAGATCTTACTCTATGAATGGTCCTATAAGTAGCTAAGTTTCCAGTTTCAGAAGTTTGCCACAAAATTCTTTCCAGGTCACCAACTATAGTAGGAGGGCTTGGGTCTAGATGAGACTGGGTATTGATTCTTCATGGAGCTAGTTTTCAAATTCAAAATTTAGAGAGGGTGAAAGTTTATGACTGTTTTTTGGAAGGCTGACCTCTCTAGGTGCTATCAAACTCGCACTGTGTGTGACTAAGGTTCTAGATTTCTTGAGGTTGTTTTGATGCAGTCCTATGGGACTCTATAGATACTTTAGCAAAATTTAGAAGGCCTAATGGAGGCTAGTGGAGTCACCAGGTGGATATTTTTAGTTGTTTTAAAGGTATGTTGTCTATGGTCCACCACCAACACTGACAAAAATCCAATCTAGAAATGTTTTGGGGTTTTTCTGAGTTTCTATATGCAGCCCAAAGGTTTGAAAGAGTGTTATATAGCCGAGTCATCATTTTTCTAAGATGGTGAAAAAGCTAGATTCTATTCTTAGGCTATCAACTAAGTTCTCTATGTTTTGACGAAGGTTTCTGAAGTCCTAAGGGATTCTTAGTTTGCCACTGACATCAGAGGTTGCATCATAATCACCATTGTGTTAGTGAGGGATGGGGATAAATCCACAAGATATTTTTCTTAAGGGCTGCTGAAATGTTTAGGGAAGTCTAAGTTTGTTTCTAACTCAGGGTCCCAACTTGATCACCATTATGTTAGTGTAGCGATGAGGTGGCGGATGAACCACCAGATACTATCAGTCAAACTTAAGGGTCTAAAGAGTCTTAAGAGGTTTTTAGGAATTATATACTTAGAAGGTCCCACCTTGATCACCATTATGTTAGTGCCCCATGATTTGGCAGATTGGCTAACCAAATGACAGGGTAACATCGTACCAGTCTTTGGAGTCCTAGGACCTAGCCTTCCTAGACTCAGATAGGGCTCTCTCTATTGTGCGCAGGATGTGAACTTGTTCACTTTGGATGATTGATTTTAGGCTAGTTGTTTAAGTACAATTTGTTTGTTTTTTTGGGTTGGGGTAAGATGATTAATTAGGGTAGGTGGAATAAGAGAATATTAAATCAATAGGGCTATGGGGTCAGATGAATTCAAGGGTGTCTAAATGGTGAAGCTGAGTGTATTGCAGGGCCGATTTAGCAAGGTTAATGGATTTTTTAGGTGATGTATGAGGTGAACATTAAGTTTGGTGAAAAGAATAAGAGGTCTTATACAGCTATAATTTGAAGCAATAACTCATGAGGTATGACAAACCATTAATCTCTATGAACAATACTCAAACTAATAAACATACAAGATGAACAATCCAGTGGTACATAGAAGCATTAGAACTCCTAACTTTAGAAATCCACCTTTAGCTTTTTGAGAAAACACATAAGATAAACAAACAATTCAATATATGAAGAGGGAACTCCTAAACAACATATATCAAACTATCGGGAACTCTGAAACAAGTTGATGAGTATAGACAAAGGGTAAGATCGAAACAAGACCTCTTTGCACTAGCCTAATCAATCAATATTCCATAGGAGAGCTTCACAAGAAGTTTTTGAAAAACTTTAAATAAGCAGGGGATGCCATGAATCATATTTATAAGCTAACATACTAGTCATTCATGGAAAAAAGAACAAGTTTTAGTGGGGCTAAGGAGCAATCAAGAATTCCTTAAGATGACTAAAAGAAGAAAACATCAAAGCTATAGCAAATAGGAGGTTTGAGGTGCTTCCATGAGAATATCTCAACCTATATTTTCTGATCTATAGCAAGCAAGCAGACTGAAACAAAATGAGGACAAGAAAACACTAACAAGTTAGAAAAAAATCACCATTCACCAAGCTATGGAATCCTGCAAGAAAAGCTTCTCCAACATCAAGCCACACAAGCCATTCATTCACTTCATAAAACCAAATATCTTCTCCAAGCTCATAAACCATGTATTTCTCTATAACACATCAAGTCCCAATAGTTTACAATACATACTCATGCCTTATATAACAAATAAGGAGAGGAGAGAGCTCACTAGAGCATCTAGAAGCCTATTGGCCAAAAACAAATATCCTAACTTGTCCTTGAGGCCTTGTAAGGTTCAAGGCACAAAATATCTTCCAAAATATCTTTTCCGAACCAAAATAGCAAAAACATTTACTTTTAGGCTCTGACATACATGAGGAAAATTGCCTAACGCACATTTTCTCAGTCACCACTGTTAGCCCCCTAATTTTCTCTCTTTTTTCCATTTTCCCCTTCTTAAATCATAACCATTTACCTCTGTTTTACCTCTTTTATACACCCTCATCTTGCACCAGTCCAAGCATGGTGACATATTTCGTATAAAATTTATTTTTCATATTTTTAATTCAACTTAGCATTTATTAATTATTTATTACATGATTTATTACTTTTAATCACTATTTGTAACTTATCGATATCTCCTATGTTTATTTGGTAGTTAGAGTACTTACTGTGACCGCTGATCCTAGTGCAGGATTAGATCTTGCACTGTTGCCAGCACAAAAAATCCTTGTAGCAGATCTGAACCTCCTTGATCACCGCCTCGTATTGAGCCGCTTCAACCATGACATCAAAGTGATTCAAAGGTAGCCGAGACCAATCCGTGAAGGGTGAAAGCTGGTTAGCTACGGCCAGTTCTGCTAACTGCCTATTTTGAAGACTGTAAAGCTAAACTCTGTGTTTTGTTATGTAATCAGTTAAAGGATCTATTTTACACTTTGGCCAAAGGTCTATATAATGTAAAATGTAAATAGGACTAGGAGCGAAGGTTTTTGATCATAGAGGAGAACAGAAACATAGCCAAGAGTTGGTAGTAGATCGTTGTATTTTGTTATCGCCCAAATTTGGGTTGGACGGTGCCTTAATGTATGTACTTGCGTCAGTGAATTAATAAGAGGAGTTCCGCCTCATGTTTCGAAAAATTATGTTTCTGTATTGAGTTGATGAATTAATTAAAGTACTTAGCAACGATTCTACTTAAAAGGGAAACGTGCTGTTTGGCTAGGGCCCAACCAACCCAACACGTTTACCCCATTTCTTGTTTCTTGTAATTTTTGTTTACATTGTCAAGTGTGATTCAATCTTAAGAAAATGTATTCTTGTCTGAGTGCAAGCGGATCCGTTGTGTGAAGTAGATAAATTTCCTTTTCTTGCAATTTCTGTTCTTGCACTTGATTTCAGATTGGTTTTTCCTAGCCTGGTCCAAGCAGGAGAAATGAACCTGCACCAGTGCACGTTGGTGTGATATATTTTTTTCTACAACTTTGCTTGATTGGTTTTCCCGCCTGGTTCAAGCAGAAGAAATGAACCTGCACCAGTGCATGTTGGTGTGATGCAACAAACTTTCTTAGTTTAACTTCCTGCAACCCTCTTTCTTTCATTAAATGCTTATGACAAGATAAATATATACATTGATTTTTTCTGTATTTCTGCATTTTGAAACATTCATTTTTATGTGTGCAATTTGATTTAATAGTATAATAGCACTGGAATAATTAAACACTCATTTTAAGAATTAAATGCTAAATGCAGGAAGCTCTGATCTGATGCAAGAACTAGTTTCTTGCCACAAGATCTGACTGCTTTGAACCTAGAAAAGTTCAAGCCCTTGCATGAAGTAAAAAGACTTTAGTAAAGACACCATTTATACCTTCTGCATAAATCTCTGTTCCTGCACTAGTGCAAGCAGATTGCGATAGTGCAGGACAGATTAGTGCAAGAAGGAAATATCTAAAGGAGTAGATTTAAGGGCCCATTTGATGAGACTGCTAAGTGTCTCTATTAAAGAAAAACACATAATCAGTAGTTAAACAATAATCAAATGGAGTGATTGCCCTTTTATTTTTAATTCCCTCTTGCAAATGCATTCTTTCTTGTTCCAGTCTTAGATTATTTTTTGATGGTTCAAGTTGCCTTTCTTTTCTCTTTTTAATTTGATTATGCAATCTTTCCTTTAAAGAAATTAGGGATTTACATTAGGAAGATTCATACCATATCTGGCATTTTCATTGCTTTGTCTCTAAGTTTACGAATCCCCTGGGTTGAAAAATTAATTTTTGAGGAGTTTTCTTAAGTGTAATTCCTGCACCCAACATTTTGGCGCCGTTGCTGGGGAGGCGATTTGATTTGGTAAGAATTTTCTGATTATACAATAGAGGTAATTTTTCCTTTATTTTTACAGTATTTTTTGGAAAAGATTCTTTGAAGGAATTTTACTGGTGTTAATTTATTTTTGACAATATTTTTACTAGAAGTTGTTTGTTATTTTTTCTTTCTTTTTTCCCTTTGAAATGAATGCCTAGGAAAGGTAAGGGTTTGAAGCCCACTAAGGGCGAAAAGAATTCTGAAAACAATTTCATATTGGGTCTCCTTCTGTAAGTAGGAAGCCCAATCCAATTAAAACCCATCACGTAGGAACAATCCACCTGGATTCTGGTAACAACAGATCAGGTGTGGATCAGCCTGTCGAGAGTAGTACAAGTAAAAGGGAAACAATGGTGGACTAAGAATATCATTTGGAAGGGACTGGTGACAACCAGGTAAGTGAAGAACAATCCAATTTTGTGTTTCCAATTGTGGATCCTGATACTGTGGCACAAATGAAGAAAATTCCACAATCATCTCTCCCTCATTTCCATGGTAAAGTTCATGATGATCTTGAATCTTTTCTGTTCGAGTTTGATATTCTGTGTAGAAGTTATGATTATTCAACTGATGCTCAGAAGTTAAGATTATTTCCTGTTACTCTCAAGGACTCAGCTTTACGATGGTTTATAGGGTTGGGAGGAAACACTATAACCTCTTGGGATCAGATGAAGAGAGTGTTTTTGTCTAAATATCAAGAATGTTGCAAAACTCGGGACATGCAGGATGAAATTTTTACAATCATACAGGACGAGGATGAAACTCTTGAAGATTACTTAGAAATATTCCTGTATATTTTACAAAGGTCGAAACTTAAGTTTGATCCCAGTACTATTAGAACCTTGTTCTTAAGAGGACTTATTGATAATGCTAGAAATAATTTGAACCTGTTAGGACAAGGTGATATTTCTCAGCAAAATTTTGAAAAAAATTGTGAATTATACAGGAAATTTTCAAGAAATTAGTATAGATCTGTTAGAGGAACTCGAAATAGAAATAGAAAAACTGAATCTACTGATGCTATGATTATCGAACTAGAAAATAAAATGAAAAACATGAAAATTGATATAATGAATACTGTTACCAAATAGTTAGACTCTTTAAAATTCCAAAAAAAAATTATGAAGGAATAAGAGTCATTATGTATTTTCTGTCCTAAATGTAGAGAAAAGCATCTTCCTAAAGAGTGCCCTCTTAATTTGAAAGAAACTAATAAGTGTGCTATTTGTGCAAAAGACCATGTCACAGAAAAATGTCCCTCTATACCTAGACTTAAAGCTGTATTTACAGGGGGACAACCTGAATCTGAATACTTGTATGCTATGGGAGCAAGAAGGAATTGGCCTCAGGTAGGTGCAGGTATGGCTCATGAATTTTCTCCACACTATTTTGGTTATAATTCACATGCATATTCTTATCCTAACACTAATCAACAATGGCAGTATGGGAATCAATATCAGCATGGGAAACCTTCTCAACCATGGAAACAAGGTTGGAAAGGGCCAACCCATTTTCCATATTCCCACCAGCCACCCATGTAATCATATCCATCTACGCATACACCTTATTCAATGCTTCAACTTCCAAGTTAGTCTACTCCACCATTGCCTTTACCTCTACCCTTTCGACCTCCTTAGTTGCCTGATCAACCTATGCCCAATCTTAACAATAATAAAGCAGTGCAAATGATCTATGTAACAAACCCACCTTTACCATTCGAATACCAGTCTATTCTAGTTGGGGTTCATGATATTCAATTAAGTTCGGGAAGGACTGTGACATCAAAAAATCAGAAGCAACCTAGGGTGATTGTTGAATAGAAAGGAGAAGAGGAAACTCTTAACCATTCTCAGAAAGATGTCACTAAGCAGCCTTCACCCTCTGAATCTTTTCCATCGTCTTCCAACTAGCCTCCCTTCCCAGAGAGGCTAGTAATGGAAAGGAGTGAGCCTATTTCTGAGACTAGTTTGGCATCTGAGCTTCATAATCTTTTCATTAAGATACCTTTGCTCCAAGCCATTAAAGAGATCCCCATTTGTACTAAGATCATTAAGGAACTCTATCTCAAGAAACCCGGGAGGAAGAGACTGGAACCCCAAACCATTCAATTTGTTGGTAGGGCAGCAGAGTTGATGATGGGATGTGTGTCTATGGAAAAATACATTGATCCCAGAAACCCTATTGTCTCAGTTCAGATTGGTAATGTCCTTGTCTCTAATGTTCTTATAGACTTGGGGGTAGCCATTAATGTCATGTCTAAGTAAACCATGGATCAAATTCAGTTATCTCATCTAAGCCCTACTCCCACTGTGCTTGAATTGGCAGATAGATCTAAAATTAAGCCAGAAGGAGTATTGGACGATGTGATCATCTCATTAGATTCTTGGGAATACCCTTCTAATTTTATTGTGCTTCAGCCAAAGAAACCAGTAGGAGGACATCCCTTGATCTTGGGTCGACCATGGCTTGCTACAGCTGATGCATATATTGGATGTCGTTCCAGTGATATGTATATTTTGCATGGAGATTCTAGGAAGAAAGTTACCTTATACCCCCTGCCAGATCCATTCAAGTTCTTCGAGATACTTTATGGTTTGATCAAAGCAATGATGAGGAGACTCAGCCTATTTCCCTTATCCATCATTATACTAGGTCTTCACAAGAAGATGAGATTCAAGATTTCCTGAATAATCTAGACACTATGCCTAATTTTGAGCCATTGAGCCGGATTTTCGGCCTAGATTTTCAAGATAATCATGATTCTCATTCTTTTGTACTGTTGCATTTGACCACTCCCTTGAGTACTCCTGAGCTTGATACCACTCTTGTTGAGATTATCCATGGTAAGTCCTTGCATATTAATTCAAATTTGGACTCATCTCAGCAGGAGTGGGATATGATGATGTGAAGGGTATCCCTTCTGAAACTTGTACACATCATATCTATATTTAGGAAGGAACCCGACCTGTTCAACAACCCCAAAGGTGAATGAATCCAGATCTAAGAGATATTACAAAGGAAGAAGTACTGAAACTCTTGGATGCCGGTTTTATCTATCCTATTTCTGACAGTCAGTGGGTCTCTCCATTAGTGCTAGTACCTAATAAAGATGGAAGGTGGCGTATTTGTATTGATTATCGAGAATTAAACAAAGCCACTCTCAAATATTACTTCCCTCTCCATTTCATTGACCAGGTGTTTGATACCCTTGTAGGAAAGAAAATTTTTTCCTTTTTGGATGGCTTCAGTGGTTATAATCAGATATAGATTGCACCCGAAGATCAGGATAAAACTACTTTTACATGTCCATGGGGTACATTTGCTTATAAAGTGCTTCCCTTTGGTTTATGTAATGCCCCGGCTACCTTTAAAAGGGCAGTCCTGGCTATTTTTGTTGATCTAGAATTTGTGGAAATTTATATGGATGACTTTTCTGTGTTTGGTGATTCTTTTCAGGAAGCTCTCAAAAATCTAGAGAAAGTACTTCTTCATTGTTAGGAAGCCCATCTTTCTTTGAGTGACAAGAAATTTAGGTTAATGTGCAAAGCAGGAGTGGTACTTGGCCAATTGATTTCTGATAAAGGTATCCAGGTTGATTAGGCAAAGATTGAAATCATTTTGCATCTTCTTGCACCCAAAACTCAAAGGGAAGTAAGAGGTTTTTTAGGACATGCTGGTTACTATAGAAGATTCATTGAAAAATTTTCTAAGATAGCTGCCCCTCTTTTTTGACTTCTAGCTAAGGATAGTGAATTTTCTTGGTCCATAACTTGCCAACAGTGTTTTAAAACATTGAAGGAAAATTTGGTGCAGGCACCACTTTTGCGAGGTCCTAACTTGTCCTTGCCTTTTCACATTTCCTCTGATGCTTCAGATTTGGCTATTGGCGCAGCTTTAGGACAAGAGGAAAATGAGAAATCCTATGCTATTTATTATATTAGTAAGAATTTGTCTTCCGTTGAATTGAATTATATAGTTATAGATAAAGAGTTTTTATTTGTAATTTTTGCAATTAATAAGTTCAGGCACTATATTATAGGATATGAAGTATTTGTACATACTAATCATTCCGCGATTAAATATTTGATGAATAAACTGACTAGCGGTAGAGTGACAAGGTGGTTGTTGTTGTTGCAGGAGTTTAATGTTACTATTGTTGATAGACGAGGGAAATCTAATGTTATAGCAGTTTTTCTTTCTAGATTAGATAATCCTAGTGAAGCAACTCCTGTTAATGATGTTTTTCTAGATGAACTTCTTTTTTCCATGTCAATCGATTCTCTGTGGTTTTCTGACATTGCTAATTACTTGGTTACTAGGAAAACACCACCCCACTTTTCTGCTCGTGAAAGTGGAATATTATTCAGAATCTCTTTTACACTGTTCCAGATCTAATTATCCGTAGATGTGTAAGAGAGGAGGAAGTGTTTGACATATTGAAATCTACTCATGATGAACCTTGTGGAGGCCACTTTGTTGATAAGCAGACTACATATAAAGTATTGCATGCTGGTTACTTTTGGCCTTCCTTGTTTAAGGATGCCAAACAGTATGTTAGGCGATATCATAGCTGTCAATGAATGGGCCAGCCTAATCAAACCAATGGAATGCCTTTATGCCCCCAAGTTATGATTGAGCAAGTTGAAAAATTCACTATTGATTTTATAGGGCCAATAAATCCAACGTCATTAAGTAAAAAGCATATTTTGGTTTGTATAGATTTTGTTACAAAATGGGTAGAAGCTAAAGCTGTTTCCTTTGCTACATAAAAGTTGTTGATTTTGTTTTTACCGAAATCTTTACTAGATTTGGTGTGCCTTGAGAAATTTTTTATGACAATGGTTTGCAATTTATTTCTAATCTGGTATAGGGTGTGATGGAGCAATACAAGATCCGGCACAAGAAATCCACACCGTATCACCCACAAGAAAATGGCTAGGTGGAATCCACAAACAAAATGATCGAGTCCATTCTAACAAAGACAATAAACATGCATCGGAAAGACTGGGCTGAAATATTACTAGAAGCATTGTGGGCATACAGAACCACTTGGAGAAATAGCACGAGACATACACCATATGAGCTAGTATATGGAAAACAGGTTCTGTTACCAATTGAATTCCAAATCAAAACTTTCAGAACTGCAGTTCAATTAGGACTAGATCTCTCTGAGGCACAACAACAACGTCTTCTCCAATTAAATGAGTTAGATGAATTTCGTAGGGATGTTGTTCAGCAGAACATACTAATTCAGAAGCAACACAAAAGGTGGCATGACAAGTCCATTCAGAAAAAGCAATTCCAACCAGGTGATTGGGTGCTCCTTTATGATTATAGATTTAAAATTTTTAAAGGGAAATTCCATACATGTTGGATGGGACTGTATGAAGTGATCCAAGTATTAGAAAATGGAGCAGTAGAAGTTAAAACTATTGATGGACAAAATTCAGTATTTCTAGTAAATGGACACAGATTAAAGAAGTATTTTCAGCCTCTTGCCAGGAAAGATTTTACATAGAAAGTCCAACAACAATTTGGGACGGTAGTGGTGAATGGTAATACCAAATTTTTGAAACTATGAGTTATTCTTCTTCTTAAAAAAGGAAGAAATAAATAAATAAATAAAGATTTTTTTTTTTTTTTTAAAGTAAAGAAAAAATATTTTCCTGTAATTATGAAAATTAGTTCGCTCACATGATTACAGAAGGATCAACCTGAAAACTAGCTTGCTAGCAAGAAGATAAAAAATTTCTAATAAAAAGAATGTTACATGATATTTAGATATGCTAGCTACCACTAAGTAAAAGCAGGTTCAGTAGAACCAACCTTTGTACAATTGGGGTAATTAGCATGGATATTTTTATTCAAGTAACGATTAATTCTTGCTGCAGTGATTTTCTTGTACCAGTGCAGGTAGACCTTCCAGAAAATTTTCTGCCTTTCTTCATATTCCACTTTCTTAATATTCCCTTAGTTTTTTTCTTAGTCCCAGAATGATTAAACCTTCCCATATTCTTCTGAATTTACCCTATCCATTTCGTAAAACCCCACTTTACCCTTGATTTTTTGCCCTATCCCACTTCTGTTTATCCCCTGTTGTGGTACTATTCCTGGAATCCCTGTAACAGAATTCCTTCCCATTCTTAAATTTCCCTTTTCCCACTTCTTTATCCCCTCATGAATTGTAGGATTTGGCGTACAAAGAGCAAAAATATATGCTCTGAAACATCAAGAAAGGGCGAAGCAAATTTCCAGTATAAATTGAGGAAGTCATGTTGGAAGTCCAACCTATATTTTACTTAAATTCTCTGTTCTTTTTCAGATATTATGCTTGCACTAGTGCAAGCACGTCATCCTATATAATAAGTGCAAGCATAATGGTACCAGAAAGATGGCATAATTTAAGCGGTGCAAGTAGACCAGTGAAAGCATGCACCTTGTTAGAAACATAGTACAATTTGTTCTTTTCATAGCATATGTCATAGGAAAGTGGTCATCATGAATGTTTATGAGAAATTCTTTCACTTAGTTGAGAAGTACTTGTGACTATCATATTAACTAGGAGAAAATTTAAAGTACAAGGTGTTTTTAAGTTAAGAGTCATGATCATTTTTTAATGAATGCTAAAGTTATTTCTTGAATTATGAAGGAGTGTAGAAATTTTTTAACGGTTGCTTGGATATAATTACCCTTTCCGCCATAATCCCAGATGTCCTTCACTCTTGATGAATACCTCACCTAGCCGTTAAAAACGCCGCCGCAAGTACCAATCCGACATGACCTCAAAGATGCCACATATTCATGACTATTTCAATGGAATGAATGAATGATAAGATGGAAGGGATGGTGGACAGTTGGATCCCTATTTATAAAGACCAATTCTCCCAGTGTTTCATGTATATTTTTGACTTTTCATGATCGTTAAGCAACGATACCGCCTGTTCGAAGCGAACCCTCATCTCTCAGTATGGTAGAACATACTATTGAGTTTCGCAATAGTCTTGCACTATTGCGAGACTCAGGCTTCCTTCAATTTTTGCAAAAGTTTGACGGGCATGACCATGAAGTGGCCCTTCAGTTTGCTAGAAATTTAAAAAATGGCCGAGTGAAAATTGGGCCTCTAAAATTGAAGGTTATGGAAGATTTTATAGCAACAGCGACAGGGTTGGAGAATACTAGTGAGCAATATTTTAAAAATCAGAAACTAGATAGGAATCGGTGGCAACGTTTCGTTTTCGATCAGAACATGAAGGTAGATTGGAAGAAAGGAATTCCGTGCAGTGCTCTGTTGGGACAGTGGCGGGACCTCCTTTTCATCCTACAAAAATTCGTGACTTGTGAGGGAAGGTACTCCCTCACTTTTGTGTACCATTTCAGGATGTTGCAGCATTTCGAAGGCAGTCGACATGTCCGGTGACAGATTGATTTCCCCTATTTTTTTCTTAAGATTTTGGAAAAAATTTCCAAAGGTGTGCGGGACGCACGGGCAGACCAGGCTGACAAGAAATTATATCACCACAATCTGATAAAAATTTTGTTCCAAAAACAATTAGAAATTAAAGGTATGAATTGGTAGGCGCTGCTAAAAAAGCTGCATAAAAAGAAAGCTACTGGAAAGGAGACAGAGGACCCCACCAGCACAAGAAAGGGTCCGAGTAAAAATGAAAAGGGAAGTCCTTCTTGCACCTATGCAAAAAGCAAACAACCTGAGAAATTAACAGAAGAAAAGGCCCCATCTCCAAAGAAAAAGAAGATAGCTAGTGCACTAGTTGAAGAGACTCCTTCTTCGACACTAGTACAGGCACAAACCCCCGAAGAAGACAACCTATCAATCCTTTCTGACGCAACAAAATCTATAGAAATTGAAGATGACACTTTGTTGATCGATTTTATTAAGAAGGCCTGGAAAAATAATGAGGAATCTAGTGCAGGCGAAGAACCACAGTCCCCACAGGATGTTGAATCCCCTCCTACACCAGTGCAAGAAGAATAAGAAGAAGAAATGGAAGAGCAAGAAGAAGAAGAAGAACCGGGAGAAGAAGAGCAAGAAGAAGAAGAATACTAAGAAGAGCAAGAAGAAGAAGAAGAAGAAGAAGAAGAAGAAGAAGAGGAAGAAGAGTTTGTTGAAACCATGAGGGATACTAAGGTCCTTGAGGAAGAAACAACCCTTGTCGAGATAGAAGATTTGGTAACTCCTGTTGCCTGGATAGTTGAACTGGAGCTTCAAGTGCAGAACTTAGAGCAGCTCATAAATCTCTGTTCCTGCACTAGCGCAAGCAGATTGTGATAGTGCAGGAAATATTAGTGCAAGAAGGAAATCTATAAAGGAGCATATTTAAGGGCCCATCTGATGAGACTGCTAAGTGTCTCTATTAAAGAAAAACACATACTCAGTAGTTAAACAATAATCAATTGGAGTGATTGCCCTTTTATTTTTAATTCCCTCTTGAAAATGCATTCTTTCTTGTTCCAGTCTTAGATTATTTTTTGATGGTTCAAGTTGCCTTTCTTTTCTCTTTTTAATTTGATTATGCAATCATTCCTTTAAAGAAAGTAGGGATTTACATTAGGAAGATTCATACCATCTCTGGAATTTCTTGTGCTTCGTATCTAAGTTTACGAATCCCCTGGGTTAACAAATTAAGTGTTGAGGAGTTTGCTTAAGTGTAATTCCTACACCCAACAACCACTGTTTCGGGGATTTAACACCCTAGAGGTTGGTTGGGATTCAACCTCCACAGAGCAGGGGCGTACTACTTAACAGAGACTCACACGATCATGCACAGTCATGAAAACGAAATAGAGCAGAACGAGAGGCTTACCCGTTGGTCCTACGTTTGAAGTAGATCCACGTGGAGTTCAAACTCCCTGCAACCGTCCTTCCTCTTTCACCTGAAATATAAGAAGAAACCAGCACAAAGGACAAGTTGTACAATATATTTCTACTCTATATGTTAGTGAGATTCATATAAAACATTAAATAAATCATCATAAATGCTTGTATAACAAATATTCTTCATACATTAAAGCATTCACTAACACTTTTACTTCGGGAACAACATGATACTTCTGTATTATAAAAATAGTACGTACAAAAGTAAGTGGAGAGATCACCTGATCCTTCCAAGGCCTTCGCAGACCGTCGTCCGGATCCGTCCAGCCCTTGCCTCGCTAAGACTCCTTCCAAATGAGTGCATACGAGATAACATATAAGGGGATGTGTATCTCAAGGAAACAAGGGTTTCCTGAAATGAACTGGGAAAGTGCAGGAGGCACGGGGAATCAGACTTGGATAGGGAACCAACAGAGTATAATAATAATAATTCTTTCTCTCCCTTAGGCCATACACATGAGGTCTTTTTATAGTCCCTCCAAGTAGTTTCAGCAGTTGGAAACAGTTGGCCACGGGCTGGGGTGGTTGAACTACCTGAGTAACCATCAACCCAGCGCGAAATTAGGGATTTTTATATATTTTTTAATCATTAAAATGGTATACGCGGAAAAGTCTAGCTGTACTCGCGTATACACGCGGAAAAACACGGGCATAGTCGCGTATGAAGGATTTTCCACTGTTTTTAAGTGAATTTGTCCAAGTCTGTAGGAATGGGTGCCCATAAAGCCATGTAGCAATCATGAATCATGTCAAGGTGAGAAATGATGCTATAACAGATGCCCCCTAATATATGAGGGCAGAAGGGGTACATGATGGCCGAAATGTATTATGCACATAGAAAGAACTTCGCAAGGACAAGAGAGGACTTCACCAGATTTCAGCCTGCCAAAAACCACTGAAAGAAACCAGAGAGTCAACACATGCTGAGGCGGGCATACCCATGCTCAGTCAAAAATACATCATATATATAGAAAGTACTGAATAGATCCAACATGTATACAAGTATAACCGAACTGAAAGTACATAGTGAATCATCTGAGCAGGGCCCGGAAAGACAAGTCTGTATCAATGTCCAAGTATCACATATAGAAAGCTGATCAAAGATAATGCAACTGGATGTCTGATCAAGTAACTGAATCTCCAAGTACCGGATCATAAGAGGCGGATCAAACGGTACAATCACGCAACTCGAGGATCAACATATAAGATGCTGCTGTGCTGAACTGCAACATATAAGGGTGGACGGCAACACTGGCAGAAACTGAAAGAACTGTCAACAGTGAACCGAGAAATGCTGATGCAACCCGAGGTCTTCATCGATCACAACGGCACAATTCTACACACTGGGAATAAATGAGCTGAAGTCGACCATGTGAGAAATCGTTGGATTACCGGGCAATGATGTTTCCCGTTAACCAACGCGAGACAACCCACCGATAATGATAATGAGTGTCAAGGTGCCCCAGTACAATCTGACAAGTGTGAATGAATGAGTTGGAGTCGAACACTTGAAAGAATCTACCAATCAGGAGGCAATGATGAATCCCCACTGTCGATAGCGAAGAGTCTGCCACTGATGACTGCAAACCCTAAGGTACTGACAAAAGACTCTAGACCTTATTCCCAGAGCAATGAGTCGGAGTCAATGGGAAAAGATCTGCTGGAAGGAAGGCATTAAGGCATCCCACATCAGTCCAGCGCGAGTGTAACCCGCAGGCCAAGATTTGGAAGGAATCGGACGAAGTAGAGTGATGGAACCAAAACCGAAGTACGTTTCCGACGTGCACAAGATGAAGCTAGCGCACGGAAGAAACCCTCCGAACCAACCAATAATGAAAGCTGACACAGAGGCGAGAAATCCACCGATAGGGTCAAATGGAAATCCAGGTACTGCACGAATCCCAAGTGTGATAATGTGTGCTGACGTCGAACAAAGGGGAAACCACTCAGTCAAAGACCCATGATGATGATCAAATGCTGAGCACGAGGTCACCTATCAATGATGGAAATAGGCCCAAGGTGCGGCTCTAGGTTTGCTCTCAGAGCAATGTGTCGTAGTCGATAAGAGACAAACTCGCTGGCAAGAAGTCAATGGGGACCTTCTCAAACCAGCACGAGCAGAAGACCAAAACATCTGATGTGATAGAACATGATACTGACAAGATCGGGAAGGCCGACTGAATAATGAGTCAAGAGACACCGCAGAATGGCCGACTCAGGCTAGACTTCCCTTGAACAAAAGCACGACTCTGTGATGACCATGGCAGTAAAAAGTGACACTGTATAAGTCTGTCTTGCAGGAGGCAAAACAAACTCTCCATATGATTGGAAGAGATAACCAACCGAGGGAGAACTGACAAGTGAAACATGGTATAGGCTGAACCTAGGTCAAACTAGAACCATCCCAAATGAAGGAAATATATATAAGTATATGTGCTTTGTTCAAGGGCGACAAAACTGACTCTGTACTGCCATCGAAATAACGAAGATACATCTCGTTCCCGCTCTTTTTGTTATATTTAATTTTTTTTGTCTTTTTCATAATAAGCCTGAAAAAGAATAAAAGAATGCTATGGTACAATGGATAGAACGAGTATCAAGAAAGCAGATGCACTAGTTCCGGGGTTTGGAACAATCCTATGCTCAATGCAAAGTGGCGAAAACTGGTCAGTGATACTCAGAGGAACGTTCCATCCATGGGTACAAAGGTGTCAAGTCGTGATAGCTAAGTGCATGCAATGGTTAACTTGTACATAAAGTCAAGGTCAAAAGTTGGCTTAAACATCGAGTCCAAATGAAGCCGGCTAAAGGCCAGGATAAACAAGCAGCCAATATGCAATGCAGTAATACAACTTAACTACACCAGGGAGCCTCTAGGGTATAAGCCAGAAAAAGATAAGTGATGAAGGAGAAGAATGAAGCTTCAACACGAAAGACATGGCGGGACTAAAGAGGACTCCTGAGCCTACATAAAAAGCAGCATGGGCAACAAGTGATAGCGAGGAACTAACTAGGAAGCCCATGTAAAGGAAGGCTCTACCATCAAGTCATGATTTAAAAATCGGCGAGTGAAATGGGTATAATACTCATGACCTAATGGGATCGACCCTAAGGCAAGTGATCAGTATGGAGGCTAGAATGCAAGATGCAACGGAAAGTGATTCCCTAACCTATATGCCATTGAAGATCATATACCTGCCGTGAAGAGTCTGAACACATGGGCCAGAAACCGGGAAAAATCTCGAAAATGTCAAAATGTACCTGAAATATACCAAACTGGGCACTTCCAAGCAATCGAGTTATACAACATAAGACAGATCGAAAAAATAAGCACAAGGAAATTTTTGCGAAAATTTTCAATTTTTTAGCCATAAATACACAAATTACCTCTCAATTGGTTCATTATTGCATAGCTGATTTGGAAAAGAGCTCTGGAGCTAAAAACTTGTTTCGTCAAATCAACAACAACCGACCGTCAGAATTCAGCGAAACTTCAGGTAGGCTCCTTATTCATCCCGTTGATTCATTTTGTCCGTTTAAAATTTAAAATTAAGTGGATTTTTACCTGGAAACCCTTATTAAAAAACGCGTACCTGCGCATACGCGGGTTCAAAGAAGGCAAGTCGCGTGTATACGCGACTGTGCACAGCGAAACTAGCGTATGCGCAAGTCCGAATTTCAAAAATGAGTTTCTAATGCAAATTTTAATGAATTTTTTGTAGGATGACAATTTCATGGAGGGAACGCGAGCATAGTGCAGTAGACCAAGAGGTCATGGAAGACCGCGCAGCACAAAACGTCCTCCGAAACTGTGGATTATTCAAATTTTTCAAAATGCCCAATATGAAAAGTAATGTGAGATTGCTTGAAATGCTGGTAAATTATTGGGAACCGGATCAGGATTGTTTCATCATTGATCAAATGCCACTACGCATAGAGGTGGAAGATATATACATCATCACTGGACTCTCCAGAAGGGGAGACCCAGTGGATCTGCACGGAAAGCCCCTGGGAGGGTTAACCGTGGAGGACTATGTCCAACTCTATTGCATAGAAGATTCCAAGAAAGTAGGCACACAGATTGCAATCAGAGATATCAGGGACTTGCACATGAAGATCCTCCTGTTCACCATCGGCAGAGTGGCAGGATCTGCCTCACCGCATCAGGCGTCCAGGGCGCACATGAGCATAGCTGTAGAGTGCTTAATTCATGTGTATGATTGGTGCACTGCCCTGCTACTGAACATGAAACAACAACTGACCTCCATTCGCAAAACACATACAAAACACTTTGGCTATGGAACCATTTTGACTACATTCTTCTTCGAGAGAGTTCCAGCTTTGAGACCCAAAATCCTCTCAACTATCAGCAGCCCTCGGGACCCAAGAATTGCCCGTTGGGCAGACATGATGAAGAGACTGGGGGGCAGCGAGGTACCCCGAACTACCTGGGATGATGAGTTCTTCTTATGGTGGAGAGAACAGATCATCGCAGTAGATGACTATCCCTATGCCGGGATGGATTTCCGAGGAGATCCAGATCTAGTACTTCCACCCGGTGCAGCATGGGGAGCAGTCGGTAAGTTTTTTTTCAAAAATTTTAACTTATATGATTTTTTTTTGGATTTTTCAAATATGTATGAAAAATGAAAAACAAACATGTTTTTGGATTGGATTCATAATGACCGACAAATAAAAATGATCATGTTTCAGATGTTGGACCAGTGCGTCCTGAGGGCCTAGCACGTCACAAGCGCCGCAGAGGTGAAGCAGAGACAGCGGATTCTGACAGAACCCTCCAGGCCGTGCAGAGAAACTTGGAGGGACTAACCCGCCAAATCCCTCTCGCTGCTGTGGAGGACTTGCCAGAAGCCGTCCAGAGACGGGTTGTAGGAGTACCCCGGGACTGGGTTAGACTGTTCCGCCGTGTGGCCACTGCAGTGATGTTCTATAGGAACGCTGGGCAGGGTCCTCAGGATTAGACAGATTTTCATATTGGATGACCGTATATTTTTTGAGACTGAACATGATGGGGCATAAGCCCAAGTTTTGTACGGCATTGATGGATCCAAAATTTTGTAAATTTTTTTGACATACTGATGATATATATACAGCGATATTTTGATGTGATGTGATAAATGTATCAAATGTATGATGTTTTTGATGATTAGATTTTATTGTATTGAATGATTAATATGCCAATCTAAAGCTTGATTAGCCAATGAGTCAGCCAACCAATTGTCAGCTCGAGGAATATGAATGAATGTTAAAAATTGAAATGACCTTTGTAACAAACGTACCCTCAAGAACAATCGTAATAAAACTGGATCTCGTACCCGATAAGTGTTGTTCAACTGCGACACCACCAGCTGGGAGTCCAAGAAAACTACCAACGAATCAACACCCAAAGATATTGCCTCCGAGAGTAGACGAATGACTGCAGTGTATTCTGCTACGTTATTTGGAAGCAGGACCAATGCAGACCCCTCTTGATACCAACAGCTGACCGGAAGGATAGTGAAGCACCCAAGCCGCGGAAGCTAAGTTCCGGGTGTGTCTACTAGCACCATCGGCGAAACCATAATGACTCATGACATCAACACAACCTGCCAAAGCAGATCAAAAACATCACCATCCCATCAAAAATCGAAAATCAAACAGATATGTACAAGACAAAACTACTATATACAAATCAAAATGCCGGGGCTAAGCCTAGGCATAATACTTCTTCAGATAGAGCCCATTTCGGGGCTCCGACAACTCATTTCCTTCGAAGTCAACCAAGGTATACGCTCCTTTCTTAAGGACCTTTTTGACGATATAGGGGCCATACCACATCGACTTAAACTTTCCCGCCCCCAAGGCATCTTTTTCTTGGGCATAGACCAAAACAAGGTCACCTTCGGAAAAGACCCTAGGCTTAACCGCCTTATCGTACTGGACTTTGACTCGGTTTTTATGTGCTTCGTTCAACGTGGCGGCATCTCGACGCTGCTCATCAAGATGTTCCAGATGAAGAAGCCGCTCTGCCAGACTAGAAGTGTCAGGAAGAAGCTCAACAGCCAGTTTAAGGGAAGGAATCTTGCATTCAATGGGAAATACGGATTCCACCCCGTGGACTAACTGAAACGGAGTAAAGCCAGTTGCAGTTTTAACTGACGTCCTGTATGCCCAGAGTGCAGGATAAAGCATAATGTGCCAGTTGGATCTATGTTTATCAATCATCCGTTGAAGAATTGTCTTCAAGGACTTATTCACGGCTTCCACCTGGCCATTGGCCTGAGGATAATATGGAGATGAATGCTCCTGCCGGAAACCCAATTTAAGAGCCAACTCAGCCATCATACTGTTTTGAAAGTGACTGCCATGGTCAGTGACAATCTCTCTAGGTATACCGAAACGAGCAATGACTTGGTTGAAGAAGAAAAGAGCTGCAGTCTCACCATCGTTCCCAAAAGTAGGCATAGCTTCGACCCACTTCGTAAAGTAGTCTACTGCTACGATAATGTACTTGGGACCTTTTGCCGAAGGCGGGTTACAAGTAGTATAATCCATACCCCACTTTGTAAAGGGGCCGACAGTAACGACTGGAAAAAGCGGAGCTGGATGAGCGCGCATTTTTCGAGTATACACTTGACAAGGATGACACTTCTTGACCGATTCAATACAATATTTGAAAATCGAGGGCCAGAAGTAGCCAGCGCGCAAAATCTTTTGGGCTGTAGCAAGCCCTGATAAATGACCCCCAAAAGCTCCACCGTGAGAATCATTAAGCACAGCCTCAGCTTCTTCGAAAGTTAAGCAGCGTCTTAGGATTGAATCAACCCCTCGACGGTACAAAGCATCACCAATAATCAGATAACTTTTAGCTAAGTGACGCAGCTTACAACGCTCATCTTTCGAAAAGAAGAGGGAAACTTCGCAGTCTGGAGATATACAATGATGTCCCCATACCAAGGATCTTGTGGAGAGATCAGAAACAAGTGTTCGTCCGGAAAGGACTCATCATAGATCATCGCCTCTCCACAAGGCAACTCGGAGATCAATTCCGCAACAACTAATGACTTCTTGGATTTGGCAGACATGAACTCTAGATCAAATTCTTGTAAAATCACAATCCATCTATTATATTTGCCCCCAATCACTCGCCTGCTGAGGACAAACTGAAATGGATTGGCAGCTGCCAAGACATAAGTTTTGCGAAGAATAATATAATGTCGGAGTCGCTGCACAGCATGGACTGCTGCTAAGGCTAATTTTTCTATCGGGTGTATCGCAGTTCAGGTCCTACCAGTCCTCGACTAAGGTAGTAAATAACATGCTCAGCCAGAGCATCATCCTCCTGAACCAGAACCATACCAATGGTAGATTCTGCTGTAGCCAGATACAAAAGAAAATCTCTGCTATAGTCGGGTGGACTCAGTAAAGGAGCAGAGGTCAATGCCTTTTTCAAGGCATCGAATGAGCGTTGAGCATAGTCGTCCCAAAGAAAAGGGACTCCTTTCTTCAACAGCCTCATATATCCCTTTGTAATCTCAGCATAGTTAACGATAAACCTCCGAAGAAAGTTAGACTTCCCTTGGAGACTTTGAAGCTGACGGATTGAAGACGGGGGAGGCAACCGAAGTATTGCCTCAACCTTGAAGGGATCTACCCTTATCCCTTCACCAGACACGATAAATCCCAACAGCCGACCGGATGTTACCGCGAAAACGCACTTGTTCGGATTCAAACGAATTTTATAAAAACGACATCTCTCAAATATTTGCCGGAGGTGTCCTCGATGATCCATCCTCTTTCGAGAATGAGCAACTAGATCATCTAAGTATGCCTCTATAATTTTCTTGATGTCGTGGAAGGCGTAAGACATGGCCCGCTGAAAAGTAGCTCCAGCATTTTTCAGACCAAAAGGCATTTTCTTATATGCAAACGTACCCCAGGGACAAATAAATGCGGTCTTATGTTGATCTTCCGGACGGATAGTAATTTGATTATAACCAGAAAAACCGTCCATGAAGGAAAAAATTTCGTTACCGGCACACTCATCAATAATCTGATCAATGAAGGGTGTGGGGTAATTATCTTTAGGACACGCCTTATTCAGGTCTCCGAAATCGATGCACACTCGAATTGTTCCTTGCTTTTTATCAACAGGAACGGGGTTTGAAACCCATTCAGTCAGAGGAACTGGGAAAATGAATCCCGCCTTAAGCAGCTTTTCAACTTCAGCTTTGATAGCTGCCGCCTTCCTAGGATTAACCGGACGAAGTTTTTGCCTGACCGGCTTAGCGTTTTCATACGTCTTGATCTCATGCTGGACAATAGATGGATCTATGCCAGGCATTTCCTCATAAGACCAACCAAAAACATCCCTATACTCTTTGAAGAGCTCGGTATAGATTTGAACTTCTTCACGGGAACATTCAGCTCCAATGAAAACGTTCTCGATAATGTTGGGATTCCTGGAGATGTTCACCGGGATAGTCGGAGAGATCACAGCCATGTTCCCTTCAGCATAAACCTGTGCCGGTGCTAAGGGGCTCAAGACTGGGTGAACAGGTCCAGGAGACTGAGGACTTGGAAAACTAGCTTCGACTTCGCTCAAGTCAGGTAGGAAGTAAGACCGATGATGCAAGTCATCCCACGGTCTCTCTATACCTGTCATTGCTTCCAGGATGGCCTCTTCAGATGGAAGAGTGGTATCTAGAAAATCCTGGGCAGAAGAAGAAGTAAGCGTCCAAGCCGGAGCCACATCACCATCCAACTCTTCCGGCGAAAGAGGAGTTGGATCAGACTCTGCAGTGTCAACAACAGACTGATATGCAATCTCAGCTGCAGAAATCGGGAATGCCATTCCACCCACTTGCCCTTCCTCCAAAGTGGCAGTTGGGGAAGGTAAGGTCCAAGGGTCCGAAAAATAATGAGTTCGAAAGAACTCTCTTCGAAGGGGAGCCCTGGAGGATGAAATAGCATTGATAGACACCTTAGGAGGAGGAAGATCAAAAGATCCCATCAGGGAAGAATACATTCCAACTCCCAGATTCTCGATAGGTGCCTTAGTATTGTCCAACTTAGGGACGGATGAGTCAGGAGGCGCATCCAGGTCTACAGGAGGACAGTCCAGTTGATCCACCGTAACTATCCTCCCTTCGTGGGGGAAACATACTATCCGAAATAGTGAAGATGCAATGGCATCCATATCATATATCCAGTTTCTCCCCAACAGAAGGTTGTAGTCCAAGGCTGCATCTACTACCTCAACTTCTATGTTAACGGTTTTGCCCCCAACACAGATGGGCAAAGCCGGGACAATACCATGGGGCCTATGAGAATGGCCATCGAATGCAGTAAGAATAGTGCTAGATGGAACAGCTTTGGGAGATCCTAGTGTCTTCCAGCATGCGAGAGACATCACGCAAGTAGAAGCACCCTCATCAACGACCGTGCGAAAGATATTAGTCTTCCGAGACGATGATTTAATATGGAAGGCCATATGATGAGGAAGTCTCTTCTTAAAATTCTTCATATCAAAGGTAATCAGAAGAGAATTTTTCGGATCAATAGCCCCAATGGCAGTGAGCAAAGCACTGCGCTGAGCCGGACAAGACTGGAGTACCTCTAAGGCAGACATAACACAAGGACTCTGCGCCAGATCTTCTACAATCGAGTAGTTCTGGGCAGCCCTCATGTTCGGATTAATCGTTGACCGCTTAGAGGATGCCTTCGGTATCCGAGGCATAGACTCGATAGTTGGCTTCGTGATATGAAGCGGCTCAGTAGCATCAGGAACTTCCTTAGCTTTCGAAGATTCCTCTCCGCCATAATCACGGGATCTCGTAGCGACATCCACGTGAGCACTCATCATAAAGATATTCGACGGAATTTCCCCTTCCTGAGGACCTCCAGAAGAAGCCCCAGGATTTTGATTCGCGCCAGCAATTAATTGCTGCCCTTGGGGAAAAGGGTTTGTTAGCACAGCCTGGGAACTAGAAGAACCTTGCTGAGATAACAGGCGCTGAGCATCCTGAATTTTTGGGCAAAGATGCGTGAGATGGTCTCCAGCACAAAGCTTGCATGGAAACTTAACTTTCTTTTTCTCCTTTTGCCCTTCGCCAACACGCTCGTTGGTCTTATTTTCATTGCCCTTCCCATTCTTGCCCTTCTTCTTGTTATTACGTCCCTTCTTCTTCCCATCGGACTGTTGATTTCCTTTGGGTTCAGAAGATTGGACAGCATTAATGGACAAAGACTGGGAAGGTGAAGAATCAGCAGGTACAGCCTGACCAGAAGAAGCAGATTGTAAAGACAACTGCTGCAATTGAGAAAGCAGGCTGGCTGCACTACTACTGACCGATCCGACAAGTCCGTCACCATGCGGGCCAGGTTTGGGTTTCGAGAGATCCAATTTGGAGCGAGGAGCATTAGGCAAATACTTGTAAAGCATGCCAGACTGAGAATAGATCAACTCTAACTGCTGGGCCCTAAAGATGGCCTGCTCCTCGGAATATACCCCCGACATGGATACATCCTTTGAAATATCTGACTGAAGCGATTTCAAAAACCACTCGAGAAGGAACTCACCTGGAATATGGGCTTTGATAAGCCTCTTCCTTCTCCTCCATTCCTGAATATGGTCAGAAATGTGAGTTGCCTCATCCTGCTTAAAATTAGCCAGGAGTTCGGTCCCAGCCTCATATCTGACGGGCAACTGAAAATGGTTAAGAAAAGTGACAACCAGTTCTCCAAATGTGGCGAAACTGCCCCCAGTAAGCTCTATATACCACTTCGTGGCGTTTCCAGTTAAGGTGCGCTGAAATAATCTCAATCTAATCGAATCGTCGATCAGAGAGTTGGATGAACACCATAAGTGGAATGTGGTGACGTGGTCTGCCGGATCTTCACCATTCTTACCTTCAAACTTAGGAATGTCTGAAGGAAGTTTGGTTGGAACCGGAGGCCAACCGGGACTATATCGAATCGGGTCATTAGTTAACTTCGCCAAGTCTGGCAAGTTTAACGTTGCCAGAAATGGTAATCGCGGCGGAGCCTGAGAATTCCATCCTTGATGGGATGGATTTCCCACATTCTGAAAAGAATAGCCTGGATTTGATGAGGTACCAGGCTGCCAGAAAGGACCCGTAGAAAACGGAGAAGAACCTCCTCCCCACGCCGAGTTACCAAGACCCAGACTAGTTCCCCCCGCTGAAGTATTGACCGAAGATGTAAGCCCCTGGTAGGGGTTCCATGCATTAGATAGAGGAGAAAAAGACTGATAAGCACTCGATGCAGGGAAAGAAGCATTCCCTGGATGACTCGCGATGAACTGATTCCCTGCCCCCGACGTTGCAAACATAGGATTCCATCCTGTAAAAGAAGCCGAACTCGGCCCCTGAGCCCAAGGATTAAAACTTTGGGTCTGGGACGTAAAAGGAAACGACCCTAAAGACGGATTAGGACTAGGAATATGCCCAGTCCCAAAGGGGAAACCCTGAAAAGAAGCTAATCCACTAGCCATGTTAGACATGGGCGTAGATCCAGCTGCACCGGCGGTAAAGGAAAAAGAGGGATTTCCAGCAATGGACATCCCTGAAACAAAGGGACCAGATTGAGAAGCATATGCTTGGGTGAACCCAGAGCCAAACATAGCAGTGCTAGAAACACTCGAAGATAGAGCAAGAGTGCCCCCTGCCTCGACAGAAGCTGGGGTCTGAATGCCCGCAGCACTCACGGTAGAAGCCGCGTTCCCAGTCGTGGCCATCGAAAGATAAGAAAGATAAGGAAGATCCGGCGGTCTCTCAGACTCCGGTCCGATGTACTCTATAACAAACGGATGATTAAGAGGAAGAGGAGATGGACCCGTAGCTGCAGGCTCAGGTATATCTTCTATCTGAAAATCTTCCTCCTGAGGAAACAATACCCTCGAGGTGAGTCAAACAGCTTCCCTCTCGAATCGATGACCGAACAAAGAACGAAACCTTCAGACCTTAGTGGAGGATCTCTCTCCACAGCGTCAGACTCCACAGGGTGAAAACCACCTGCTAAATCGCTCCTACGCCTTCGCGAAGAAGGCTCTGCACTCTCGGGAGATAACCCCCGGATTCTCCTCGAACGTCGAGGCGCTTGATCAGCCACTTTTACAGATTTATTATATTAGACTCAAGAAAAGTGAAAAGCTAGGCAAGCTAGGAGCAAAGAGCACTCACTAAAATCAAAACCCCTGAGAAACAGCAAGCAAACAGCCTCCAAGTATTTCCGCTCCGGGTGATGAGGACCGGACACCAAAATACAGGAAAGCGAAGTATAGGGCCTTCCGAAAGCAGTCTGGGATGATTAGGGCCCAGAACAACTAGCGAAGGTATCAGAAACAGTTACACCGACCTCTTAACGACAGCTTTTGCCGGCTCAAGCACCCAAGCTTCGCAAGGGCACCCCCCAGAAGTACTGCTGAAAGTGATGTGACGTCTGCCTCAGGTACCACGGGTATTCCCCCCCGCAGTCACCTGTGTGGAACCTAGGAACAACAACTATGGACACCAATCCGTATCAGAAGCTGGGCGGAACGGTCTTGAGGTTAGATTCAGCTAATCGGAGGGGGGGTATCCCTCTTCTTAACCTTCACTTCCCCTCGCGCTTGACTCTCGGATGAGAGCTTTCCCAGTCCACCTTACGGAATTGGATTTCGCTCAATTAGTAAACTTCTATGTCTGTTTGAGCGGCCTTGGAGAGTTAACTCTCCTCTCTCCTATTCCAAGGCCCTACAACCTAGCTAGTTGGTGATTGACACTAAATAAAACTTGCTAGTTGATTTTAGATTAAATCGCTTATTTTAAGGGCTGTTGTATTAAGTCATAAGGATATGGAGTTGAAACCAATGATGTTCTGACGCAAAAAGAAATTAATAAAAACCTGACTACATGCACATGCAGTTCTTAGTCTTTCGATGAAGAGCAATTTCTATGTAAGTTCTACGAGGCTAAAAATGTATTTTTCTTTTCGAATTACAAACTCACACGCACAAAAATTAAGAAGCTAACTAAATGATTCAATGCACCTAATGCAAATGACCACTAGCATGTAAATTCTAAGATGCAGAAAGTCCCTTGAAACAAGGTGAAATTTCCCAAAAGGCTCCTCCAGTTTCAACTAATCTTTTGATATCCAGAAAGCTAATTCTTGCAAACAAGAACTCTTAATATAAGACACCAAAATACTCAACAAGAAGAAGAAGAAATCAAAAGACAACCTCCCTTCACAATCAAGCGGGAAACTAGAAGCAAGAAACTTCACTAAAGTCCCAAAAGATGAAGTCAAACGAAAATGAAAAAGGCAACAACAAAAACAAAAACAAGAAACAATGTTTTTTGAGTTTTTGATACGCAAAAACAAAAAGCAAAACAAATGTTTTTTGGGCTTTTCAGTTTTATAAAACAAGAGCTTCAAGAAAACCAAGAACAACTATCTCAATCCAAGCCAAAACGAGACCGAATTTGAAGCATAAACTCCAACTATGCCCCCAAACCTTATAAAACTAATGACAGCAAGATCAATAAGGGCAACGGAAGACTAAAAACTCAATCAAACAGCCAAGAGAAATAGTGCAAATTTGTTGCAATACAAAACTCCAAAGAAACAAGAAAAGATCTTCGAAAAATGCAACAAAACCCTAGCTTATGAAACTCGAGAAAACCAATCGAAAAAAAAGCAAAGAACGCAATGCGAAGCACAACACAAAGACAGGAGTGAGTCAGTGAGCAAAGGCTCTCTGTTCTGGTAAAGCAGAACAGCCAAGAACGCTCAGAAAGCGATCTTGGAACTCAATCCAGGAGTGCTAGCACCAACAAGAACACTTTGCCAAAAGATCAGTTTTCGGGCAAACGAAAGAGAACCAAGACTTAAAACCACTTCTGTCACACTCCAGTAAGTACAAAGACACTGCAAACACAGGCCTCCACAGCCAGAAAAGACCAAAAACACCAGAATCTTGAAATTTCAAATTCAGCCTAGGTATACGCGACCTTGCAGTTATGCAACAGGCGTGTATACGCGTCTGTGTTGAGGGAAACCCGCGTATACGCGGTTCCTTCTACACAAACTCGCGGGTATACGCGACTGTGTGCAAGAAATGCTGCGTATACAAAGAAAGATAATAAAAAATAAAAAATACAAGTCTGGGAAAGGTATAAAAGCTTCAGACTGACTGCAAGAAAGCAAACTGGACTGTAAAAGACAGAAGAAACTGTTGGCAACCTACCAAACAGCTGAAACAACCCAACAGGAGAATCACAAAAATGTGATCCCCAGTGGAGTCGCCATTTCTGTTTCGGGGATTTAACACCCTAGAGGTTGGTTGGGATTCAACCTCCACAGAGCAGGGGCGTACTACTTAACAGAGACTCACACGATCATGCACAGCCATGAAAACGAAATAGAGCAGAATGAGAGGTTTACCCATTGGTCCTACGTTTGAAGTAGATCCACGTGGAGTTCAAACTCCCTGCAACCGTCCTTCCTCTTTCACCTGAAATACAAGAAGAAACCAGCACAAAGGACAAGTTGTACAGTATATTTCTACTCTATATGTTAGCGAGATTCATATAAAACATTAAATAAATCATCATAAATTCTTGTATAACAAATATTCTTCACACATTAAAGCATACACTAACACGTTTACTTCGGGAACAGCATGATACTTCTGTATTATAAAAATAGTACGTACAAAAGTAAGTGGAGAGATCACCCGATCCTTCCAAGGCCTTCGCAGACCGTCGTCCGGATCCGTCCAGCCCTTGCCTCGCTAAGACTCCTTCCAAATGAGTGCATACGAGATAACATATAAAAGGATGTGTATCTCAAGGAAACAAGGGTTTCCTGAAATGAACTGGGAAAGTGCAGGAGGCACGGGGAATCAGACTTGGATAGGGAACCAACAGAGTATAATAATAATAATTCTCTCTCTCCCTTAGGCCATACATATGAGGTCTTTTTATAGTCCTCCAAGTAGTTTCAGCAGTTGGAAACAGTTGGCCACGGGCTGGGGTGGTTGAACTACCTGAGTAACCATCAACCCAACGCGAAATTAGGGATTTTTATATATTTTTTTAATCATTAAAATGGAATACGCGGAAAAGTCTAGTTGTACTCGCGTATACACGCGGAAAAACACGGGCATAGTCGCGTATGAAGGATTTTCCACTGTTTTTAAGTGAATTTGTCCAAGTCTGTAGGAATGGGTGCCCATAAAGCCATGTAGCAATCATGAATCATGTCAAGGTGAGAAATGATGCTATAACAACCACACAGGAACGCAACACTGCTCAAATTTTGAAAATTTTCCAGGAGCGCAGCACCAAAAAAGGTTTTTTGCAACAGAGTTTTGGAGGCCTTCTCGATGTCGAAAAAGGTGTCGTGAAGGCCCGTTGGAAATATGTGGATGTATAATTTCAAAATATATATTTTTTTCCTCAAACTTACCTCTGCAAGTTTCCCAAAAAGTGGAAAAAGTCAAAGCTGCTAGGAGCGCAGCACCTGCTCAAAAAAGAGGGCAGAAAGGTGAAAATTTGGGTGTTTTTGACCCTTTTGAGGGACCAAAACAACTCTAATTGAGCTGAGAATTGGTGAGGATACTAATCTCATGATGGGGAATCCAAAAATGTAAGCTTCTCCCTCTTAAAGTGCTCTAGGAAAAAGCATAGCACCCAGGGTGCTGCGCTCCTAGGCTTAAAATTAAAAAAAAAACAAAAACTCGTTCAATTTTGCTCAAATTTGGTGAGTGGGTTCCTCAAGGGCCCTTATAGAAATGCAGTGAAGATTGAGCCAAAATTGCAAGCATAGCTTGGTCCTTTCCACCATTTGGCGTCGAGCCCTCCCTTTGGGCAGTTTTGAGCTTTTCCCTTGCAAACTGATTTTTTACGTTTGTAATGCTCAGTCATCCTTCTTTGCAAGCTCAAGTTTTTGCTGGACTTCTCTAATTTTGCCTATAAATGTATATTTTCCATTTCAAGCCATTATTCTTTTTCATGCTCAATTTCCAAGGAAAGGAGCTCGGTGAGAGGAAATTGTTGGGCTTGGGCTAATTCTTCCTCTTTCTATTTTGCCAAAGCTCTCCTAAGACCCATAGTATTAGGTCTATTTCTAGCTTTCCCCTCTTCCTCATCATTTTATTCATAGGCTTCCATGTATTCCTCCAACTGCACTTGTGACCTTTGAGCTTCTTTCTTGTATTTGAGCACTCGAGCTTCATAAATGGCTAGTTAGCCACTCATCTGCTTGTTTTGAACCTATAGGAAATGAATAAGATCTTTTGACCTTTCTAGCTCAACCTCCAAGTCTCTGATTTGTGCATTCTGGCCCTGTAAGAGAGAATTAACTATCCTTGTTTCATTTTCCTCATCACTATCTATGTGAATGAGTTCAAATTCCCTCTCTTCCTCATGATTGATTTCCTCTTCTTCCATTGTTTTCTTGCCTTTGTCCTTTATTGGATTTTTACCTTTGTCCTTCATTTTCTTTTTACCCTTGTCCTTCATTGGTTTGGTGACTTTGTCCTTCATTGTTTTTGTGACTTTGTCCTTCACTATTTTTGTGACTTTGTCCTTCACTGTTTTTGAGGAGGAGTGCATGGCCCTTTGCCTTTTGGAGGAAACAAACACATGCCTCCTTCCTCTCTGATAAGTAATGGTGCAAGGCACCGTAAAATTTGCTTGCAAACTTTGATTATTGATAATCTTAGGACTGTCTCCTCCTTGAAAAATTCTCTCTATGTGTATGTCCTCCTTACCTTGCTGCTGGTTTTCCTTTGGATCAACATTTTTAACATATTTCATGATTTTGTCACTATTAAGACCCTCAACACTACTATGTTCTGTTTCTGCAATATCAGAGGCATTTGTGTTTGACCTATTTTCACTTTTAGGACTATCCTCCTCATCCTTTTCATTACTATTTTCACTGTCAACCTCATTTTCTGCATCAATTCCTTCATTCTTTGGGCTTTTGTAATCATCTCCTGGTTCATTGAAAACAGTTTTAAAATCTATCTCTGGGTTGCCCTTGTCATTTTGGACACTGTCATGGCTTTCTTTTTCTTCCTCGCCACTGCCTGTTGTAGTGTTCTCTGTGTCATTTTCTTCATCAGGAGATACATGGTCTTGGCTCCTTAGCTCATCATGAGACTTAGTGATTAAAACTCTATTTTCTTGCTTACTATCCTTTCCTTGAGAGGCTACCTTTGTTTCTGTGTCTTTAGAGCCTCCTTCTTCATCATGAGACCCATTGCTTTGGCTTCTTTGACCATCCCCTGTATCATTGCTTTCGCCTCTGTTTTCTGCTTCATCTGCATCCTCATCTCTGTTACTGCTTTGACTATTTTGATCTTTGCCATTACTGCTTTCTTCTTGGCCATCTCCCTCTTCCTCATCATTTTCTCTCTCACTGTTTTGTTCATGATCAACACTACTTTTTTCAAGGCCTTCATCATATTTTCCCTCACTGTTTTTATCATCATCGGCACTACTTTCTTCAAGGCCTTCATCATCTTTTCCCTCACTGCTTTTATCATATTCATCACTTCTTTCTTGATGATCATCAATGCTATTATCATGATCATCTATGATTTCTTCATGATCATATTTCTCAGGGGAATGTGTATGAAGAAGGTTTCTTTGGGAAGGTGATTCATGTGAAGAATATGAACCAAGGTTAGTGGAGGGCGATGGAGGGGTATGAGGAGGATTTTGAGAAGATGATGGCAAACTTTGCAGAGGGATGGAGGGTGAAGTTGTGAAATCATCATGGGTGATAAAGACCTCCCAAGGAATGCCTTGTTGTTCTAATTGGTAGACAACTACCTTGATCAGAGAATGATGAAACATGCTTGACATTTACTGGGCTGAAGGCCTCTTTTCATGATGGAGGACATCTTTTCAATGCTTTTGCAGAGGCAGTAGGGTAAGTGCAGTAGCTTGGTCCTAGTAAAATGCATGAGGAGTCTAATATGATAGGAATAGACCCTGGAGAACCTACCCTCACAAGTAAAGTATTTCATGATAATCTTCATGAGGAGGGCATATCTGTCCAATAGATGAGAAAAAGGAAAAATGGCTTTGCATTCAGCTTGAAAACTAGGTTTTAAGAATGGATGATAATGGGTCAAGTCAAGATGCTTCTGTTTAAACAACATTTCTCCTATGCTAGGTACTCTAGTGGCTTCAGAGATAGCACTGGGGATCAACTCAAACCTCACCCCTGCTAGATGTACTTTATGTCGGTGAAGCCTTAGGGAAAATAACTTGGTCAACTGAGGATGGATTTTGATCTCTTGTACTTTGTTACAGAACTCAAAACACCCTAGTTCTTGGAAACAGGAAATAATAGAAGGGGAGGCTATTAGTTCTGCAGTGATTATGGGTTCAAACCTGTTGGGCTTCCCTCCCTTCTTCTGATGTTTTCTTGGAGTTGTCTCTTCATTTAGGTTAACCCTCTCCTCTTCAGACATGGTGTTTTGTTCACCCATTTCTCCAACTCTTTAAACAGAAAGGTTTTTTTCTTGTGAAATGATGAGTAGAAAGGTTTGAATGAGATACTGAGGTTTTAAACAAGGTTAGGGGATTTAGCAAAAAATAGGTTAACCTTTCCTTTCAATTTTTCCTCAAGCTTTCTTTGACACAAATTTGAAATTTACTTGGCGCCCTTATCCCTTAGAAAATCCTAAAGAGGTGATAATTAGGGAAAATACCTCTTAAAAGTGTCTTCCATATCAAAAAACAAGCTTTACTGAGCTTCCCAGGCAGTTTTGGCACTTCTGCAAGCTTTCTGGGTAGTTGTTGCGTTTTTACACCAGGAGCGAAGCAGCTCAGTCAGGCCTGAACGCAAACGCATTCAGCGCTGCACGCCTGTTGCAGGAGCGTAGTGTCGGGCGATGGGAGCAGTGGTGAATGCTCAACGTTGTTGGCGGGCGAGAGCTGCACGCGACGTCGGGCGATGGATGCAGTTGCCGAAACACAACAACGTTGGGAAGTGCTGCACGCAGAATCGGGCGACGGTGGGCGACCACTCCTGCATGCTGGGTGGGGCTAGAAAAGCGCATCGCCTATATTCAGGCACGCAGCGTCTAGAAGAAAATAACACAGGAGCAATCTACAGGCACACAGTGTCCACTTACAGGCGTGCAACACCAAGGAAATTTTGCTCGATATTGCCTTCGAGAGACTAAAATTTCTTTACTATTTCTTCATAACGGTTAAATGAGGGGGAAAAGGAGTTGTTGAAGCATTTATAACCCCTTTTTGAAAATAATCAACCTTTAAAAACCCTCTTTTCTAAAGTCTCATTTGCACTTTTTCCTTTTTTGCATCCCTTCCCCTTTTTGATGCTTCTGACTACCCCTTTACTATTTTGTTTTAACCACTGTCTCCTTTAGCACTTGGGAAAATGATCAGATATATGATGATTCAAGCCTGTTATGCTCATGTGCAAGGTGATTTTAAACACTATATTTACCTCCATATCCTTTGAGACAAACCTTTGACTATTTATTTGTGAGAAAATAGGGTTTGAGTTGATGCTTTGTTGCTGTTAGTGAAATGGTGCATAATGCCTTAAATCCATTCTTTTTGACCTTTTAAGACCTCAAAGTTGGCCCTTTTATCCAGTGGAATTTATGCCCTTTAATCTTACCCTTGAAGACAATTAGGAATTCTTTTTGAAAACCTCTGCTGTTTGATGAATGAGGTTCTCCTTGCCACTTACCATGATCATTTTGTTTATTATCCCAATTTTTTAGTTTTTAGGGATATTTTAGAAAAGCAAACAAAGCTGCCCTCTAAGTATTTAAAGAAATCATCTTTCTGAATTGATTACTTTTTCTCAACAATTTTTCCACTGATTTATTTGAGGAGTCTTTTAGCTTTTGTAGCCCAGCTATTTCTCCACTATTTGTCAAAAAGTCATATATTTTCATTTTCAACCACAACACACCTACTGTTTTCTTCTTCAGTGTGATTTGCCTTTCTTGATAGTGGTCTTAGTCTATTCCTTCACCTTGTGGCACATCTGATAAATTTTGTATTTTTACAGGAGTGTGGAAAAGGGCAGATGTCCCTTTACCATTCTTATGCTTGAGGAAAACATCCTTTCCAATGATCATCTTTGTTGAAATGCGCCATGTTGCTCATATGTTATTGACTTTCTAAGATCTGCACAGACTTTTGGATGAGCAGTATTTTACTTCTTATTATGAGATGAAGAGCTTCCCTATAGCTTTCAGCTTGCTGTACCTTTTTATTAACTGCAAATGACCTTTTGAACCTTCTTAGGTGTCCCTTTTCGCCTATGCTTTTCTTTAGACTAATCTTCAAGGCATCCTTGCAGAAATTCTTGGATATGATAGTCTATTCTTTGCAGATTTTACAGTTGGATCAGGAGGGCACCCTTGGAGGTTGCTTAAGTGCTCTTTTGAATTCATCTTTGACTTCTTGTGCAAACAATGGAATGAGAATCATGATGGCGCATGACCTAGGAAAACCTAATTGACTTATTTGCAAGGCCTTAGAATGGTCTTTTGACTGAAAGTTTGAACCAAGGTTTTGAATGAAGATATAGGGTTTAGACATTCTACTTATGCACCATCATCCTATACAACTAGAAATCCTTATTTTACTTTGAACGGCTTTCTAGATAGACTTTTGACACCAATAGTGCTTGAGGCATTTGTGAGTAGGAGAGAAAACTTGGTTTAACTTGGCCAAACAAATTGTGAAATAAGAGGGCTTAGGCATCAGAGGTAGAGGGCTATAGACAGAAGTAGCAATCATGGATAGAGTAAGGGACATTAGTCCAGGATGGGGTCTTATAGGATGATAGATTGATTACAGCAGACAAAAGAGGAGGGATAGGGGAAAATTTCTTTTGGAGGAGATTTCTAGAGATCACAATGATTCTTAAATTTTGATTTCTAGAAATCCGAGACAAAGCATTTAGTCATCTAAAACAGGTGAAAATTACTGATGACTAAAAACAACAACACCAATTACATAACATTTTTAATTTATATTTTCCCAACAACTTATTACTAAAACAAATACCATTATTATCTACATCCTTATATTAAAAATAAACTTATATCAATAATAAAAACACTAACACACTTCAACAATAACAAAGATAACTGAATTAACAATCAAATTTCAACTATCAATATTTAACCAACACCTTATATTTGGACAAGACTCCAAAATATTCAAATTTGAACACAAAGCTATTTTTATATTCTACCTCTTTCACATCAACCCTCAATGCCAACTTGATAAAAAATTGAATCAATTCTCCTTTCTATTTTATTTTGAATTCGAATGTTTTTAACTACCACCTCATGTCCAATGAGGCCCCACTATGATTAAAAAATGAACACAAATTTGTTTTTATATTCTATAAATTTTGTGTGAACTACCAATTGTCCAACTTGATGGAAATTTCAAATAATACTCCATCCTAATGTCTTTTTAATAGTATTGACTTTCATTTATAAATAATATGTTTGAATTTTTTTGTGTATAAATACATCTTCCAACACTTTCATGTAAATATGAAGTATTCCTTTATATAAATACATCTTCCAACACTTCCTTGTAAATATGAAGTATTCCTTAATATATGGATATACTGGTAAAAAGTATATATATTCTTAATGAGGCTAAATAAATATCAAATTTTCATCTTTCAACTAGTCAAACTCATTTAAGAAGTATTTTACTTTCCACAATCCAAAAATACTTTACACAATCCAAAAATGCAAACCATAGAGCAATGTCGTAATTCTCTCATATAACATCAATAATATTACGACTAAACATCCATGCATAATAAAGGAAATAGCAGTGCTTAACATTAGGCTATTTTGTAATTTTGCAGTAAATATTCAAATCTCAAAGATTAGCTTTGTATTTCAAATACCAATAATTTCTTTTGAGTTTATATTAATATGTTTGATTTTTGTGTTTGTATTAATACATCTTCCAACACTTTCATGTAAATATGAAGTATTCCTTTATATAAATACATCTTCCATGTAAATATGAAGTATTCTTTTATATAAATACATCTTCTTAACGCTTTCTTGTATATATGAAGTATTCAATTTTTCATCATTCAATTAGTCAAACTTACTTAAGAAGTATTTTACTTTCCACAATCCAAAAATGCAAACCCTAGAGCAATGTCATAATGCTCTCATATAACATCAATAATATTACGACTAAACATCCATGCATAATAAAGCAAAAAGCAATGCTTAACATTAGGCTATTTTGTAATTTTGTCTTTTTGCAGTAAATACTCAAATCTCGAAGAGTTAGCTTTGTATTTCAAATACCAATAATTTCTTTTGAGTTTATATTTAAATTGTATAAAAAATCCATAACTTCAAATATAATACACATTCTTCTTTTTAAATAGGTAAATATTTATATAAGGAATATACATATTCTATTTATTATATCAAAGTTTATTATGCTACTTGTGAGAATTGAATTTCAGTGAGAAAGATCCCAATCATTTCTCCCAACCGTTTAGGATAAATCTAATTGACACACACATGCACATACACATTAAAAAAATTATACATCATAAATATATAACTAAATGTTACTAGAAATATGAATGCATAACATAAATAAAAATGAAGCACAACATATATAAATCATTAAACAAAAAAATTCATTCATAATAAATTAATATAATAAAATAGGTAATTAATGTAACTAAAACTTGCTTCAATGTATTTGATGTTTGAAGTCTATTACATATTTCTTACAAACATAAAAATATCTCAATGGAGAACATATCTAGTATCAAAATTTGGATATATTTTAATAAGATGCTACCAAAGTCAATGATCTCTAAATTATCATGGATATTTCATTGGATAGTTCATCATAATAAATCTGATAAATTTATACTAAAAATATGAAATCTATATTATGATGGTTGTTTTTCTTAGACTGATGGATTTATTAAGTTACTAATTTTATGCATGTAATATAGAAAATACATGAAATAGAGAACAAACAAAAATACAATCATTGACAACCATAACATCACAAGATATTACTTGGAATTATGGGAATTTTGAGGTTAAGAAATGAGCCTCAAAACAAAAATTTTAGTAACAAAATTAAATTTAAAGGAACCAATAGGATTCATGATGATGATGTCATTCCTGGGGTAAATATTTTTGGAGAGAAAAGAAGAAACTGTTTTTTTTTAAACTTATCTCCTTATATGTTTTCTCAAATGTCAAGTGTAAACACTTGTTGGATGCAAAATTAAATTCCACATCCAAACAGTACCCGCTTTGCATACTTCTAATGAGACCTAGATAAATAAATAAATAAATACATGAAAAAAAAGTGTTCAACACTCAAATCCCAAATACACTATCATAGAGAGAAAAATTTCATTTGATTCAAAATGTGTATCTTAGGCTACTATAAAGAGAATTTTCATTTAAATCAAATATTTTCATTATTAAAACCCTCCCATCACTTTGCCTTTTGGTTGATGAAATTTTAATACAATCAATAAAATAAAATAAAATATAAAATATAATAAAATATAAATTCCATATTTCTAACTTGATTATTTTTTAAAAATTTCATACATACATTAAATAGGTCAATTTTGCATGCATTTCTCACACCAATCAAATCATATTACCAAATAAATTATTATATAGATAAAGAAGACATATTTTATGACCTTCAACAAGGATCCATGACATTAGAACAATTTGAACAAAGATTCCCATATTTATGTATGCATGCTAAGGGCCCAATTGATTGAGAGAAAGTGGATAGTTTCATAAGTAGGTTAGCGGAGCATATTAAAACAAAAATTAGAGTTTTGGACCTTGAAGCCCTTGCAAATATAGGGTACAAGGAAAACTTATGTGAATTAGATTTATTAAGAGGGTGAGAGTTGGAAAGGATATTAAAAGGGAGGATAAATGACTAAATCCAATGTAGAAAGAAAGCAAAGCACCAAACACTCAATTTTCCCCACTTTGAAGGAAAATTTCATCAAAAGGTGTAATTATCATAGGTCCAAATACACACCTCGCACATGAAAACTCAACTTACAAAATCAAGAAGCCAATGCTTCTACTCAACCAAATTTTCTCTTTGATGTTGAGTGAGAAATTGGATACAACACAAATATTCTATCCAATTTATCACTTACATAGATTTCCACTTGGGTCTACCCTACATAATAATACCATAATTCAACAAAAAATTCAACATAGGTTTATTAAACATGCTAAAAATTAATGCATCGTGTAATACCCTCTGTTTCCACTATTAAATTATAATATGTCAAATCGTGTATTGTTTGTATGATGTTATTTGTGTGATATTATTTAAACCAGGTGGCCTAAGTGAAATTACCAAACATATAATTAAGTTAAATGCATTGAAAATATAATTAATATGGTGCACAAGGTTAGGTCTTGACTAGTGACTATGTATAAATCCAATTCCGGGCTAGAATTATGGTGTGGTTGTTATGTTTCTATAGTGTTCGTATTTTATGTAAAAGCACAAAGAAAATGTAATTCCTATAATTTGATCATATCCCCAAAAAATATTTAATGATAACCCTAAAGATATAATATTTATTTCTGATGCTTCCTTACCAATGTTTCCCATCTATATTTCACTTTTGTCTCCTTTGAAATTTTTCCCATGCCTCTTGGGAATAATGAAATATGCATGAAAGATAAGTATGTATTGTGAAAATTATTTGGGTGAATGTATTATTCACCATTATCCATCGATCACTCTTCCATTCTCTAGGAAAAATTTCCTCAACCATGGGAATTATATATTCTCTTATTGAAATATTCTTCTTCCACTCCTTGTTCATGACTAAAAATCTATGAAAAAATGGATGTTATGGTTGTAATGGAAAGAGAACCCCATGCACTCATGGTTGGAAGAGAATGTGAAGATCGGGGGAATTATTAATAAGTATGTGAGATGAAATGTGATGGTTTCAAGGGGACAATCCTCATTGGAATGTCCAAAACAACTAAAGTGAACACCATGAAAACTTGGAGCCTTGCTAGTGTTTCTCATGGATAATTTGAGCCAAGTGATATATTCAAGTTCATTTGAAGTTAGAAACCAATATTATTGAATTATGTTTCCCTTTAGTAGAGTGTAATAAGATCCCTCAAGTACTATGGATTAGAAAATGGAAATATATTCCTTGCATTGTGAAAGAGATGAGAATGCTTTAGTGGATTTATGCCTAGAGGAGGGCTTGGAGTGCTAGGTAGTGAGTAGAATGGAAATTTAATGATAGAGATGGCCTTGGTTGAACAATATTAGAGCCTTGTATTAGATTCCATCACTTTAATGGTGTCATGGTCTAGCTTGAGGGTGAAATTCATGGCCACTTCATATGACCGTGTAAAGGAATCACTCCTTAGAAATAGGTTTTGTGGGATTTCATTGATTGCATATAAGTATTCCTAATTATATTTCTATGGAGTGCTTTGTGTTTCTTAATTTTCTTGTGAGTCCATTATTCCTATTTATAAAAACATTTGCCTATGAATTAAAATTTATATTACTGTTGAATGTATAATTTCAATTTGAGTGCCCTAATGGCCAAGGCAAGTATTTAGGTACATCACAAATCATATAATTCATTATGGTCCTATTGACAGTGTTGGATACCACCAACATACAAGGGGTCTCCCCGATGTGATGTTCCAATTAGACCTCACATTGTTTGGAGTAGGAGACCCTTCCAGAGTATCGACTTGACCTCCATAACTGTAAGGTTCACCTTGGTTTCAGTGAATAATAGAAGAGATTATATATATTACCCCTGAACAAGCAAGTAATTCGACATTGTGAAACATTTATTGCAATGTGTAAAAGGATACTTTCATGGGGGGAGGGGGGAGGGGAGAGACAAAAGTGAGCCTCTAGAAGGAAGTAATAATACTAACCTAAGAGAGAAACATGAGCAAAGAAAGATTCATTAGTTATCTAGTGAAATAGTTCACATAGACACACCAATCATTAAAACACATATAACACACCTTTAACAAGTTATGTACCAAGGCCACCAAAATAGTTAAATTTCCTTAGTACACATGAATGAAACATATATAGAAAACATATAAAGAATAGTCCTAAGATATTCACAATACATGCACGAAAATGTGTTGGCTCATCGAGCTTTAATTATAAAGTGAAATATCGAAGTAGACAATTACATTGGTGAGGAACTAGTTCTAGTAGTGGAACTTGAAGTCACTTATTGCTTCTCCAAAGAATAGTTTTGTCTCCTATTCCAAGTAGAGAAGCCAAGACTAGCTCTCCAAAGCTTAAGCCTCCAAAAAAAGTTGTTGCTTGAGTTATGAGGTTGCTTTTATAACAAGAGGAATGACATTTCATCAACCCTTGACTCTTGGTCTACCCTCGTGACTCTTGGAATTATAATATGTCCTTTAGACTTCTAAATAAAACTTAAACTTATAATGACCTTTGGAATTCTCTATGTGATATAGCCGTAGCTGCAAATTAACTTATTGTTACACCATTTTTTGGTCATCTAACCTGTTACTATTAGATGGACGTAAGTACACCATGTAGTAAAATTGCTTTCACTATGAAAAATAACTTAGTAAACCACCTTTATTAAGTTGTTTATGGTCTAAACAGGAAAACCCATGAGGAGATATTAAATAAATCCACATTTGTTTGATTTTCCTCAAGGAATAATTAGTTAAACAATAGTTTAATTAATATTCCTGGTCATATTTAACCCAAAACAGGAAAATTAATTAGATAAATTGTTATTTATCTTATTATTTTCTAGGAATGAGTATTTAAACCTTATTTAAATAATGTTCCTTGTTAAATTTAACTAAATCGCTCATAAATAATTAAATAAATCATTATTTATTTGATTATTACTCAACCACATCCTTAAAATAATAAATAAATTATTTATTTATTTATTATTTACAAATAAAGGGATTTGACCCAAGTCAAATTATTTTTCCCTCCAACAAATATAATAAAGCATTCCATAAAAGTTGGATCTTGATTTGGTTAATAATATTTTAATTATGCACCAATATCTAGACTAACTCAATATTTTTTTATAAATAGAAGGGTTTTTCCATTCATTCACTACCTTTTGTTGCCTAAAGATCACTCTCGATCTATACTTTTGGTCTGAATTTGATCCACCATCATTGTCATATTTTTCTTGTGAGCTCCCTTTGAGTTCCATTTTTGTTTGGGTTTTCTACACCATCAAGAGAGAGAAATTTTAGAACTGAAGTGTTGAGGACTTACAAGAACCCATCCCATTGAGGAGAATTGGTAACATCCTTCTATGTTTTCCTCCCAGGTGCCATTAATACAAAATTCATTCAACATATTCTTGTCTTGTCTATTGGATGCATTGAGCAACTCTTGTTTTTATTTACTGCTTAATGTCTTTTAATGCATAGATCTATTGCAACATTTATCTTGGTCACTTAATTGCAGATCTAAAGACATTGGCAGCCATATTTGCTGTTAGGGCTGTTTTTAATGCACAACTAAAGTGGTCTTTTTTCGTACACTTGCGATTAAGATTCATACTAACAACTGGTGACTCCACATGGGTTTACGATTATGACCTCTGTCGTTTTTCAGATCCCTGCATATCCAGCTGCTTCAAACCCTAGGATTTCTCTTCAGCTTCTTGTTTTTCTTTTATTGATGTTGTTTTTAACCCATAAAACCCTAAAACATTAAAAATTCTAACTTCCGTGTGTTTTCAGACCTATTGCGCAGATGACAGACATCAGCTGCAACTGAGACGACACATTTTGCTGAAACCTGCTCCCGAGAGTGCCGGAAGTGCAGGTCACACTTTTTGGGCCAAAGAATGTGACCTAAACCTCAAGTGCATAGAAAATAGGCTTAAAAATGCGACCTCTACATAAATCAGGTCAGAAAATGCGACGTGGACGTTTTGCGGGAGTTTTTCTGAAAGTTTTCTGGGTTTGTTTGGGCCTTTGTTTAGGGTTGTCTAACCTCCGCCTATACCCATTTTGGACCTATACTTGTTCTGGTTTACTCATCTAAGGGGGAACCTATCCATTTAGGGCTTCAGTACCCTCCACATTTTGTGGAAGAGTTTTAGCGGCTGTAGGTTGTCTGAAATTTTCAGAGTGTTTAGCAATTTTTCATATCTGATACCTTACCCTTAGATCCACTTCAGATTGGCTATTTATCCATCCAAAACACCTCCTTTTATTTTTGTTTTGGTTTTCCTCTAGGGTCCCCTCTGCTTCCCTCCAGGTTATAGCCTTTCACCACCTCATTTACATCAATTTTTCCTCTGATTTTTTGCTGTTTTTCTGCACCTATTTCTAGCAGATCTAACCTTTAGATCCCTGTCCCTCCCGAATTTACATCTATTGGATATTTTGGTGTGTTTTTACTAGTTTTTTGCCCACCTACAGACTACTTGTTGAGAGGCCTGCCTCCTTGGGTTTAGATTATTGCATTATTAGTTGTTTATTTTCTGTTATTTCAGTTTCATATACTGTTATCTGCAGGTTTATTTACAGTTATACAACATGCTTTTTATTTTTCTCTAAAAATGTATGGGTTTAAAAATTAAAATCTATACCTTATCACACACACCCTAAGTGAAGAAGAGCTTGGTTAACATTGCCAAGCAAATACTTTAAAACATTGAAATCAATTGATCTTGCACCTCTCTGCCCTTGTTTCGACATTGTAATCAGTTGACCCTGCACCTCTCCACCCTTGTTGGTCTCTCTTCCCTTTGTGTCGTGTTTGTGCCATCATAATTACGCCACCAAGGCATTTATCTCGGAGACTTCTTGGCCTTCATCCTCAGTTTTCGGTAGGAAGACTTACTCCTCCACATAGGATTCGAGTTAGTCCTCCACCGAGTCCGCACTCTGACTCCTCTTCCGGTTCATTGGGTTCCCCTTCTGGTTTCGCCCCTAGTTCTCCCCCTATCACCTTCACCATGTCTGGTTTGGACCTAACGTTGGTGGTAGTCCTGGCCCTAATGCCAAGAATACTACTAGTGGGACCACAACAGGAACTACCCTGACTTCTCCCTTGCTCCCTTATATGGCGGGCCTCAGTCTTCCCAATTTTAACCACTTGATCAATGAACCTATACACCTTGACACTAGTTGGCCTGCTATGACGACCAAGCTCCCTTCCGACATCCCCAAGTTTGAAGGCCTTGCTAGAGAAGATCCTACAAATCATGTTCGATCTTTCCACATGTTGTGTTCGTCTAACTCCATTACTGATGACTCTATCCGTCTTCAGTTGTTCCAACATATGCTTACATGCGAAGCTTCTAAGTGGTATGTTGATCAGGCCTCATCCTCTCATACCACCTTTGCAGCTCTTGCCCGAGATTTTTTGTCTTATTTCCTGCTTCCCCTTTGTTATGACACTGGTACCGAAATTTTGACCTCTTTCCGTCAATCATTTGCGACCCGCCTATCCGATCATGTCGAGGAATGGCAGAGAAGAAAGAGCCTATGTCGAGCCCCTACCTTCGAAGACCGTGTCTACATGGACTAGTTCCTTAGATCTCTCTTGCTTGCTATCGGCAAAGATTATGCATTGTATTTCCCTCAAACCGAAGAACTCGCTCTCCAAATTGCGTTAAAATATGACCCGATCTACGCTCAGTCGGGTTATGTTTATACTGTTCTACATGATCTTCCTAGATCCAGTGGTGCCAACGTACAGGGGGCATCTCATGTCATCAACAGTATCATTGGAGCTCTCTCTTATCCATTACCCTCAGCCTCCCATGGGCTATGGTTTTCCTCAGGGGGGGTCAGCATGCCCTGCACTTTTCCCCCTCCCGGTAGCATGTATCCAGGATACGGCATGCCTCCTCCTTTTTCCCAACCTCCTATTTACCACAATGTTATCCAACCTCCTTATTATCCGTATCCATAGCTTGGTGCTCTAGCTCCTCCAACATTAGCACCTCCCCCTCCCTTTCCTTCTCAACCCCCGCAACAGCAGCCATCGCCTCCTCAGGGGCAGGTGTATGCATAGCAGGGCGTGAATAATCCTCCTCCCTCCAAAAATAAGAGGAAAGGCACTCAAAATAAATTTTCTCCCAGTAATCCTGGACCTAATCCTCAAAATAATGCACCTAACACTGCTAACCAGCAACAGGGCACTCAGCCCAAGTAGGACAGGCTTGTTCGCATGAACAAGCCTTGTTCTTGTTGTGTTGTTTATGGTCATTACACACATGATTGTCCTCTTTTACAACAGATGAAGCAGATGTGGGAGTCTCAAGCAACATTGCGAGGACAACAAGCCTCCCCTTCCATCCCTCCCAGTGCTGTGCCTAGTGAGCCGGCTGTGTTTACTAATCCTTTCCCTCAGCAAGGATTTGTGGCTACCCAACCACCTGAAGGTCAGGTTGCCACTCAACCTCCTCCATCTGGTACCTCCGATTACCAGATTCTCATGATGAACTTTGACCAACCTATAATCGTAGATATCAAACTTCAGACTCGGTCCTGTCAGTACAACAAGCCTCCCATTACGTTTGTCCCCGAGCCACCTCCTTTGGGTTCTACAGAGCCTCTTTCGACATCTAATGGTCCTTTGCAGATCCCTCAGCCTAAGGCGGAGGTTCATACCAAGGTCCCTAAGGGACCACTATGCCGAAATGATGCTTCTGGAAAAGCTGCCCAGTTGTATAGTATAGTAGATGATTTGGTGCAATCTCTTGTTGCCATTTCAATGCTGGAACTCCTCCAGTCATGCCCTTCACAATGAAAATCTCTCCTATATTCCATGGGTGTTGTAAATCCTTCCGATGATTGCTTGATTGTCTTCAATTTTTACCAGTCAGAGCATCCTCCTCTCCCTACTTCCGTTGCCTTCCAAATCCTAGTCAATATCGGGAACACCAACATTTCCCAATGTATCATTGATTAGGGGGCATCCACCTATTTGATGTTTGCTTCGGTTTGGAAGCAACTCAGATCACCTGAGTTGGCTCCTTCCACGATCACTCTCCAAGCATGGGATGGTTACGCCTCCCATCCCATTGGCCTATTCCGTAATTTTCCTATTACTCTTGCGAGCAAGACTATTTGCGTTGACGTAGAAGTCATTGATGCCCCCTGAGATTACAACATTCTATTGGGTCATAGCTACACTTATGCGATGTCTACTGTCCCATCTACGGTTCATCGCAAGATGTCCTTCCCTCATAATGGAAAGATAGTCACCATTGACCAGTTGACATATTACGAACTTAAGTCACAGACCTCCCTTGAGTCTATTATCTCTTCGGTGGCCAATAAGAAAAATGTGGATCCATTGACCAGTGTCTCACCCGGAGTTTACAAAGACTCCTATTTGCTTGGTACATTCCCTAGTCTTCCTCCTCCTATATTTGATCCTAGCTCATCGAATGTTTGCATGATGCAATCGTCTCGGGCTTCCCTCAAGTGGTCCGCTTCGGCTATTCAGCAGCCTCGCCCTCCGCAACCTACTCCTAGCCCTTCGATTCAGCCTTCTAGACGCCCTCCTCCTGACCCTTCACCTACAACTGGTGTCCATGAGCCTCTCTACCCTCCTGGAACAATTCCTCCAAGCCTTAACCATCTTGGAGCCGTCCCGCCTGGCCATTACCCCTCCGGTCAGATATCGTTCCTAGCTCCCCTTCCTAGAGTGTACATGGTACCTGTCATGGCTATCCTCTCTCTTCCTAACCTGACCCTGGGGATTCCTGTTTGGTATCTTGATCCTCCAGCCGCCACCTTGCCTGATCAACCCAAACCTTATATTGATTTGATCCTTGGTCAACTGGTCCACATGACTTCTCCCGCTGCTACAGTGCCTCAGCCATCTCAACAGGAACCCTCTCCTGTTGCAACCATTTCGGGTAAGAAGGGAAAAGCTTGCAAGAGGGCATCAAAAGACAAGGTTGCCCCGAATATCCCTTCTCCTCCTTCACCTCCAAAGCCTTGTGCTTTGTGTGATGTCATCGATCATGCCACCCATACCTGTCCTGAGTTGCCCCGTCTCAAGCCCATGGTTAATGTTGCATTCCCTGAGTCTATGATCCCTGAAGCCTAGGTTTCTTCCTTGACTATAGACAAGAACCCTAAAAATATTCACACCAACCAACCCTGTCCTTTGTGTGATCTCCATGGACATTATTCCCACCACTGTCGCTGCCTCACGCATTACCGCGCCTCTTTGGAGGTAGTTCGGGAGTACGAGATTGAACAGAACCAGTCCGCCTATCCCGTCCTTGCGTAGTATGCTTCGGGCCAGCCTGAGGATTTACTTTCTCCCATTGAAATTCCCCCTCCTGATGTCAAGATCATGGAGCTTGCGGCCACCATCCTCTACCTATCATCATCCATGAGACCCTCGGTGGAAGCTCCCTCTGAATCTTCCCCTGTTGTTTCGCTTGAACTCCCTTTAGTGATCACCCTAGGCTCAACATCAGTGGATCCCTTATCTTCTTGTTCTTCCGTCACCCCCGTGAAAATGCACATGTGAACCTTTCTTCTCATGATGATGAGTCAGGTAGCTTCACCACGTCATGTGGTCTCCCTTTCTCCAGTCACTCCATCTTCTATTGTGATGATGACATCATGGAAGCCTTGTCCACCCCTGACTTCATCTTTCCCACCCATAAGCGGGATGGCACCATCCATGTTTATGGTGAATTTTGCGGCCTGAGCACAAGCTACACCTCCGATAGCTCCCACACTCCATCTAACCGTTGGTGTGTGAGTAGTAGACATATTACCCAGATCAATCCCTCTCGCAGTGTGTGTTTGATTTCTACTTTGCGCTCAGGTTGCCAGCTTTGTTCAGCATCCTCCCATTTATTGTCTTGTGGCACCTTTCAGATGGACCTCCTATCCACACCTTATATCGGTTATGCTGATGGTGCAAGTCGCTACTCCCGGAATCTAGTGTCGGTAGGTTGGGCCATCTTTACCCCCTTGCATTCGCTTGTTCTCTCGAACGGTGTATGCATTGGTACTGCTACCAATAATCAGGCCGAATATGATGCAGTGTGAGGTTTATTAGCTGATGCACTCCCCCATCACATCCTCCACCTTAATTTTTGTTTAGATTCCCCGCTTCTTGTCATGTAGTTGAATGGTGTTTATTGTGTGCATAATCCTATCCTTTTTTGAAGATATTTACGAGTGGATATTTTGATGCAGGAATTTGAAATCATTACATTCAGTCATGTACCTAGAGCACAAAATCACTATGTAGATAGCATTGCAAGCAATATTATATATTGGAATTTAGCACACACATTTAACACAAGACAATAACATAAAACCATCAAAATGATGCATATCCATAATATGTGTTGTATAAAATGTTTTAGAGTCCATCAAATCTAATACATATGACATGTCCATAGCATATTACAAAAACTAAAAACTGGGGGCACCACCTACCCCTACACGCTAATCACTATATGGAGGATCCTTAGCCAATGGATCTACTCCTGCAGCTCATAGATCGTGCATCCCCTGTCCGGCCATCGCCATGCGCCGCATGACCCCTTGCCACTTCGAGGGTAGACCAATACATGGCTCTATGTACTGGTCATCTAAGTCTTGCTAGCCACACTCTGAAACACTGGTCAGAACCCTCTCACATCTATGACGGATGTCCTCTAGGAAGGCTACCACATCCTCATTTTGTGGTGCCCTCGATCCACTAGGTCCTACAGCCCCCGATACTGCAGGCCGTCCCATATACCTGACTAGTTTTACCGGTGCTGTATCTGCATACCAAAAGTGAAAGAATCAGTACCATATACAATATTCTGAAACTTTACAATGCACATACAAGATTAGAATTTTGTCACTTACCGTCGGGCCCCCATACTCTACCAGGCGGCAGTGGCAAGTCCGGGTCCCCACGATAACTCATCCCACTATAGGGATAGTTGTCTATGTACAATGGCATCTGATCCCAATGAGAAAGGAACTTGAGTCAGAACACCAGTCTGACTGCCCCACCTCCTCCTTTGCATAGTAGTCACCCCCACCAGCACATCCTGGGCTCCCTCGAGCCCCCATCCTAGACCTGTATACGAGGTCGAAGTGTTGAGATCTTCTCAAAGAAGAGCGAGCACAACACTATCCCATATGCATAGTCATGGTTCACTTTTCGCTTTCATAGCGACAACTGTTGTTTCAACAACGACAACATCATCTGGGCCCACCCATAGTAGGTCCCACTCAACACACTCTCCACAAGCATCATCTGCCCTCCAGTGATGTGGTGGAGTGCCTGGTTGCCCAGGATCCACAACACTGCTGTGGCCACAACAAAGGTCTCTAACCTCTCTAGATCCCCGATGGGTATCCGTGTCCCTTTGACATAGAGACTTGGTCAACAATGGCACTCTACAAACTCCATGATGTTTTTCCCTCGCGGTAACACTAACTGAGTATTCCCGACCATCCCAAGTGGTGGGAGACCAGTCAGGAAACATATATCCTAGACCGTCAACTCGATCCGGTGCCTCTGCACTTGTTATGAAGGTAAGTCCTCTCTGTGGACAGAGATGATCCCTCTAGCCGTAGGGTGGGTCTAGTAATAAAATGACATGCTAAAGTGTTGCTTCCTAGTTAATGAATGAACAAAAGACATGGTAGATTGACCTACCTTGAATCCAACGTTGTCGATGTTGCAGAAAGAGTAGTGGCCTCTCACTCCTGCCTTGGAAAATCATGATCCTTTTGCTGTCACGCTCAGATACCTGCACATAGGACAAAAAAAAGAACAAAATATGACAGAATAGTTTCACTCACAACTATTAGCTAGTCAAAGAGGGATAAACATATCGCATCAAATAAACATCATAACACAATAGTTGAACCAACCAGTAGTCATATATATTAATGAGTAGAAGGAAGAGTACAACCAATGCTTTGACGTTGCAGTCTCCTCCAGCGGGGTTCAGACGAAGCGCGTCTCAAATGTTGATCAGGGAATTCGAACTCAAGCTCTCTTAGAATTCATCGACTCGAGCTCTCTCAACACAATATTTCTTACTCTATCTTCTCTAGAATATTAGCTATAGTATAATTCTCCTATTTCATGTATTCAGTCGTTCAGCTAGCCTCTACTAAAAGAGATAGTTTCTTATATAGAGGAAAGGGATGAGGTTGGGATCCCTACAAAGGTGGGAGGGAGTCCTATCCTTTATGAGAGTTCCAAGGGAGGTGGAAACTACTAACTAAAGGAAGGAGTCCGTGGTTGTTTCAGTTCAACCACTCTTAATGACTCATCCTCGAGGTGGTTGGAATGGAACCTCTGCCTTTATTTTAAAAAAAAATTTCATAAAAAACTTGGCGCGGGTGTCTAACTGGCACAAAGTGCCAAGTGGCGTGGGCTAAGTGTTAAATTTCTTGGTCGGCGCGAGGGTGTAACGGGCTACTCGCGCCAAGGCAAAAATATGGATTTTCACAGCTCTGCTTAGGGAAATGTCAACAAGAAGAATGTTGCTTTCATCAAAAGGGATGCAAGGATGGTATTTGAAAAGCATGACACTGCTTATTGGTCACAGGAAAGACCCTCCAATGTGCGAGTTGGGGATTGCAGGGATAGTGACAAAATGTTGTGTAATAGATGCCCCCTAAAGCATGAAGTCTGAGAGAGAGGGAGGGGTGAAATGCTTTATGAGAACACGTTCGAACCAAACATCACTGTCAGAAGACCTGCAATTACAAATACAACTGATATCTGTGATACATGAATCATGTGGCATGGGCGCATCCATCCATAATAGAGTACATAAAAACTGAGATCTGAGGTATGGACACAACCATCCAGTAGGAAGGATCAATAAATAGACTCAGGTATGTTCGCATCCATACAATCAAGAGAGTCATGCAATAAGTCATAATAATCCACAAAAATCTGTAGCTTGGGGTTTATTTAGACAAAACCCAAGGTCTTGCGCTCCATCTTGACCTGAATATGTACAATTTCGAGCATGCAAATATATGAACTGAAGTCGAACATGCAGGAAAATCGTCTGATTACCAGCCAAAGATGAATGTTGTTAACAGATGCAAGAGAAACCACCAATGATGATGATGGCCCTCAAGGTAAAGAAAGGTACAATCTACAGAATGTGAAAAATGATCTGATGTCGAACATTTGCAAAATCACTCGATCAAAGGCCAATGATGTGAACCTTGCATCGAATGTGAAAAACCTACCACTGAGGCATGCAGGCTCCAAGGTACCAAAAGGGAGTCTCTAGATCTAATTCCTGGATAATGAGCTGAATTTGACATGAATTGATCTGGTTGAAGGAGGGACATATTGTTTCCCACATCATCGACACGAGACAGAGGAACATGATGAAAGTGGATCAGGACCAACAAGAGATCAGAGGAAGGTTGACAACTGCAGAGTCAAACTTCTCTTGAACATATCAACAACATGACACTGGATTTGGCAGTATTTGACATTAAAGGATATGAGGTCATGATGACGTGGAAAAGAGCAGATGAGAGGTCAAAAAATATTACCCAAACCCATGAAGGCAAAAATGACGAAATGAGATGTCCCCAACCTAACACAAATGAAGACAAATTCCATCTTCAAGAGCGACATACTGCCCACATAACTAAAACTTGGTTCCATTTTCACCCACCATTTCTGGCGAGTACCCCAATTATTTTTTTAAAACAAGCTTGAAGGGGATAGCATATGCTTGCACTGTAAGTTTGTCCTTCGGACAAATACAACCTAGTACATTTCATGAGCCCTAGGAAGGAGGAACTCGAATAATGTCGTGGTGATGAAGTCTGATGTCGTTAGGGTTGAACGAGTCTGACAAAGGAAGAACTCGACATCTTTTCATGTTTTAGAGAGTTTGAAAAGAAGGCAGAAAAGAAAACACCATCAGTCCCTTTTCGTAGATAGTCTCACAAATTCAAAAAGGTAGAAAATTGTGTCTGAGAGAACCTCTTAGTCGCGATAGGCTAAGGTATTCCTTTTTCGTAAATAATCCATTCCAGCCTGAAAAAGGGTTAAATGTATACTGGGTAGATATCGTTTCGCAGCCATTTAACAAGTTCAAAAAGACAAGAATCTCGACAATATTTTCAATTTTAGAGAGTCAGAAAAGAGCTGAAAGATGACTCCAGTAGTGACTTTTTCGTGTTTTTACCGAGTCCGAAAAATTATAAAATATAACTCGTTACTTCATCATTGTCGCATGAAAAACCTGTTGCTGCACAAGAGACATGTGTAAAACCCATTTCTTGAAAATAATATAGTAAAATAATCGAAAAACATGCCTTAAAACCTAATTAGGGTTGTGAAAAAGTTATAAAATGCCAAAAATGGTAAAAATAATTATTTTTCACTTTTTACCTCTTGTGGAGCAATAGTTACCAATCTCACTGTGCAATCTTGCGGTGACGATAGCGGCCAATCCAGCAAATCAATCACAAATTCGTCAACTCCCAGTAAGAGCCGAGATCCCTCTCATTATTTTAAGTCATTTCTTGCTTCCTGCAATTGTCAATTTCGAATTTTTGGGGAGGAAATGTAAAAATTAGGGCTTCACGGTTGGCGTGGGTTTCGAGCACGGAGTCGCGCCAACCGCCCGATTTTTTACACTAGGGCGCGCCCATTGGCACGACTATTTTGGAAACAATCGCGCCAATGGCGCAAACCATTTATAGGCAAAATGTGGATCAAATACCCCAATTATTTACATATTTAAGGGTCAAAATTGACTAATACCACTCATATGAATGTGTTTGCAGGTAGAAAGAGGAAAAATGGTCATTGAATGGAAAGAACGGGAACATAGCGAAGAAGATGAGCTAGCCATGGAAAATGAAAGAGTCATGGAAGCTCTCAGAAACTGTGGTTTGAAAAAATTCTTCCTAACGCCATGTCTCCAAGTCCAACCAGAGTTATTATAGCATCTGGTCAGCATTTGGGATGAAAATCAAGATAAGTTCATCCTTTGGGATCAAGAAATTGAGATTGATGTCTCTGACGTGTATTTCATCACAGGATTATCGCGGAGGGGAGAAGCACCAATCTTAACCGGCACCCATCCCTGCATGGAAAACATGACCATGGTGATAGACAGGGTATGTCCAAGAGCAAGGAAGGGATCAGGTAGTGGGAAAGTTGATATAAAAAATATCCCATATTTGACACTACATGTGGTGCAGCATACCATCACATGGGCTATGGGATCAAAAGCACCACATGAAGCAACAAAGACACAGTTGCTTCTTGTTGTAGACTGCATGGCACCGACCATCTACAACTAGGCAGAGGCCGCGACCATAAACATGAAACACCAACTAACCAAATGCAAGAAGACCAAACTGAAACAATTTGGTTATGGATCTATTCTGGTATCATTATTCTTGGAATGACTATCCATTTTTCAGTGACAAGAGGTTATAGTCCTGACACCACTAGCGAGAGAACCATGGATGGCTCGATGGGCAACTTTGATGCCAAGGGTAGGGGGCAGTCAACAGATGTCCTGAAGACTGGAATTATTCTATTGGCTTTGACGACAATTGATTGTTGTGGAGGATTGGCCCTACTCTGGTACATATTTCACGGATGATCTAGACCTCCCACTCCCAGAGGGAGAAGATTGGGATGAAGATTTAGGTGAGATTCAATTTGAAAGTCTTATGAGTATTATGATTTTTTATTTATGCATGTTCTAACATTAAATCCATGTAATTGCAGATGTTGGCCTAGAGAGACCTGCCAACATGTCACTAATAGCGAGGTGAATACGTTGCGATTTCGACCCTCAAGGCGAGGGTGGCGAGGAAGATGAAATAGTGTGCAACCTGGAGGGGATCACACGAGGAGTTCCAGATTATTCACTTTTTGATGATGTTCCTCGTGCCTACCAGAGACATATCATAGGGGTGCCCAGCCGAATTCACCGCTTGTTGAGGCAGCTAGTACAGGCCATGACATGTTATCACAAACATCATGCTGATTAGACACCTAGGTTTTATTTTATCTGCATATTTTGAGAGACATGATGTCTCGGGATGTAACAGAAACACACATGTATTTTTTGAAGTTATGATGTATACGGTTGAAAACATGCGATATATATATACATCTATTTCCCTACATGGATCTTTTACATATGATGATGCTTTTACAAATTATGCAAATGTCTATATAATACAATGTTAGCCATTGTATCAGTTAATGTGTTCATTCGTCTGGGATTATGTTGATAGGTAATGAAATCAAAATGTATTTCCAACAAACGAATACATAAATACAATCTTAGAATGTGTGGATTTATAACTGAATAATTATTATTGAGTTGTAGAACGACAAGCTGTGAATCTAGATTTACAAGCAATGTGCATATGCTGAGGTTGATTTCCTTGGTTAATAGCTCAATCATAGTGCTATACTCAGTGACATTGTTTGTAGTTTGTCCTAGACAAATACCTTGTAGATCTATCAAATCACCAGAAGGATCATAAATTACCCAGGTTGCTGAAGAAAAATTCCTGGTATTGCGAGAAGCACCATCCGCGAAACCGACATAAGGGGTAATAGACACCTGCACAATAAGAAAGACCCAATAAGCAGGAAAACACTCACAAAGCACCCAAACCAGAAAAAATGTACAAAAAATGAAAACAACACCTATGCACACCTATTACACATGAATGGCTCACGCATAATATTTTTTGAGATACAACCCATTTATGGGTTGTTCAAGTGGATGACCTTCGTAGTCAATTAGCTCATAGGCCCCATTCTGCAACACACGTTTAACAATGTAGGGTCCATGCCTCATAGGTTGAAATTTACCTGCCCCCAGCTTATCACGAGCTTGGTCATACAGGAGGACGATATCTCCTTCAACGAAAGAACGAGGGGAAACTGATTGATCAAAATGAGCTTTGACCCGCTTTTTCTATGCTTCAATAACGAGAGCAACAAAGAGATGGGTTTCATCCAGCCTTTCTAAATAAAGGAGATGCTCTTCTTCTGGCGAAGTATTCAGAAGTAATTCAACAACCAACTTGAGCGAAGGTATTTCACATTCAATCGGAAGAGTATCTTCCAGGCCATAAACTAACTGGAAAGGAGTGAACCTGGTTGCATTCTTAACTGAGGTTCGGTATTCCCAAAGAGCCGAAAATAACATGAGATTCCAATTTGATTTGTGGATCCCAATTGTTCGTTGAAGCATCGTGACAATAACTTTGTTCATAGCTTCAACCTGGCCATTGGCTTGAGGGTAGTACGACGTTGAGCTGTCGTGACACAGACCCAACTTAGAAGTCAACTCTGCCACCATATAATGCCGAAAATGGGAACCATGATTGGTAATGATCACCTGAAGGACACCAAACCTAGCAATAATGTGATTGAACATGAACTAAGCAGTTGTCTTACCATTAGCGACAAGTGTAGGCATTGCTTCGACCCATTTGGTGAAGTAGTCCATGGCTACAATAATATAAGCATGCCCCCCGGCCGAGTTAGGGTTACATGTCATAAAATCGATGCCCCACTTCGCAAAGGGACCAATGGTAATTACAAGATGAAGAGGAATGGGTGGTGCACACAACTTGTGTTGATAAATTTGGCAATCATGGCATTTACGAACTGCTACAATACAATCTTTGAAAATAGAAGGCCAAAAATACCCAGCACGAAGAATCTTCTGTGAAGTAGCATAACCAGACATGTAACTGCCACATGCGCCACTGTGACAATCATTCAGAGCTTTCTCAGCTTCCTCGAGAGTGAAACATCGCTGGAGTATGGAATCAACCCCAATACGATAGAGATTATCTCCAACTATACGATAAGGTTGCGACTAATGGCGGATGTGTCGGTAGGCATCCTTCATCAACTCAGATCTAAAATATGAAGTTTGGAGATAGATGATGATATCACCATACCATGGATCGAGGGTGCTAATCAATAAAAGCGAATCATCTGGAATGATGTCCTCAGAACGAGAAGGAGCAGAGTTGGAAGGGAGAGAACAAAGTAAATCAGCAAAGACCAATGATTTCTTAGATTTGGCAGCAGTAAATTCCAAATCTAACTCTTGGAGGATGACAATCCACTTTGAGTATTCCCCTCCCCAGCAATTTTTGAGACAATATGTAGGTCATGGGGTTGGATTCATAAATCATCGTCACTGTAAGCAAAAGAATATAATGACAAAAATGTTGAACAGCAGCCAACGCTAACTTCTCGACGTGGGCATAATGTGTTTCAAGGTTGAGAAGGTTACGAGACAAGTAATAAATAACATGCTCATGACCGTCATCATCGTCTTGTACCAAAACCATGGCAATCGTGCTGAAATTGGCAGCCAAATAAAGGGAAAAATCACGATGATAATTTGGAGGGCGGAGGAGAGGAGCATTGAATTTTTTTTTTTTCAACGCATTGAAATATTTCTGAGTGATCTCATCCCAGTAAAAAGGAACACCCTACTTTAAAAATCATGTGAATCCTTTAGCTACTTCGGCATAGTTAGGTATAAAACGACGAAGAAAATTAGCTTTCCCTTGTAAACTCTGCAACTGATGCAATGAGGAAGGAGAGGGGAGATTGATAATAGCCTCAACCTTGAGAGGATCCAGGTGAATCCCATATTTGGAAATGATAAACCCCAAGAGTCTACTGGAATCGACACAGAAGACACACTTGTGCGGATTAAGTCGAATGTTATAGTTCCTACAACGAAGAAAAATCTGACGAAGATGGTCAGGATGATCCCTACGCTTAGGTGAATGAGTTGGAAGGTCATCCAAATAAGTTTGAATGATGTGATGAATATCATGAAAGGCATAAGGCATCGCATGCTGAAATGTGGCCCCGAAATTCTTCAAACCAAAGGGAAGCTTCTTATATGCAAAGGTACCCAAGGACAGATGAAGGCAGTCCTATGTTGATCAGTCGGGAGAATATTGATTTGATTATAACCCGAAAAACTGTCCATAAGGGAAAATATATCACTCTCGGCACAGTCCTCAATGATTTGATCAATGAAAGGAGTAGGATAATTATCCTTAGGACAAGCTCGATTGACATCAAGATAATCAACACAGACACGAATAGTGCCCTGTTTCTTGTCTACAGGAAAAATATTAGAAACCCATTCTGTCAAGGGAATCGGATAAATGAAACCAACTTTAAGAAGTTTTTCCACTTCGGCCTTAATGGCAACAACTTTCCCACGATGCACCAGACAAAGACGCTGACGAACAGGTTTCGACCCGGAGTAAGTAGGGATCTCATGTACCACAATGCTAGGATCAATGTCAGGCATTTCTTCGTAGGACCATGCAAAGACATCACAGAATTCGCGAAAAAGGCTAGTATAAACTTGTACTTCATCTGAAGAACAAGTAACCCCAATATGGATGTTCTCGATGATTCTTGGTTTAATGGAAATTTCGATAGGCATTGTCTGAGTGATGTTACTCAAGTTACCTTCTAAAAAAATTCATGGAATTGAACAGGTGTTTGAAGCGGAGGAGAAGGAACCTGAGAGGAAAAACTCTCAAGACAAGTAGACATGGCTCCAAGGCTTAGTAGAAATAAGGAATGATGATGACCATCATCCCACGGCAGATATTTGAGAGACAGGGTTTCCACGATAGCCTCATTGGAAGGAAACACTTATTTCAAAGGACCTGGTGAATTAAAATCACCAAGCCAAGGGGATTGAGAATAGATGTCAAGAGTCATGCTCGAAGGAGCAGAATCAAAGGATGAAGTGTCCGATGCAGCAATGAGTTCACAATAATCAATTTCAATCGGACTCAACGGCATCGAATCCCTGAACGAATCGATCTGTTCAGGTGAAGGGATAACCTAGGGATCATCGGTTCGAGAAATCATGTTGACCTGAATAGTATTCGGTGATGGAAAAGGGAAAACACCCATGAGGGAAAGATTCTTGAAAGGCCTGGTCCTATGCTCTCATAGGGAGTAGGAATCTTGTCCACATATGGAACGTTGTTCTAGAAGAAGAAGTGAAAAAAGACAATTGATCAACAGTAATAATCTTTCCTTCATATGGGAACTTCAAAACACGAAAGAGAGTGGACGGAACGCATAGCATGGCATGAGTCCAACTGCGACTGAGGAGAAGATTATAATTGAGTTTTGCATCAATGACTTCGACCTCGACATTGACTGTCTTCCCTTCTAACGTGATCGGTAAACTAGCGAGAACACCAAGAGGTTTAGATTCTCTTCCATCAAATGCTTCAAGGGAATTGGGTGATGAGGTAAGAGCTGGAGAACCAATGGATTGCCAACAAGTAGATGACATAACAAAGGTAGATGCACCCTTGTCCACGATGGCCCGATGAATATTCAAACCATTTATACCAACTTGAATGATGAGCGCAATTTGGTGTGGGAGTCGCGAGACGAAATTCTATAAATCAAAAGCAAGCAAGCTAGTATCGGTAGGATCAATCCCACCTATCACGGATAGAAAAGGCTTCCGTTGTGAAGGAAAACTATGAATTACTTCTAACATAGACATTCCAAATGACGCCTAAGCCAAATCCTCGACAATACTGTAATGTTGAGCAGCACGGGCGTTGGGATTGTACGAAGACTTGTGGAGCACACCTTTGGAAGGTGGTCACGCAACGGATTCGGTGCTAGGTCGTTCAATCTCAAGAGGGCCAGAAATAGGAGGAGGAGGAGGACCATCAACAATCTCTTTCCCTAATGATTGACGCGAACCAGAATAATCTTTTGATTGAGTAGAAGTAGAAACGGGTGCTAAACCGTTCATCATGAACACTTTTGAACCAGATGGAGCAGAGGATTGAGGGTGCTCTACCATCTGAGTCTGTTGGGGGAAAGGTTCTTTAAGAACGAAAGGAGCTCCTTGGGTGCCTTTGAGCAATCGACTCACTTCAAACCATCGAGGATAGTCTTTGGTGAAGTTCTCATCATCACAAATAAAACAAGGATACTTCGATTTGCGTTGAGAACTATCAACAGAACGAGGTTTCGGAGAATCCTGTTCTGGGGCATTGGATTTTTCCTTACCTTTACCCTTCTTCTTACCTTTGGAAGTGTTATCTATAGGATTGGCTTGAGCAACATTCACTTCTGCAGGTGTGCTAGAATTCGAAGTTGACTGAGAAGCTACATTATTGAAAGAAGTAGATTTATGCTTCCCAGAGTTAGATGAAGGAGACTTCTGAGAAGTCTGTGATATGGAACCAATAATACCATCAATGGATGAAGTTGCTGATGGTTTAGAAGTTCTTGGTAAAGGAGCATCAAACAAGATATCATATAATGCGCCAGACTGAGAGTACACGAGATCAAGGTCTGGGCGTATGCAATGGCTTGTTCCTTGGTTACACATGCCCCCATAGCAATGTCTTTGGAAATTTGATTGACAAAGGAGGTAGTGAACCAATGAGACAGAAGCTGATCAGGTATCTCAAATTTGATCATGTGACGATGACACTGCCACTCATGAATATGATCCGAGATATGAGTAGCTCGGTCTTGTTTCAATGAAGTGAGGAGATGCGTCCCGGTCTCATAGCGGATCGGTAACTGAAAATGTGTAAGGAATGCCATGGCCAAAGAATTGAAATCTTGGAAAACTTCACGAGACAGCTCAACGTACCACTTTGCAGCGACACCAGTAAGAGTTCGTTGGAAAAGAAGAAGATGAATTGAATCTTCAACCCAAGAGTTAGAAGAACACCAAAAGTGGTAAGTCATCACATGCGTTTGGGGGTCTTCACCAAGTTTACCCTCAAATTTAGGATAATCACCAGGAATCTTGGTCAGAACCGGAGGCCAATATGGATTATGAAGAATAGGATCATTCGTCAACTTCGACACATCGGGTAATTTCAATGTAGCAAGAAACGGTAATTGAGTATTGAAAGTCATCGGAGGTCTTTGATAAGGACCTGTTTGTACATTGTACCCAATCCGAGTGGGATTATTTCCCCATATATTCTGCCCCGAAGGGTTTGGATCATAGGGATTGAAAACAGGATAATTCAGTTGATACTAGGATTGAGGATCACGATATTGAGTCGAAGCAAACGACTGAGGTCCTTACTGAGTAGCATAAGGATTTTGCTGCGGAATGTAAGTATGAATTTGAGGTTGCTGACACACAGGTTGTTTTTGAGGGTAAGGAATATGGGGTGCACCATATACTGGTTGATTTTGAGGGTACAGAATTTGGGGTGCACTATATATCGGTTGATAGGAAACTTGAGGGTAATAGGCGCCCTGCGGCTGCGCAGGTTGACCTTGCGGAGCAGGTTGAGCAGGCTACTGAGCAGGGTAAATAGGTAAAACTGACTGCGGAAACGAAGGAATCTGCTGGTGGGTAGGTTGCAACGGTTGCTGAGCTGGTTGAACCGGCTGTTGAAATGGTTGTTGAGGGCCACCAGGTTGACCTTGTTGGAAAGTTTGGCCTAATGGTTGTGACGGAACAGGTTGTCCCTGATGACCGAGTTGACCTGGAGAAGGACGAAATGGTTTTCCTGGTTGCGTAATATTTGGGCCATATTGAACGTGCGACTATGATTGAGGTGTAATAGGTTGTCCTTGTGACGGATAAATTTTCCCCCCAGGACCAAAAGATGATCCGGGTTGATTTAGAGGTTGACCCAAGGGACCAGAGGGTTGTCCATGTTGGACCAAAGGCTGTCCTTGTAAAGGTTGGCCTTGTGGACCATATGATTGTCCCTATGGATGGTAAGCAGGGCTCTGCTGAGCTAAAGGTTGACCTTGGGAGGGTTGTCCTTGTAAGCCAGAGGGTTGCACAGGTAAAGTAGGCCTAAATTGAGAAATGACTTGATGAGGATCAATAGGAGGAAAATAAACTAGAATAACATGCTCATCATAATAAAGAGGATATGAATAAACAGGATTACTAGCTACATCATAGTGATGGAACAGAGGGTTAGCAGGGGCCTGCGACTGTTGAGAACCTTGAGAATTCTACTGTTGAACAACCAACATATATTCTTCAAAAGTTAGACTGCTAGGAATCATAGGAGTAGTGGAAACTACACTAGAAGTAGATGAGGCTTCCGTCAAAGGAGCATAACGTCAGTGAATATCCAACATTTGCTCATCAAATTCATATGTAGAAACCAAAGGTGTAGACGAAGCCACACAGACAGTAGGTCAAACTGGGACACATGTAACAACAAATAACGGATCTGATGCCGAGGGTGACGTTCATAATGAAGGAAGGATCGAACTCTAAGGGGGAGTTACTGTGCCAGATTGCGCTATGGATGTAACACCAAAAATAATCAGACTCAGAGACCTATAACTAGCCGAAAGTGATACCGAAGGCGGAGAAGATTGGATAGAGGCACGAGAGAGATATTTAGGAAAGAGTTGATATTCTCCTATGGAAACAGGAATTCCTTCGCTACCAACAGGACTGGAGGAATCCATATCTGAGTCCAATGAATCCATATCTGAGTCCAATGTAAGATATTTGAAAAGACTACGGGGACTAGGAGGTACCGCAACAACAACAAAAGGTGATCCAGATGTAAGAAGAGGAAATTCCCCTTCTTCCTCAAAACCAGAACAAGCACTTGAAGGAGGCCAATTGAATTCAACCGGTTCGTCAAGTGGAGATAAAGTAGCAAGGGGTTGGATAGACGGAAGAATAGGCTATGAGAACTCAATAAATCTAGTGGATTGAGGGGTTTCGAAAGAAGTGTCCGAAAAAGAACCACCACTAGGAGGTAGTGAGGACAACGAAATTGGATGTTCTGCCACTTTGACTATAAATCAGAACAGGAAGGAAAAGAGATAACCAATTGAAGGTACCAAAATCAAGAACTAAGGAAATCAATTAGACTAAGTAACAAAATTTTAATGAGCGTGTAATCCTAGGTGATTAATTCTATAACACTGAAACCAAAATTCACTGTTTCATGTTTTAAGAGTCGAGAAACAAGAAAAAGATGACTCTAGTCACTTTCAATTTGAAACGAGCGTGAAAGGACAAGTGCTCGATGATCTCTTCTCTTGTTTAAAGAGTCACGAAAAGATCAAAATGAATTCTTAGGAATTCTAAGCAAGAGGGTGTACCAAGTTTCCGTGAACTGCCATATACACCTTGGTGATCAAATGAAACAAAAATGACCAAGGACTTGATGTACGTGCAGGTAGTCTACTCGAATGCTGTGTTCGGTGTATCACTGTTATAAGGTGGCAGAATCAGCTTCCTATGGATAAAATAACTACAACCTATAGGGGTCTCCCTTTATATACGCGATGGTACGGGGAGCACAAGTCCGTACTAGCGCTGTCTGAAGCCAAAAGGCGAGCGACAACTACTAGGTTTTAAGATGCCGGAACATGTCTCTAGTCTAGACCACTAGAAATGTTTCATTAGGTTCCAATGTTGCCTTAGGTTCATTGAGTAAATTTTAAAATTAATCTTGAATTATGTTTCAATTTACAGGCCCTATTGGATGTAGAGCTCAACTTCATAGATGCAAACTATATGCAAATGAACATCATTTCAATTCGATGAATGCTGGTTATAAGAAGGATAGAAATCTTTCAAACAAGCAAGCAAAGAAAACATGTGAAGAAACTTCTAATGCCCTTAATGCAATCAATCGAAAATGAAATTCCTTCCTAGATTGACAAATACTAGTTATATAAAGGAACGTTTCACTTTCGATGCAATAAAAGAATGCAAAGATATTTTTTAATTTTTGAGTTTTCAATGAAATGAAGCACACATTATACTAATTCAAGGAAAACAAAATAAACTCTAGTTTGAGTTTTGCGAATGTAAGGTTTTGAAATTGAATGACTCAACCAAAGCGAAACAGACACAAAAATATGCAAGCTAATGGAGCAAACTTTCAATTGAAAAAGAGAGTTTCCTAAAGTGACCTAAAGAAGCAAAGTAATCGATGCTCAAAGTATTGAAGAAGAAGGACTAATTGAAAAAAAAAGAGACCATTCAATCAAAAAAACAAAAGGATCAAGAAAAACTCAGTCTAATGACCCGAAACGATACTGATAACAATCAAAGAGACTTGTTCTCGAACAGAAGGCTCGGTGTGCAAGAACAGTAAAAAACCCTAAGGTCTTAAATGACACCGGTAGGAAAACAGACAAACGATTGAGGGAAACAAGTCTACAGTAGTCAGCAGAGTCTGCAATGGCTTAAACACACTAAAAAATAACCCAAAAGCAAGAACAAATGACCAAAATACACATTAGGGAGGTCAAACCAAAACCTACAGGGGTTGGCGCGACTGTAAGGCTGTAATCTGCGCCACACAGAGGTTGGCGCGAGTGCTAAAAGAGCAACATGCACCAATCAGTGTGACTGTCCAGACAAAAAATGTGCCAAGCTGGATACCTATGGGAAAAAGAGGAAAAAAACCTAACCTAATGAGTAGAGGTCAACCTTGACACTCTGGAGCTGAACAGAGGATGGAAACTTGACAAAAAAGCCAGAAAAAGATAGATAACTAAACCAATAACTGAAACTGACCCAACAAGATGACACAACAAACTCGCACTGATCCCTAGTGGAGTCACCAATTTGTTATGAAGGTAAATCCTCTCTGCAGACAGAGACGATCCCTCTAGCCCTAGGGTGGGTCTAGTAACAAAAGGACATGCTAAAATGTTGCTTCCTAGTTAATGAATGAACAAAATACATGGTAGATTGACCTACCTTGAATCCAATGCTGTCGATGTAATATTCCAAATTAGTCCTAAGCTAATAGTAATATTCATTTTTGTTTTCTTTCTTTGTTTAAAGAATAAATATGTAAGGGAAGTTCGTAAAACTCCTAATAAAAGAATAAATCAATGCCCAATGTGAACAAGGCTAAATCTGGGCCATATATATAAAGCACACTTTAGCGTGAAAGAGACTGAATCAATTGACCAAGTCAACCAGGACCAAGTCAACAACGCTATCTAGATGCAATGAATCTCCTAGAAGGACAGCGCAATCAAGTTGGAGGCCACACATGTGAATAGAGCTAAATCATTGAAGGTGGTTTAGGGTTTACAAGCTCTTGATATTATAAAAGGAACAGGAGGGCAGCATAAGGAGGTTGTTCATGATATGATATTTTGATATATGGTCTGTTTAGACATATAGCTTTCTTGGCTATTTATCCTAGATTGCAAATGTTGTTTAGCATTGGGATTTCCTGTTTAGGAATTCCACCTCTTTCCATTGAGTGGCTCTTGGAAGAGTTTGTACTACATAGTCCACTATCTGGTTTGAGACCAAGCTTCTCCTTTCAACTACAATACATTTCCTGTTTAGGGTGTGATTGTCTTTGCAAGCTGCAGCAAGTGGAGGCTAGATCTATTCAGATCTAGGCCATACTAGTGCCTCTTTTCAGTGGGAAAGCCATCTATTCCATTGGAAAGAGTGTATTAGCTGATTGGAGCTTTAGATGTACATCTTGGCATCAGGCCAAACTCTATAGCAATCCTACAACACATTTTTTGTCCCTGGACTGTGTTATTTTCAAGTGAGAAGTTGCAGGGTGTTTTGGAAACTATTTGGAGGAGAGATTTCTGGTGTAAAGGAGCCTTCCTTACACTGTGGTGATCCATGGATTATCCATCTAATCCATGTATGTTTCAGATCTTATCTATTCATAGATTTATTTGCTTCAGAAATTCTGAATCATTCTGCAGATCTGCTGCAGTAGATCTCAGATCTACTCCATATACTTCATTTTCTGCCGAAAACCCCAAGGGGATCTGAAAGAGGAGCCTTTCTAATGTACAGATCTGATATAGATCTAAATTTTTATACATATATCTGCTCTAGATATGATATGTAATCTACTGTTGCAGTACACTCAATAAAATAACACTGTCAAGCCTTTGCAGTCATTTCTATGTGTTGTAGCACCTCATTCTTGAGGGTTTCTTCATCAAATCTTCCATTTTCTTCATGTTATGAGCAATAAAAATCCAAATCTGATGTTTGCATCATATTATATTAGAAATCATATTTAAAAAACGCTATGCATGCTTCAAAAATTTTCTGTTTAGTCAAGTCACGGGAATTCAGTGTTTTTAAGCCATATCGGGACTGGGAGATCTGTTTAACTAAGAAAAAGTGATTTATTTTCGTATATTTTCTGGGTAAGAGTCCCAAATTACATATTATAAGGGATCCCAACATTATTTTTCCCTATTATCATGAAAATATCTGAAAATAACGTTTGTAGGGCATAAATAGTTGTTTTCCCCACTTTTGGCTGATATAATAGATCGGATTTCTTGCTGTTGTACATGTAATTGATGGCTATGTGTTTCAAACAAATTTTATGAGTTATTTCTCATTACTATTCCAGAATTGTGTTCAAGTATTGCTGCATTCCCATTTTGGGATATTACAGTGGTATCAGAGCATGATCTTTGGCTCAGCCTGTGAGCTTCAAGCCAATATGTCTTTTCAAGGAGAGAAGAGACAGAAGAATAAGATTGATTACATTGAAGACACAAATGTAAAGGGTTAAACCCCTTTATTTAGAAGAATGAAAGGGAAGGAGTTCTCAAAAACTCTGTTCCAAACTTTGTCTGAGCTTAAAGGAGAAATCAAAGAAATGAAGAGGGCAAGACATGAAGGTCCCTCAAGAAGATCTTTACATGAAGAGAACCCCAGTTCTTCATCTTATATGTGAAATCACTCAACTACATCATATCTACATCGTTATTCTATGCCCAGATCTACTGCAAGAGAAATGAGGGAAGAAGATGCACCAAAGGAGAAGACTTTGAGTGATTATCTTCAGGAGTATGAATCTAAATCTTGGAAAATCAAGGAGCACTTGAGCTTCCAAGAATTCTGCCAGCTCAAGGAAGAGAGAATATCCAATAATAGAAGAAGAAAAGGTAGATGATTTTTGCCTAAATTTGATGGATCCTCCACATGCACAGCCGAAGAATGGTTGGATCAGCTAGACTCATATTTGGATCTACATCAAGTTTAAGAAAAATAATCCCTTAAGGTAGCAACGATGCATCTTAAAGGTAAAGCCTATGCTTGGTGGTTATTTGAATATTTTTCATTGAAGAATGAAAATATATCTACTTATGCTAAGTTCACGAGGAGAATGGTGAAGAAATTTGATGAGGAACAAGCTAAAACTTCTTTGGAAGAGCTAGCAAAACATGAGCATGCAAAACATATGGTGAAGATAATTTATTCACTATATGCATGGAATATTGGGCAAGGAGGCTCACTAGAATCAATGAAGGGAATCATGAAGCTCCAAGTCTCTTTTGGCTTCATGAGGACTATATTATTGCAGCTCAGGATCAGAAGCTCCATATTTATCATAAATGGAGGGAGAGACAACGTAAGTTGAGTATTCTTATCTCTCATTTCCAGCCATGGAGCCCCTACACATTGCATATGGTGGGTATTGGTGACTATTTCTTTGAGCTACCAAGGATGGCTCACTTTGTTTGGATGATAATATGGAGATTGAATTTTCTCATGGGGTTTGAAGCACCCAATATTTACCATCTCTCATGCCTTGAGGAGGCCAATGGACAACATATGATTCTTTCTATGTATCTCCCACTACTTCATGATTACAGCTATTTGGTTTATCCACCAAAGGAAAACTTGTATTCTTGGGAGGAGACAATTCCGCTGGAGATTTTGCAAAGTCCTTGTGAGTTGCTTGAGGAAAAACAACATTTTGGAGGGGAGGACTGTAATATTCCTAATTAGTCCTAAGCTAATAGGAATATTCATTTTTTTTTGCTTTCTTGGTTTAAAGAATAAATATGTAAGGGAGGTTCATTAAACTCCTAATAAAAGAATAAATCAATGCCCAATGTGAACAAGGCTAAATCTGGGCCATATATATAAAGCATACTTGAGTGTGAAAGAGACTGAATCAATTGACCAAGTCAACAACACTGTCTAGATGCAATGAATCTCCTAGAAGGACAACGCAGTCAAGTTGGAGGCCACACATGTGAATGGAGCTAAATCATTGAAGGTGGTTTAGGGTTTACAAGCTCTTGATCTTATAAAAGGAAGAGGAGGGCAGCATAAGGATGTTTTTCATGATATGATATTTTGATATATGGTTTGTTTAGACATATAACTTTCTTGGCTGTTTAGCCTAGATTGCAAATGCTGTTTAGCATTGGGATTTCCTGTTTAGGAATTCCACCTCTTTCCATTGAGTAGCTCTTGGAAGAGTTTGTACTACATAGTCCAATATTTGGTTTGAGACCAAGCTTCTCCTTTCAACTACAACACATTTCCTATTGAGGGTGTGATTGTCTTTGCAAGCTGTAGCAAGTGGAGGCTAGATCTATTCAGATCTAGGCCATACTAGTGCCTCTTTTCAGTGGGAAAGCCATCTATTCCATTGGCAAGAGTGTATTAGCCAATTGGAGCTTCAAATATACATCTTGGCATTAGAAAAAACTCTACAGTAAGCCTACAATGCAATTTTTGTCCTTGGACTGCGTTATTTGCAAGTGAGGAGTTGCAGGGTGTTTTGGCAACTATTTGGAGGAGAGATCTCTAGTGTAAAGGAGCCTTCCTTACAATGTGGTCATCCATGGATTAGCCATCTAATCCATGTATGTTTCAGATATTATTTGTTCATAGATTTATTTTCTTCATAAATTCTGAATCATTCTACAGATCTGCTGCAGTAGATCTCAGATCTACTCCATATACTTCATTTTCTGCTGAAAACCCCAAGGGGATCTGAAAGAGGAGCCTTTCTAATGTACAGATCTGATATGGATCTAAATTTTTGTACATAGATATGCTCTAGATCTGATATGTAATATGCTGCTGTGGTACACTCAATAAAATAACGCCGTCAAGCCTTTGCAGTCATTTCTATGTGTTGCAGCACCTCATTCTTGAGGGTTTCTTCATCAAATCTTCCATTTTCTTCATTTTCTTCATAATATGATATGATTTTTTCATCATATTATATCAGAAATCCTATTTAAAATACGTTGTGCATGCTTCATAAATTTTCTGTTTAGTCAAGTCATGGGAATTCAGTGTTTTTAAGCCATATCGGGACCGGGAGATCTGTTTAACTAAGAAAAAGCGATTTTTTTCAGAAATTTTCTGGGTGTGAGTCCCAAATTACATATTCTAAGGGATCCTAGCATTATTTTTCCCTATTATCACGCAAATCTCTGAAAATAACGTTTTTAGGGCATAGATAGCTATTTTTCCCCACTTTTGGTTGATATAATAGATCAGATTTCTTGTTGCTTTAAATGTAATTGATGGCTATGTGTTTCAAACAAATTTTATGAGTTATTTCTCATTTATATTCCATAATTGTGTTCAAGTATTGTTGCATTCCCATTTTGGGATATTACAGTCAATGTTGCAGAAAGAGTAGTGGGCTCTCACTCCTGCCTTGGAAAATCACGATCCGTTCGCTGTCACGCTCAGATACCAAAAAATAGGACAAAAAACAAGAAAAAAATATGACAAAATAGTTTCACTCACAACTATTATCTAGTCAAAGAGGGCTAAACATATCACATCAAATAAACATCATAACACAATAGTGGAACCAAACAATAGTCATGTATATTAATGAGTAGAAGGAAGAGTACAACTGATGCTTTGACGTCGCAGTCTCCTCCAGTGGGGTTCAGATGAAGCACGTCTCAAATGTTGGTCAGGGAATTTAGACTCAAGTTCTCTCAGAAGTCATCGATTCGAGCTCTCTCAACACAATCTTTCTTACTCTATCTTCTCTAGTAGCTTAGCTATAGTATAATTCTCCTAGTTCAGCTATTCAGTGGTTCAGCTAGCCTCTACTAAAAGAGATAGTTTCTTATATAGAGGAAAGGGAGGAGGTTGGGATCCCTACAAAGGTGGGAGGGAGTCTTATCCTTTAGGAGAGTTCCAAGGGAGGTAGAAACTACTAACTAAAGGAAGGAGTCCGTGGTTGTTTCAGTTCAACCACTCCCAATGACTCATCCCTGAGGTGGTTGGAATGGAACCTCCGCCTCTATTTTTAAAAAACATTCCATAAATAGCTTGGCGTGGGTGTCTAACTGACATAAAGCACCAAGTTGCATGGGCTCAGTGTTAAATTTCCTGGTCGGCGCGAGGGTGTAACAGGATGCTCATGCCAAGGCAAAAATAGGGATTTTCACAGCTCTGCTTAGGGAAATTTCAACAAAAAGAATGTTGCTTTCATCAAAAGGGATGAAAGGATGGTATTTGCAAAGTATGACACTGCTTATTGGTCAGAGAAATGACCCTCCAATGTGTGAGTTGGGGATTGCAGGGACAATAAAAAAATGCTGTGTAACAACACTATAAATACCTCATGGTACAGGTCCCAATAGCTGACAATATGGGCCAATAAGGGCTCTCCAGTTGTCATCAAAGGGTTCTCCACAAACTTCAGAACCCCAAACCTGGCCAATGCACTACAGACACCCTGATCCTCCTTGATCTTTGATCGTAATGTGCCCAGGTCTCTCTCTCTCTCCAGTTAATCTGTAATTCTACCATATCTACACAAAACCATCATATTTGTTAGTGTACAGATAGGAAAGACTATATCCAAACATAAAAACCCAGTTCTCAGCCAAAAAACAGCACAGAAAAACCTCTCTTTGTCAGGTTGCACTTTTAGGCCCAATCTTGGGACAGGTCGCAGTTTTCTGCCCAAAACTTGCTACCTAGGTCACAGTTTTTGCCCCAAAAAGTGCGACCCAGCCATGAAGAGGAGCAGGGGTCTGTGTCTGAACTTTCAATCCACTGAAATAAAAGAGTAGGGTTAGGCCCCTTACCTGCAACTGACGGATCTCGATTCCAACGGTCAGTTTGTCTGCTATGATCGCCTCAAGATTTAGGGCCTTCTTTCCTCTCTACATTCACCACAGCTCCACATACAAATGAGTGAATTTGGAGGGAAAATGCCTTATTAAAAGAGAAACCCCTGATTTTTCTTTTGCCTGCTATGGCAAAACCATAGCTCAGTTTGACAAACCATTTGTACCATTGGAAAGCCCTCACTGAGCCCTTAAATGGGTATTTATTAGTTTTTTGTGATTGGGTACTTCACCAGGACACATTTCGTCCAAGAAGGGTCACTTCACCAGTCCTTAAAATCAGATTTCTTCACTTGCAATACTTGTACTTGGGGCACCACTTTTCCTTCATACTTTTCCATGCTTGTGTTGATTTTCGTCATGAGTAACCATCATGTACTCATGTTTTTATGGTCCCCATTATACCTTTTCTGTGTGGCATCATCATCGAGTCACCCTTGTTTAGAGCATCCGAGTTGAGTCATCATCGCATTCATGGAGTATATCCCGAGTCCCTTTGTATCCCACTATAGTCCTCCATCCTTCTTTCTTGGTTCCTCTCTCGTGTCGCACATTATGGCCTTCAGTCCTACTGTCCCCTATCCCTTACGATATTGTGTCAGTCACTGCCAGGTCATCCATGCCCTTTATACTCTAACAAGGGAAGTCGTTCGTCTGCTACTCAGTACCCCCCATTTCATCATCATCCCTGATGTCAGTCCGTCAGTCACTCTACTATTTTCTCTCATGCCTTAGTTGAGGATCCCTTATTGCCTCACCTATGGCGGACCTCCTTCTGTCGACATCAGATCATTAATTCTAGAAGACAGGTCTAGAGGGCAGTGTACCTTGGTTCTAGCTTCCACCCTTGTTCGGTGCCTCGGATTAGGAAAAGGGACTCCTTATTGCTCTTTGACTTGGTTGTTTCTCAGCTCCATCTCCTTTCAACATGATCAAGATCCATATACTTGATGGTTCAGTGATGTAGTAGATGATACCGGTGATTCCCGGGTTTGTGTGAGATGTTTTCAGCCCTCATGAGGGGGTGGCCCTACAGGTAGCCCCCCACATGCTCGAATGACCTCTTCATTACATCCTTTAATGCAGCTCCATATATTTGATGATGTCGGCCTCAGCCGCTTGCAATGCCTTTTTTTTTTACATGTATCAGTCAAATTTTTAGAGCCCTTTCCTGTTTACAGGGGCATTTGGGTTGTACTTGTATCTCATGTACTCAGATATTATTGTATAAGTCCTGGTTGTTATCCCAGGCACAGTATGTATGTGGGATTCATTATCATGTTTTTACCTGGCTCATGTTTATGCCAGCATGTACTATATTGTTTAGTCCCTTGTTTACTAGATGCATTATTCTTTGTACTTTTTCTCGACGGGCATAGGTATGCCTCCCTCGCCACCTATAGCACAGGTACACACTCATAAAAGAGACTTGTCGCACCTGTAAGTCTTGGCTCCTCAGGGTCTAGTCCTCTAGTGCTTTGGTATACCTTATATTTCTCTCTCTTTGACTTCCCCTTCGGTGTCTAGTGATTGAGTTCTTACAATGTAATTCGGTCATACGATTAGCTCCTAATGTTCACATGCTGGGGGAAATCTGTTACACCATTTTTTGGTCATATAACCTGTTACTATTAGATGGACCTAAGTACACCATGTAAGATCAATTTTACCCTAAGTAAAAGTGCTTTCACTATGAAAAATAACTTAGTAAACCACCTTTATTAAGTTGTTTATGGCCTAAACAGGAAACCCCATGAGGAAATATTAAATAAATCCACATTTGTTTGATTTTTATCAAGGAATAATTAGTTAAACAATAGTTTAATTAATATTCTTGGTCCTATTTAACCCAAAACAAGAAAATTAATTAGATAAATTGTTATTTATCTTATTATTTTCTAGGAATAATTATTTAAACCTTATTTAAATAATATTCCTTGTTAAATTTGACTAAATCACTCATAAATAATTAAATAAATCATTATTTATTTGATTATTACTCAACCACATCCTTAAAATAATAAATTATTTATTTATTTATTTATTATTTACAAATAAAGGGATTTGACCCAAGTCAAATTCTTTTTCCCTCCAACAAATATAATAAAATATTCCATAAAAGTTGGATCTTGATTTGGTTAATAATATTTTAATTATGCACCAATATCTAGACTAACTCAATATTTTGTTATAAATAGAAGGGGTTTTCCATTCATTCACTACCTTTTGTTGCCTAAAGATCACTTTGGATCTATACTTTTGGTCTGATCCACCATCATTGTCATATTTTTCTTGTGAGCTCCCTTTGAGTTCCATTTTTGTCTGGGTTTTCTACACCATCAAGAGAGGAATTTTAGATCTAAAGTGCTGAGGACTTACAAGAATCCATCCCATTGAGGAGAAATGGTAACATCCTTCTATGTTTTCCTCCCAGGTGCCATTGATACAAAATTCATTCAACATATTCTTGTCTTGTCTATTGGATGCATGGAGCAACTCTTGTTTTTGTTTACTACTTAATGTCTTTTGATGCATAGATCTAGATTTTTGCAGCATTTATCTTGGTCACTTAATTGCAGATCTAAAGATATCGACAACCATATTTGCTGTTAGGGTTGTTTTTTATGCACAGCTAAAGTGGTCTTTTTTCGTACACTTACGATTAAGATTCGTACTAACACTTATAATCATGGACCTATGGGTTAGGACCCACATAAATTCCTTTATACACAGTGGGGGAAAATATCAGAATAAAATACATACATACGTGAAAACGACCAACAATGTTCTTAACCAATAATGCTCATAACCCAAAAAATATTCAAACGCACGAGACCTCCTTACCGGAGGGTCCCACACTCTCCCAACCAATTGCAGCACATCGCAGCCATTGCTCGTAGCTTCCAACTCTTTACAAATATGCTAAGCCATAAAAATTTTGACGTGCACATTTGCGCCAAGCCGACACATGGCTGTTCCCTTTCTCATCGCATCCTTCCTCCTCTTCGCATCACATCACATCCCATTTAACGTTTCGTGCGAACACTTAAACAATATCCTCTATATCTTGCGAAGTGCGAAGTGACGATCCCTCGTCCGCCGTTGATCTACTGCATGATCCAATGACCCATGTAACTTCCCTTTTGTGCCACTTCACATCGCAAGTTAAAATATTTAACTTGCGAAAATCCTTAACTCTTAAGTATTTCAATCACCGATGCGAAATTTTCCCTGCCAACATGTGTTCTTTTCGCTCTTCATTAATTGTTCATCTCTTGTCTTTGGATCTGTGATTTAATTGTATCTGTCCGCTCAACAGTCTTGGCTCTTCTTCACCTCTTTTTCCTGCTCTAATCTCTGCCATCAATCCTTAAACCTTTAACTCGATGCTTCAAACCTCGCCATCGATTTCTCCTTAGGAATTATGCTACATATTCTATTCTTTATTCAACCTGCTCTTCTTTCCAATGTCATTTCTCTGCAATACGGTTCCCTCCATGCTACTCTCCGCTATATTTATGAGTTTATTTAGAATTATTCGACACTGTCTCACCTAAGCTTTGTGCGGTTTGCAAATGCACGGATTCCCTCCTGAGCTTGTTCTTCATCTCTCATCCCTCGGTTTTTGCCCCAGCTTTGCCTGTGCGAAGTTCACAGGAACTGCATCCTTGCACTCAATCTATCTAAGCATTAATAGAAATACAATACGCATATATCATAGCACATAAAGGCAATATTTAACTTCGACAGGGAAATAAAACTAACAGGTTGAAAAAGAGAGCCAGATCACAATCCAAAAAACTTGGAATTTATTTATAAAGAAAAATACATAGAACCGAGCCCTAGGATGGCTGGTTTTTACATTTTTTCCTACTCTCTGTTCAACCCTCTCTCACACCTATTTCCCTCTCATTCTTTATTTCTCTCTATGGAAGGCTGAACCCCAAAATGGTGGATTTGGTTTTGTTTTATGCCTTTCCTCAAAATCCCCATATGGTTGAGAAACTATTATTCAGTTTCAGAACAATTTATTCAACTAAATGTCTACTAATCCTAATCTACCTATTCTTTTAACCTACATATTACAATGGCTATGTTAGCCCAAACTAACTTTTAAACAAAATACTTTAAAACAAAGTCTTCAATTTATTAGGACTGCTAGTCCTCTTCCCAAGCCACAACATGTGACCAACTTGTCACATTGCTGGCTTTTCCTTAATGCTCCTGCATCAGACTCTCGATGTAAAAGAATTCATGACCTCCTAGTCACGTTTCTTCAATGCTTGAATCTTCTAGGATTCAAAACTCTGTTTTGCTGTTGTCCATAAGATGCATTTTCTTCACCATTCTTTAGCTGCAATCTTCCAGGCTTCCACACTTTGTACTGTAGTGCTCCACTGCTTATAACTTCACTGTTCTTCACTTTCCAAACAGTTCCACAGTGGACTGCTTTCTTCACTTTGTTGTAGCTCTCTTAGGTAGTTTCATTAACTCCCATAGTTGATCTATGGTTTCTTGCAATTCAATATTATGCTGTAATCTAATATTTTTTCCAGTCCTCTGCCAACACATTCTACTACACTCTGTCCCAAAAATTGCCACAAATATTACTCTAGACATTGCTGCCACCCAAACTTCCTGAATATCTCTCAAGATATCTCCCTCTGCAACATCCCTCTTCTTTTCCTTGTTTGCAAATTTACTGTCAAAAGGTAAATTTCCTTCTAATTATCTGACTGCAGTAATATATTTATTCACTATTTCCTGTATACTAGTTAACATATTTAAGTTTTTAAAACTAGTATCCATCTCTGTTTCAAATACAGTTTGAAACAATTCCATATTTTTGTCTACAATCTCTTTCTCTTGCTGAAATGCTTTCAACAAGCAACTCATCCATTCACTAATTACTCGATTCCCTTCAAGTACCTCTTCAGTATGTCGTATTATAGCTTCAACATAACTATCTTCCTCTTCCTTGACAACATTCCATTGTTGTCCTTCTGCTTCTTGACTAGTCCTAATAGTCAATTCAGTCTTTTCCACTTCTAGGACTGACTTTCATTTAGCCTGAGACATAACTGCCTTTCATCTTTATGGATTTCTTCTTCCTTGTTACTAAGAAAACCTCTTTGTGACACTACTTCTTCATCTTTAATAAAACCTCTTAGTTATATATGGACAATGATTTTTATCAATATATAACTAAGTGACTTTTCGTATTATACTTATGACTCTTAGAATCCACACATTAAATTTTGTCCTTTTCTTTGAATATACATCATCAAATTCCACATGATGATGTGGCATGACACATGGACGCATATCGACCATTATTATGAAACTTATACAAGTCAAAAATTGATAATGATGACATGGAATTCATGATGAGGTGGCAATTCCAAGTTCATGTCTTCTTTGCTGCTTCTTCTTGCATTCTTAATGGTAGATCTAATCTATGATTCATCTTCATGAAAGATCCAATTTTTTGCTTTCCCTCCAAAGGGTATTAATCAATATTGGAATACTCTAAGTCATAATGCAATGTATATTTTCTATCTCGGTCCATGATTTTCTTCATGTCCCTATGATAGCTCCCTTTTATTCTTCTTCCTCGTATGAATTCATTTATTCTTTCTCCTTGCCATCTTATTTGAGTATCACATTTTCATTCTAGGAAGGTACTCCTACCAATGAAAACCATTCATTTCGAGGCAATATCAATCTAAAAAAAATCCATTCTATGTCTACCTAGCTCATAGAATGATCTGCTCATGATAGGCTTATGAGAGAGTTAAAAGAAGAAGGCTTGATTAGGATGTCGCAGTAAAATTAATCAATGGACTAGGAAGGACCCACTGTTCATTTTCACTCTAGGCGAAGAGGATAGACAAGTATATGGTGCAGAGCACATTGGGGAAGGGGGAATGGTGAAATTTTCAGCCTTCGAGAGTGTGTCACGCGTTCAAAGGAGGAAATAATTGAAAGAAAGCACAATTTTATTCAACAAGGTGTCACTATTTCTTTGTAACACACTTTTCATCCTAGGCTAGTTCCATTTGAACCAACAGTGGGTGTTTAACCATTTGTAGTGTGATTCTCATTAAGGGAGGCTGCAGGAAGGAGCCAAGGAAACTTTTGTAGTCTAATATTAGCTGGTGGGCTAGTATTCCATGCTTTTTCAAAAAGAAATATTCGCTAATTTCCATTTTTATAAAAATGAATTCACCCAAATTTTATAGTATATAATTATTTTATCCTAAAAATTGGCAATATCATATATTATCTAAAATAAAATAATTAGAATTCTAAACATTTTTACAAAATTATCATCAAACATTTCAAAATTTGGATATTAGGGACTATTAAGATTCACCATGCTTGTTAAAATTTAAGATAAAATTCCATCCTTAAAATTTCCCCTGGAAGGAGCCACTTGGTCTATGAGGGCTTTCACTGCACTGGTAGGATAGGAGGGTCTTTGCATTGCACTTTTTTCCTCTACAAAAGGGTGGAATAGCTCCATGATATTATTGAGGATTTCTCTATGTGTCATGTAAGGTAGAGGTGACCAAAACTCAATGTAGTGAGTCAGTATGAGCAAGAAGGTTCAAGTGACTACCCTTGGGAGGATCATAATGTGTAACAGATTATGGGTAATCTTGAAAGGGAATTATTGCACCAATATTTAGGAGTATTATTATGTCATTGAGGACCATGGATAGGTTTATCTCCACACTTGATAAGAGGCTAATGGCTTCACAAATTCCATTGGGTTGAAGGACTAAGAAGGGCTCCAAAATGGCTAAGTGTGGGATCGACAAAGTAAAAGAGGGAAATGCATCTAGACATGATTCAAACTTGGATCACATATAAAAAACCATAAATTCAAGCGATAAAGATACACAAGAATCATGAATAACAATCACACCTTGAAACGACAACATAACGACACTTATTTCTAAGTGCGACAGTTGAAACGACACATTACAACACTCAGAACACAAGTTACAACAATTGTGACCAAAATTTGCACTAAGTTGTAGGAATGTGTCTAGTGTATATTATAATGATATTTAATACCATATAATGCAGAAGAGTGTGCCATAACTAAATTTTGTGATGTGCAAAGGCATGACACATGTAGGAGGAAAACCACAAACACTACAAGGAAAAGACCCTCTAGTGGATGGTTTTGAGGAAGCCCTTATAAAAATAGCCCAGATATCCATTTGTAGTGGATGTCACTAGAGGAGGTTCATGAGTGGAGGATTTTGCAGATGTTTTTTTGTGGTGTGTTTCTAATCATAACACGCATCGGTGTGTTTTATGAAAAGCGCACTGGTGCGTACTATCAATTGGCACACCGAGACACCATGCTCTCCGTACAAACTGGCCTGGTGCATCTGAGTACTCAAGCGCATCGGTGCTCTACGTACAAACCAGCTCGGTGAGTCTCTGTAATCCAATGCACCATAATGATGTGTGGTACACCATTGATAAAACTGCCTGGTGCGTCTCAAAATCGAGCACACTGAAAAAGGGTTAATTAAAAAAAATTTACCAGCCATAAAAAACCTCATTTTACTTGTTCAAGGCTCTAGAGCTCTCAAGCACCGATGTGAGTTTGTCTTCTCTGAGGTGCCCTGACATCGGTGCTCCCATTGCTCGCATTGTTGTCATCCATTTCTCATTGTGTGGAGGTTGAATTTTTGAAAAAGGTGGGAAAATTTGTTTTTTGGTATTCCTCAGCAAAGATGCCTCATTGATGCACAAATGTGCAAGTAATATACTTGTTTCTCAATAACTTAACCTTTTAGTAGATTAATTTTTCAAATTCACTTAAAATTAAAAAGAAACAAATATATATATATATATATATATATATATATATATATATATATATATATATATATATGCGCAGTGCATTCGAGCCATTCGGCTCATACCATTCGCGGTGATGCCTGTAAATTTATAGGCCACACCAAAAAAAGTGTTAACGGAAACCCGATGCAGTACCAAGAAAACATTCACCGCTGTAACACTAAAATAGTGCGGTGTGTCTTGGTTGTCGGCCGCACCGAGCATATAAATTTTTTAAAAATAACATGGCAGTGCAGTCGTTTACAGGACCACACTGTTAATTATGTAATGTTTTCGGGTGGTGCGTTGACTAAACTAACTCTGTCGGGGCAGATAGTTTGGTCATTGCACCGCACAAACAAATTTCCTATTTGCATGGTGCCCGAAATGTTTTCATGTGCACCATGCGCGGTGCGTGATAAAGAAGTATGCACTGGTAATGGTGAGTTACTGTTTTTTGGGAGCACCGATTTTTTTTTGAATAATATATATATATATATATATATATATATATATATATATATATATATATATATATATATATATATATATATTTGTAAATACATTTCTCATTTAATAAAAAAAGAGTATTTAAAATGTGAATCATTCAGCGACGTCAACGAAGAGAGAAAAGGGAACAACAATAGTATATGGAGGACCATTATAACATGATTCAGCTATGGGAAGCATGGGAGAGGGAGAGACTTTTATACCCTCATCCTATTACGACACCCACCCAGTTGCTCTTAAGGGAGGTAGGCCTCCTCAAGTTCTATGAGGAGGCTACATCCCTGAAGGGGCATAATGGGATTTTAGGAAAACTGATCTACAGGTGGGATTCCCACCGACAGGCTTTCCAGGTCGGTCCTGGCTAGTGGTACGAGCCCACTGTGGAGGACATATATTTTATTACTCACATATTTAGGAGAGGGTGGGATTTTCCCCAATTCCCAGATGTACCTGTCGATTATGCAGCAAGAAGTCAGTTGGTGTACTCCTATAGATACATTAGGGACGATATACTTTCTCCTGTAGATTTTGATGTGTCTAATGGTTAGTTACGCATTTATTCATTTGGTCCATAGGAGGTGGAGTGCCTCTCACTACTACTGATGACGATTGCACACTATACTAGTGACGGGCAGTGCATTAGTTGCCCGTTTTTATTTTATGTTGATTCTTTATTCTAGACGCCACAACTTATGAGATGGTTTGCCATTTTTTGCGGCAGTTTTGTATAACATTAGATAGATGTAGTTCTTAGGAACATGGGAGGTTGACCGTCCCTTTTGCTTAAGATTTATTTTGTTTATTTTTTGATAGGTTTCTAGAGATGAGGCCTACTTTTGTTCGACAACCTCGTAGGTCGATTTTGCATGTATGAATGCAGATGTGGGGCCAAATGATGCCCAAGAGGGGCCTATATGACTATCCAACGAAGATATCTAGTGATGCACTGGAGTTGCTAGCCAGTGTTGATGACCACTCGTTCACGATGGTGTCATTTCCGTACGCGAGTTTGGATTAGCCAGGGTATACCAAAATCCTATTCACACAAGATGAGCCACCGGATGCTAGGGGTAATATTAGTGTTTTATTTAAATAAATATAGTTTCATTTTATTGTCTTAATTAATTAATTAGAACAAAATTTATTCTAATACATTCTTTAAATTTTTTTATTAAATTGTTTATTGAAATTGTCTAATTATTGTTGTGTACTATATATTTTGTAGATATTGGCACATTCGTTGGGGACATGATTCCACCCGCACCAGATGATCTGGCTGTAGATCATGACAAGGAGATGGAGGAGGCAGTAAATCAGGGTGAAAGACCCGATTCTCGGGTGTAGATACCCATGGGGATGTGGCGTAGGGTGGACATCCAATTTAGAATGGAGTTGGGCAACCGACTGTGTCAACTCCTGGTTGATGAGGGAGTCATCCCTACTATGATCAGAGAGATCCAGACTGATCATAGGCTCATGGAGCTCTGGAGAGACATGCCTCATGATATGATGACACTTATATGTCATATCATTGGAGCTTCCAGACTACTGGCGACTAGGAGGGATAGGTGTCGTGGAGATGCACGACAAAGAATCTTATCTGATGATCATGATCACGAGGGGAGTGATCATCATTCAAGTACTCCACCTCCTCCTCCTTCACCTCGTGCCAGACATGAGCAGCCAACATCGATTCCTAATCAATAGGCATATTTTGAGCAGTCTGAACCATCTCAGCAAGCATCTAGTCCTGAGCAGACACGGCCATCAACTGAGCAGGAACCTGATCCTAAGCAGGCATGTCCATTTAAGTAGTCACCATCCAATGAGTAGGCTGCACCATCGACAATTCATCAGCAGACACCTCCTGAGCAGGCTGCACCATCTGATCAACAGACACCTCCCGAGTAGACTGCACCATCTGATCAGCAGGCACCTCTAGAGTAGGCACAACATCCATATGATCATGAGGCTGCACCATCGACTGAGCAGGCCTTGACTAGTACTAGTTATATTATTGATGTAATACCACCAGATATTTGACATTTATATGCAATTATATGATAGCTATATATTTTTGACATTATATATATATATATATATATATATATATATATATATATATATATATGTGTATGTATATATATATATATATATTGCATGTATTTTATGTTCATGTTGATGTCCTTAATTTACATGTTGGTGTTCATCATGATGTGTCTACTGTTAGGTCGTGTTAGATATGTTCATTTAATGTGCTTGCAGATAGATGTGTATGTGATAGAAGTTATTTGACACGAGATGTAATTTTATGTTTGTGTTGTGATGATGTAATATAATGCTTGTGTTTTGTTAGTTGATCATGATCACAATGATTAGATGATGTTAGTGGATTTGAATGTGTATTTTAGAATATGATGTTTGTACGATGGCTATCATGATTGTGATGTTTATTTTTCATATTAAATCATGATATTTATTAAACATTATGTATTGGTAATTGTAAAATTGTGTAATTATAATTATAATTGTATGTAAAATTGTAATTGTAATTGAAATTTTAATTTTAATTGTAATTGTATGTAAAATTGTAAAATTATAATTGTAATTATAATTTTAATTGTAATTGTATTGTGAAATTGTAAAATGGTAATTGTATGTATTGTCATGATTCAATTTTATTAAAATTTGTAAATTTGTAAATTTGTAAAATTGTAATTGTAATTCTAATTGTATGAATAGTGATTGTAATTGTATGTAAAATTGTAATTTTAATTGTAATTGTATTGTGAAATGATTGTAATTGTAATTGTATTGTGAAATGATTGTAATTGTAATTTTAATTGTAATTGTATGTAAAATTGTAATTGTAATTGTAATTGCATATAAAATATTTGTAAAATTGTAATTTTAATTGCAATTGTGCTGTGAAATTATAAAATTGTAACGTACATATCGTTAAATTACCATAATTGTAAAATTGTAAATTTGTATGAATATAAATAATTGTAAAATAATAAATCTAGAATAATATGAATTTTTGTAACATAATAAAGTTTAGAAAATAATGCAAATAAATTCATGTTTACAATTATCATTATTTTATTATGATCTTACATACCAAAAATAACAGTATACATTAATAGATTTTTAAAAATTTTGAAGATATCATTCACATACATTTAAAGCAATCAAGTAGTTGTATTATTTTAGGAATTGACATAAAAAAAGAACTTGATAAAGTGCATTGTTTTCGAGATCAACATAATTGAAAATTGTCAAGTGAAATGATTTTAACATTAATACGATGCAAACCAATTAATTCAAAATACATATTATAATGTTTCGAAAAATGATAATCTTAGTTAATATAATGTTATGTCCTCTTCTTTATAAAAACCCATCTTAAATAGTATAAATGATGAAATAACACATGTACCATATCACTCTTTGTTCTCATGATCACCCTCATTATCTTCCAACTCACTTGGCATGATAACACTATTGTTCTCAAAAATATGTTTTGAACTAGGGTCATGTAGTATTCCCAAATGCGGAATGCAACAATAGAATGCAGAATGATACAAAAATAAAGCAATTCATCTTTTATAAAGCATGAGGCCAATATGGAGACCTTCCATTTTTCATTACAGTAGCAAAATACATGTTAAAAGTGGCCCATAATATGCATGACAGGAAAAATACAAGTCTCCAATGACAGAAATCCCTCAAAATGGGGTGTTGCAATCATATATTAAGACAGAAAAATCCTTACAGCATTAATTATTAGCTTTGCAGCAGTTTTAAATTACACATCATATCTAGAGCAAGTATGTGGACAAAAAGTTAGATCTATAGCAGATCTATACACTATACAATCTCCTGTATCAATTCCCCTTGGGGTTTTCAGCAAAATACCAAGTACAATATGTAGATATGAGATATAAGACTGCATATCTATGGAAATATTCAGATCTGGAAAGTGGATATGATCTGATATAAACAACAAAATGATCTCCTCCAAAAGATCTCCAAAGTGAAGGGCAGATCCCCAACATCTATAAAATCACTCTCCAATTGGTGAGCTGAAACACACTGCAAATACACCTACAGAAATAACGCAGATCTGTATCTATACTGCACTGTAGGGATCAATATACAGTTGGCCTACAACCAAGATATGAAAATGATGCTCAAAGTCTTCAATACAGTCCTCCCAATGAAGTAGAACCCTCCTCCACTGAAAATAAGCACTGAAATGGACTAGATCTGAAAGATCTAATCTCCACTTGCTGCAGCTTGCAAAAACAGTCAAACCCTCAACATAATATGCATTGTAGTTGAAAGAAGTAGCTTGGCCCTAAGCCAGATAGTGGAAAATGCAATACAAACTCTCCCAAGAGCTATTCAATGGGAAGAGATGGGATTCACGATCAGGAACACCCAATGCTAAACAACATTATTCTCAGCTAAACAAAAAGATAATGAGATATGTCTAAACAGACCATATACTCAAAAAAATATCATAATCATCCCCTTCTAATGCTGCCATCCCCTTCCTTTTATAAGACAAGATCTTGCAAACCCTAAACCACCTCCAATGAAATCACCTCTTTCACACAAGGCATCTCCATATAAAACTGTGTTGTGCCTCATTGATGGCCACTCCTCCATGATATCGCTGTAGATTTGGTCAAGGTTGACCCATTCAATATGTTTTACCTCCTATTCGCACCTTAGGGTGCTTTATTCAGCTGAAAATATGATCCACTTTCACATGAGAAGTGGTTTTATTTACAATAAAGAGATTTATGGGTCCTCCCACCCACTTATTCACCTATCTATGTGAAAAAATAAAATTTTAATATTCCCATTAGTTATAGGCTAATGTAGGAATATTACAGTCCTCCCCTCCAAAATTTTGCTTCTCCTCAAGCAACTACAAGGATATTTCAAAATCTCCAATGGATATGTTTCCTCCCAAAATACAAATTTGCCTTTGGTGAATGAACCAAATAGCTTTCATCATGAAGATGTGGGAGATATATGGAAAGAGTTATATGCTATCCAATGGCCTCCTTAAGGCATGAGAGATGATAAATTTTGGGTGCTTCAACCCCCATGAGAAACTACAATCTCCATGCTATCATCCAAACAAAGTGAGCCATCCTTGGTAGCTCATAGAAACAGTCACAAATCCCCTTCTTATGCAATGTGTAGGGGATGCATGGCTGAAAGTGAGAGGTAAGATTTTTAAACTTCGCTACCTCTCCCTCCATTTATGATAAAATTGGAGCTGCTGATCCTGGGCTGCAACAATATAGTCCTCATGAAGCCAAAAGATACTTGGAACCTTAGGATTTCCCTCATTGGTTCTAGGGAGTCTCCTTGACCAATCCTCCATGCATATAGTGAATAGAGTATCATCACCATATGTGCTCCAAAAGAAACATGAACTAAGTTTCATATGATATATTGGATGGTGACAATAGTCCCTCCATTGAGAACAACACTGTTCTCCTTCTTTTTACCTCAAAAAATGATACAATAAGTGGCCACCCAACCACCTTCTTGCTGCCATAAGCTTCTCCAAAGCTTGAAAATAGTAGAAGATAATAGGTTTTGGCTGAATATGAGTCAAGCAACACATGTCTTGCCACAAATCCTCCCATGTGAGAGGCTTCTCCCAAAGACATAAGTCAAACAGATGTCCCCTTGCATAAGGAAACAAAAGATATAGTGTAGCAGCCATATAATGTCCCATCCTCCTCTTGAAGCATGAAAAAATATGGGAAGTTTTATTCCCAATGGACACATCCAACCAATGTGTCATCCCTCCTATCATGTCCCCAACAAATATAAGAGCATCATCATCATGTGGGATCAAAACCAGTAATACATAAACAATCAAATGCAATGATGGAGGTGGATCATAGTCCCACATATGGAACTAGCACAATATATCTCCTGACTACATCAGATAGTGATATGGTAAGTGGTTTCCCCACCACTTACTTGCTATCCAAGTCATCTCACCATGGCTGAAAGTGTGAGATATATTGGTGCCTTAGGAATTCACCCATCATGAAGCATAATCTCCCTTTGTCCTTAAAGGGAGTGGCCATATTCAGAAATTTTTGTGGCCCAAAGTTGGCCATGAATTTTGTAGCGAATAACACTCCTCTTAGGAGCTATGGCCTGTATATACATGGTAAAAGAATACAAGTAATAATCAAATAAATCACGAGATACAAAATCATATTCTTTACCAATATTTCTCCTCATACACTTGGAGTGGTATATCATGTTTGGTGTCAATGTGGCACACCAAAAAGAATACATCATCTCCCCAAAATCTCCTAGGGAGTGATCAACATCATCATTGCTCATGGCTCCAAGTAGCTCATAAAGAAAATAAGGAAGAGTGCCCCTTCTTGGAGCAATTCCCTGCACATGTGTGGTAAGAAGCTGCAAGTATATAGTAAACATATCATGATGTTCAGAAATACAATCTTTACCATACACTTGGTTTAAAGCAATGAGGTGGCTCATGGATGAACTCCCTCTCACACCCAAATAATAAGGAGGTGGTAATGATAACTCTTCCCAAGAGCTATGTCCCCTCTCACCCTCCAAATAATCCATGCACTTCCTCATATGATTGTGCATCTCCTCTTTGAAGTCTTCCCACATGAATCCCTCCAAAACAGTTTGGTAGGTTCTAATGAAACTAGTGGGATTAGAAAGCAAGATACCATAGGCTGCATATAGTAGTTTATCTTTGAGCTTTGATTCTTTGGTCAAATTGATCTGATCATGAAATTAAATGACTCCCTCAACCACTCTATACCTCCTATATTCCATTTCCCCATCAAGAACGTTACATGTGAAGAGGTTCTTGGAATATTCTACCAAGATTTGGGACTCCCAATATGCATCTAGGCTTCCCAACAATGACATCATTGTAGAAATATGAAATGAAGCTTCTGTCATATCATGGCTCTCCTCCTTGACATGCTCAATGCCAAAGTCACATGTTGGAGTGTCGTAACTCCACCTTTGCTGCCTCTCTTGCAGATGATCTTGCTCAAGACAAGATTGAAGTACATTGCTGCCCCAACACTATGGAGTGGCCCTTTTACACCATGCTCATGTCATCACAGATTCCTAAATCCTTCTTTTCCAACGCAAATAACTGAGTGGAAGATAGCAAATTCCATTTCAGAAAATTGCTCATCTCTCCTTGGAGCCCATCAAAGGTTCTCAGCTGTGCTGTGGTAGCTCCTCTCAAGGCTCCTTCCTTAGCCAAATATGTCATTGCTGCAACAAGTTGAGAGAACACTTTATTCAGCTCCTCATTAGGGGGTCTCCTAGGTGGAATGCCTCCATGTAAATAGACATCAAAATCTGAAGTAGACTGTATAAATGAGTGGACTATTTTGTCCCTCTCTTTGCTGCATAAATTAGTCTCCTTATTTTGAATATAAACCCCTTGAAATAAACAAGGGTGCATGCTCCTCATCATTGGATGTTGATCCATCCTCTCTCCTCCTTGGATCAAGGTATTACTGCCCAATAATACTGTCACATGATGCTCCTTGGGAACCCTTTGCAAAGATGAAAAAGCTTCTCCTCTTGAAGCAATAACTTCATACCCATCCCCATGTGGTGGTGGTCCTTCTTCTGAAGTGACATCACTGTTACTGCCTTCATTCTCTTTCTCCTCATCAATGTTTGAGGATACCTCATAAACAATGAGGGACCCTAGATCTTGGTATTCCCTTGAAAGAGGAAACTCCATATCTTCCTTTTGAGAAGGAATTTCTTCATGCAATGGGGATCTTGCCCTTGGCAAAGTATCACACAAGTTTTTATTCCCTTCAATAGGAATCTGAAGTGGAGTTGGCATAACAGATCTTTCCAAATCATGCAAGGGTTTTGCATGTTCATGCTTTTCTAGCTCAATCAAAGATGTTTCAGTTTGTTTTACATCAAATATCTTCACTAATCTCTTAGTGAATCTTGCATAAGTAGATATATTTGAATTCTTTAATGAAAAGGATTCAAATAACCACCAAGCATAAGCTTTACCTTTAAGATGCAGCACTGCTACTTTAAGGGCTTCCTTTTCTGAAACTTGATGTAGATCTAAATTTGAGTCTAGTTGATCTATCCATTCCTTGGCTGTGCATGTGGAGGACCCATCAAAGTTTGGCAGAAAGAATCTACCTCTCCTCCTTCTATTGTACTTGCTGGATCTCATTTCCTCCTTGAGCTGGTAGAACTCTTGGAAGTTCAAGTGCTCCTTGAATCTCCAAGATTGAGATTCATACTCCTAAAGATAATCACTCAAAATCTCCTCCTTTGGTATATCCTCTTCCTCCATCTTTCTTGTATTAAATCTGGGTATAGTATAACGTTGTAGATCAGATTGTGTAGCTAAGTGCTAGCACACATAATATGAAGAACTGGGATTTTCTTCACGTGAATATCTTCTTGAGGGACCTTCATGTCTTGCCCTCTTCATTCCCTTGATTTCTCTTTTAAGTTCATGCATAGTTTGGAGAAGAAGTCCTGAGATCTCCTTCCCTTTCATTTCTCCATATAAAGGGGTTTTACCCTTGTTTTATTTGTCATCAGTGTAATCAAACTTCTTCTGTCTCCTCTTTCCTTTAAAAGACATATTGGCTCTTTAGAAAGCATAGGCTGTGCCAAGATGATGCTCCGATACCACTATAGTATTCCCAAATGGGAATGTAACAATAGAATGCAGAATGACATAAAAATAATGTAGTTCATCTTTTATAAAGCAGGAGGCCAATATGGAGACCTTCCATTTGTCATTACAACAACAAAATACATGTTAAAAGTGGCCCATAAGATTCATGACAGGAAAAATACAAGTCTCCAATGACAGAAATCCTTCAAAATGAGGTGTTGCAATCATATATTAAGACTTAGAAAGCCTTACATCGTTATTTATTGGCTTTGCAGCAGCTATAAATTACACATTAGATCTAGAGCAAGAATGTGGACAAAAATTTAGATCTATAGCAGATCCATACACTATACAAGCTCCTCTATCAATTCCCCTTGGGGTTTTCAGCAAAATACCAAGTACGAGATGTAGATCTGCGATCTAAGACTGCAGATCTATGGAAATATTTAGATCTAGAAAGTGGATCTAATCTAATATAAACAATAAAATTATTTCGTCCAAAATATCTCCAAAGTGAAGGGCAGATCCCCAACGCCTAGAAAATCACTCTCCAATTGGTGAGCCGAAACACCCTGCAAATACACCTACAAAAATAACGCAGATATAGATCTATACTATGCTGTAGGGATCAATATATAGTTGTCCTGCAACCAATATATGGAAATTATGCTCAAAGTCTTCAATACAGTCCTCCCAATGGAGTAGAACCCTCCTCCACTGAAAAGAAGCACTAAAATGGACTAGATCTGAAAGATCTAATCTCCACTTGCTGCATCTTGAAAAAATAGTAAAACCCTCAACAAGATCTACAATGTAGTTGAAAGAAGTAGCTTGGCCCTAAGCCAAATAGTGGACAATGTAATACAAACTCTCCCAAGAGCTACTCAATGGGAAGAGGTGGGATTCCCGATCAGGAACACCCAATGCTAAACAACATTATTCTCAGCTAAACAACAATAGAATGAGATATGTCTAAACATACCATATACTTAGAAAAATATCATAATCATCCCCTTCTAATGCTGCCATCCCCTTCCTTTTATAAGACAAGAGCTTGCAAACCCTAAACCACCTCCAATGAAACCACCTCTTTCACACAAGGAATCTCCATCTAAAACTGCGTTTTACCTCATTGATGGCCACTCCTCCATGACAACGTTGTAGATTTGGTCAAGTTTGACCCAGTCAATATGTTTTAGCCCCTATTCACACCTTAGGGTGCTTTATTTAGCTGAAAATATGATCCACTTTCACATGAGAAGTGGTTTTATTCACAATAAAGAGCTTTAGGGTCCTCCCACCCACTTATTCACCTATCTATGTGACAATTTTTTTTTTTAATATTCCCATTAGTTATAGGCTAATGTAGGAATATTACAGGTCATGTCTCAATACGAACCACCAATCCCTATTCAACACATCTGGGTAAAAAAACACTTGGTTGTAGTGTTTGGGGAAAACATAATGCTTCTTAGCTTCATCCCACATTTTTCTAGAGTTGATACATATCAGCCTACTATCATGATCTTGCTTTACATTATTCTGATCAAATGTGTCCCACCACTTGAACCTAAAAATAACACATTTAAAAGAAGAGAAGTCCACTTCAATGATCTCTTGTATCTTTCCGACGTAACCTAACATCCCTCATCCTAGGTTTTGATCATGGTGGCTAGCTTGAATAGATTGATTGAACTCAAATTCCTCTCCATAGTCTTGTTTCATGTGTCCATCATCGGCATTTTCTGTGTGAAAATGGTGTCCATATACCCACATAGACGGGAAAAAATGCACCTATAAAAAAGTTAAAAAATCATAGTGTCATGTGTCTAATAACCCAACTATTAAAATATGAAATATAGATGTTACATTTCAAAGGTGCATTATTAAGTTTAAAATGTGCATAAATATATTATTACTGAGTTTCTGCACCTAATCCCTACGTTTAACACATCCTCTTCAACACGCAGGTGACGATAGGTTGCACCATATTTCTCTCTGACTTGGCTAGCAACCCAAATGTTGGGGCATATAATTGGCATATTTTCTTTTAAATGATCGGGATAAGGCACACTTCTACCATTCAACTGTCTGAATTATTTCCTGTTACTATCCCATTTCATCCTCTTTTGTTCGTACAATGCAACCCATGGTTGTGTCACTTCGGAATTGTAAAGAACGAATTTATTGATTTCTTCAATTTATGCATTCGTTGATGAATTCAAACTAACATATAGTACATATGAGATCAAAATATACATTATATCAAAGTTCAACGTGAATATTTACTTTGTGTAAATTTGAAAAATTATAAGTCGCGTAATCTTTATCAAGCGCCTTTTTCCATTCGTTTGGAGAAGCCCCTCTTCTCTTTTGTCTTCATCCCTTTCATCTTCCCAAATCACTGCACCTAGTCTATTATCGATCTGCTTGATGTACTGATTGGCATAATAGAAAGACTCATACGATATGTACCCCTCTTCCATATAACCCTTTGGGTTTTCCCTTTGTCGAACACAACCTTTCAATTTCTTCATGTACCTCTCTAAGAAGAACATGCAATGACAAGAAACCACCCCAACTAATTCAACCTCATCTACTAGATGGATTAGAATATGAACTTGAAAGTCCATGAAACTCATTGTAGTTCCTTCTAAAACATGCAAAAAAACTCAACTATCTCTTGACGCCACTATGGAATGCTAGCCACATCAATCTCCTTTGACGTGATCCAACACACAAATGCAGATAATTTAGATATGGCACATCATAGGTCTTGGGGAAAGTCATGTTTCACACACCCATGCACAAACAAAGGATAATGACACTGTAAAGTTATAAACACATGAAATAATATAAAAAATTAGTTATGTTTTATGATCCCTTCATGGGATAACCTATATTATTATAAAAAATAATAAAATCATGCTTTTGACATTATACATACTCTTCGAAGATTCAAATGGTCATGTGAATTCAAACCCGGAAAATGGTCTTCAATGGTGAAGTAGTGCCGTAGTGAAGACCCATTTGAAGATATCACTCTCAAACCCATTATACCTTCCTTTGCCAAAGAAATATCATATTTTTTTAAAATCCATGGGACATCACCTTCTTTGAAATACCAACTAGAGGGACTAGCCTCTGATCCTGTACTTTCTAATCGTCTTGGCCAATGTTTCTTTTTAGTTTTTAGAGTAATAAGATCTTTCCTATTAGACAATGTGTCACTTTATTTCGATGATATGTCCCTCCATAAAGAAGATGAAACATTTTTAAATATGGGATCTAATAAGTGGGTAATCTTAAGGTGCTCCCAATATGGGAGGTTATAAACGATAAATTTCCTTTTCATCCCAATGGGAAATTTCTCAACGTATGTGTCGAAGAATTTTTGATTATCGAAAATAGGCTCCCCATTTGAATCGAACATTTCTACGAGCTCCTTTTCCTTCTCTCTCTCATATGCTCTAAGCCATTCAGTTGGTGTCGTTATTGTAGGCCTTTGGGTTCTCTCTCATTTACCATTGAAAGCAGATGTTTCTCTTTTGTAAGGGTGTTCTTCTGGGAGGAATACCCTAGAGCAGTCATACACTGGCTTTCATAGGTCATTGGACCACCTAGCTTTCAGAGAAGGTCCACAACATTTAAATCCATAATACCCTTATTTTACAAGACATGAGAAATTATTGTATACAATATGCATGGCATGTTAAATAATATCATGAATATCAAAACAATTATAATGAATTAAATAATTAATATGCAAAAGAATATTTTACATATATAAAAAAATCAATAAATATGTAATTTAACAGAGAAAACTCCTAAGCCTGGATAATCATGTGTCATCTAAGCACATATTCCATACAATGTAAAACTCCTCTCTGCTACGATGGGTCTTGATACATCGTATACATTGATCCCATCCCATAATTCCTTCAATTCATCTACTAGTGGTTGTAAGTAGACATCCATATTATTCACTTGTCTTATACTAGGGACAATGAGAGCCAACATAATATGTTTATTCTTCACGGACAACCATGGGGGGATACTGTTATTGATCGCTACTACAGGCCAAACAAAATAGTTGGTGTTCTAGAGGGAATATGGTTTGACACCATCCATGGCTATGCTAAGTCGTAGACTTCATTCTTCATCCTTGAATTTTTTGTGCCATGTATCCTCTATATGCTTCATGGATATTGAATCTGTTGGGATTCGCATAACTCCCAACCCACTTCTGTGTTAGGCATGCCATCCCTGCAACATAGCTAATTATTTGGAACGAAAGAGCCTTTGAATCCTTGGGATTATAGGCATGTGCATCAATATCTTAAAAGGAGGACCACATGATTTACCCTTATTTTTTTTATTTATCATACCTTTCATGCCCACATTTCAGACATATCTCTTTGTCTGCATATTCTCTTCTACATAGAATACACTCATTTGGACATGCATTATATGATATGTACTCAACACCCAACATTTTCAACAATTTCTTTGCCTCTTCACAACTACCGGGAAAGACATTATCACTCGGAAGAGCCTTACCTTTGAATAATTGGTAGTTCTTCATGGAAAATATTAAATGTACATTAATGCTAATACTTATTAACGTTCATGAAATAGACCATTTGTAATGTTGATTATGTCAATAAATTTCTCAAAATATAAGGTACTTGATGGTCAATTACCTCAAAATTTCCGAGAAACATGCATTCGACAAGGCAAACTTTGCTTTCAAGCTGTAAAGTAATATCGTTGTCCCCAACTGGGTAGACTTTGATTGATCGCCAGGTCCAAAGAGAGGGGTGGTGGAAGCAAATTTAAGGCTTTCGAAGAAGGTATCAACGATATGAGCATCATCCCCTAGCTGATCATCGTTTTGGAATGCATATAACAACATTGTCTCCATGGTAGTAGTATCCCTTAAGTAATCATCCATACCAACCTCTATTTGATTGCCTCCATTACTAGCTTGTGAAGAACTACTATTTTTGTCGTCATTACTAATTGGTGAATTTGATGTAATGGGAATTGAATAGGTGGTTGACTCAACCATTCTTGGCATCGTTCCTCTCCGGGTTTTACTCTTAATTCAGCCTTCTTTCGATTTGAAATTTTCGTGGGGTGCAACGGAAGATGGTAGGTCGGTCGGTTATCATCACAAGAATCCTAATAATTTCAAAAAATATATTTGAACATGATTAGTACAAAATTGATTATATCAATTAGTAAGCATGTCAATGCATGATTAATTGGTTTGACGTTAAAATAATTACATTATACCAAACAAATATTATTACCATCATTGTCCCATAATTGTGTCTAGAATATGGCATGTTATAATTGGCAGGGTGAAGCAGATGTCCATTTTCATCTACCAACCACACCTTGTGGTATGCTGCTCCTGATAAAAGCTTCCTACATTTTGGAACTGTTTGAATGTTTTGTGCATCTGAACTCGATCTTGAACCTGAATGAACCTGCAAATTTGTATACATTAATTTTATTTAGCTAATTGACATTAAATAATAAAAAAATCAATTAGATAATGTTATGAAACTAGTTCCAAATATAGAAGAAAAGAGAGATCAACGCCTTAGAAATAGCCACTTCGAGGGGGAAACCTCCAATACATTACATAAATGAACAATTCTTGGATGATACAAATGACAAAACCTCCTCTCTATATATAGGACACCATGGGGCCACAATGTAATCCTAGCTGACCTAACGATAATAATGTAAGGGCACAATAATAAAAATATGGGGGTTACAGGGGTACAACAATAATAATAAGGGGGTTACACTGACAACAATAAGGGACTATACTAGTAATATAAGGACCTAACATGCTCCTCTCCTTCAAAAAAGTGTTGTCCTCAATGCTTGAGTAGCTCCGGGTGCTTCTGTATAAAATTCTCATCCTCCTCGTAGAATCTTCAGTGGGTAAGTTCTTCCATTTGATGAGATACTATGAAATTGATCGATTTCGTAGCTATTGAGTTCTTGTTTCTGTGACTGCTTCAGGTTCGAATATGGTTTTTCCTTCCTCATCAAGTTTTGGCAATATTGTTTGAACTAGAATTTTGTCCCCTATAACCTTTTTTAAGCATGAAACATGGAAAACTGGATGCACTAGCGAAGAAGTAGGAAGCTCCAATTTGTATGCCATAGTACCAATATTTTGCAACACCTTGTAAGGACCATAGTAATTTGGTGATAATTTATTATCCTTCTTAGCTTTCTTGAGGGACATTTGTTTGTATGGTTGTAGTTGTAAAAATACCTAGCCTCCCACATCAAAACTTCTCTCACTGTGATGTTGATTTGCCTGTCGTTTCATTCGATTTTGTGCCAAATTTAGGTTATCCTTTAAGATTTGGAGAACTTCTTTTTGATGTTCGATGTGATCCTCCACTGCTTGAACCCTAGAATTTTCCCTTAAAGAAGATGTGATGGACGATGGATGATATCCATAAAGTGCCATAAATGGGGTCATTTTTGCTACAGTATGGAAGGAAGTGTTATACCACCATTTAGCGAGAGGTAACCACTTGACCAATTTTGCTTCCTTATTAGATACAAAACAACGAAGATATCCTTCCAAACATTTATTCATTTTCTCTGTTTGACCATCAGATTGAGGATGAGAAGATGAGCTATGAGCTAGTTGAGTACCCATACAAGAAAATAATTTCGTCCAAAAATTTCCTGTAAAAATGGGATCTCTGTAACTTACAATAATCTTTGGGTTTCCATGTAGCTTTTGAATTGTTTCCATAAATGCAGTAGCAACTATACTTGCTTTAAATGGATGAGATAATGCACAAAAGTGTGCATACTTGGTAAGTCTATCAACTACCACCATGATGAAACTCCTTCCTTCGGACTTATGTAAACCTATGATAAAAACCATTGGAATCTCCTCCCAACATTGACTTGGAATGGATAAAGGTTGTAGAAGACCCGGGGTCTTAATTGTCTCAACTTTATTTTACTTGAAAACCAAACATTCCGCCACAAACTTTTGACTATTAGATTTAAGGCCATCCCAAAAAAAAAATTTCTTCACCTTATGGTAAGTTTTTAGAAATCCCCAGTGTCCTCCTAAAGGAGAAGTGTGAAATTCCAAAATAATCTTTTGTTTTAGTTGGTAATTCTTGCAAATATATAAGCGATATTTGTACCATAAGAAATCATTTTTCCAACTAAATGTATTAGATGTACTAGGATCTTGTTGCAACTTTTGAATGAGTGTCCAAACTTCTTCATCTTTCTTCCATTCATCCCTTACTTCAGTTATCCAATTTGGTTGGATAATAGAAATGGAACAAAGCAATGCTTCCACCTCTTCATCCTTTCTTGAAAGTGCATCTGCAACAACATTTAGCTTCCCTTTTTTGCAGATGATTTCAAATTCATAACCCAACATATTTATGACCCATTTTTTCTGCTCTTCCGAAGATAGTCTTTGTTCCAAAAAGTGTTTAAGACTATCATGATCAATTTTTACCTTGAACTGTCTTCCCATTAGGTAAGGTCTCTATTTCTTTAGTTCATGTAGTGTTGCCAACAATTCCTTCTCATAAATATCCTTTTGTAAATAATTTCATTTGATTTAATGACTTTAAAAAGCAATGGGTCTTCCTTCTTGCATTAAAACAACACCAATTCCATTTCCTGAGGCATCACATTCCACAATAAAGGTTTTTGTGAAGTCTGGCGTAGCTAAGACTGGTGCTAGGCACATTGCCTCTTTAATATGTTCAAAGGCCTTAGTTTCTTCAGGAGTCCATGAAAATGCATCGTTCTTCAATAATGTTGTTAGAGGTGTTGCTATTCATGCATAATTCTTAACAAACTTGTGATAATACCCTGTTAACCCGAGAAATCCGCGCAACTGCTTTATGGTTGTGGGGACTTTCCATTCCTTAATGGCTTTAATTTTGTTAGGGTCTACCTTAACACCTTCGTGAGATACAATATGACCTAGATAATTTTTGAGATTCAAAAATATGATGAGCTTACTGAAAAGAGTCTCCTTCACTAAGTGGGCCCGCAGGCTATTTTTGGCGCAAGTCTATTTTTAGACATGGTGATCATATTTCAGAAGTTGCAGGATGCTATTTGTGGATGGTTGATCAGGTTGGAAAAATAGATGAAATTCTATTTTTAGAATATTGGGCGAAGTCTATTTATAGATTGTCAATTTAAGAATAGAAGTGTCGATTATTATTAGCTCTTAATAATAATCCGACAATAAACATCAACTTATTCTCTTGGAGCACTTAGTTTTAGTGCATAGATTCATCAAATCAGTGGGCTGAAGGAATTATGCAATTCCTAGGGTTTAATGGTGGTTCATGCATGGAGGACTCAGTTAGAACTGAAGTGGCAAAGTTATGACAGAGTTGGAAGAGTATTTCATGGAGTTGTTATTTAGTTTAACTCAGTTAATGGAGTTAAACTCAGCTGAGCTAGTTGTATCTTGTCTAACTGAATGACAAACTAGTGAGCGTGGAGTGAATTAATTAGTTAATTAATTCACAAATAATAACTCATTAATCAACTGAACAAATACAACAGTTAACTACAGTGCATGTGAGTTCCAGTGGAGACCCAGTGGAGAGATAGGTGAAAGGGCAAGATGGACTATCTGTTGTGGCTATAGTGATGCATTGATTGCACCACACACACATTGGAGTTGCCAATGAGGATTGTGCAGTCAAGGCAAGGGTAATTCGAATTCATTCGGAGCTATTCTTCAGTAGGGATTGCGCAGTGGAGGCAGGCTAGTAGGTGGCAAGAAATCGGTGCATGGATTGCAGATTTCTTCTGATTAGTGTGTGACGATTGCTTGTACTAAGAGCTTGATGTACTAAGATTTTTATGAGATTGTTACATGATCTCCATGATACATAATATATGATATTTGGGGTTTTGAGCTTCAGAATTTCCTATTAAACAACTGTGTTATGTGCGATTGCTTTTATTTATGCTTCACATGTGTTTGCAATTAATTTTCAGCAAAAGATTAACAGTGAAATGATTCTGTATTTTGCAAGAATTTAAATATTGTGAGATCAGGGGAATCTAGATGTATGCATGCTTAGTGTATATAATTTCTACATGGTATCAGAGTAGTGTTAATTCTTGAAGATTGCAATTGTGAAGAATTGTTGAGTTTGTGTTGGTGGACAATTCGAATTTGCTACAGAAAATTCTTGGTGCAAAAGTTGAGTATACATTGAAATGTCTTTCAATGGGTTGTGATTGGAGTATGCCCTTGATGGGAGCTCGAATTACATAGCCTGGAAGGATAGGATGGAGGCAGTGCTGGAGGATAATGGACTAAAGGAGTTCATCGATAGAGATGTTCCTAAGTCGGGATCTAGCGATGTTACATTACTTGACGCATGGAAAAAGAAGATAGCAAAGACAAGAAGAATTCTGTTGGAAGGTGTGAAGGACCATATTGTGTCCAGCCTTCACGGGAAAGTCACTACATTCTTAATGTGGAAGGCTTTGACAGATTTTTTCCAAAGCAGCAACGACTAGAGGAAGTTGGCGCTGAAAGACAAGCTCAGAAAAATAAAAATGGAGAAGGGTGACAGTATTCCAAAATATCTCATGAAGTTTTTCCACTGTAGAGATGAACTGGGAAGTGTGGGGATTACTGTTGATGATGAAGAATTGGTGAGCTTGGCTCTCCTAGGGCTTCTGAAGAGTTGGCATAGCTACGAAGACTCTGTCAATGGACGGGAGAAACTGCAGGGATGGGAGCGACTTTGGTCGGATCTTGTGCAGGAGGAGATAAGGCGAGGTACCAGGGATGGCTCTTCATCGAATAATGAAGATGAAGAGAATTTCTCTTTGGCTGCCAAAGCAATGAAAGGGGAGGGGAAGAAATTTCCTTCAAAATATGAAGCTAAAGGCAAGAAGCAGGATTTGTCCAAAGTGAAGTGTTTTCACTGTCACGAACATGGGCATTTCACCACTAACTGCCCACAGAAGAAGAAGAAAAAGAAGGCTGCTGGAGCTACAGCTGGAGAGGCCTTAGCCTCGCAATTTGAACTTGATTTATCTTTGATCACATGCTTGGTTTCAAGATATATGGGATTGGTGTGGTATCTTGATAGTGGTGCGTCTTTCCATATGACGGGATACAAGGAGTTGTTCAGTGACTTGGAGGAGAAGGACCTCCAGATGCATATAGAGATGGGCGATGATGGTCGATACAGTGCGACCAACATTGGGAACATTACCTTTGAGAGGGAGTCCAGTAATCCATTCTTGTTGAAGGATTTTATGCATGTTCCAGGTCTGAAGAAGAACTTGGTCTTGGTTGCAATGTTGGAAGACAAAGGTTATGATGTTGTTTTCAGTGAGGGAAAAGCCTTCCTTCGACATAAAAAAATGGGTCAAACCAAGAGCATAGGGATTCGAGTTAAGAATATCTACAAGATGAAGGTAGATGGCTGCGTTGTAATGGTGGGCAAAACAGAAGAAGTGGTGAGCCAGGATGAGGGTGAATTATGGCACAGGAGATTGGGCCATCTTGACGAAAACAAAACCGAAAGTCACCCCTGAGGAGAGATTGTCTACTGTAATCGCTCTGTCAGCGTTTTCCCTTCCATTAGCTTCGTTTACTTCCATGTGGCCTTCTTTCTTTTCTTGGAATTTTATTTATCAAATTCTAGGAATTTGATAAATAAATATTATCGATAACCTTTGCAAATTTGATTATATCTCCGAACTTTATATTAATGCCCAACGCTTTTTGAATAAATGACTTTGTAATAGACCTTCGGCCTCGGGCCCACATATATAATCGACGGCCCAATCAAATGCTCGTACCTCACCTGGTTATCTTCCGTGCATCTTTATCAAACGATCATTGTTCGATGGCTCCTTCCCAGATCAACAACGTTCCACGATATCGCTCGGCTTCCCTGGTCGAACGATAACGTCCGATGGCGTGCAGCAACGACGGTATTTTGTGGGTCCACCTCTCCACGTGTCGAATACTCTATGGAATCGCTCCCCAACCAGGAAATACCACTTATCTCCAAAAGGCGGTGCGATATGGGCAATCCGGCTTCGTAAATCCGCTCGCGGTTTCAAAACAGTTATCAACCAAAGCTTAAGTCGGGTTACGCTATTCTTTGATTTCCTTAACCCACGTCTAATCCTCGGTCAGGGTTCTGATAGCAAAAACTCTGTCTTGGGAGTTCTACTATTTAAACTGTGTTCACGACCATGGATTATCTACACAGGCCTCGCCTGCGGTTGGAATTAATTCAACTATTCAAACAAGTCAAAGGAAACAATGGAAACAGAGATGCGAAATTGTACAACGACTCAATTCAACGGTTATATACAAGATAATGTTCAATCGCCTCACAATCAAACAAATTTCCTCACAAATAATGACTCAAGACAGTTAGATAATCAACGGGAACGGAAACTCATTTAACTGGAAGCAATTGCTTGATACACAGATTTTATTGCGAAAACTTCTTTTCTTCTTCCTCCTCTCTATACATCTGAGGAATACAATTTATATATATCAACATATGACTCTTCGGTTCCTCTGTGAGGACCGTTCTAAAAATCAAAGGTTTAATTACAACTTACTCAAATAACTGAACTGACAGATGGATCGAATCCAACTATTTGACTTCTACCAATCCTAACTAATCTAAATAAAAAACAGTCAGCTGAGGTATTGACACCTAGCTATTACAATTCAAATTTTTTCGAACCCTCCTAGCCACAACATGTGGACAAAACCTCCTACATTGCTGGCTAGTGTCTAATGCCCCTGCATCAGATTCCCGAGGGAAATCTTCTTCATGGGCTCATGTCCATGAGCTCTTCTACTGATCTGCCTATCTTCTGCAACATTCCTTCAGTCATCCAAGTGGCATCTTCCTCTGGCTTGTCCTTCCATTTGCTTAAGTACTGAAAGTACTCTTGTCCTCTGGTCCTCTTGAAAACTCTTTTGTCCAATATCTTCTCTGGTTGCAATGGTTGCGCTGGAGGTAGCTGTTATTTCCACTCAATCTGTTCCTTGTCTGCTGATCTTTCTCGTTCACCATCATCTTCATACTTGTACAAATCTGCAACATTAAAAATGGGAGATATTCCAACATAAGGAGGTAATTCAATCTCATAAGAATTTGCTGAAAACTTTCTAAGTATCTTGCATGGCCCAATCTTTTTGAACTTCAGTTTGTTATACTGCTTCTTTGGGAATCTCTCCTTTCTCAAGTGTGCCAAAACCAGATCTCCTACTTCAAAATGAACTTCTTTTCTACTCAAGTCTGCTCTACCTTTGTATTTGATGATGCTGCCTTGTAGTTGATGTTTCACTTGTTCATGTATGGCCTGGATCTCTGAAGCAAATTCCTCACCATCTGCGCTCCTTAGCTCTGCCTTTCCCAGATTTCTTAACTCCGATATTCCTCTGGGGTGCATTCCATAAACAATATGGAATGGAATCCGCCCTGTGCTTCTGTTTGGTGAGTCATTATATGCATATTCTGCCTGGGGAAAAATATGGTCCCACTGCTTGGGATGCTCTCCTGCAAGACTTCTCAACAAATTTCCCAGACTCATATTCACTACCTCAGTTTGTCCATCAGTCTGGGGATGATAAGCTGAGATGAAACTCAGTTTGGTACCAATTTTCTTCCACAGTGTCCTCCAAAAATGACCCACAAATCTGGTGTCTCTGTCTGAAACAATACTCTTTGGCAACCCATGCAATCTAACAACTTCTTTGAAAAACAAGTTAGCAACATGGGTGGCATCACTAGTTTTATAGCATGGAATAAAATGTGCCATTTTGGAGAATCTGTCCACTACAACAAAGATTGCATCATTCCCTCTCTGAGTCTTGGGAAATCCTAGAACAAAATTCATACTCACCATGTCCCAAGGCCTGTCTGGAATAGGCAAGGGAGTGTACAATCCTGCATTCTGGCTCCTTCATTTAGCATATTGATAGATTTTGCAATTCTTCACAAACTTGTCCACTTCTGCTCTCATCTTGGGCTAGTAATAGAAGTGACTCAACTGCTCATAAGTTTTATCGGTGCCAAAGTGTCCAGCAAGTCCACCACTATGCTTCTCCTTGATCAAATTTTCTCTCATGGAACATTTTGGTACACACAGTTGGCTTCTTCTGAATAGGAAGTCCTCCTGCAATAAATAATCCAGCCACTGGCTTCTATCTGTTAAAACAAGGTTACTACATGCCTCAAATTCTTCCTTAAAATCTGAATCTGTTTTATACAATTCTTTGAGAAAATCAAACCCTACAACTTCAAAATTAGTTTCTTGAACAAGCATGTGCCTCCTACTCAAAGCATCAACTACTTTATTTGCTTGGCCACTTATATGTTTCAAAACAAAATTAAAACCTTGGAGATACTCAACCCATTTGGCATGCTTATGTTTCAACTTGGGCTGCTGTACAATATACCGCAAAGCATGATTATCAGAATATAATACAAATTCCCCGGACATCAAATAATGTCTCCACTTTTTCAGTGCCTGAACAATTGCATAGAATTCCTTCTCGTAAGAGGAATACTTTCTCCTGGTGTCATTTAGCTTCTCACTAAAATAGGCTATAGGCCTATCATCCTGACTCAACACAGCTCCAATGTCTTCCCTACTGGCATCACACTTCACTTGAAATGGTTTGGTAAAATCAGGCAGGATAAAAACAGGCTTCTCAGTTATTTTTTGCTTCAAAAATTTAAAGTTTCTTTCTGCTTCAACAGTCCACGTAAATGGTTGTTTTCTCTTCTTTATAGTCTCAATTATGGGTGCATTAATCTTACTGAATTTTCTTATAAACTTTCTGTAAAAACTGGCAAGTCCATGGAAACTTCTTACCTCAAAAACATTCCTAGGTGAAGGCCACTCCACAATTGCCTTAACCTTTTCTGGGTCCATCTTCAATCCTTCTACAGAAACAGCAAAACCCAAATACACCAACTCTTCCTTCATGAATGAGCATTTCTTTAATTTTATCATTAGTTTCTCTTGGTGGAACTTCTTCAAGACATGATTGAGATGCCTTAAATGTTCTTCTTTAGTTCTGCTGAAAACTAATATATCATCCAGATACACTATCAAAAATTTACCAATGAACTCTTTCAATACTTCATTCATAAGTCTCATAAAAGTGCTAGGTGCATTTGACAACCCAAAAGGCATTACCATCCATTCATATAGTCCTTCATTCGTTTTAAAGGCAGTTTCCCACTCATCACCCTCTCTTATTCTAATCTGATGGTATCCACTTTTCAAATCTATCTTTGAAAAATATTTAGCACCACTCAAACAGTCCCTTAAATCCTCAACTCTAGGCAAAGGGAATCTGTACCTGATTGTGATATTATTGATTGCTCTGGAATTAGTACACATCCTCCAGCCTCCATCTTTCTTTGGGCTCAATACTGCTGGTACTGCACATGGACTCAAACTTTCTCTAATCAGCCCCTTGTCCACCAATTCCTGTACTTGTCTCCTGATTTCCTCATTTCCTTTAGGAGTCATTCTGTACGATGCCTTATTTGGCAGATTTGAACCAGGGATAAAATCTATCTGATGGCCGATCTTTCTCACAGGTGGCAGCTCATCAGGTAAATCATCCACAACGATGTCACAATAATCATCTAGCATCTCTTGGATTTCTACTGGCAAATCAGAAATCTTTGTAGAAGTAAGAACTACCTTAGGTTTGCAAACTAAAGAAAAAATTACCTCTTCCTCTTCTATCTGCTACAGATATTCCTTTCCGCTCAACAACAAGGTCTTTGGATCAATCACTCTGCTGGATGGCTCTCCTTCTTCCATGGGTATCAATGTATGATGTACCCCATCCTTGAAGAACTTGTAAGTGTTCTTCTTGCCATCATGCACTGCTGCTCTGTCAAACTGCAAGGTCTACCCAACAGTATATGACACACATCCATGAGCATTACATCACACAAAACTTTGTCCTTGTATTTTCCCATTGAAACTCTATCTCACATTGTTCTTTTACAACCAGCTGGTGCCCTTTATGCATCCAGGACACCCTGTAGGGAGTTGGATGGTCCCTTGTCTTCAACTTCAACTTCTCTATCACCTCAGTGGAAACCAGATTGTCTGTGCTGCCACTATCAATGAATAGCTAACAACATTTCCCTTGGACTTTGCATATGCTCCTAAACAAAGTCTTCCTTTGTGTAGGCTCAGTGACCTCTTTGAATTGCTTCAACAGGACCTTATTTACCACCAAGTATTCTCCCCTCTCTGGAAGAACTTCTTCTTCAATTTCTGCCTCTTCTCCAGCCTAGGCAAAAACAACATTTCTTGGACCAGCACCCACATTCTCTGGACACTCATAGTGCTTATGTCCCACTTGCTGACATCTATAACACCTCAACTCTCTACCTCTGCCTCTATCTCTGCCTCCTCTTCCTTTTCCTCTGTAAGAACCCCTTCTGCCCCTTGCATCATCCTCTGTAGATGCATTCTGAGGTGAGCTACTGTTAGCTCCATCCTTGGGTGTAGTAGGCTTCCCTCTACCCCCCTGACTTCCCTTTCCATGGAAAATACCTCTCTTCTTGGCAGACTGTTTCCTCAGGAGTTTCTCCTCTGCTTTCAAGGCCATCTGGTAGGACTCTTCCACTGTCTTAGGAGACAGAAGACCAATCTCATCTTGGATCTCTAGCTTGAGACCATTCACATATCTGGCAGTCTTCTCTGGTGTGTCTTGAAATTTCCCAGCTCTTATGCTCACTCTGTAGAATTCCTCTGTGTATTCCTTTACTGTCAGCGACCTCTGTCTCAGGTTATGCATTTTCCTATAAAATGTCAGCTGATAATCACTAGGCAAGAATTTTCCTTTTAATTTAGCCATCATTATGCTCCAGCTCTTGATAGGCTGCTTGCCAACTCTCCTCGTTTCTGCCTGCACTCCATCCCACCAAAGTGCAGCATGTCCCTTCAGCTTTGTCACCGAAACTTGACCTTTTTATCTTCGCTTATTTCTTCATAGTCAAAGAACTTGTTCATTTAATTAATCCAGTCCACCAACTCCTCTGGATTCAGTCCCCCCTGCATAACTCGACACTTCAATTCTAGGCTTAACTGCAGACCCTAGAACAGTTCTGAGGAGCCTCATGTCAAGAGGAATTTCAACATTTTCTTCAGCTTCTTCTATCTCAGGTTCACTGATGTCTTCAGGATCTCTAGTCTGTCTTCGCTCTACGGCATCCATTCTAGCCTCGAACCTCTGCAAAATCTCCAACAACTCTGCATTGGCAACAGGTCTCCTTCTGCCAGCACCTCTACCAAGTCAGATTGCCATGTCAGCTCTTTGCAAAAACAACTTAAAAGCAACAGCTCTGATACCACAAATGACGGCAACAAAACCGAAAGTCACCCCTGAGGAGAGATTGTCTACTGTAATCACTCTGTCAACATTTTCCCTTCCATTAGCTTGTTTACTTCCACGTGGTCTTCTTTCTTTTCTTGGAATTTTATTTATCAAATTCGAGGAATTTGATAAATAAATATTATCTACAACCTTTAAAAATTTGATTATATCTCCGAAATTTATATTAATGCCCAACACTTTTTGAATAAACGACTTTGTAATAGGCCTTCGGCCCCGGGCCCACATATATAATCGACGGCCCAATCAAATGCTCGTACCGCACCTAGTTATCTTCCGCGCATCTTTATCAAACGATCACCATCTGATGGCTCCTTCCCAGATCAACGACGTTCCACGATATCGCTCGGCTTCCCTGGTCGAACGATAACGTGCGATGGCGCGCAGCAACGGCGGTATTTTGTGGGTCCACCTCACCACGTGTCGAATACTCTATGGAATCGCTCCCCAACCAGGAAATACCACTTATCTCCAAAAGGCGGTGCGATATGGGCAATCCGGCTTCGTAAATCTGCTCGCGGTTTCAAAACAGTTATCAACCAAAGCTTTGGTGCCCAAGCTACGTTATTCTTTGATTTTCAACTCAATGCCTTAGACTTCTATCAGGTCTACATAGCAAAAAATCTGTCTTGGGAGTTCTAACCATTTAAACCGTGTTCACGAATATGGATTATCTACACAAAGCTCGCCCGCGGTTGAATTAATTCAACTATTCAAACAAGTCAAAGGAAACAATGGAAACAGAGATGCGAAATTGTACAACGACTCAATTCAACGGTTATATACAAGATAATGTTCAATCGCCTACAATCAAACAAATTTTCTCAACAAATAATGACTCAAGACAAATAGATAATCAACGGAACGAAACTCATTTAACTCGCTAACGTTGATACGATTTAATTGCCAAACTCTTTCTTCTTCCTCCTCTATACATCCGAGGAATACAATTTATATATATCAACATGACTCTTCGGTTCCTTCCGTGAGGACCATTCTAAAATCAAAGGTTTAATTACAACTTACTCAAATAACTGAACTGACAGATGGATCGAATCCAACTATTTGACTTCTACCAATCCTAACTAATCTAAATAAAAAACAGTCAGCTGAGGTATTGACACCTAGCTATTACAATTCAAATTTTTTCGAACCCTCCTAGCCACAACATGTGGACAAAACCTCCTACATTGCTGGCTAGTGTCTAATGCCCCTGCATCACATCTTCACTATGGCACTTTGAATATTTTGCAACAGATTTCTACTAGAATTCCCAAGGGTACTCTTGCGTATTCAGATCAGTGCAAGGGATGTACTATGGGTAATTTTGTGAAGACCACCTTTCATGAGAAGGAGAACCGTGCTTCGGTGATCCTGGAGAGAATTCACACAGACGTGTGTGGACCTTTCTCGGTTGCTTCAAAAACAAAACACATGTATTATGTTATATTTGTTGATGACTATTCTCGTAGATTTTGGATCTTCTTCATGCAGAAGAAGAGCGAAACATTCTCAAAGTGCTGTGAGTTTAAAGAATTGGTGGAGAAGGAGTCAGGGAAGCAGGTGAAAGCTCTACGGAGGATAATGGTGGTGAATACATCTCGGGTGAATTCTCAGACTTCTGTAGCAAATAAGGAATTCGAAGAGAACTCATAGCTCCTCATAATCCACAACAGAATGGGGTCACGGAGAGGAAGAATAGAATGATCATGGGTGCTGCACGAGCTATTATTGAGAGGGAGCTAGACTTGCATGCAGTGAAGGAACTACTTGTTCTGAAAGATGAGCCTCCGGATGTGGATCAGCCATAGGAGAAGATTCATGGAGTGGAGGAGTCCACTCATGCAGAACCAAACATCAGACAAGGAAAAAAATGTACCACAGAAGCTGAGAGACTGAAGCTTGATGCGGAAAAAAATGTAGGAGTCCCTACATCACAGCGCAGACAGAGACAACCACCTGACCGATTTACTGGATACATGGCTCTTATGAGCAAGTGTATCATGACAGAGCCATATTCTTTTGAAGAAGTAGTGCAGGAGCTCACATGGGTAGATGCCATGGTGGAGAGGTATGACTCCATTTCCAGAAACAGTGCTTGCGAGATTGTTACAAGCCGGTGGGAAAATCAGTTGTAGGATCAAGATGGATCTACAAGGTAAAGCAAGTTGCTGATGGGAGCGTCGAGAAGTATAAGGCAAGATTTTTTTCTCGGGGCTTCTCATAGGTCGAGGGGATTGATTATGAAGAAACCTTTGCACCTGTCGCAAAGTATTCTTCCATAAGGACCATCCTTGCTCTCTCAGCGCAGATGGGTTGGCACATTCATCAGATGGATGTGAAGACTGCGTTCCTTATTGGGATCATTGAGGAAGAGGGGTACATTGAGCAGCCTAAAGGATTTGAGATCTTCAGCAGTGAGTAACATGTGTGCAGGCTCAAAAGAGTGCTGTATGGGCTGAAGCAAGCACCTCGTGCTTGGTACACACGGATCAACAACTATTTCACTAGACTTGGCTTCACCAAGAGTGAGGCGGATGCAAGCATATACCAAATTGTGGTGGAGGGTAAGCTTTTAATATTTGTTCTTTATATTGATGATTTAATACTAACGAGTGATGAGCAGTTGATATGCTCATGCAAGGCAGATATTGCAAAGGAGTTTGAGATGAAGGATTTGGGCCTCCTTCATTATTTCCTTGGATTGGAAATATGGCAGCGGGAAGGTGAACTATTTGTGTCTCAAGGCAAGTATGCCCGGGAGATACTGGAGAAGTTTCACATGCAAGGCTGCAAGCCTATTGATACTCCTCTTCCAGGAAATTGGAGGAAAGAGGATGCTACATCGGCAGAGGTATCGGATGCCACTATTTATCGACAGTTGGTGGGTTTGCTCATGTATTTAGTTAATACAAGACCAGACATATGCTATGTGGTGAACCAACTTTCACAAGTGATGGTTAAGCCTACCAAGCTCTTTTGGAAGGCAGGCAAGCATGTCCTGAGATATATCAGGGGCACGTCTGAGTATGGCTTATGGTACAGATAGATGGATGAGGTGAAGTTGTATGGCTTCACGGATGAATATTGGGCAGGAAGATGCAGATTGGGCAATTAACCCAACAGACAGAAAGATCACATTAGGAGGGATTTTTAGTATTGGATCTACGACAGTTTCTTGGTACAACAGGAAACAAATATCTGTGGCACTCAGTTTAGCAGAAGCAGACTACATGGTAGCAATTCAAGCTGCATGTGAGGCTATCTGGATAAGGAAGATCCTGGTTGGTTTCTTCAGTTCACATTTAGATCCTACAGTGATACATTGTGATAATCAGAGTTGCATTAAAATCTCGATTAATCCTGTGTTTCATGATAGATATAAACATATTGATATCCGGTATCATCATATCAGAGATTGTGTGCAGCGGAAGATCATGTTGCTTCAGTACATTCCTATGGAGGATCAGGATGTAGACATTCTGACGAAGGCGCTCACTAGGAGAAAATTCGAATACCATACAGGCAAGATCGGGTTGAAAGATAATCCCTATCTTGTTGAGAGGGAGTGTTGAGATTCAACAAGATGATGAGCTTAGTGAAAAGATTCGCCTTCACTAAGTGGTTCCGCAGGCTATTTTTGGCACAAGTCTATTTTTAGACATGGTGATCATATTTCAGAAGTTGCAGGATGCTATTTGTGGATGGTTGATCAAGTTGGAAAAATAGATGAAATTCTGTTTTTAGAATAGTGAGCGAATTCTATTTATAGATCGTCGATCTAAAAATAGAAGTGTCGATTATTATTAGCTCTTAATAATAATCTGACAATAAACAACAACTTATTCTCTTGTAGCACTTAGTTTCAGTGCACAGATTTGTCAAATCAGTGGGCTGAAGGAATTATGCAATTCCTAGGGTTTACTGGTGGTTCATGCATGGAGGACTCAGTGAGAACTGAAGCGGAAAAGTTATGACAGAGTTGGAAGAGTATTTCATGGAGTTGTTATTTAGTTTAACTTAGTTGAGCTAGTTGTATCTAGTCTAACTGAATGATAAACTAGTGAAAGTGGAGTGAATTAATTAGTTAATTAATTCACAAATAATAACTCATTAATCAACTGAACAAATACAATAGTTAACTATAGTGCATGTAAGTTCTAGTGGAGACCCAGTGGAGAGATAGGTGAAAGGGAAAGATGGAATATCTGTTGTTTCTATAGTGATGCACTGATTGCACCACACACACATTGCAGTTGCCAATGAGGATTGCGAAGTCAAGTAAAGGGTAATTCGAATTCATTCAGAGCTATTCTTCAGCAGGGATTGCGTAGTGGAGGCAGGCTAGCAGGTGGCAAGAAATCAGTGCATGGATTTGCATATTTCTTCTGATTAGTGTGTGACGAATGATTGTATTGAGAGCTTGATGTACTAAGCTTTGTATGAGATTGTTACATGATCTCCATGATACATAATATATGATATATGGGGTTTTCAGCTTTAGGCTTTCCCGTTAAACAACTGTGTTATGTGCGATTGTTCTTATTTATGCTTCACATGTGTTTGCAATTAATTTTCTGCAAAAAATTAACAGTGGAATGATTTTGTATTTTGCAAGAAGTTAAATATTATGAGATCAGGGTAATCTGGATGTATGCATGCTTAGTCTATATAATTTCTACAATATTCCACCTCTTGTACTCTAAAGAAACATTTGGATGTTTTTGCATATAATTGTTTCTCCTCCAATAGTTTGAGCACCCTGTCAACATGTTGAACATGATCCTTCCAAGACCTGCTGTAGATTAGTATATCATCAAAAAATACTAGCACAAATTTTCTAAGGAAGGGTTTGAAAATGGAATTCATCAACCCTTGAAATGTAGAAGGTGCATTGGTAAGGCCAAAAGGCATGACCAAAAATTCATAACGACCCTCATGAGTTCGAAATGCTGTTTTTGGAATATCTTCAGTCTTCATTCTAATTTGATGATATCCCGAACGAAGATCCAACTTGGTAAAATAAATTGCTCCATGTAATTCATCCAATAATTCATCAATCACAGGAATGGGAAATTTATCTTTAATATTGAGCTTATTGAGCTCCCTATAATCCGGACACATGCGCCATGATCCATCCTTCTTGTGCACCAATACTACTGGAGCAGAGAAAGAACTTTGACTAGATTGAATTATACCAACCTCTAACGTTTCTGCAAGCATACGTTCATTTCGCTCTTTTGGACATAAGGATATCTATAAGGCCTGATGTTTGGAGGAACACTTCCTGGAATCAAATGAATAGCATGATCATGATCACGAATAGGTGGGAGCCCTTTGGGAGTATCAAACACCTTGGAATGATTTTCCAAGACTTTTTGGAGATCTGCAAAAATAGATGATTTTGATGTTGGAACTTCTAGTGAGCATAATTGTGCAATTACACCTCGTTGTTCTTTCTTTAGAAGCTTTGTCATGACATTAGAGCTTATTATCTTTCCTAGCTTCCCTGCAATACCCCGTAATTCGACTTCCTTTCCTTCTGAAAAAAATTTCAAGAAAAGTTCTTGAAAATTAAAAGCTACCGTCCCCAAAGATTGTAACCATTGTACTCCTAGTACAACATTAGCACCTCCCATTGGGATGGAAAGCATTGGACTATTCAATACATATTCCCCCATGGCTAGCTTGATATTATGGCATTTTCCAGAGCAATTTATAGTTCCTCCATTTGCAACCATCACTTGACATTCTGGTGCTGGGTATAGGAAACAATTTAATTCCTTGGCTACCTTATAATGAATAAAATTATTGGTGCTACCTGAATCAATCAACACTATTACCCTTTTCTTCTTTATATGTCCTTCTATCTTGAGAGTTTGAGGAGTGGTAATTCCTGCCAGTGCATTACACGATATGGTCGGATTCATTTCTTCCTCTTCTAGGGGTGGTTCCTGGTGTATATCCTCTTCTTGTTCATTTTCTTCTTCTTCTTCACAATCTATGTAAAATAATTTCTTCTCAGGACACTTATGACCTTTAGTGTATTTGCTATCACAACTGTAGCAAAGCCCTTTTGCTCTTTTTTCTTCCAATTGTTGTGGTGTCAACCTTGTAGGTTGTGGAAATCTAGGCGTAGCAACACTTCCTTCTTTATAGAATTGAGTGGTAGGCTTCCTTGTCGTCATAATTTTACATTCAACTTTTCTTTCCAACCTGAATGCCTTCTCCAATGAATCAGGTTCCAAAACACGAACTTCATGTTGGATGTTATCCTTTAGAGTACCTATGAAGAGATCAATCATGTGTTCCTTTGGAATATCAGTTACCCTTATATTCAATTTTTGGAAGTCCTCAATGTGCTGCCCCACTAAACCCTTTTATTTGAGATTTATCAATTGGCTAAAGAAGGTGTTGCTCTTTGTATCCTCATAATGTGCTATCATTTCCTCCGTAAAAATTGACCAAGTGAAAATTTTTTTACCGGAGAAAAGCCATCGATACCATACAAATGTGTTTTGTTCTAAATGTAATGTTGCAATGCGTTCCTTTTGTGTGTTTTGCACATTATTGAGATCGAAATATTGCTCCATATGTAGTATCCATGTTACGGGATCCTTGCCATCAAACTTCCTCATATCCATATTTGGAATATGGTGGTTATTTAATCCAACATTAGAGTTTATGAAATCAAGATTAACATTTATTCTGTTCTCATCATGATTTTCCTCTACTATCTTTTCTCCATTAGGAATCATTTCTTGTATCAGCTTTGAAAAACCTTCCATGTACCTTCCATACCATCCATTTTTTCTTCCATACCATTCTTCAAACCATCCATCGTAGCTTCCATGCCTTTATTCAAACCATCGATCTTATCTTCCACACTTTTCTTCAAAACATCCATTTTATTTTTTGTTGCTCTTTGCGAGAGAAAATTTTGGTGCACTTGCTCTTGTAATTTTGATAGATCATGTTGCAATTCTTCATATTCATGAGTCATAGTAGAGTAATTTGAGGGCTTACTATGTGTTTAATTCTTTTTAGGAGGAATTTTATAACCCAATACTGATATCTATGCTCAATAGGCCTTTGGAATCACCTAGAACTGATTTTTCAAACAAGACTTATGCAATTTGAAAAAAAAATACACACTTTTTTCTTTATTTTGAGGAGCTTGATATTGAAACCAAATTATATCTATGATTTTGGATCTTAAATATCTGAAATTAGGCCCTGAAGTAGCCCTCTGAATCTTCTTTCAAATGCCACAAGTCTGACCTTATTTGGATTCTTGAAGAAAAAGTTATGCCCAATCTCCTACGATGACCTAATTATGGACTGGTTCAGTAGAGCCAACTTGTACGACTTGCCTCGTGTCACTGTTTCCTCCTTCGGCTCTAAAATTTATATAGCAAACGATAAATTCCATGTAATTGCGACCACTTATTACAGAATCCAAATCTGATGCTCAGAGAGAGAGAGTTATGATGTTTTTCCCACGGTCACCTCTTTGAGATGAAATTCGGGAGCCTGAAACAATCCTAACTTCTACTGATCATATATCCCACAATATTGTGAACCAAAATCTGAAATTTTTACAGGAGGTTCCTCAGAATTTTAGATTCACTCTGTGAAACTTTTAGCTTTTGAACCCTCGTAGAAAAAAAGTTATAGCGAAAATTCTACGATCACTTGTTTAGGTAAAATTGAGGAGCCTACAAAAAGCACTAACTTCCACAGATCATATCTCCAAAAATATTGTGAACCAAGCTCTGAAATTGTGTGACGATATTCCTCAAGATTTCGGCTTCACACTCTCAAAATTTCAGCTTCTGATCCTTCATAGAAAAAATGGTATAGCGAAAATGCCACAATGACCTGTTTGGAGCAACGGAACCCTAGAATCCAAAGCTCTGATACCAAATGTTATGAAACCAGCTCCAAAAATAGAAGAATATAGAGATCAATGCCTTAGAAATAGTCACTTCGAGGGGGAAACCTCCAATATATTACATAAATGAACAATTCTTGGATGATACAAATGACAAAACCTCCTCTCTATATATAGGAGACCATGGGGCCACAATGTAATCCTAGTCGACCTAACAATAATAATGTAAGGGAACAATAATAATAATATGGGGGTTACAGGGGTACAATAATAACAATAAGGGGGTTACATTGACAACAATAAGGGACTATACTAGTAATATAAGGACCTAATAGATAATGAAAATATAAATAAAATATGAAGTAATTACGTTTGGAGATGGATAGGGAGAACTCTGCAATGGATTTTGAGAAATATTATGGAATGAGTTGGATTTTGAAGAATTGTCCATTTGATATAATTATGAGATTTTCTCCCTACATTTGAGAAAAAATCAACAATAAATTTTGGTTCACATACCTAAAAGTAATTTCAATGCCTTAAAAGATGACTTATTGTCATCGGTGCTAATGTACTATTAACTGCATCAATGCAGTTTTATCAACGAATGCGCCGGTGATGATAGTTAACAAATGCACCAAATATCGGGAAAAAAAAGTGCAACTTTATTTTTTTGAAGGGAAAAAAAACGGTAAATTGAAAAATGGTTGGCAAATGATTTTCATAAATCCAATTTCATAAAAAAGTTCTTTAAATAGTAAAAGCTATTCATTATTTCATTATTTTTGAAAAATTTTCCAGGGAGGGATTTTCACGAGAGACATACCTGGAGTAAGTGAATGCGAGAGCATTATGGAGCAGCAAAATAATTTCGAACAACAACACTATTCAGAGAATCATAATTTGAAACATCTGGTGATTCACAAAAAAACCCTGTAGTATAGTAAAATTGTTAAATTTTACTGTAATAATTTTTTTTTACAGTTTCTGTTAGATTTAATACATGCAGCGTAAAAATTTTAAATTTTACTGTGCATTTTACTAATAAAATCATTTACAATATATATTCCTATCTACATTTATTAAAATTCAGAGAAAAAACAAAAAAATCCATTCTTACGTTAAACCCTTGCTTCTTCTTGTTTATGTGACTTCACAATTAAGGCTTTTCATTTTAGATTTATAGGGTTTGTATATATATATATATATATATATATATATATATATATATATATATATATATAGAAAGATAAGAAAATATTCCTAACCCGTAGGAGCATGTGCGTAGCTCGATCCCAACCCATGTCGGCCCTTGCACGATTTTTTAAAAAATAGTTTTTTTAATCGGTGCGCACTGCCAGTACCAGCGTACTCAGTGTGGTATGCGTAATCGGGGAACGATTTCTACAATTTTTTTTTTTGATAAAAACATATTTTTTATTAATTTATGTTTACGTTTTTTTTTTTTGTAAGTTAAAAATATTTATTAACAGTAGAAACTAGTAATTACATCAGTATCCAAAAAAAATTGGTGTGAGAGGGGTTCAACACCAATAGTCTTTGTAGAGCCCATGACTGGGGACTGCAAATTTAGCCCTCTGGTAATGATTTATAGGGGAGAGGATAGAGGGGGGAAATACTGTTACAAAAAATTGGAGACGCAACCCCAGGAAAAAAAGGCCTGTTAGCCTTGCATTTGAAACTTAACATTGGAATAGTAAGAGTACAGCTGAAGAAATATGAACATGAGAAAAAAACTAGGAGAAGGGAGAAGTAGAAGGCCTCAATATTCCATGTCAACCACCGAAATGTCGTCAACATTGATAGGCCGTTCTTGAGTGCAACAGTAACCAATCAACACCAAATGAAAACCAGGCCACCAACATGGAGGGAAGCCCCCAAGGCTCATGGTTTCCTCCCTTTTTTCTTCTCAACTTTGCGCCATTCACCTTGAGTTGGCTCGGAAGAAACAAGGACAATCTAATTTTTAGTAGTAGAAGGGCCAATGTCCCTATCTGAGTCATAGTTATCTAATGTATGATGTATTTTTATCCCATAGTTATCTAGACCTTTTGGCTTCGTGACAAGCGGATCCGAGGAGGTATGTATTGAAAAGTGTAACTAGGATTGGTCTTCATAATGACTATGTAATTATGAATTTATGTAAAGAAGAAGACAAAGATAGTAAATGTATTTTTGTTGTACTCGCTTCATGGGTTTCATGAGCAAGATTTTATTATAGGTCAATAGACTTCTTCTTGATGTCTATAGGGTTTTGTCTTCTAGTGTAATTAAGAGTCATGATTATGAAGTATCTAGTCTGAAGAATGCCTCCAAAACCTTGTGTAAGAAAGGCTCATAATGACCCTCAAATCCCTCTCATTCAATGCTGTAAATGTAGTAAAGTTGGCTGATAATCAGTGATAAAGTCAGCCTACATGTCGGCCTAAAATTTTGTTGTAAGGTCGGCCTAAAAGCCAGACTGTGCACTATATATACCCGAGTCAACAACAACTCATTAGCACAAAAAAATTTGTGGATTTCTCTATGATTTCCACAAGAAAATTGCGGACTATTCTGAGTTAATCAAGTGCAGATTTTAGAGGATAAAGTTGCGGATTTCATAAGGCTAAAAGGGTGAAAAATTAAAGAAGTAAATAAGTGAGGATTGTTGAGATATGGTACAGGGTTACAATACAAACTTATCTGAGGTACTACAATATTTTTTTTCAGGTAGAATCTGCGGATATCAAAAAAGTACTGCATACTACTTTGTGATACCAAGCAGAGAAAGGAACCTGTATCATAAGCAAAGTAAAATTTTGGATCTGTTTGAAAAGTGTCTTACTAATTGTCCTAAGGTTAGATTGTGGATACACCTACAATACATGAAGTCAGTGACCTAAAGGAGAAATCTGTCTTAAAGGAATAAAGTTATAAGTGTATGCATGGTGAAGAAGATTCAGTCTCCAATAGTTGACTAAGTAATAAGAAGTGAAAATTAGAGACTAAGTTCTCTAATACTAGTATAGGTCAGTGCAGATTGGAGCATAAGGGAAGGATAAGTGTTGGAGGTAGTCAAAGAAGTAAAGAAAAGGTCGTGGAGGCATTCATAGGTCAAGGGTCTAAGTCTTGGTCATGGTACTTTTGATTTGAAGATCTATAAGAAGAATTTATCATGGCTTTTCCTCTCCAAGAGGGAGAGGATTTCCCTGGCTCGAAGAGCCTAACTTTGTGCCTTTTTTATTTTGGTAATTGACTTGATTAAAGACTAAGTAAGCTAATCAAGAGAAGACATAATTAACTCAAGTAAGATCACAAGTAATTATCAAGAAGAGAATTTGAATTAATCACCAACCCTCCAAATTCTCAAAATGGTATCAGAGCTAAGGCGTTGAAAACACGGGCTACTTGACAAAGTGGACACTCCAGGAAGCGAAGATCAAATTTTGGGTTGAAAATAAAAATCAATGTGCAAGGAAGACTCTCAAGCTATTTCAAATATCTTCTATTTCATTCAAAGGACCAACTCATTCAAGACATTTTTAGAAGAGGACATCATCTTTTGAAGATATACTTTATCATCAAGGATCCATCAAGGATCCAAGAACACCTACATTCAATATTTCAAGAAGCTCCCGACTTCATCATCATCAAGGAAGCTACAAGCCACTCTACTCAAGTAATTATCTATGACCTTACTTAAATTTGTCAAGACGACTTACTCTAAATAGAGCAACAAGTTGGTTGGGTCATCAAATTTTAGTGCATAGAAGAAGAGGATAGATTTGAATTTATTTGAAGATGAAGTTATGGACTACATCAAAGGATTGAAAATTCAACAACCAAAAGAAGATGCTCCAGCTTATGCTAAGTACATGAAGGGAGAAATCAGATCCCAGATGATTCTCATAGAATCCATCAAGGACTCACTCATTCCCTATGTATCAAAACTAAAGTCTGCTAAAGAAATATATGATAAAATGGTGAAGCTATTATTTGTGAGTACTGCAAGAGAAGCAATCTCTCTGAGACAAGAACTATATAAAATTAAATTATCAAGGGAAGAAGGAATCAACCCATACTTTATAATTATTTCTGAAATAAGAGATCAACTGCAGGAACTAGGAGAAGTAATGTTTGACACTGAGATGACTACAGTAGTGTTGAATTCTCTACTAGAAGAATGAGGAAACTTCACTTCAAGTTTATATGGGAAGAAAGAAGCCATGCAATTCCATGATTTATGGTCTCTATGTAAAATAGAGGAAACAAGATTGAAAGCCAAAGCTGATACAAGATCAAGTGAAGGGAATCAAGCCTTTGCAGCCATATCTAGGAAGAAAGGAATATTTGGTAAATTTTTTCCTCATAATAATATAAGAAATATGGAAAATGTATGATGCTTTGGGTGTAATGAACTTGGGCATTATAAAAGAGATTTTCCTAAATCTGAAAAGGACAAGAGGAAAAGGGAAGAAGCCCATGTCACAGATATGAGGGAAGAACCTTATGCAAAGAAATCTAAGAAAGAAGAAGCAAAAGATCACTATTATGATTGAGATCATCTTCCTCTTTACATGATTTCTATTGGTTGTAAAATAGTATGATAGGAAGCAATGTATATTGATGGCATCATGATAAAAGAATACTAGGATCTCTTGGTGAAACAACTCCGGGAAAACCTCTCTAATAAAATTACTGATGAAGGGCAGTCATCAAGATCAATGGTCATCATGGAAACAGGTGCTGACACTTTCTAATGGATTTCTATATGAATTCATTGATTATAAAGAAAGAAGAATGGTTTCATCAGGAATTCTATGCTACAAAATTATGGGATTTCATGACATATTGATGAAGTAGGTCAAAGGAATGAAGATCTAAATTCTAATGAAATTGCTACAGGATGACTCGAAGGAAAAATGTATAAGGTATATATATTTATATGCTGACACTGGATGTTGTGAATTCATGTCATATGGTTGTAGGTAATGGACTTCTATATTTAGAAGTATGATCTATGGAGGAGGGTCTCTCTCAATGCACTGTCAGATGAAATCAACATAATATATCCTCACATGGAATATGAGGTAGTTGTATATGAACACAGAACCGGAAATTGGAAGTTCCTGAGAATGAAGATGTGCATAAAGGAAGATATCATGAAGTGAACCCATGTCAAGAGGTAGTTATCATCCAGAAGGCAAGAAGATGTGACTAGAGTATCTCCTGGGAGGATATGTAGATTCTGATAGAATTCTAGTAAAGAAGAAGACCCTTGACAAAGCATATCATTAGGAGATATGTCAATCTGAATAAAGGAAATTTTCGATGCCTACAACAAGATGTCATGGTGAAAGATCATCACTGAGGTAATTTTTTTTTTAAATTTCATACGTATATGTTTATCTGGCTGAATTTTTGCAAGGCTGCTAATCATGATAAAGGATGTAAGATCCTTGGAGATGATTGAAAATAAAGTAGCATGGCATAAAAGGAGGACCAGATAAGAAAGATAGATGAATCACTTTCTGGTAGATGACATGACTCATGAATGAAAGTGATGGATGATTTGTGCCCTATGGAGCTAAAGTTTAATATTCCTCAATATCGAAATCCATGACGTCGAGGGGAGGAATTATTCATGAGCAACTGGGTGTCTCACTGTTGGGTCAATTTACTGTTATAAACTAACACAAGTATTTATTATCAATCCGGGTTAGGGGAACTTAGAAGCATCCCCAAAGTATATAGGTTTCATTTGTGATCAATTTAGAAGACGGTTTATTAATGATTAGGGAAATTCATATTACAAATATAAATCTAACTTGAACAATTTCTAAATTTAGATATGTAATCAGAAGCAAAAGAATCTCCTAACTTGAGAGATTTGTTTTTCCTTCTCTAACAAGATTACCTTATGAATTAGAAATAAAAAACTACTTAATTGAACTATAGATTAAGATACATGAAGCAATAATTGAAGAGGATCTTCACTGAAGAGATCTTGATTTTTCTTCATCATATATTCATTTACCAGTAATGCTATTGTTAAAAACAGGAATTCAGGAAAGCATGTAAAAGCATGTAAAGATGAATTCTAACTTAAGATCTTGATTAGATAGAAAGAATGTTTAACTTAAAAATTTGTTTTTCCTTTAATATTAAAGTTAATAATGATCATTAGATTCATCAATACTCAGAAATAATTAGCATAAAAAAATTAAGCATAAGCAAACTAATTTAGAAATTGCAACTACAAATAAACTAATAAGTGCACTTAGCTCGGTGTGCGGGCCCTCCACCCTTGCTTCGCACACTGAAGGTGAATTCAGCTACTTAAGACTTCAATCAATCAACCAACATATAACAGCTGCAAATATGATAGAACAAATCTTCAATTATGTCTCCAAGTATCATAAATAATAATGTTAAGTCATACAAGTTCTACATACTAATGTCTTCAAAGTTTGAGGCTTAAATAGATAAAGTATCTAACAAACTCATATAAAATAGCTCCTATAGTCATAATTATCCTTATCTTATCAAATCAAGTCGAATTCATCCATCAAATCCATCAAAATCTAGAAAATCCCACAAAATAAGAGTTTTGACTTAGTTTCTAGGGATCCTCCATAAAGATAGGTCCTGTTTGACCACCTTTGACCGGCCCTATTAAATCTCAGTTTGATTGTACCAACAGGTGTACACTTATTATTAGTTCCCAAGCCTTATATAAATATATTCATCTCGATCCCAAGTGTTCTGCACATATACAAACCATAAGGCCATTACAAGAATTTTTGATGTTGTCCCAAAATTCACTTAAATTTCAATTTTTACAAAAACATATAATAATTAAAAAACATAATTTAAATACCTGTATATACATCTTTTGGTCAAAATAATGTGGATATGATGGTGAATAGATGGATAGTATGAAAAAATAATATGTATTTCATAAACAAAAAGAGATAAAAAACGAGGGCCAACATCTCCCCCAAAACTGATGATCAAGCATGTCCTCATGCTTGCTTTTTCCTCTTTGACCTTCTGAGCTTTGATGATGATCCCATTCATGATCCTAAAAATTCCTGATGTGCTGAATATAGAACAGAATCCATATCTTTTCATTGTGATTCCTTGTAAATGGAGGTCTTTACCTTCTGTTTCTCATATTTGGCCTTCTAGGAATTTTCTCTTGAAGCCACCTGAATGCCTGTCTATAGAGAAGATTTTTTTTTGGTTTTCAACTTTCCCATTTGTCCACTTATCTTCTCATTTTATTTAACCAATTCCTCATTATTTGTTTTATATGTTTCATTTTCTTCTTTCAAGTGCATCTCCATGATTCTGCTTACCTCTAGGCTATCAGTTAATTCTCTGACCCTACTAAGGTTTTGATCTTCCTCCTTGGTATTTTTAGAAACTGAAGTTTCCTCCTCATTATTTTCAAAATAGGAATATCTGTCTACAGGATTTTCACACACTTATTTTTGCAACCTCTCAAGGATTTCATTTTCTTGTTTAGTTAAAGGAGATGTCTCTATGACTTGCACTTATCGTTCTGCTGAATTCCTCTTTTTCTGTCTTCTAGAAATGGTTAAAAAAGATGTTTCTCTCTCCACCATAATTGTCTCCTGATGCTTATTTGACTTGGTTTTAGGATAAAGAGGCGAATGCATAATATTTCTTGTTTCCTTTGTTGGTTTAATTTTGTTTTCAATGACTTATTCTATAAACTTATTTTCAATCAAGAAATTTTCCCAAACCATTCCCTTCACTTTCAGCTGATAACTCACAAGGATTTTTATGAGTCCCTGGTGAAGAATTTGGGCTTCTTTGTGTTTGGTCTCAAATTTTACACTCTCAATCATCTTCATCAAATTTTTATAAAATAAGTAGGGCAAATTGATCTTGATATCTCCTTTAATATGTTGTAGTAACTTGACATGATATAGGTGTACTACACTATGTCAGTTATCACAGGTGAAAAACTTTTGAATTATCAAAACTAGCTCTGCCCAAGGTTCATTGAACCACTCCCTTGGAATCCCTTTTTACCTATCAAAATAACCCTTTCTGTTTTTATCCAAGAAGAATTTCCAACCTTTGTCTTTGAAATCAAATCCCTTGTGGTATAGTTCACCTGATGATGGAAACTCTAAAGCTTTAGAAATATATTCTGGAGTCAAAGGAATATGTAAACTACCCACCATGGTTTCATCCTATTCGTAATTGTTTATAAACTCTCTTGTGATATCCTCATTGTACCCTTTGAATTTTTGAAGAAAGCCTATTAATCCTGACTGATAAAGTTTCTCAACTATTTCCTTACTCCAATGTTCAATTTGAAAATATTTGGGCTCTGTTCTTGAAGTTATATTGTCTGAAAGCCATTTTATGTACCCATATATTGTCATTAACTTCATCTTTGTAAACAAAAATTTAAGTACTAGAGGTCATCACAGTAGTAACACTTACCTCTTGTTTACTGCTCTTGCCAATCAATCCTTTGTTTTCCCTTTGATAAATGTGAGCTTACTTCTTCAAATAAACACAAGATTTGTTAGAGAGGTTTAAGAAAATATAAAAAAAAATAATGTTTCTACTATACTAATCTCCATTTGATTCTCTGTCTCTCTTTTAAAAACAATCCTCTGCCTCTATTTTATAAAAAAAATTGATTGTGTAAAAAAAAAGTTTTTTTTTTTATTATACAACAATGTCTTGTCACCCTTCGATTTCATACAAAATTCTTTTCCAAAAGCATATCATGATGTATATAATTTAAACTCACTATTTATGCAAGAGAATAGCTCAACCATTTCATCAAAAATATCATAATGAGTTCTCTGTTTTCCTTCAAACATTCACCAGACTCTTTCCTCTGGTATGTAAAAATAAAAAAACATGTTTGATCGTGTCTTCTAAACCAATCTTCCTCCACAAATCCTGATTTTAATTCTTCTACTGAGTGTGCAAATAAAATTAAACTATTACACAACTCAAAAACGAATTCACTTGTGGAATTCAAACCAGAGTTCTTCATTCTTTGTTTTCATTTATTTTGAAATAGAAGACTGTGTATGAGGATGTTTTCAATCTTACCTATCTTTTGCAATGATCCTCTTGATTCTCTGTTATGATCCTTGTTATCTTCCTTCTATTTTAACTGAGGTCTCTGTGTTTCAATCAGTGCCAATTTCATCAAAATCCTCGCTCAATATTTTACCATTTACTCACTTAATCAACAGAAGATTTAGTTGTTGACTGATGGTAGAGCATTTATGAGTGGTGTCGAAGACAAAATGTAATGCAATGACAAGTTTTAGAGATCGAAATAGAGAACTCCTTTTATAAATCTCAGTTCATTTTAACAATCTCGATATTTATTCATGCAAACCATCATTGTTTTAAACAACAAAATTTGAGTTTTCTTCTTGCCCTATCCTTCATGAGATTTTGCCTCCTGATAGCGTGGTTGCTTGAAAAATTTTCCGGATTTGTTGGCTTGAAACTTCAGTCAGTTCCCCTTATTGCTCCATTCCTCTTCACTGCTATATTTCCTGCCTTCTTCAGTGCGTTATATCTCTTCCATTCTCCTCACAGTTTTCTTCATTGTCTTCTCTCAACTTCTGCATTTATTTGTTTCTCATAGAGTTGAAAAAATGGATGTGTGCTTTGATTGCTTGCCCTCCTTCTCTCATTGAGCTTTCGAAAGGAGATTATGGTGAAAAACACAGTATATATTAGTTTTTTTAGGTCTTATTAATGGCGTAAATGTTCTCAACAGTTTACACAATGTTGTGCTATGGCGTTTGAAATTTTTTTGACTGTTCATCAACCACCGCTTAACCGGTGCATGTGTGGATTTCCCTTGTCTGTCATGTTGAATCTGGTGTACATTCCATCCTTTGCTTCACTTATTTTGAAGCTCATTTTACTTTTTTCTTTCATGCTTTGCATTGATGACCATGTTTCCTTCCATCCTCCATCGATACACATCATCTCCAATTGCATATGCGCCATCATATTTCTTGTATTCACATCACCATATGCCATCATTTATTCATTCCTCCACTGTTGCATGTATTATGGTCTCATAATAGTTTTATCCATAGAATACATCATTGTCATGCATTTATTTTTCATCACATCATACTTTAGGTTAGTTTGCATTCACTGTTTTTATTATGATTGCAATCTTTGCATTTTGTTTTGTTGTTTGAAATAGTTGCGCTATCATATGACTTTGAAATTTAGGTTTTATCTTTTATTTAATTTTAAAATTGACCAATGAAATGGTAATATTTTTAAAATTAAATATTTATAATGATACTGACCTTTTATTTGTTTATTGTAGGTCCTCCAAGGGTTTAACGTTAGCCTTTTGTTTATTATTCTTTTGTTTAAAAAATAGGGTAGGGTATGGTATGGATAGATTATGGAATGTTTTATTGAGTAATTAGGATAGTGGTATGGATATGAATATGGATAGAAGATGGCTAAAAATCATAGATGATGAAATGTAAGTGATGAAAATGTAGGTGATAAAAATGCATAACCAGTACTAAATTAGCTTTACAATTCTAGAATATTTTCACAAAAAAGTGAAATTTTAAGAGCAATTTTTACTTACTGTACTTGTATTCCTTCAAACCATTTGATGTTCATGATGGTCGACATTGTGTTTATTGTTACGATGGCTCTTGTATACTATGTAGAGACTTTATTTATTCTTTGCATCTGATTTGATTTGGAATGATGTTGTTCAGGTCCCTTCTGCAGGTTAAATTTTGACATTTCAGGTCCCTTCTGATATGATCTTCATTTGATGTAGCTCAGGTCCCTTATGAAATTTTGTATTTTCAGGTCCCTTCTGGTGTAATTTGCAATAATGTTTGAAACTTTCTTCTGTTGTAATGATACAAGTCCCTTTCTGAATAATTTTCTCAATAAAAAGTCAGGTCCCTTCTGTATAAGTTGAATGATGTACCAGGTTCCTTTGTAATTGTAATTCATATTCCATCTTCAATTCAGCTGCTGAAACTATTTTCATAGTTTTTTTATTACACATCTTCCCCCAAGCTGATGATTTGAATTTTCCTCAAGTCTACGATGTCTTGGAGGGTATATCTGCAAAAATATTTAAGTAAAGTAAAATGAAAACAAAAAGAGAATTCATATTGTTCAAACAAGTTGGTTTTCCGACATGAATTCGAGTTTGTATTGTGCCAATTTTGTGGATTTTCGTGGATTTTCACAACCAAACTCTTATATTATTATTATTATTTGATCATTCTTCTTCCTCTATAATTATGGAAGGCATATTGCTATGCTGCCCCATTAGTTCCAGATCTGAATCCATCAAAATTTTTCTCAGAAAATCCTCTTTATTTATAGGCTTATTGTAAAATTTATGCCTATGTCCATTAACGACAAATGAAACAGATGCTTCTTCAATTGTTTTTATCTTGACAACTCCATTGTCAAATATTTATTCAATCTCATATGGCCCAAGCCAATGAGTTGTAAATTTCTCTTTGAAATTTTGAACTTGGAGTCGAACAATAGTTCCCAATCTCCTTTCCAAAACACTTTATTCTTTATGAATCGATCATGCCATTTGATTCTCTGTTCTTGGACAAGAGATGTGTGTTCTACTACTTGCTATAATATCTCATCCAGTTGGTTTAATTCCATAATTCTTTGTTCTTGTGCCTCAAACAATTCCATCCCCAATTCTGCTGCTAGCTTGTATGTATGTATTTGAAATTATATGGGTAATAGGACTTATTTTCCATACACTAACTGATATGGACTAAACCCACTTGTGTTTTTCCAAGTTATCCTATATGCCCATAGTGCATCTGTCAATCTCTGACCAATCCTTTCTGTTCATTTGTACGGTCTTTTTTATGATGTTCTCTAGGACTTTGTTTGTTGATTCCACTTGTCTGTTTGCTTGAGGATGATACAGTGTTGATTTTCTATGTTTGATATTGTATTTCTCCTTAAGATCTTGAACAAGATTTTATGTGAACTGTGTGCCTTGGTCAGTTACTATCTGTCTCAGAACGCCATACCTTACAAATATCTCTTCAAACAGAAAATACACAAAAGTATCTTCTGTTTCCCGTGCTACTGCCTTTTCCTCCACCCACTTACATAATCTGTGCATACCATGATGTACTTCTTTCCATTTGATGGAGGGTTGATTGGTCCCAAAAAATCTAAAGCCCACTGTTCAAATGGTTCAATCAGTACTTGTGGCTTTAATGGAATTTCATCTGATGCCACTGGTATACCAATTCTTTGGTAGTTGTCACATCTTTTCACATAGGCCCTGGAGTCTTTGAAGATGGATGAACAGTAGTAGCCACGTTTCAACACTTTGTATGTTGTCCTCTTATCTACAAAATGGCCACCACATGGTTCACCGTGAAATGCTTTCAAAATTTCAATAATCTCATCTTCTCTAACACATTTTCTAATCATTAGATCAACACCAGTATAAAATAGATCTCCATTGACCCAACTATATCTAGCATTTTCTCTTATTATTCTTCTGTTCTTCTTGTCTGTGTAATGAGATGGTAGGATTCCAGATGATAAATAGTTAGCTATATCTACAAACTAAGGAGTTTTGACATTTATAGCAAATAGATGTTCATCTAGAAAATTATCTGATACTGGATTTGGATCACCAGGTGAATTAACAACCATCTAGTTATTCTGCCATTTGTGATTGATTTGTTCATTAAATATTTTATGGAGGAATGATAATGTCAAAATTTATTAACTTCATGTACTACAAATAACATTTCTTTCTATGTAACAGTGTAGTTTAATTTTGCCGGTGTTAAGTTTTTGCCTATGAAATATATGGCATAATTAAACTAATTCTCTTTTTGTCCAAGTGATGCTCCAATAGCTGTATCAGATGCATAAGTTGAAATGTGAAATGGAAAATACCAATTAGGTCCTTGAAGAATGGGTGCAATTGACAATTTTTCTTTTAATTTTTCAAATGCATTTTAACAATTATTTTTCCATTGGAATTCCACAGCTTTAGCAAGTAACTTGAATAATGGCAAAGCTATTTCACTGACATTTTCAATAAATATCATATAGTAGCCTGCATAACCCAAGAAAATTCTAACTTATTTTTGTGTCGTGGGTGGTATTAAATTCACAATGACTTGAATTTTCGTTGGGTCCACCTGAATCCCTAAAGAAGAAATATGGTGTCCCAACATTATCCCCTTAGTTAACATCATAAAACATTTTTCATTATTGAGTGATAGATTCGTCTCTGTGCATATTTTTAACACTTTTTTAAGATTTTGTAAACAATCATCATATGTTTTACCATACACAGTGAAATCATCCATGTAAACTTCCACACACTCATGAATCAAATCGGCAAAGATTACAAGAACTGCTCTCTAAAAAGTAGCAGGTGCATTACATAAATCAAAGGGTAATACAATGTACGCATACGTTCTCCATGGGCATGTGAATGTTGTCTTATATTGATATTATAATGCTATCTTTATCTAATTATACCCGCTAAATCCATCCAGAAATGAAAAGAACTTCTTTCCAGCTAATGAATCTAACACTTGATCAATAAATGGTAAAGGAAATTGGTCCTTTAATGTAGCTTTGTTCAGTTCTCTGTAATCCACACAAATTCGCCATTTCCCATTTTTCTTAGGCACTACAACTAAGGGTGAAACCCATTGACTATCTGAAATAGGATAGATAAATTCGACTTGTAATAGTTTCTGTAATTATTCTTTCACTATTTCCTTCATCATGGGGTTCATTCGTCTTTGTGGTTGCCTTACAGGTTTTATTTGATCATCAATGTAAATGTGATGGATGCATGTTTTTGGATGAATTCACGGCATGTATTTGTAATCCAAGGCAAAATCTTATGAATATTTTTGCAAAAATGTTATTAAATTTTTCTCTTGTGATGCTTGTAAGTTATTACCAATATTCAAATGTCTCTCAAGATTGATTTCAATGATTTTTCTATTTGAATTGGTAATTGAATTTATAGGAAAAATACTTTCAAATTTATTTTTCAATGACTGTATAGTGTATTTTTCCTGAAAACATTCGTTTAAAAGATAACTAGCAGCTTCATATTAAGTTACTCTAAGATTCTCTAAAATATTTGGTTCTGAGATGAATAGATCTAATAAGTCCTCCTTTTCTTCCTCCTCTCTAAAATTATAAACTTGATTAAGACTGAGAACATATTGAAGTTCTTATGTTTCCTCTCCATCAAGCCATGATAATAAAGAAGGAGATTGAGTGGGAGGATATAATGTAACATGCTTTCTTTCATCTCCATGTGCAATAATCATACTTTCTGACTTGCATCCAATGTAAGCATCTGCAATGGCGAATCGTGGTCTGCCTAAAATTAAGAGATGTCCTCCCAAATTTGTTTTTGGCTGCAAAATCAAGAAGTCTACATGATACTCCCATGAATCCAATGAGACAATGATATCTTCCAATATACCTTCTTGTACAACTTTATATCTATCTGCAAGTTATAAAAATGTAGTGGTAGGTCTAATGTTGTTCAGATTCAAATGTTTCATAGTCTCTATAGTCATAACATTGATAGCTGTTCCCAAGTCTATTAAATTATTTGGCACTGAAATTTTTTTAATCGAAATGGTAACCATAGGAATTCCTAGATCAACATATTTTTTAATGGTTTTGTTTGTGGACATGAGACTAGCTAAACTTCCAATTACCTGGATTGTAGGTGGATCCTTCTTTCTTTTTCCAGATTTCTTAATGCATAATTCCTTTATTGTTTTTGCATATATTGGAATATCTTTAATTTCCCGCAACAAAGGAATTTTGACATCTGTGTTTTTAAATTCATCTAGAATATTAAATTCAGGAAGAGATATTGGAATATTCTATTGTATCAATCTCTTTGGATATGGTGGAGTTTATGTCATAATAGATTTACCTTTCTGAATTTGATTTTCTGGTTGAGATTGTTGACTTTGTTCTCCTTGTTCAATTGGTTCTTCAATTATCGGAGGAGAATATTTATGTAACACCTTCCCAGACCTTAGGTGGGCATCTTGTATGGGAATAATTGAATAAGTAGGATAATATGTTGCCTCTTCCACATGATATGCTGGTCTATCCACCTTGTTACTTGAATTAGCTACTGACTGAGTTGATAATTGTGTTTTTCTAGGAGGTGGTTGGTTAGTGGGCAGTTGAAGTTGCTGCGGTTGAGTTAGCATTGGTGGGTTTTGAGATGGATATGGCATTAGTTGATGTTGCTAGAATTTTTGATATTGAGGAAATGGTTGCAGAGGGTTTGGTTGTTGATATTGATACTGCTGAGGTTACATATGCTATGGTGGTTGGTTTCCATAACCATATCCCCTCCAACCTTGTGCAGGTTGGTTTTGATATTTTTGTGGTGGCCAAGCCTACCATGGCATTGGTGTATTCCATGTATTTTGAGGATATTGAAAATTTTGGGGGTTTTGTTGAGGGAATTGTTGAGGCATCCTTGGTTTCCAAGGTCTCCTTGGTGCCATATAATAGAGAGAATCTACTCCTTGCACTTATTCTCCTTGCAATTATTTTAATTTGGGACATTTTTCTATTGCATGATTTTCTGTGCAAATTCCACACACTTGTATACCTTGCAAAGGACATTCCTTGAGTGGATGGTTTTGCCTACACTTTGGACATAAAATTGCTAGGATTTTATCTTGCTCCTCTTTATTTTTCTTAGCTTTCAAGACATCTACTTATGTTCCCAAAGTGCTTAAGATATATGTTTTGAAATTTTCGAGCAGGCTTCCTATCTCTGCTCTTGTTACTCCAATTGCTGCAGATTTGGAAGCTTTTGATGAAATATCTCTCTTTCCACTCTTTTCTCTTCCCCTAGAGTATTTTTGACATAGATCAACAATTTCTTCAAATGGTAAATTGGAGATATCTCCTTTTCCCATTACTTTAAGAATGTATAAATACTCATCTCTGATACCCTTAAGAAAAATAGTGCGGATGGTATCAGGACTAAGAGAATGATGTTTGGATTTCTGTAAATTGTAAAGGAATATTTCCAAACATTCTTCCAAAATTTCATCTTCTTGTTGTGTCATTCTGAAATTTTTTTCTTTTGAGTCTCTAGCCTTGCAGTAAGCTTGATATTTTTTAAGAAAAAATTTCTTCGTATCTTCCCAAGAAGAAATTGTATGTTCTCCTAATCCCATGAACCATTTCAAGGCTGTCGCTTTCAAAGTAGCTGGAAAAAGTTGATGCTTGTGTGTGTCATGAGTATATCCATAAGTTTTACATAGGATATCAAACTCGAACATGAATGCATCAGGATCTTCTATTGACATTCCATAGAAGATAGGCAATATAGAAGGTGGAATGTTTTTCATTTTTATTTCTTCTCCTAATATTGCTCTTGCATCTAATATAGGAAAACCAAAAGTAGTTTCCTTATCATTGTTTAATTCTTTCTCATTTTATTGCATTCTTCTATTTTTATTTTCTCTTCTTGCTTCTTCCTCTATCTTTCTAAGTGCTTCATCTCTTTTGTCTTCTTCTGCCTTTATTTCTGCCTCAATTATTCTTTCTTCCTCTCGTTGTCTTTGCCATTCCCTTTGTTTTCTTTCATATTCAATTCTTTGTTCAGGAGTCATGTTTATTCTAGTTGATACTTCTCCTTCTTCAGCCATTTCTTATTCAGAGATATGTAGTGTTTCAATATGTGGTTAATTTTGTATTTCTTTCACTACTTTGATTTCTTCAAGGATAGGTTGCTCTAGTTGTTCAACAATTGGTTTTCTTGTGTTTTTTTGTTTCCATACGGAAGGAGGTTCTTTAGGTGATTTCTTTTTCTTTACCTCTAAGGCTAACAATATTTGTCTTTCAACTAAAGTTAATCTCTGTCCTGATCTCTGTTTTTCCTCTAACTCTTCTATAGAAGGTCTTCCAGCAACTGGTGTTGTTAGTCCCGTGGATGAATGAGCTGTTGGGGGGTTTTGTTTCACAAATATACCTTTTTTATCTCTATCTCTAGGCATAAGAAAACATTACTTGAAAGAAAAAATATTTTTTTGTTGTTTTTGGTGATTTTATATTTTTTTATCTTTTTGTCTTCCTATTTGACCATTTTGAAATATGCTTCCCTGGCAACGTCGCCAAAATGTTGGGTCAATTTACTGTTATAAACTAACGCAAGTATTTATTATCAATCCAGGTTAGTGGAACTTAGAAGCATCCCCAAAGTATATGGGTTTCAGTTGTGATCAATTTAGAAGATGGTTTATTAATGATTAGGGAAATGCATATTACAAATATAAATCTATCTTAAACAATTTCTAAATTTAGATATGTAATCAAAAGCAGAAGAATCTCCTAACTTAAGAGATTTGTTTGTCCTTCTCTAACAAGATTACCTCATGAATTAGAAATCAAAAACTACTTAATTGAAAAATAGTGGTAAGTATTCTCGCCTGTCACGCGGGTGGCCTGGGTTCGATCCCCGACAACAACGCCAAAATTTTGTGTCAATTTACTATTATAAACTAACGAAAGTACTTATTATCAATCTAGGTTAGTGGAGCTTAGAAGCATCCCCAAAGTATATGGGTTTCAGTTGTGATCAATTTAGAAGATGGTTTATTAATGATTAGGGAAATTCATATTACAAATATAAATCCAACTTAAAAAATTTCTAAATTCAGATATGTAATTAGAAGCAGAAGAATCTCCTAACTTAAGAAATTTGTTTGTCCTTCTCTAACAAAATTACCTTATGAATTAGAGATCAAAAACTACTTAATTGAAAAATAGATTAAGATACATGAAGTAATAATTGAAGAGGCTCTTCACTAAAGAGATCCTGATTGTCCTTCATCATATATTCATTTATTAATTATGCTAATGTTAAAAACAAGAATTCAGGAAAGCATGTAAAAGCATGTAAAGATGAATTCTAACTGAAGATCTTGATTAGATAGAAAGAATGTTTAACTTAAAAATTTGTTTGTCCTTTCATATGCAAGTTAAGAATGATCATTAGATTCACCAATACTCAGGAATAATTAGCATAAACAAATTAAGCATAAGAAAACTAATTTAGAAATTGCAACTACAAATAAAATAAGAAGTGCACTTAGCTCGGTGTGGGGGTTGTCCACCCTTGCCTCGCACACCGAAGGTGAATTAAACTAATTCAGACTTCAATCAATCAAACAGCATATAAAAACAACAAATATGATAAAACAGATCTTCAATTATGTCTCCAAGTATCAGAAATAATAATGTTAAGTCATGCAGGTTCTACATACTAATGTATTCAAAGTTTGAGGCTTAAATAGATAAAGTATCTAACAAACTCATCTAAAATAGATAATATAGTCATAAATATCCTTATATTATCAAATCAAGTCGAATTCATCCATCAGATCCATCAAAATCTAGAAAATCCCACAAAATAAGAGTTTTGACCTAGTTTCTAGGGATCCTCCATAAAGATAGGTCATGTTTGACAACCTTTGACCAGGCCTATTAAAGCTCAGTTTGAATATACCAACAGGTGTGCACTTATTCTTAGTTCCAAAGCCTTCTAGAAATATATCCATCTCGAGCCCAAGTGTCATGCACATATGCAAACCATAAGGCCATTATGGGAATTTCTGATGCTATCCAAAAATGCACTTAAAATTTCAATTTTTACAAAAACATTTAATAATTGAAAAACATAATTTAAATACCTGTATATGCATATTTTGGTCAAAATAAGGTGGATATGATGCTTAATAGATGGATAATATGTCAAAATAAGATGTATTTCATAAGCAAAAAGAGATAAAAAACGAGGGCCAACACTCACCATTACTGCTGCAGGTCCTTGATTGAGAGAGAGCCTGGTGATAAGTTTCTTACTTGGAATAAATAGGGTAATTCCTATGAATAACCTTAGGTATATTCCTTATACAGGAATGGGCATATTCCCTTGTGGAATAGGTCCTCCCTGGCTGAGAGGGAGAGATAGACACATCATTTTGGTCTTCACTTGGGAAGTCAGAATGGAGAATTGGGTAATCATATGGCATTCAATACTCTTTAAGAATGTGTTATAGAATTCAAGATAAGAGTATTCAGGGACCAATATTCTTTGAGGGTTAGCTACCTAAGAGAAGAATGTCCAAGAAGGTCATACTCTGGGAACACCCGGGTGGAGTATGTACCTTGGAGAGACAATGAATATGGTGTTTATAAGTCATGTGTCTCACTAGCATTGTAGCCCATTGTCTCGTTGAGAGATGGGGCTATTAGTCAAGGCCTTTCACTAGGAAAATGTTGGTTGATATGATTCTATACATATGCAATTACCAATCCGATTCTTCCGTTTGAAAGTGACTATGTACCTCTATGAATACCTTCCTACTTAAGAGGGAGTATTGAAAAGTGTAACTAGGATCGGTCTTCATATTGAATATGAAATTATGAATTTATGTAAAGAGTAAGATAAAGATAATAAACGTATTTTTTTTGTACTTTCTTCATGGGTTTCATGAGAGAGATTTTACTATAGGTCAATAGACTTCTTCTTGATGTCTATAGGGTTTTGTATTCTAGTGTAATTAAGAGTCATGATTATGAAGTATCTGGTTTGAATAATGCCTCCAAAACCTTATGGAAGAAAGGGCCATGAAAACCCTCAAGACACCTCCCATTCAACGTTGGAAATGATGTAATAAAGTTGGTTGATAATCAGTGATAAAGTCAGCCTACATGTTAGCCTAAAAGTTTGTTTTAAGGTTGGTCAAAAAGCCAAACTATGCACTATATATAACCCAGTTAACTGCGGTTCATTAGCACAAGAAAAATTGTGGATTTCTCTATGATTTGCACAGGAAAATTGTGGACTGTTCTAAGTTAATCAAGTGCAGATTTCAAAGGATAAAGTTGCGGATTTCATAAGGCTAAAAGGGTGAAAAATTAAAGAACTACATAAATGAGGATTATTGAGATATGGTACAGGGTTACAGTGTAAACTTATCTGAGGTAATACAACATTTGTTTTCAAAAATAATCTGCGGATATCACAGAACTATTGCATACTTCTTTGTGACACCAAGTAGAGAAAAGAACGTGTATCATAAGCAAAGTCAAAGTACGGATTTGTTTGAAAAAGGACTTACTAATTGTCCTAAGGTTAGATTGTGGATACACCTACAATACATGAAGTCGGTGACCTAAAGAAGAAAGCAGACTTAAAGGAATAAAGTTATAAGTGTATGCAAGGTGAATATTATTCAGTCTCCAATAGTTGACTAAGTAATAAGAAGTGAAAATTAGAGACCAAGTTCTCTAGTACTTGTACAGGTCAGTGCAGATGGGAGCATAAGAGAAGGATAAGTGTTGGAGGTAGTGAAAGAAGTAATTAAAAGGTCTTGGAGGCATTCATAGGTCAAGGGTCTAAGTCTTGGTCATGGTACTTGTCATTTGAAGATCTATAAGAAGAATTTCTCGTGGATTTTCCTCTCCAAGAGGGAGAGGTTTTGCCCTGGCTCGAAGAGCCTAACTTTGTGTCTTTTGTATTTTGGTAATTGATTTGATGAAAGACTAAGTAAGCTAAGTAAGAGAATGCATAATTAACTCAAGTAAGCTCACAAGTAATTATCAAGAAGAGAATTTGAATTAATCATTAGACCTCCGAATTCTCAATAGTATGAAGGTCAAAGGGATCATGAGAACCATTTTCTTGTACCTATGGGTCTTTTGTTGATTGATTGTTCTCCATAGGGGTGACCTCTTCTTCTTCTTCTTCAACTTCCTTCTCTGACCCAGGTGTGGGGTATTTCCATCCTTTTGGTTGTTTCCCACCCTTCCTCTTTTTTAAGTGTTCTTTATTGGCATCAGGGCATGTGTTTTGTAAGTGCCTCGTCTGCCTACAAATTTTGCATTTGAATGCAGTATTTTCATATTCTATATGTTGCGTTTAGTTTTGTTGTTTTTGGATTAGTTGTATGGTTTCCAGTAGTCCTTTGCTAAGATATACTTCCACACAGTAACGCACAAAAATCTATATCCTTTCCTCCATTCATTTGATAGTTGTTTTGATGTATTCCCCAATCGCGTCCCCAATTCCTTCTAGAACATGAACATTCCAGAAATGTAGGGGAAGGTTGTGCAACATGATCCATATTGGCATTATAGTGATTGCCATGGTGTTTGCATCAAATTCCGGGAGCCAAGGGGTAATGAAGAGGCCCATGGAGCCCCAAAACCATGGAACTTCTTGGAGGATAAACTCTCTAACCTCCAAGGCTAGAAATTTTATAATGAAAAAACCATTGGAGCAGAGATGGATCTCGTAGTATGTGGTCTAGTTTGTGAAGATCGAATGGAAGAGTTCCATTGGTTTTGGCCATAAACTATTAAAACAACATATAATCACCTGTGCTTCATAATTAGTGTTGTTTTCTTTTATTTCTAGGTTTTCTATGTTCAGAGCTGGTGTTTGGTTCAACTGCTCTACAATGTAGGTCCTAGGGGTGTTTTCAGCTTATTTTGGTAATACTGTGGTGACTTTTTTCCCCTGCAAGATGTTCTTGTATGAGGGATCATCATTGCTGGCTTCTTGTTTTGTGGATCTATTTCCCCTTTCGCCCCCTGCTGTTGTTGCTTTTCCCTGTTCCACAGCACCCCCTGTCAGGTGAAAATTTAGAGTGATGGTAGACCCTAATACAATGGAGTGGTCCTTCATTGTCCAATAGTCTTGAAGAAATTTACCACCACTGAGAAAATATTACGTCTATACAGGGTAGATTATATTTGCCTCAAACACCAAAAATAATTTACTTTTCCCCACTGGGGGCCTGATAAAAATTTGAAAACATATGGGAATTACCTATTTCAACTTGTTTGGTTCCAATGTGGCTTCTCCATACTTTGATATTTCTGGATTTTCGCACAGGTGAGATCTCTCCTAGGTTTGGTAGCTACGTAGTTGCCCAAAGTAACCAAAGACGTGGCCTCTAAGAGGAGGCCAGAAAACCACGGTCCTTGAAAGTGCCAAAAATCCATAGACAAAAACTATGGGTATCCAAAAATGAACCCCTAAAAATAGTCCACAAGACTGCGGCTCTCAGCTTCCCCGCATACCAGACCCAACACAGAGAATTTCACCTGAACATAGGACCTTCGTTGGGAGATCATTTATGTTAATCGTTGATCCGGTATTAATAGAATGCACCGGGTCTCCTTATTGAAAAAGAGTATTGTATGCTGCTTCTACTGTATTGGCGGTGCGTTTATAAGAACCTACCACACTGTGTTCGGTGCGTAAGTTGAAAAAGGCGCACCATTTTCTTGATTTGTTTTTTAAACCTGAAAATTATGTGATTTATTTATAAAATATATTAATGAATGGTACAAGTTTCATATTGATAAATAAATGGTTGAAAAGAGTTCAAGTTAAAAAAATATTGATAGCAGATCCATAAAAGAAAAAAAGGAAAGTTCTTTGTAAATTTTTTACAAAAATTATTGTTTTTGAACTATATGTATGTTTAACTAATATATATTATTTAGTGTGTATCATGCAGAGCCACAAAATGATGAAGCTCGATAAGATTATTTTTGATCTAAGACTAGAAGAGCGTAAAATCATGATGTAAAAATTGCATAAGGATGAATCAGGAGAATGAAAAAATACTATCGATCTAGTATGAGTTTCTTTTTTGAATTTTCATTAATAATATAATTAAAAATATTAGATAGCATGTTTCAAACAATCTATTAATTTAGATATGTTCAATGTTCTACAGGGACCAACAACGGAGAAAATGAATGTTGTTCTAAGAAAAGAAAAAAAATAGAACATGCAAATGAAAATGAACTGCTCCTTAATTGATCTGGAGGGGTGCTGGAGATTAACGAAGGTTAGAAAAAAATTTACAAAAATTTTAGGGATCTATTGGAACGAATGCATAGACGTTATTTCCACTTACAATACAAAAATCAATCCAATTATTCCAAGAAACAAATTTTATTTAAACTACAAGATGAGTTTCCAGAGAGTTGGTCAATGAGACATGTCAGAATTTTAACAGAAAAAATGTACAACAAAAAAAAAGGATTGAAAAAGTAATATTCCTTTAAATATTTTTCTAGAATTATATGTATATATTACTACAAAGAAATCATTTAGAAATATCACTTTTGTTATATTTACTTTTCATATATCAATATAAAAAATAAATAATTTATTGTCATGTTACATTTTTAGGAAGATTATGAAAATATCAAAGGATGAACAAGCTGATATTATAAATACCCTAGTAAGAATGTCCAAAAAGGTGTACAAGGATATGGTCAAAGAAATGGACATAATTGCATCGCACAAGGAGCCATCTCAAAAAAAACGTGTTTCAAATGTAATATGTAATCATTAAATTTTTTGATTAGGTACAATAAATAAACAATTTAGCATTAAATATTAATTTTCAAGTATTTTCTTGCAGAAAAGAAAAGAAAATGGAACCCATTTAGCACACAAAACCGAACGACAAGGAAGAAAAGGGTTGATATCTATGTTTGCGAATAATTTTTACTTCCTTATAACAACTTAACTAGATTTCATTTTTGTATATTTTAAGTGGTTTTACAACAACCATCATTGAATGTCTTCAAACAGGTGCTAACATACAAAGAAGAACCATCTGAAGAATTTATTGACATTGGGTTAAATATGGGTTCTCAGCATATGTTGGCATATCATAAATTAATTGTGGAATTTGTAAGCATCTATCTTGTTTTACATAGCTCTGTCTATAATTAATAGAACAATTTTTTTTTTTATATTAAATCTATGATTTGTTACGGGATATAAAACTTGCAGCAAACAAAGTATGGAACTGCACCAACAAATGAATTGTTGAAATATGGCATGAAATTTGGTTTTGAAAGAATGTGTATAGTTCACGAGTCAATTCTTGCTATGGTACATTTCTTTTCGATTTACATTGATGTATATTATTTAATATTGCAATTTCATTATTCTCACCAATGTATATACACTCATTACACTTTATTTTTATGTTTGTAGATGGAACTTGAAGAAGAAGAAAACAATCAACACAATGAACAAAACATTCCTCCAAATTACCCAATTCATGGAAGTAGCTCAAGCAGTGACAACAGTTCAAGCGAAGAATGATGATCAATATGTTTGGATATCAAAGAAAGGCGTTGTATTTGTTGAAATATTTGTTTGTGAAACCAAACATTTTGTTTAATGTAATGGACATAGTGTCACAATTTAAAGACAAAGGGATACTAATAACTGTCCTATTTTGTATGACAAAGAGTGTATTATATATATATATATATATATATATATATATATATATATATATATATATATATATATATATATATATATATGTTTTAATTTATTCTATTGTGTTCTCCATTGTCGCCGTGAAATGTTACACCACTGATTAAATATATGGAGGATTAAATATTATAACGATGAGATGTGAAATTGGATGATATGATATAAGAAATTCATCCAAACATCATATTAAAATTCACTAATAAAAATTTAATTGATATGAATATTGTTATAAGATATGTGTCAACTTTTGATGAATAATGAATTTTTAAAAATCACAATAATTGCACTGTCCCAAGTTGATGTTTCTAAAAAATAGAAAATGAACATCGGTGCGTGTTAGTTACTACACACCGGTGCATTTGTATGATTCTATGCATCGATGTGTTTCTAAGACCCATATGCACTGCACCAAATACCAATACCAATTATAATGCTCGGTGTGCTTTATCGACGACTACCACAAAGGCAGGTAGATATGCATTGCATGCACCGATATGGTTTTCCTTTAATGTGTCGGTGTGTTTTTATAACTTAACAACCCAGTGCATTTTAACACCTAAACGACTTGGTGCGTTTTTACACCTTAATGGTACGAGTGCATGCACCTTCTATCGGCCCAATGCATCTTTGTGGGTGACACATGTTGTGGATCATTCTATCCGCATATCCTTTTTATGTTAAGTTTTGAAATTTTGGAAAAAGAAAAAATGTTTTTGAAAAAATATTTCTAAAGATCCGAAATATGCTATAGTATAAGGTTTTATACTTTAGTATAGGAGAAATACGAAGAAGTAATACATTTTTCATTTTGATTTGTGGAGCGGCAAACATTAGTTTGTTATATATTTTATTAATCATAAAGTTCGAGCGATTTCTGGAGCGGAAGTCGTGATCGTGTGCAGAAGCTGTTGGATGAGCAACTGCGGGGGGTCAACTTGCTCGCCGGTTATCAAAACCCGACCCCCCGCAGTTGACTAGTCAGATCTACGAAAATCATTGATCAACGGCTCCGATGGATTGCGGGGGGTATTGGTTGAAGGTCTCGGCCGTACTCACAGACCCCCCGCATTACGTCATTCTCCGAAGTGTCAAACAGTTGGCAAACTCGCCTACGTGTTGTCCCACGTCACCTTCACATTAATTGCGGTTTGCATTGTTATAAAGTTGAGTTTGCCGTTCCGTTGCGGTTTATTTGTGATTGTTGTTCTGTTTCAAACCTCGTCCCGCCACCTTCGCACTGAATTGCTTCCAAAATTCTCGTCAGCCATGGCCAAACGAGCGTCTGTGTCTGGTTTGTCCAATCTGAGCCCTCTCATAGATAGTGAGAAAGACGTCCGTGATACTACTTCCTCTGTCAATCACCCTCGCTTGCATTATCAAGTGACCTTGAACACCGACCAGTCACCTGTGTTTTCCGCTATGCAGATTTCTGGAGTGCTGTTCGCCTGCATCCCTAAGACCCATGTTTTTCCTGAATTCATCTCCTGGTTGGTCTCGTCCATGTATCCTGGTAAATGTTATGTCATGAACTCTCAGGGAGAAAGTGTTTTGCAGGTTTTAGCTCAATTAATGCGTCAGGCATTATGCTTCCCAGAGAATGATTCTCCTTTGCAATTCTCAGAAGATTCGCTGGTTCAATACTTCGAGGAGCTCTCAATTGAAGAATTTAACCGCTGCATGTCATTTTTGGTACCAAGTCCGGAGAAGACCCAGTTCGGTTTGGGAAAATTTGGTTTGGAGGTTTTTAATGTTCAATACAGGTCAGTTCTCAGCTGTATTATGGAGATTCTGGGGAAAGAAGATGATGGCGAAGTTGACAAAGCAACTTTGGGAATGTTTACTCTTATGATGAAACCGGGAGTGGTGTTAGATATTCCATCCTTTTGGCAAGAAGTGGTGAATACTCAGTTGCTTTCTCTCCCACTAACAGGTTATTTTAGATTTCCCTCATTAATAGTTTACCTGTTTTTATACCAGAATATGGAAGAATTCATGGGTATTGGTTTAAACATAATGGATATCAACAAGAATAAGCAGTCAGTTCTACTTTGGACTGATTTGGTCAGAAGAGAAGAAAATGAAGCTGGTTTATTTGAATTTGTGGAAAATTTTATGACCACCGCCTATAGAATTCTCAATGGAACTCGGCCTCCTTGTTTCTTGCCAAAGGCTCAAGAGTTCCTGCAATTAGGACCTAATTGTAGATATGGAGACTGGTTTGTTTTTGAAGACCATTCTGAAATAAGGCTATATGGAGTTGGTGTTGAGCCTTATAGGCTTCCAACATTTGTTCCCATGAGACTGTTTGCTCTGGAATTTATAAGGCAAAGTCTCAATGTAGATCAAATTCATTTTCTTCCAATGAAGAAGGGGCTAATGTACAAGCTGCCCATGAGTGTAGGTCCTTTTGTTGTTAACACAAGGCAAGCTTATGAGGAGGTGACAAGGATGTTGGAAGAAACACAGTTATTATTGGGAGAGAAGTGGGCCTATGACCCACATGCGATTATTTCACAGAGAAGGGTCGAGAACGATTATGCTGCTTTTACTCATGTGAGTAAACCAGATTTAGAAAAGTTGGCTAATCCAGGAGGGCCAAGTTCATCGCGGATTAATATTCAAACTCCTGTAATATTGGAGAAGATGGGTAAAAGAGTGAGAGATGATGTTATTGAGATTGATGAGGAAGAGCCTCGAGAGGAGAAAAGGACAAAATTAGCAGAAGATCACTCCTCCAATTCACCTGGTTTCACTCTCCATGTCAGTGAAGAACAGGGTGCTTCATCTCCTAGCAGATCAGAACTCCAGCTAGAGAAAGCTCCTTCCATGAAGCAGGTGTTCTCCTTAATTGAAGAAAAGAATCAAAGAATAAAGGCCAATATAGAGATACAAGCAGAACATCATGTATCTGCTGACCAAGCAAGACTTTTGACTGTAATGGATTTGGAGAAAGACCAGTTCAAAATGGCGCTATCGCATCCGACAGGGATGTCTCTGGGACCCTCAGGCAGTTTTAAGGAGGTGAATATTGTTATGGATGTAAAGAAGATCCCCTTGTGGGACAAGATGAATCTACATATGCAAACAGGTCAGTTAATTGTTAATGATTTAGGTAAGACTCATGCTACATCAGTCAAGACAGAGAATATGCTTGCTAAGGTTGTTAAACAGTGCAAGATGGAGAAAGCCAATGCCAGAGCATTGACTATTCAAAATGAAGAACTAAAGAAAATCATAAAGAAGATTGGCGTTGATCCTGATGATAGGAGCGCAATGCAAAAATTGATCAAGGGCGCAGAAGCAGAAATCTTTTCCTTAAGGAAGAAGCTGAAATTGCCAGCTTCAGAGCATTCGTTGGCAACTGAAGTAGCAGAGGTAGAAAAGGAAAAAGAAGAGCTGCAACAACAATTGATAAAGAAAGATGAGGAGCTTGATAAGGTAAAGCAAACATCCATAACCTTACAAAATCAAATTCAGAACCACACTTGCACTTTTGATTTTTCTGCAGGTGCGACCGATCCACAGGTCCAGGTTGCTCAATTGAATACAGAGTTAAAAATGGCGGAGAGAGATTGCAAACAGGCCCAGTCTGAAAAGGATGCAACTCTGAGATTAATGCGAGGATGGGAAGAAAAGGCAGGCGAAAATGAGCAGAAGCTACATAAAGCTGAAGAAGAGATTAAGGAACTCAAGGAGAAATTGAAGGGAAATATTTCCCTTATTAAAGCTAAGGATCTCATCTGGAATGAGATTATTTCTGAAATACAAGCAAAATGGAATTCCATACAAGTAATTGCCAGGGAGAAAGGCATTGTTGCTGATCACGAAAAGGAATTGTCATCAGACAAGCCAGCTGCAATCAAGAGATCAAATTGGGCCAAAAGATTCATGAATTTTATTAATTCCAAAACGGATGAAGAGTTGCAAGACATGGGGATACAAGACAGGTATTTTTATGCTGAGGAAATAAGCAAGATGATCATTAAAAATGATCTTCTGAAAGCATCAGAGAAGCGGCTACAGGTAATCAAAGAGGTGATTAAGAAATTTGACATTTCATTTGATAAATTGATAAGAACTGGCTTGCCATCATGCTGGAGGGAAGGAGGTGAATTTATGTCCTGGAAGTTTTATGAAGATCAGTTGGTGTTTGCAAAAAGCAGAGCAGATGGTCGACATGAGAAGATGCAGATACTAAAGGGAGAAACAGTCTTCAATTTCTTACAAAGACATTTCCTTCTCCTGTGGATGGTGAAAACGTTGTTTACAAGTAACCTCACTCACAGTCATATTGTTGCCTTCACAGTAGAATATCATCGTTATAAGAGTGCTCCAATAACTCAAGACAAGCTTTGGAAGGAATGTAAGAAGTTTACTATTGATACAGAAAAAGGATTTCCTGCCAAGCAGCCACAAGTGACCGTACAGCCGCAAGAAATCATTGAATCAGTTGCTGTTCCAGGAACATCAGTTCCTTTAGATTAGGATTTATCGTCTTTTATTTTATTTTCAAATCACATGATGCAATGTAATGACATGTTACCGAGGCATATACCTCCGTGACATAAAGTAGTTAAGTAGTTACAGTCAGTTAGAATCAGTTTTATAACTGAAACCATTTTGGTTCAACTTGTATTTAAAGACATTTGAAAGAAGGAAGAAGGTTCTGAGTTTTGAACCTTTGAAGGCTAAATTTTGTACTAAGCAGTATCGAATGAATAAAGAAGTTTTGCAAGTTTCCAATATTCCATCTATGTTGAAGCGTTTTCCTGGTTTCCATTTCATTTGCATTTCTGTGAATAAAGTAGAGTGATTAGAGCTGCAGGTCTCTTGATATTTATATTTCTAAGAGTTAAATATCCTTAATGGGCGCTCCTCTTCTTTAACTTATATGTTTTCCACTTCCTCTGGATTTTATAATGACAGTTTCTGTGTAACGCAGCATGACAAGTTAAAATCCTTTCCTTTCTCTGTCTTTCATCTTTTCACTTCAGTATAAAGGGAATATGGCATTGCATGGCTCCTAAAGATTTGATATTTGGGAAATATATTACTAATATTTAAAGGATTAAGAACAGAGACACATATCTACATTTTTGTGACATAATCTTTAATGTCTTGAGCACGGATTCTTGTACACAGCCAAGAATTGTTTCTCAAGTAACAACAACACACACCAGGACATTTCCAAACACCCCAGGGCTTCCAAAATTTCTTTTCCATCATAGTGCTTAGTATATTTACAGCACTGATGCGTATAGGGTAAAAAACACCGGTGAGTTCACACATGATGCACGCGCCGATGAGAAAAACATCCGTAAAAACCACCATCTGTCTAGTTTTTTTTAGTTGTGTTGAAGTTCCATTATACGCTCTGTCAAAACCTCCGTTACAAAAAAAAGGATGTTGTAGCAATTTTTTTTTGATAATTTTGGCCAATTTTATAAAACTAAAAACCTCCTTTATAACCTCCACTAGAGGGTATTTTCCTTGTAGTGAAAAGAGTCACCTATGACATGAGGAAAAAATAAGACAACACTTGCAAAATGAAAACGACCTTGAAAGTGACACATGCCAAAGTGAGGTTAACATAAAAATGACACTTATTAAAATGAAAACAAACAAAAGACACAACCGCAAATGCGAAAGTGCACAAAGGATGAAAGTTAAGAAAACTCGCTAGAATAAAAGTGTAATTGCAATCAAAGTGGGGGAGACTGTCAATGAAAGTGCGCACTAAATTTAAAAATTAGTTGAACATTGAACTAAAATTATATTTACAGATGGTTCTATTCCTTTTCAAGCTTGCATAAAGGAAGTGCACTCATAAACTCATCGAAGATTGAGCATGTGTGTGATCATGTGACTTGACAGTTTAAAAATAGGAAGAAGACTTAAACGCTTTAAAAAACATAAAATGAATAAGGAGTGAGCATAAGAAGATAGACTGTAAGACCCTCAGTAGGCTCCAAAATTCCATTGTGAGAACATTTTTGGAGGGTGTTGATCGAAGTGACAACACTTGGCGACAGATTGGTAGAAGTAAAACTTATTTGTTTAGGTTTAATTCTATAAGTGAAAGGTATCAGTATTTTAGGAAGCATTGATTCATCTTGTAGATTAGCTTGGCTTCCCTACTTAACCCGGTTAGATATATAGTCTCCTCCATTCCTTTAGTTAAAACACAAAAAATATATGCCATATCAAAATTGTTTCAATCTAGAAAAGGGTAGTATGTGCGATGACTTTAAGATATTCAAAGTATGAGTTTCATCTCAGGTGTTGCTATGTGTTCTAATAGGCCTAGACAGTACCCCAATGGAGTCACTACAGGAGCACAAACATTTCTTCACTTCTAGCGAGCCTAGAAAATACCTAGAAGAAGTGACTTGCTTCACCTCCCTACGCAAGAAGCCTTCTCTTGTTTCACCCTTTATTTATCAATTTAATAGGAATGTGCTTCGACACTTATTATTTTCAATGGGAAGAAGAGGGATCCTAAATTATTGAGAGAAAATGAGGTTTCCCCTTCAAAGAAGTATTTATATAACCTTTGATATCAGTTTTCTAGCTTTATATTTTTCCCTTATCCTTTCTCTACTTAACCATATTGGCGATAAAAACACCATTTAATTACAATACCAAGCTGAGGAATGAGGATCCTAGAATAAATACAAGTTTTATAGTTTGACCAAAGGCATTCAGTTTGAGTGGATCATATTGTCCATTCATAAATAATTTAATTTAAAGATATGTAAACCCAATATATAGAACAGGTAAAATATTATCCAAGCATTGTTGTTCATCACAATTTTCCTTTTCAAGTTTTGCCACATTGTGTTTTGAGCCAAACGAGAGCATATTCCATGCAAAGTCTTATTTAACAAAACAAAAATAAAATACATGACAAGAAAACAAATCAAAACCAAAAGAACCAGATAAATAGAGGTAGAACATAAAACAACATGCATCATATACAATTAGAAAAAAAACAAATGCAAAGACCTGATAGAGAGTAGGATAGAGGGTGAATGAAATGCAAGGGAAACTAAATGAAACTAAGCCTACTCCTAACCTAACTACTTGGAAGTTAAGGGATAAGTGTAATGAGGCTTCCAATGTAGCCATTTCCATTCTCGATCTGCAACCACAAATATATGAGAAATTAAAATAAATATAAACTATGTGCAATAGAAAATATAGAAGCTTGGAAATCTTGCACAAAACGTTAGAGGTATTGCTTAGATTTAGGAATAGGTGTGATCCTTAACCAACCTGCTACCTTACCTTTTTTATGAGAGTAACAATGAAGAAAACTTAGAAGTCTTCTTATGAATGAAACTGCATCTATATTGTCTTCCTTAGCAAAAATAAAGAGAGATCTAAACTTGATTTTAGAAAATGGACTCGCTAAGTAAGATGCTTCTATCATATGATAGATTGGATCAAGAAATTCAAAAAAATCCTCTTGGAGATCCTAAAATTCTTGGGAGAGAGAAATTTTAATGAATGGTGTAGAATCAGGATGAGAATCATGCAAGGGAAAATAAATTTTATCATATTCAAAAATATTATCAAGATAGTGAGATCCTAACATAACCATCAATGAAGGCTAAAGTGCCTCAATTTCTTAACAAATATATGAACATTCATATGAAAAATCATAATAGTCAATCGATGTAAAAAAAAATCATGAGATAAACTGGTGGGAAAATTACTGATTGAATGATAGTCATCATGATCGTATAGATTAATTAGGGCACAAGGCTCTTGATTAGTACACAACAAAGATAAATAAATTTGAACAACTTTGCAAATGCTTCGAACAAAAAAATCAACTTCCTCATATGTTGAATGTGACAAACCATTTACTTGTACTGGCTACAACCTGGACTGGCATCATAATCATTAAAAAGTGATTCCAATATGGAAAACACATGAAACCAGTCAAGATGTAGTGGATGAAAAAGAGGAACTTGATTCACCAAATAACACAGGCATTCATTGACACTTAAGAGGATACATGGTTCCATGAATATAATAACTAGTGTTAGAATATTTACAAGAAGTATTAGGAGTTGATTACATTCAAAATAATGTGATAGGTATGAATCCTTCGACGCAAGATAGTCTTTAGAATGATAAGCTTCACAACTTTTCACTTCCATGAAAGGTATACATTCCAAACTGTTGGAATCACAATTGTCATTAGACCAAAACCTGCAGGCTTTAGTCTCCGCTATAATCGCCAGAGTTAGGATCCACGAGAGGTGGTTAGTCCATGTCGTGAAACAAACAGGGAGTGTTGAACCCAATTTCCAACAATATCCCCCCCAACGCGAGTCGGGTGAGTTTGTAACTCAAGATCTATCGCTCTGATACCACTTGTTGGAATCACAATTGTTGTTAGACCAAAACCCATAGGCTTTAGTCTCCGCTACAATTTCCAGATTTAGGATCCACGAGAGGTGGTTAGTCCATGTCGCGAAACACACGGGGAGTGTTGACCCCAATGTCCAACACAAAATTGAGTTTGATATGATAGATTTTCGTAAGGAATTATCAATTGAAATAGAATGCCCAATCTAAGCAGGAAAAAAAAAATCTTGAAAGCTTGAAAATTCGTATATGAAATACCACACAATTTTGAAGGAGGAATTTACATTCAATGAAACCAAGCAAAGGAAATAATTTTATGAGAATATCCAAACCTAATTTAGTTCAAGGACCTTACTAGAGTTGCGAGAACCTAGCATAACCAATAAAAAAAGTTGATGTGCCTCGACTCCCCTATGAGTCCAAAAAAATTCAAGAACGGTAGAATTGCATTGTAAAGATCGAATAAGATCATACATGATGTCTAGACATCTACCGCCAATAATTTAAACTAAATTACTACTATCCAAGCGGTAGCCAACTATATCATTAATTTGATCATACTTTTCATATTTAGCGCATAGGTTGCCTAAGTCACAATGTTATTCCATTTGCACATATAAATATGGATTGATTGGAAAAATATCATGAGCAACCTCAATAGAAGAATTTTCTTCATGAAAAATTGGAAAATGAAAAGGAATGGAAAGGACATGCGATGATTTAATTACCTTCTTCTTTATCATGAATGACCTCACTACCTTATGCCAATTCAAAATCCAAATAATTAGATGAAGAATTTAAATAACATGGAGTATTTTCTTCACAAGTTGATGGATTAAATATAGTAGAATGCAAGGGATAGTGAGGTGAAGAGGGAGTTTACATAAGACCATATTCTTAGATCGAATAAGATTTTAGGTATAAATATTCCATTGAGAAACCGAAAGATCAAATGGTGCACTTGGGAAACCCTCATTATATACAGTAATGGAGTCAAAATCAATAGAATGAAGTTGTCCAAGAATTTAGATTGAATAGGAAAAACAATTTCACTTGAGTCATTATCGAGATTCTTAGATTCAAAATCAACCAAGGATGGAAGAACATTACCTTGACAGAAAGGATTTTGAAAAAGAAAATAAATATCAAGAGAATCCTCACCTTCCTGCTGCTCTACCTATGAAAAATGACTACCTTGCACCTGATCATCGTTTGGATCTAGAAAATATTGATCAATCGTATCAAGGGTAAAGGGATCATGAGAAAGAAATTATAAATGATGACAAGAATCCAAATAATACTTAGGGCTAAAGTTATGAGTGTTAATATTGTTTAAGACTGTAACTAGGTTTGGTCTTCGTGATTTATATTTATTTTTCTCTTCAAAATAATTAAAGAAAAAAAATTTATATTATCATTTTGACATTTATTTTTATTATTAAATGACTCATTAAAGTATGGGTTTCATGCTTGGTTCATATTTAGTATAAGGTCTCAATTGTGGACTTCTAGGTTAGTCATTACAGATTTATATTGACCCTCCTTTGGGTTTTGAATCATGTAATTAGTTTTTTTTTAGTCAAAAGTGGTCTAGTAGCCCTCCACATCAAGATGACCTTAAGGATATCAATTCGGCCTTAAAGGGAGGAATTCGAACCCATCAAAAGGCTATAAATGCAAGGAGGTCGAACTCATTTTCTCACTCATTCATTTCAATTCACTACAACAAGGGAAAATTTGTGAAATTGAAGAAGGAAGAAAAAGAAGTGCGAGTTTGGTCTAGGAGAAAGAGAGACAAAATAAAAAATTTGGTGAAGAAATCTCTCTGTTTCATGGTATCTCTTGGGAGATCAAAGTCTCTGAAGTTTGGATGTTGTTGTTGGTACAAATATGTGAAAGTGCTAGAAGGCTAGAAGTTGTTGTTTCTAGGTTGAAGATCTGGAAGGCTGACTTGGTGTGGAGGGAAATTTTGGCTCATGTCTAGGGTGAATATTCTAAAGGAATACTATTGAAAGCAAGAATTATCTTGATTGGGTTTTTTCCTCGAAGGGGGTTTTTCCCTGGCATAGTGCCTATATCTCGTGTCTTGTTTTTTATCTTCATACACACATAATATGGTAATTTCTTAATGAAAGTCTAGATAAGATAATAAATAAGTAAAAGAAGCCAACATAATCACAAGTAATTATCAAGATCAAAGAACCAAAACCTAAATTATATCTGCATTGATTCTTCAACATTGTATCAGAGCTAAGGTTAGCAAGGAGTGAATATCACATTGTTGGCATGGAATATCCCTTATTTATGGACTATATAAGGATTGGTATCAACTCTAATAGGATATGGATCAATAATATCTTTCATTATCTATTCACTAAAGACAAAGGTTAAGGAATTTTGGCTGCCCTTACATGATATCTCCATGATGACAATGAATGGATCATTGATAGTGGAGCATCAAGGCATGAGACTGGAGAAAGAAAACTACTACATACACTATCAAGAGAACCATCCTCACATGCAGTGGAATTGTGTGACAACAAAAGCTATGTTGTGAAAGGACTAGGATCAACCTCGCTAGAATTAAAAAGTGGATCAAAGCTGCACCTCAACAACATAATATATATTCTAGGTTTGAAGAAGAATTTACTTTCTATTTCTTGTTTAGAAGATAAAGGTGAAATAATTTCTTTTACTGATGTAAAAGTATTGGTCTAGGGAAAATATTCTAGCATTAAAAAATCTAGGGTCATTGGAGTTCGTGAAGGAAGTTTGTATAGGGTTATTACACCATCTCCTCAAGCCTTGGTTCATATATAAATTAGTCCTATTGAACTATGGCATAGAAGATATGTACATCTACACTACAGGCTCATTCCATCTCTTAGTCAACTAGTTAATGGCATCCCCAATATAAAGAAATATCATGAAGGTGTGTGCAAGGGGTGCTCTCTAGGTAAGCATACATGAAAACCATTTTTGAATAGTGAATATAGGGCCAAGGAAATCTTGGACCTCATTCACTCTAATGTGTGTGGGACCATGTCTGATAAATCTCTTGGAGGTCATATCTATTATGTGGCCTTCATAAATGAGCATTCTATAAATACATGGATCTATACTCTAAAAAAATAAAGATGAAGTATTCGATAAATTCAAGGAATTTCGAGTTGAAGTGGAGAAACTCATCGAAAGAAAGATAAAGACTATAAGATCCAAAAATGGTGGGGAATACACTTCAAAGGAACTGATTAAATATTTCAACGAAGAAGGAATTAAGAGGGAGCTCATTGTTCCCTACTATCCCGAACAAAATGGAATTGTTGAAAGAAATAATAGGTCTATTGAGGAAGACATTAAGAAAATTATCCTTGATTAATACCTACAAAATTCTGATGAGGAGAAACAACCATGGTAGTCGTGTACATAAAAAATATAAGTCCTCATAGGAGTCTTAATAACATAACTCCTAAAGAAGTGTTTACAGGAAAGAAACTGAGTGTGGATCACCTCTTAATCTTTGGAAGCCTTGCATGCATCCATGTTCCAAAGGATAAGTGAAATAAGTTGGATTCTACAAGTGTCAGAGGAATATTTGTTGGATATAGTCTCTCCTCAAAGGCATACAAAATCTAGATCAAAGAAAGAATACAAATCGAAGTAATCAGGGATGTCATAGTTGATGATAGCCAAGCCTACAAGAAGTCCAAGGATATTCCCATTGACTCTAATGACGAATAATCTCCCATATTCGAAGAAAAATATCTACATCATGAAGATACCGCTACAAATCAAGAATAAGAAGGACCAAGTGAGCCTATTCAACCTATGGTCATCCCGACCACAAGGAAAAGGAAAATTTGTTTAAAATCTACTCTACAAGATGCCAAAGTACATGAAGCTCCCATAGGAACCTCTAGGGAAATTAAAATACCGAAGAGATATTATGTCTATGCTACATACATGAAAAAGCTCATTCAAGCTGATCAATATACATTTGAAGAGGCTACTCAACAGGATGTATGGAAGAAGGTGATGAAATAATAATACCAATCCATTATGAAGAATGGGGTTTGGGAGATCATTCCTAAACCTAGTGAAAATTCAGTTGCCACATCCAAATGGATCTAAAAAATTAAGCATGTTGTTGATGGAAGCATAGACAAGTAAAAAGAAAGATTCGTTGCAAGGGGATTCTCTCAAAAGGAAGGAATAGATTATGAAGAAACCTTTGCACCTACAACAAAGCATAATACCATTAGATATTGGGTTTAACTGGTTGCTACAATTGGTTGGAATATCCATCAAATCGATGTGAAGACTGCATTTATGAATGTGGCCATTGATGAGGAAGTATACATCAAATAACCCAAAGGTTTATAAGTAAATAACAGGGACTCTCACATTTGCAAACGTAACAAAGCCCTATATGGCTCGAAGCAAGCTCTTGGAGCATGGTATGCAAGAATGGATGCATATCTCTTAATAAATGGGTTCATGAAAGGTACTACTGATCCAAATCTCTACATAAAGGTCATGAATAATGAACCCATCATTGTTCTACTATATGTGGATTATCTATTCATCATAGGTGTGGAGAAATTGAAAAATGTAAGAAGATGATGGCAGCCGAATTTGAAATGAAGGATCTAGGACTTATGTATTACTACCCGGGTCTCAAAGTATGGTAGAAAGATATCAAAATATACTTGGGGAAAGGAAAATACATTATAAATATATTGAATAAATTTGAGATGATGGACTCCGAGCCCATGACTACTCCTATGATAACAAACTTTAAGAAGTTACAAGGTTCTAACTCAAGTCTCATGGATCTAACCTCCTATCGACAGTTGGTGGGATCCCTAATGTATCTGGTAAACACTAGGTCAAATATATGCTTTGATGTGAACATCCTTAGTCAATTTGTGTTGCTACCCTGTCATGAACATTGGATAACTGCCAAACACATATTAAGATGTCTTTGTGGTACTATACATCACTGCCTAAAATACAAGAGTGAGGAAGCTAATCTAACTGACTTCTCTGATTATGACTGGGGTGGCAGTGAGTCCGATAGAAGAAGTACTACTAGTGGATTCTGCATCCTGGGGTCTTGTAAGGTATCATGGATTAGTAGAAAGCAAGGACCCGTTGTTGTAAGTAGTGTTGAAGCTGAATATGTAATTGCATGTGAAGTAGGAAAGGAGGTTGTATGGTTAAGGAAGCTTTTGAAAAAGTTGTTCGAAAGTCGTATAAGTCCTACTATAATCCACTATGATAATCAAAGATTCATTAAGATGTCTCTAGATACTGTTTTCATTATAGGACGAATCACATCTATAATAAATACCATTTCATCAGGAAGTTGGTACAAGATGAGATTGTGAAGCTGGTGTACGTCCCAAAAGATGAAAAAGTGGTTGATATAATGGAAAAGGCTCTTCCTAACAAAAAGTTTGAATATTTAAGACAACATTGGTCTAGTAAATATTGCTAATTGTAGTAATATTAATTATTTGGAAGATATATGTTGAGGCTTGTTGGCTTGAGGGGTCTTGACCTAGGTTCAAAGCTCGAGGTTTTCCAGCAAACCCCTATACTACTGGCCCTTTCGGCAGTGACCTGCTTTCGCAGGCCAAAGTCTCACTTGAAGTAGTATGGGTGGGTGCTGGAACTAGGTTTCCGTACACTGAGAAAGGATAGGTAAGGCAAGCAGAGCTGCATTTGGCCCTGCGATACCCAGATCGCCTTATTTTGCACCGGGCCAAGTGGGTATCTATTCACATCCACGTGCAATAGATCTATAATTATAAGCTTTTACGATAGTAACACAGTAGTGCATAAACAAAACAGAACAGATCTAGGTACAGAAAAAACACTTACACAGATCTTCGCGGCTTAAATACATAAATGCATAACGCAATAATTACCAATAATTCATACACAGATTACTCACAGATTCAGTTCTCTATCAATCTTTCTTATTCATTCATTCATCAATTCTTCCTTACAATTCCCTTCCCAACCTGCGCACACAGCAGCAGGGTCCGCACACAGCTGGACTTGGATCTCCGCGCACACAGCCAGCAGGAATTATTTCCCCAAAGCCCAAACAGATAGCTTAAACCACAATTTGCATCAATATCTCTTCATTCTCTTACCCTACAATACAAAAATGGTCCTCTATTTATAACAATCTAGCCTAGACTTTCCTATGGTCCGAAAATCGTGGTTTTCGGACCCCTAGTTTACCCTTTTACCCATTACAATGCTTTTGGGGCTTTGACCCGCCCCAAAACCCCTTCACTCGATTAAATCTTATCAAAAGTATCCAAAGTGGACCAGTTTCACAGCTTGTGGGAGACCCTGTTCCAACAGTCCCACAACACAATCTTGTGACTCGTCCCGAGTCACTGCAGTTGTGCGGCCTCGATCTGCGCATGCAGGGTATCAAGAACGCAGAGGAGTAGAGGGAGCACTTCCTGACTCTGGGCAGCAGCTTGCTGTGCAATGTTGAAAAGTGTTGGGGAGGCAGGGCCATCTAGAGCCGTGGTAACCCGTTCTAACAGATGGTGGAGATGCACAATGGCAGTATGAACATCCTGGGCGATCTGGAGGGCGGTGTCGTCCCATAGTTTCAACCATTTCTTGACAACATGTTTGGCACGACGAAGACTCACAATTTTTTCCATGTCGGTGAGATGCTGCGCAGAAACTCTGGAGGATACGGAAGCTTTGATCTAATCGAGAGCAGCCCCGCCTGCCGTAAGTCTTCCTAGGAACGCTAAAGCATAGGATGGTACCAGACCATTTTCCAGAGTTGCGTAGATGTTTTGACCAACTGTGTACCCTATGTAAGCTGCTCCTGAATAATATTTGTTGCTTCTATGACCAATGAAACCCCTTGTGCCTAAACTTCCGGAGGTATTTCACACAACTGTCATGCAGCCTGGTCACGGTGACAAACCTCTTTCAACATCGTGGTGTACAATCCTTGTAGTGCTTCGCGGGATAACTTTGCCAAATATATGTGCATGTTCGTAGCTGTTGGGTTGTGGTCGTTAATGATGACAGTGTGAGGGATCGAGAAAACATGGCTTCTGTTGGTCAGTAATCTGGGACTGCGGAGGAGTCGCAACATATCCCTATATCTCAGCGTTCCTTCCTGGTGCAGGACTAGCCGTGACCATATGGTGACACTGTTGGTGGGGGACCCTGAAAATAGTGCACCCCCCTCTGTTGTATCATCCGAGGCCCTCCGGTTGGGTCCTGTGGTCAGCCTCGGGGTGCGAAGGTCGGGTCCTCCTATCACACAACTATGGTGTCTCTCCGTGTGGGGTTCATTGGTAATTCCCTCTATAGGAGGCCAATGACCAATCATTCAATAAAACTTGGCATTCCCAGGCCTTCTCAATATGATGTCTGTGGGCGCTGAACAACCAGGAACCAAAGCATTCGGCAGGTTAGGGACCGCCATAGTAACAGAAGGACAGGCGTCCCAGAACTCATCAACAACTCCAATAATCCAGTAGGATGATAACAGAGGCATGACATGGAGAAAATATATAGCTTGTTGCGAAGCTACCTTATTAACTACATATTGTCCAGAGCTACCTAATCACAGAGTAACCTGTGCGTGAAACTTATCATCGACTGTTCGAAGAAAACTGACCATAAATGGCCGCATTGATGGCCTAATGCCCAATTTGTATAGCCGCAAGGTTCCTTTATTATCAAAGCAGGGTGGGCTGATGGTCGTTATTAATACTTGAGGATTCTCCCATGGATTGCCAGACCTCGGATGACGCCTGCGTGCTGTTCGCGTACCCCAAATTAAGGTTGATGCCAGGTGTTTTGTAACATGGTTCAGGTATAGGTTCAACAATTTAGTCACCAAAATCATCGATCGGTGTGCTTCTCCCTTGGTTGTGACGTCCCTGTATGGCAAGGCTGTGTCAAGCATCTTCGTGCCACCTGTCACCTGAAGTGTTCGCAACTTCTCCCTATTGCGCGTGGGTTGGTGCAGCTTCGTAGTCGATCGCAAGCCTCGATCGTTGGTAACCCGGTGAGCTTGTTCAGGCGGGCTCCTATCGCACTCTTGAATTTCGCATGTCAGCAAGTATCCGCATGGGTCCACTGACCTCAGGGCTTGTCTGGCAGCTGGGGTTCCTAAGTGCAGGGTCATCCTACTTCGACACTCCTCCCAAGTGAGACATATCGGCCCTTGTGTATCCCACCAACGCGTCAGTGCATTGCGTAGGGTTAGCGGCAGAGCCCCTAGCTTGCGTTCCTTAGGAATTTTGGCTTCAACAAACTTCATAATATCACCTATGTTAGCATGGTAGGGCAGGTCTCTTACCTTGGTAGAGATGCGGTGGAAATTCCTGGTGGTCCGAAGACATTGCAACGCCGAAACCTCGTGCAATTGTCCTTGCCAATTTTCCAGTTCTTCATCAGAGTTAGAAAAAAATTCACTTTCCTTTTCCCAGCAGAGTACTCCCTCGTCCGTGGTGTTAACCCGATCTTCATCCCGTGCAGTCAATTTGTAAATGTGATCTATTTCCTCCTCCTCATAGGCCGGCTCCGTATATCGTGCACCTTCTACTAGATCTAGTAGTACTATTACGCGTGTACCGTTATTTTCGAACATCATGTTTCACTTTTTGAGATTGATGACACCCCCCATGTCTATAGCCCAGTCCAATCCTAGAAGTGTGAGGTAAGGATCCGCATCCTCCACAATTTCTATGACTTCAAAGTCAGCTAGGAATTTTACTCCTGCGATATCTACCAGGACTTTTGGCAACCTTCCCAGAGGGATGATCTTCTGTTTATTTGCCATGCGCAGCTGGATGGTGGAACATTCCAATTTAGGCTCTCCCATTCATTTCCATGTTTGTTTTTGTAATACGTTCGCATCCGATCCAAGATTGAGGATAACTTGGTCCATCTCATAGTCGCCAATCTGTGCAGTCAACCACATTTCTCTCCCAGTTCGTTTTTTATAGCTGTATAGTTTGTGCACATCCTTGGTCTCAGGAATTAGATTAGGCCGAGCTACACTGGCATTCATTACTTCTTGGATGTTCCCTACGGCCTATGGATTTCGTAGCAGCTTCAAGAAAGCCTGCAGGAAGGGCTCCACCCCCTCCCCTATCTTTTTTGGTAGCGGTGCAGGGTCTGCCAGTGATTCCTGTTCTTTGAAGTTCACTCCGTCCCGGGAGGAAAGCTCCTCCTTTGCCCCCTGGGTGACCAGCCTGCTACGTGTCATGACTTTTACACTTGGATTTACATTCCTTAGCTCAGTTTTACCTCTTTGCACATTTTGCATAGGGGTCGGTTGTTTTTCCTTCATCTTGGCTATTAAAATTTGGCAATCCTCCACCACATGGTCCAGTTGCCTACAATACTTGCATGATGTTCTAGCAGGATTTGGGCATTCTCTGGAGAAGTGTCCTATCTCTCTGCAGTTATAACAGATTGTCTGCCCACGTCCGCATCCTGTACTTCCCCCTCAACCTCCTCTACCCCTGGCTAGTGATCCCCCAAAGTGCGCGGATGCTCTTGGTCACACAGGGTCTAATTGTACCCTATACAAGTTCTCACGATCTATCATCAAGTCATAAGTACGACAGTTCTGCTCATCGTGTCCTACCGACCCAGAATCTGCACCATTGTTGTTTCAGTTCTGGGACATATGCACCTAGCCGAGGGCAATGGTTCATATCATGTAGTCCTGCTACATGACAGTCATCACACCACAGCATAGGTCTGCTCAAGTTGAGTCGTGATAAGATGGGTTCCCCACTTGCTCCTGGGCGTATCGAACTAGGTCCATCCACCTGCATGTAATCTGTCAGTAGAGGGCACTGATCCTTTGTATGGCCAGATACCCGACACCGTATGCACCATAGATCTACACGATCGTCCTTTCCTCGCTCCCTTCGCAGATTCTGTATTTCCATATGCATAGCCCCAAACTGTTCCTGAATTTGTTGTAGCCCTACCGACGTGTCCTCCCTGGGTGAAAATTCTAGTTTCATAGCGACTTCCGTAGCTTTCTCCTGCGACTCAAAGGTCAGATGACTCATTGGCATGCGCAGGTGGGGTAACAACATAGCGATAAACCATTCTGTATGTTGTCTATCATCATACTCAAACCCTCCTTCCTTGATGGCCCTCTTTAATCGCTGATCAGCCTCCCATACTGACTCAAACGCACCCTGTTTGAAGTCCTTTACTTCTGCCACTAGCTGAGAGTAATATTTTGGCTTTTGAAACTGTTGCTTCAAAGCATCCTTGATCTCTTGAATAGATGCACTCCCATTCTGGGCAATGTATCTCATATACCAATCCAGTTCCCCATCCTCGAATTCCAGGGACAAATGTGCCCTCTTCACTGTATAAGTTGCCACATTCTGCGCAGTCCAGACGGAGTCTGCAACAAACCAAAATCGATCCATATCTTCATCCCCTACCCCCTTGAAGGTAGGTAGTCTTAGGTGCGCAGCCATAATGCTGTTTGGCGGGGGTGGTGGTATGAGAGAGTTCTTAGCTTTGTGCTGCCTGGGCGACGATGTAGTCGGGGGATCCTGCGCAGCTGGTTCTTGCGATAGATTATAGGTGGATCTCCCCTCGTCAAGGTTGGTATGATAATATTTACCACTACGTGTCGTGCTTCCATCTATATTCGAGTTCATTCAGTCAGTATGACTACACATAATACTTTTTTCACATAGTAGTATCTTTATCAGTAACGGTAACGTCCTTAGAAATTTGCCTCGGAAGCCTTTAAAGAATCGTCGTTCGGCCTCAGAATATGAGACAAATTTATCAATGGCAAATTCCGTCACGAATCATCCTAGAACACTATCCACCTAGTGATCTCCTGTGCGTGTGATCGTATTATCAGTATTTTCTAGCTTCTGGATCAGCTTTGGGGTCCATTGAGTGATTCGTTCGTCCTTCCAGCACTTCTGGAATTCTACAAGCTTGGCCAACCACTCTTGAAGCTCGATCGCAAATGTCACAAAGAATATTTCGTAGCTCTCTGTCAGGATGTACCTATTTTTCCACCTTTTCGCCGTTAGCTTCTCACTGCGATATTCTTTTACCACGAATTCCTGGATCTGTCGTTCGAACCAGTCTTTGATCTCCTTTCTTTCAATCTTCCAGTATTCTCTTGTCATTACCCGATTCCTTTCTCAAAATCCTTCAGGTCCCGACAACGGAACAATTTGTTGGCTTGAGGGGTCTTGACCCAAGTCCGGAGCTTAAGGTTTTCCAACAAACCCCTATACTACTGGCCCTTTCGGCAGTGACCTACTTGCGCAGGCCAAAGTCTCACCCGAAGTAGTATGGGTGGGTGTTGGAACTAGGTTTCCGCACCATGAGAAAGGATAGGTAAGGCAAGCAAAGCTACGTTTGGCCCTGCGATACCCAGATATTCTTATTCTACACTCAGCCAAGTGGGTCTATGTTTGCATCCACGTGCACTAGATCTATAATTATAAGCTTTTACGATAGTAACACAACAGTGCAGAAACAGAACATAATAGATCTAGGTACAAAAAACACACTTACACAGATCTTCACAGCTTAAATACAGAAATGCATAACGCAGTAATTACCAATAATTCATACACATATTACTCACAGATTCAGTTCTCTATCAATATTTCTTATTCATTCATTCATCAATTCTTCCTTACAATTCCCTTCCCAGCCTGCGCACACAGTAGCAGGGTCCACACACAGCTGGACTTGGATCTCCGTGCACACAGCCAGCAGGAGTCCTTTCCCCAAAACCCAAATAGATAGCTTAAACCACAATTCGCTTCATTAGCTCTTCATTCTCTTACCCTACAATACAAAAAGGGTCCTCTATTTATAACAATCTAGCCTAGACTTTCCTATGGTCCCCAAACCATGGTTTTCGGACCCCTGGTTTACCCTTTTACCCATTACAATGCTTTCGAGGCTTTGACCCACCCCAAAACCCCTTCTCTAGATTAAATCTAATCAAAAGTATCCAAAGTGGACTAGTTTCGCAGCTTGTGGGAGACCCTGTTCCAACAAGGCTTTGTGAGTGAAGCATTGCCTGGAAAGACGTTAGGGCCAACAACTTATGTTGATAGCTAGTAGGGAGGGTGGCATCATATGGATGTGCACCTAGTTACTTGGGTTGGTGGTTAGTAAGTAAGCCTGATGGTAGCCATAGAGCCTGAAAGCTTTAGTCCACCTTAGTCCCAAATGGATAAATTTCCTTGGTCAGGAATCTAGTCCATGGCATTGCGGTGCCTAAAGAGATGAGTGACAAAATGGATAGATTTCCCTGGTCAGGAATCTAGTCCATGGAATTGCGATGCCTAATGTTATTCATATTTTCATAGAGTTTGAGATCTTCCCATTGTATATTATGAATACCTCCCTAGTTAAGAGGGTGTGTTGAATATTGTAAGTAGGTCTGGTCTTCATAAATTATATTTATTGTACTCTTCAAAATAATTAAAGAAAAAGAATTTATATTATCATTTTTACATTTATTTTTATTATTAAATGATTTATTAAAGCATGGGTTTCATGCTTGGGTAATATTTAGTATAAGGTCCCAATTGTGGACTTCTAGGTTAGTCATTACATATTTATATTGACCCTCCTTGGTCTTTTGAATCATGTAATTAGGTTTTTTTTAAGTCAAAAGTGGTCTATTATCCCTCCACATCGAGTTAGCTTTAAGGAGATCAAGTCGGCCTTAAAGGGAGGAATTCGAACCCATCAAAATGGTATAAATGCAAGGAGGTCGAATTCATTTGCTCATCCATTCAATGAAATTGACTGCAACAAGGGAAAAAGTGTGAAATTGAAGAAAGAAGAAAAATGAGTGCGATATGGATCTAGGAGAAAGAGAAAGAGAAAATCAAAATTTTGGTGAAGGGATATCTTTGTTTCATGGTGTCTCTTGGGAGATCAAAGTCTCTGAATTTTGGATGTTGCAGTTGCTGCAAATCTATGAGGTTACTGGAAGTCTGGAAGCTGCTGCTGCTAGGTCGAAGATATGGAAGCCTAAATTGGTGTGGAAGGAAAGTTTGGCTCATGTCTAGGGTGAAGGGTGTCAAAGAATACTTTTGAAAGGAAGAATTATGTTGACTTGGTTTTCCCCTCAAAGGGGGTTTTTCCCTGGCATAGTGCATATATCTTGCGTCTCTTGTTTTTTTATCTTCATACACACATAATATGGTAATTTCTTGATGAAAGATAAGATAATAAAGAATTATGAGAAGCCAACATAATCACATGTAATTATCAAGTTCGAAGAATCAAACCATAATATCTATTTGCATTTTTTCTTCAAAAAATATCATCTGGAGGAATCAAAATATTAGCCTTCACCATAGGCTTTATGAACCATTCCAAAGTTTCCTTCATTGGACCTCAATCATGAAAATTAGGAGAAGGTTGAGAAGATAGATTAGGTATTTGATTTGCAGATTTCCCAACTTGATCATCACCACAAGGAGGCACCCAAATTGGTACTGAAAAATGAGGAGAATAAGGAACAAAAGGAATAATAGGTTCCTCCTCTGAAATTGAAGGTGTCTCACAACTTACAAAAGTTGGAGAAACATGAAAATCTGGTGGTTTAGATTCAAACTTATTCAAAGAGATCTGAAGAAAATTTTCAAACTTTTGCGTAAATAAATACCAATCCATATCTATAGAAGTGATGAGTTAAAAGTTAAGGTAATAAAGTTAATAAAGGTAAAATAAGACAATGGGCATGGGACACTTATTCCAAGTTAAATGTTAGAAAAAATATCCTAATGGGCATAACTTGTTTTGTTTATAGCTAAGGAAATTCGAAAAGGAAATGGCTAAGGATTTGGAAATAAAAAAAGATACTTTTGGCACATTATTTATGAAAATAATGGAAATTAGGAGGAAAGGAAAGTGAAAGGTCACAGGTTGCATGTGAGGAGGAAAATGAAGGAAAATAATGGAAATTGAAGAAATTAGAGGCATCATCAATAAAAATACCTGAGAGCATCAATTGGTAGCCTTTTGTCTGTACATCATTAGAATTAGTCTTAGAGAGGAGAAGATCACCAAGAGGAGAAAGAAAGCAAGCAAAGGAAGGACAAGGAAAGGAAAGGAAGGCAAGGATGAAGCAGCTTCAAAGCGAATACTTGCAGGTAGTAGGTTGCATTTATGATTTCCTAGCTGGTTTTGACATGCATGGTATGTGCATGTTGGTATTTGGTTCTTTTATTTTCATTGGCATGGATTTTTCATGGTTTCGACAGTGGATTTTAGCCTAGCCTCACCATTTCGGGATAACCATGGTGTGATGGGCTTGTTCACAGTTTAAGTTTTGGATTTCCAGAATATTTTGGATATGGGTGAGGAGGTATTAGGAAAATTCCTAAAGGCCTAGGAATCCCTTGACTTGTAATGATAGGATACACGGTAAAGCTTGAGGGTGGACGAGAAAATTCCTCAAGGTATCGGTGAAGAAATTCTAAGCATCCAAGCTCAGTTTTGTTTTGTGATCTTGATACCGGCTTAGGTGAGATCATTGTATGGAGATGGTGGAGGTGGTTTAACCTATGGATTCCCTTGGCTATGTTTGGATTGGTTTATCCCATGAGATCCCACTTTCATGCTTGGAAAATGGCATGGGGGTGATTGGCTAAAAGAAATATTTGGTTTAGCCAATCTATGGTCGGGTGGAACTTGGAAGTCTTGAACCTATTCAGATTTTTCCTATGTTAATAAGAGCTAAGTTTATCTTACTTTGATAAGGAAATGCACTTTTTATTATGTGGATTTAATGGCTTTTCTCTTAATATTGCTATTTATCTGATTATATGTTGGCTATAAGCATGGTTTTATGATAGATCTTAGTCATGGATCTTTTCATGTTTTTACTTGTAATTGAATGAATAATGAATGTAAGACCTAATTGGTGTTATGGAAGCTAATTTTTGAAGGAAGTGGTCCTTCTTGTTAAAACTTAAATAATTTTTCAGTCCCACATGTTCAAACTTACATTCATGACCTATAGGTTGTATATTCACCAAGTTTCTAACAAAATTTTAGTCGCGGTTGGGGATTTTCAGGTCAAGTCTTGGTTTCATTTTTTGGTTTAAAAGAATTTTTTCTATGTCATTTATCAAATATGGAAGTTTCACTGAGTTCTGGGCATAGAACTGAGTCTTGGCCTTGAAAAAGTGGCACAAAATTCATAGTCGCTAGCATAGAACTGAGCATAAAATTCCATAATCACATGGAGGAAGGCTTAAAAGTGCGACTGGGAACACATAGTCACATGGAGGACTTGGAAAGGGAGCGAACGAGGATCTATGTTTGGGAAAAGGTGAGTTATCTCAGGGGTTGGACACCTGTAGGGGTTGTGTTATTCTAGGAGGTCCTGTGGAACATGAGGGAATTCAGTAAGGTATTAAGTTGTTGAATCCATTTCCTTAAGGTCACCTAGGAGGTTGAGTCTTATCATAGTGACCCTCAACTCATGTTTACCCTAGGAAAGCGAGTGAAAGTGGGTAAATGTGGGAGGAGGTGGTTACAGGGTGGTATCGGAGCATGGTTTCGCTCTCCTTGGGTAAAGTCTGATGTTGTCAAGGTTATGGTTGTCATGCATGGGGTCATGGCATACAATTGGTATGATCATGCATGATGTTGTTGTGATGTTATGTTATTACATGCATATGTTTATGATTATACATGTACACTTAAATTAATGTGGACTGATCTTGCAGATGAGATAAGCCTCCCATTATCATCACTGAGGTATGGATTTGATTTTGGTATCTGTTATACTAGGTTCATATTTTCCACCATAAAAATAACAATTTTGACAAATTGTGGCCGACTGTTCCCCCCCCCCCCCCTCCGTGATCATGCTCGAGACTGAAGAAAAATGATATGGGGGACACATCATGTGTGCAAATGTTTCCAAAAGCACTACAAAAGATTAAATCAAATACCTTATCTAGCGCGCGGGTGATGGTTATCTTTCTTGCACCTTTTTGTAGATTCCATTATTGATTTTCGACCCGGGAAATCTCAGGATAGACTAGCAAGGTAAGATGCGGTGGTGTTAATGGCTTCTACTCCCCCTACATTGAAAATTCAATGGATTTAATCAACGGTTAAGATATTTTCTGGGGGGGCCTGCCTATCCGTGCACCTGTATCCCAGCCCGCCGGAAGGTGGTGGGGACCACCAATAACACGTGTTGACGCCGCAGGTTTCAACAGAAAAGGGTAAAGTGCGACAGAAAAGTGCGGTAAGGTTCATAAGCACACGGTCACCATCTGTCCACCATGCATCCGCCACTTATCATGTAAGTCCATCCAACCCAACCTAGACATGCGTCACTCCAGTGACGTCACATCTGCATCATCCCACAAATCATTAGCCTCTACCTAAATACCCTATCCCTCCTGCATTGTATGCTTGAACATTATCTCTTTCCTCCAAAGCTTCTACCAGTCGAGCACTTGCACAGAATCCTAATCGGACCACCCCCTGCTCCACCACTCTCCTCAATGTTGCTTTCAATATCCAAATCGGTAGCCAGGTATTTAGAATTTCTCGTCCACTGATGTTACAGTTTCATAATTTCTTTAAAAATGAAAAATACCACCCTAGAAACCCCACAAGTTCACGAGGTCAAATCTGCTCGCTATCCTGAGCCTTTCATGGACACTCAGACCCAAATTCGCGACCAAATCTACTTTTTTTACCTGGCTGACAAACGTTTCTACCTGATGGGTTACAAAAGGAGAGGAGTAGACCTCTTCAAGGTGGTCGACTTTGGACTGTATTACCAAATTTCCCCCTCTTTTAACTACTTCCCTAAGTTTATCTCATGGTTCTTTGAAGCCTATATTGAGCAGAAAGGGTATTTTTTTCCTATCAAGGGAAAAGGATACTAGAGATTGCCCCTCCACTCATCTAAGAGGCCTTTCTTTACCCTACATCTCCTGAACTACTGGAGTTCACTAAGGTAACCCTCATGTGTCATTTCATTGGCTTTCCCACCGAATGACGAAACTCCATACTTTAGATAATCATGGTTCCAGACTCGTCAAGTCTCCCCGTAGCTGATAAATTTCCATTTTCCTTATCTGTGGAGCCCGTTTAGCCCATCATGTTTTTAATCTCTCGAATGTTAGGGGAAGATGATGCCAGTTGGGTAAATAATGTTTTCCTAGGCTTTTTGGACTTGATGACAAAGCCTGGTCTACTTTTCGAATTTCCATCATTTTTGGTTGCAGCCATAAAAACCAGCTCCTACTCCTGACCACTTCAGCTAGTTTATGGTATTATTCATAATTGTTTTATATGTTCATGTTCGCACATGTCGATAGGTTCGAATATGTAGGCTTGACTAAATTTACCCACATGGGGAAGGAACCCAATTCTGTATTTGAGTGGACCACCTAAGTTCACCTGAAACTTCACGATGATGGTTACTCTGATTTTATGTCAGCATTCATGTCCATTGCCTATGAAATTATTCATGGTATACATCCAACTTATATGTTCCCAGAACAAAAATAGTTGCTGCAATTCAGTGAGGATGATTGTATAGGGGTTTGATACTTATTCAAGGACCATACATAGCTCAATATATATGGTTGCGAACTTCTGCCTTATCATCTTCCAATGTTCCTGCCCATGAGAATATTTCCTCTAGAATTCGTGAGGTAATGCCTCAACTCAGACTAGATGCACTTTGTCCTGACAAAGAAGGGGTACATGATTGGAGAATCCAAATTATCCACAGTATCATAAAACAATGGTTGATGTTTCGAATTTCATAGGACCCTTCATCATCAACTCAAGACATGCCTTCCTAGTGATTGAAGAACTTCTCAAAAAAATGGAATTCTAGAAAGGGGATGTGTGGCATTATGATCCTAAGTGGTTCATTGCTCGAAAGAGAGAGAATATCAAAGCTTCAACATATATGCATGAGCTCAGACATGATATTGAATGGAAATATAACTTTAAATCATGGAATTTGGATACAAAAATGGAGACCGCAATCCATACTACAAGAGATAAGAAACCTAAAAGGACCGTTAAATCAGTTGATAATATCTAGGAGGAGGAAGTGCACGTGAAAAAAAATACTAGGGCCAAAGAACCTGAAAGAGAGTTTGAGGGAGAAGAAGAAGAGATTGTCCCTAAGATGGTAGACCGAGGGTTTGATCAACCAGGTTTCAAGGTAACCATAGAAGGGACTCCCTAACCCACAACTTCCATTTCCTCATAGGTAGTTGTCTCGGGAGACAAAGAGGGATCATCTGGTGAAAAAATAGGTTGGCATGGAGGAAAAGAGATCAATGAGAGAAACAAGAAAATGATGGAACAGTTGAGGACAAACATATCTCTTTATCTAGAAAAATACCACACTAGGGGCATGGAAGCAATGGATATAGAAAGGGACCAGATGGTACTATCAGTGCAACATCCATCAACTCAGTCATTGCCTACAGGGTCGCAATACAGGACACTGGACCTCTCTGTTGACCTAGCATCAATTCCCTTGGATGACAAGGTAAATCTACATAAGAAGGTAGGGTAGATGTTATACAATGAACTCAGGAAGCACATTATGACCATTGATAAGGCTGAAAATTTGTTGGAAAAAAAAACTACTAGGTTAAGGAAAGAGAGGGCTAATTCCAGAGCCCTTACACTGCAACTCCAGCCCTATAAGGATATGATCACCAAAAAATTCCCAAATACTAAAGGGCATTTATCCATTCAAGCTCTCCTCAAAATATCACATAAAGAAAATTAGGAGTTAAGGCATAAGCTTAAGATGTCGGGCAATGAACATATCCAAACTCTCAAGATGCCCCAAGCAGAAGCAAAGAAGGAAGTTATGGTTAAGAACTTAATTGACAAAAATGACGAAGTCATAACACTTAAGTGACATATGGCAGAGTTACAAGAAAGGGTTGATACTCATGTTTGCACAATGGTCGTGCAAGAGGACCCTCAGAATCTCACTGATAATCTCACAAAGGCATTGACCGAGGTCAAACCCTTAGAGGGTGATATCAAAAATATAAAAAAAGATTTAGATACAACCTGGGAAGCCTTGTCCCAGAAAGAAATGCAACTAGTAGCTTCGAAAGAAGACACCGAGATCGCCTCTAAGAATATGTAGGCGGTTAACCAGAATGTCATAGAGATAAAGGCCAAACTCAAGGGAAATATGTCCCTTGTGGAGGCCAAGAAAATGATCTAGGATGAAATCATTACTAATGTGAGAAGAAATTGAGAATACTTCATGATAGTATATGAGAAGAAAGTCACAGTTCCATAATGTAGGGCTCAACTTGAAGTAGGCCGGGAACAGGAGCAAGGAAATCTTTGATTGCAAGGAAATGTATATAGTTTGTGAATGAGTAGACAACTAGAGGAATGAGGACTATCAATGTAGTAGAGAAGTTGAGTACTAGCATGGAATTTATGAGGATTCTTTAGAAAGAATTTTCCCGAGTTATGGGTGAGGATTGCTTCGAGTTAGTTGTTAAAGAAATTGAGGCATTCAACGCTGAGTTTGCGAGGGTCACCGAGCCAAGGTTTCCTTCCTCTTGGGATCAAGAAGTAGATTTTGTGTAGAGGGAAACATATGGACATAGGATGGTGGAAGCTAAAATCAGAGTGGACCCTTCCCACGAGAAGACGTCCATACTAAAGGGAGAAATCATAGTGGATTATATAAGGATAGAGTTTCTCCTCTTGGGTTTAGGTGAGAAAGTTGTTCCATGACATGTTGATTACTTGGATCTTACTCACCTGCGAGGTACATATGATTTTTATTCTCATGCACCCCTGCCTTCTCCAGTTCTATGGAAGAAATGTGGAGACTTTGTCTTCCCTCCCATGTTTGAGTCATCACACCCACCTGTCAAGCTTCACAGTCTTTAGAGTAGCCTCGTTGTAAATGAAAATTTATGGATTGTGCCTACAAGGCACTCTTTAATTTTACTTTTATCTTTTATGTTTGTAATTTCAGTTTACTGTCAGATGTTTTAAGATTAAGTTACCCAATTGTGCTTTAAACACACTTAATTTTTGACAATAATGTATGTACTAGAGAGATCAAGAAAGAATATTTGGGTAACAGACACTCTCCAAGGGCCTATGTTGGGCTAGGGTCCCTAGGTCGAGTCTTAATGTAATTTTTGTTAACTTTAATAGAAAAGCGGTCAAAAGGCTTTGGGGCGGATAAAAGTTCCTTCATTTTGTAACAAGTAAAGGGGTAAAACATGGGACACAAACCAAAGTTTTGGACCATGGTTTTTGCGTGTCTAAGTAATATAAATAGGCATGTATGAGTCATGTCAAAATATGATAGATATGATATCTCATGGTTATGTAATGTTGAAGTGATTTGGGCAAGTAATTGGTGATTAGTATGAGTAAGAGACAGGTTGTTGCGGCTGTGTGCATGGAGACCTAAAGAAAATCCTAGGTTGTGTGCGAGGACTCTGCGGTTGTCTACATAGAAGGAAGAAGTTGTATTCATTGAAGATTTGATTAATAAAGAGCAGTTTTGGAAAATCACTGGTTCTCTTACATGATTTTTATTCTTATGTGTTAATGCATTGATATTTATGATTTAATGATTTGTTTATAGACCCGTTGTGTAGTTTCTGTGATTTGACACACTATTGTCTGGGTTAGTCATATAATAGTAGATCTTTGTGTTTTCATAATAACTATAGCAGTATTAAGTGTTTTAGTTAATTTTAGATATGAATTGGGTTAAAAATAAATAGCGTAGCATGATAGTAAATAGATCATATCAACAAGGGTTAGATCCACATCATAATTTCCCTCTTGGTGCGGAAACCTGGTTCCAGGACCACCCCATGCTACTTTTGTTGAGACTTTGATGTGCGAAAGTGGATCACTACCGAAAGGGATAGTAGTTGGAGGGTTTTGTTGGTTACGCAATACACTCTGAACCTGGGTCTGGACCCCTCAAGCCAAAAAATGGTTCCACTGCTGGGATAGGGTTCTGTTTGAGGGAAATTTGATGTCGCATCCAACTAAGAACAAGTTGTAGGATTGGTTGGATCAAAGGGTGTGCAAGTTTGTGATCCAAAATAACTGGAACCCATAATTATCTGCTGAATATTAGGAACAAAGGTACATTTATACAGAGCAACACGAAATTTTGTTCTCTTCCTTCCGAACATAACTACACGAGTGGTTATCCCGGCTCGCTGAGAAGAAAACTTGTGCAAAGGATGACACAATTACCAGGTGGACTCTCTAGCTGATTCAACAATTGGAAAACACCAGCAATAATATTACTTGTGAAACATACTATTGGATCGACATCGTTCTGGGCGTATTTGTCATTGAATTTGTTGTTGACACCTTTTTGTCATACACTAAATCTGAAAGAAGTTTTTTCAAAGGTCCTTGAGGTAAGTTTTTGTGCTCTTTAAAGTCATGGATTAAAATTCTCTTATGTGAAAAGGGTACTTTGTGCAAACACATTGAGTGAATGTTCAGAAGAGGTCAACCTAGCTCTACGAAAAGTGGAAAAATTTATAGATAATACCCAGATGAAGAATTTGTGTATAGTCCCCTCAAAGGTAAATGTGACAGCGATGAAGAGTCTGAGGCAAGAATTTCAAGTGATTCGACGAAATCAAAAGACAATGACACACCTATGTTTTAGATCCCATCCACCCCACTTCCAAATCAACCTCACACTTCCATCCCATCCAACTCGTGCCTCACTCCACCTCCACCTCCACCACTAGTATTCGATATGGCTAACTCTATTAAGATGAAAAATTTTAAAGGTGTCAGGAATGAAGACACTGAGAAATTCTAGTTTTTCGTAGAGGCTGTGTGGAAGGCATAATAGATTATTGATGATGATGTCAGGAAAGCATAGCTCGTGATTGCATTATAGGAACATGCATAGGGATGGTGTATGAGGTATCTAGCAGCTAACCCAAATACGATGATAGATGATCTCAAGAATGCATTGAATGAGCTGTTATGGAAGCCAAAGTCATATGCTTAATACATTATCAAATTAAAGGATATCCACAAGGAAGTGAAGGATATTGTATGGGAAGTAGATCAGTGGTTAAAATGTATCATTAGGGACGAAAGATTTACTATTAGTGATGATCATCATAAAGAATGGTTCATCGAAATTTTGTTGTTGCATTTGTGCCTACCTCTATCTCAGCAAAAGATCGCATACCAGGTTGAAGCTTTGGAAATCATGATGAAACTAGAAGCCTCACCAGTTCAAGAAATGCAGGTCGGAATTCAGCAGATTTAGAGCTAGTTGGCTACCCTGCACTTAGAACTGAAAATATTGTGAAAGGAGAATGGGAAGGACGTGGGTGCAGAGGTATGGTGCGTGCGCTGCAAATTTGAAGGACACTATAAGGAAAAATGCCCAGTATATGGTGAATATCTAGTAGTTGGAGGACTAAGTCCGATCAAGCCTAATCCATCGGTTGGCCCAAGTGCAAGCCCTACAGTATGGGGTGCAATATGCCAAGTAGCCAGACAACACCCTACGGATTACTGTCCCAGATTGGAGAAATATTTTTAGACTCCCAAGCAGTTATATTGCACATTTTATTGATTTGTAGGCCATTATGATAAGAACTATCGCAACCCTGAACTGATGATTGAACAATCCACTTCCTATAGAATGTAGTTAGAAAGTAGAGGCCTGAATTTTCCTGCTTCGCCCTTTAGGCGAGAAGGATTTTAGGGCCGAGGTCGTGGAATAGGAGGAGGTGCTGGTTGTGGAAGAGGCCAAATTATCTATTATAATTTTGGAAAAGTTGACCACTTCACGCGTGACTTCCAGAACCCGACACATCCATCTTGTAGGTATTGACAGCATTTTGACCACGCAATTGAAGATTTCCTTGTGTTTTTTGTGAAAATGTAGGAAAATAAGACTCAAACGTCTACACAAAACGTTCAGATGATGAGGGTATAACCGCGTAACGAATATCCTAGTATTAATATTGTGACCAAAAGTGGTGCATCAACTGGTGCAGACAAAGCATAATGTAAAAATACTGTTGCAGATATTTGGGTTCGGAAATCCCCTGAGAAGAAGGAAGGATTTAACTTTAAAAGGGAAAATTATACTTTTACTAAAGAAAAGAAGAATTTTATGGACCCTGGTGCGAAAACATCAAAAATACCAACTAAGCTTGTTGTGAATACCATAGATGAGACTGATCCAAATGAAATGAAATTCTACCTATAGGCTTGTATCAAGCCTTTGTACAATAATAAGGCAGTTGAAAACCTTCAAACTTAATTAATAACTGTGTCGAGAAAGAAAAATCTCAAATGGAACAAAGGGATGTCAACAAAATCTATAAGAACAAAAGAAGAACTGGGCGAGAGATGTATTTAACCGCTCAGATAGGAGACTTTGAGATGTATCAAGTTATTCTAGATATGGGATCCCATGAAAATGTACTACCTAAACAGACATGGTAGAAAATGGGAGAACCCAAGTTGGAATGGTCCTCAATTCAACTATGCATGGCTAACCAACAAAAAATTATCCCAATTGGAAGACTCTCTAGGGTAGTAGTTGACATTGAAGTAGTCAAGGTGTTTGATAAATTTGAAGTCATTGAAGTTTTTTATGATACAACTCCATATCCTGTGTCGCTAGGTATAAATTGGGCTTTTGACATGGATGCTATTATTAACCTCAAACACAAGAGCATGGAATTTGAAAGCAATGGGACAAGGATTGTGGTCCCCCTGGACCCTGCGAAAGGAGAAAGATATATATTGCTGGCGCGTGAAAAATATGCAGATGAAGATATTGATCATGTCTAAAAATTAACCATGAAGGATGAGGATTGGATCAATCCCACGATAGATGGTCGGATTTGTTGGGAAAAATATTGGTCGTGCTTATCAAACTAAGATGAATAATTGGAACACTAGAATAATTGCTTACATGAATTATCCAAACTGTGTTGTAATCGGTTAACCAGATCTCTACATTGTATATCCTTTGAGATACGTGAATTGCCCCACTATGATGGTATAGGATATGCTAATATTTTTTTAGAGACATTTGAAAGGGATGTTTCGGAGGAAAAATGGTTCCACACACTTGATCTAGCTCTACGCTCAACCCTAGCGTGCTGGTGGGGAACCCAAAAAGAAAACATTGTTGATTGGAGGGAATGTTATCAAATGCTACGACTATTATTTGGAGGCTCAAATACCCGGATGAAAGAACAATATTCAGGCCAAGATTATATGCGCAATAATTTAACCAATTGGACTACAGTTTGGGGGCAGGAGCCCCAACAGGAATGGGTTCACATATTCATTCATACATTGGACAGGGTACCCATGAATTGGTATCTAGAGACCGAGCTGTGACATGGTACTGTCAAATGGGTTGCGCTGAAAGAGAGCTTCATTTTTACTTTCATATTTGAAAGTGGATTCCAGTGCATTGATGAGGCATTACAGGAGATTCAAGAAATTATTTTTGACGTGCCAAATGAACCAGTAGTAAGTTCCCTACCAAAATGGAATGCGTAGATGAAGGCTACAGTTGAATGTCGCAATGTGATTATTGAAGACATTTATGAGGATATAAGAAACATTAAAATCCCTGAGTCAGAGGGCAAGCATGAAGTCATTACCTGTTAAGACTAGAAAAGTCAATATTGGGATAGAAGTGCAACCTAAGTTCACCAATATATGGGATTATTGGGATGAAGATACAATGGGAATGATTACATAACTTCTCACTGAATATCAAGAGTTGTTCCCCACTAAATGTTTTGAGCTAAAAGGCATTATCAAATACCTTGGTGTGATGAAGATCACCTTAAAACCAGATGATAGGCCCATTAAGCAGCGCCCTAACAAATTGAACCCAAATTATAAGAAAGAGGTCAAATAAGAGCTGGAAAATATGGTTGATGTAGGAATTATTGAGCTAGTGGAGGAATGAGAGTGGGTGAGTCCCATGGTAGTCCAAGAAAAGAAGACAAAAGGTCAAATTAGGATATGTGTTGACTTACACAAATAGAATGATGCTTGTGTGCATGATCCTTTTCTGACCCCATTCTCAGATGAAGTCTTAGACAATATAGGAGGGCAAGAATCCTATTCATTTACAGATAGTTTTTTCATGATATCACCAGATAAGGAACTCACCTCAAGAATGAAGCAAGACTATCTTTGCGACGGAATGGGGTTCATTCCAATATACTATGATGCCATTTGGTTTGAAGAATGTGCCAACCATATTTTTGCGTGTAGTAGTTGATGACTTAAAATATTATATCCATAATTTTTTAGAAGTTTATTTTGACTATTGGATTGTCTTTGGACTATTGAAGAAACATGTCTCCAACCTGCGCTTAATGTTAGATACTTGTCGGAAGTATCTGATTTCTCTGAACTTGAAGAAATGTATATTCTATGTCCTTTTTGGTATCTTTCTATGACATGTTGTCTATAAAAAGGGATTGATGGTTGATCCAACCAAAATTGTTGTCATTATTTATCTATATCCCCCAAAGAATGTGAATCAGCTGCTCTCGATCTTGGGACATACTGGATATTATCGGAAGTTTTTTCAAGCTTATCCACAGACCACCATGATGATGGAAAAGTTGTTGAAGAAGGACACCACTTTTTGTTGGGATGAGGAATGCCAGAAGATTTTGGACATACTTAAGGAAAGGATGGTAATCGTGCCCATATTGGTAGTCCTATATTGGTTGAAGGAATTCCATGTATATGTTGATGCTTCATGTATCGCGCTCAGAGTTGTATTAGCGCAACCAGGTATTGGAGAAATTGATCATCTTATTGTGTTTGCAAGTCGAAAGCTATCAAATGATGAGTGCAATTATTCAACCAAAAAACAAGAAGGGCTAGCCATGGTGTATGCACTGCAAAAATTCCATCATTATCTTCTTGGAGGTCATTTCAAGATGTTCACATATCATTCCTCTTTGAAATACCTGGTGAACAAGCCTGTGTTGGGGGGGAATATCCGTAGGTGGCTCCTCTTGTTCCAGGAATACAATTTTGAGGTGATTGTGAAGCCTAGAAGGTTGAACATAGGACCAAACCACTTATTGTGCATTGAAAATAGTGAATAACCAACTAATTTGGATGACGATTTACCAGACGTGCAATTGTTCACTATTACGGGATATGATGATCATTTTTCCATATCATTCATTTTATAACCATTTGGAGTGTGCCTGCAGAATATACGACCAAGAAAAAGAAATATTTGGTAGTGCACACAATGTATTTCACTTTGATCATAGGTCAATTATACAAGATGGGGGTTGATGAAGTTTTAAGGAGATATGTTCTTGAGTTCGAGATACCTGGCATATTGGTAGAAGCACATGGAGGCATTGCAGGTGGTCATTACACTAGTAAATTGACCATGCAGAATATCTTAATAGATGGTTTATATTGGCGTATTGTACACATTGATGCCAAGGAATGTTGTCATGCTTGCGATGTATGTCAGAGAACTGGAACACCCTCACGCGGAGAGGAGATGCCACTACAGCTGCAATTAAATTTGTAGGCCTTCGAAAAGTGGGAAATTTATTTTGTAGGGTCGATTAATCCCCCAGGGAAGAAGACTGGAGCATGATACATCATCACTGCCACACATTACTTGACTAGGTAGGCATAGGCTCAACCTGTGAAAGACTGCAACACAAAAACTGCTTTGCACTTTATCTTTGAGAATATTTGTTGAGTTTTGGGTGCCCTAGAATTCTAATGAGTGACCAGGGTACACATTTCCTAATGAGACCATTCAAGCAATGATAGAATAATTTAAGATCCATCATCAGAAGAGTACGACCTATCATCCCTGGGGGGATGGAACCATAGAAGCCTTTAAAAAAATATTGGAGAATGTGCTCATGAAGATATGCAACGCTAATCACAATGACAGAGATGTGCACGTATATGTTGTTCTATTGGCATACAAGACTACGCCCAAGGAGTAGACGTGACAAACACCTTTCAAGATGGTCTACGGACAGGAGGTCATTATGCCTATGGAATATATTGTCCCTAGTCTACGTATCGCATCATATCCAACATGGCTGACTGAGACATTATGGAGGAACGTCTATCGTAGCCTGTTGAGTTGGAGGACGATAAATTCATTGCTGGTTTCCACCAATAGGTGCAGAAGGCGCGTGAAAAATGCTTGGCATGACTGACATATCAAAAAAAATAATTTCTACATTGATGATTTGGTGTTGCTCTATGATAGTAAGTTTGTGCGCTTTCCAGGGTAGTTCAAGATGCATTGGATCGAGCCCTATATTATCAAAGAAATTACAGAAGGAGGTGTGGTACAATTGGTTAAGTTAAATGGTGAATTACTTCCCAGATATGTTAATGGTAGTCACCTAAAACCTTATAGGGATGACCCCATCCCTACACGTGCTAAATTACTATATGGCTGGAAGAATGTCCTAGCACCCTAGATAGTTGCGAGAGGGTGCAGGAATTTAAAGAAGCTTGTTAGTTGTTATAAAATTTATTTCCAAAATTTTGTGCGATGAAGTTTGTGGAATACAGGGATGACCCCATCCCTACATGTGCTAAATGACTATATGGATGGAAGAATGTCCTAGCACCCTAGATAGTTGCGAGAGGGTGCAGGAATTTAAAGAATCTTGTTAGTTGTTATAAAATTTATTTCCAAAGTTTTGTGCGATAAAGTTTGTGGAAGCGTAGGTATCTGTGAAGCCAATGCATAGGTCATGGCAGGAGGATGTTGCAGTCACGAAGAAGCCAGAAACCAGCCATTAGAACAGTAAATCTAGACATGATAGGTTTGCTACCATTTAGAGGAGAGGGTAAGTTGCATTTAAGGATGATATTACACCAGATTTGGAGCCATTTTAGCATTAATGGAGTTTCAAAAATAGACATAAGGCTATTTAAACCACGACATCACTATAAATATTTCATGGAAGTCTACACATGTTCCCTTTTCTTTGTGAGTAATTAAATTGAATTGCTCCCTCTGCTCATGCTTCCTTTGCTATCTCTTATGTCTCCATCATGGGAACCACTTGAGGAAAAACTGTGCCAACAAGGTTTAGGCCACTTAGTTCTAGATACCATGATAGCGACCGAGGCGATCCCTACTGCACCACAGAAGAACAAGAATTCACAATCGTCGGGTACCCGAAATTCCCCACGCAAGAAGACTCCGAAACAAAAGCAGGATTCCATGCAGACATGCAGAAGAAAAAAAATGGAAGAATTTGAGAAATAGCCTAGGGTAATTGTGCTAGAATAAGGGCTTATTGAGGAAGTTGAGCCCATATCACAGTTGCCTCCGTATATGCCTCCCTGGAAGTCGTTAGTGGATGTTTCCAGGGACTCTGATAAGATCAAGGTAGTAATCCATACACCCCTACTTCCTGAGGATGTTCCTATCGAGGGTGACTTACTAGAGAATGTCCACTCTCTAAAACTGGAGGATTGGTATTTGGTGGACTAAACAAATTTTCTTGAGCTCACTTCCTCATAGTATTTTAAAAAATTACCGTATGAAGAATTTGGCATAATCAAGGTGGAGCCTATGTAATGGGATATGGGACTGCGCAATTCTAGGATCCTCAACATTTTGAATGTCCCCCACTTTGGTCGCAACAATATCAATGATACTTGTCTACGCCAGTTGCTGGCTCTAGTGCACAATTATTTCCTATGGCTGGGAATGCGGATCCCCTTTGACGACATGGTCATCCACCGCATTACGAGCTTACTATATCAAGGAGAAAACCCCGCATAAGCCTTTAGACGGAAGGGCCAAGAGAAGAAAATAAAAAATGGCATGAAGGAAACCTATGGAGTGGGTAGGAAGACATGGGGGTTTGTTGTCAGATTTGTTGCGTAGGTCCTGGCTTGCAATATGATGTGGAAGTGTTGTGCTAAAGAAGTTCTGGCACTGGTCATTGCGTTAGCTGCACAATGCACCAAAGGCATTTAGTACAACTTGGCACGATATATGTGCCAAGAATTTTTTGATAACATCTGGGAGGCGCAGGAAGAAGGAAAATTGTTCCACTATGCATGGCTCTTGTTTCTCATAGTTCTCGTTGGATGAAAACCACCATCGTAGTCGTAACTCCCTACCATTGACCCTAATCTGTGTGAAGTTGCACGATATGCATTGCTGTGAGAAACAAAGGATCTGACATGGGTTACAAAAAGAAATATTTTTTGGGTTTTATTTCAGATGGAACTTCACCAGATTTTTCAGCTGAAGTTGTGCCTCTCGCAACCATTATATGACCAGTACAAGCACATAGCAGACTACAAATCCTCATTTAACAATGTGGACATTTTTGCAAATAAAGATATGTCTGGGGTATGGTATGATTGATCAGGGTAAATTCTTGATAGCCTTAACCAAGACCTTTTACTTCAGCTGATGTTTTAGAATTGCATTAATTAAAGCGTTAATGAACATAAATGAACAACTTCATGTTGTAAATAATAGGAACATAACATGTCAATATCAGCAATCATAAGAACACATCATTTGATAACGAAGTTTTTCCAGGAGGGACTACATCTCCAGGCCTTGGTGTCAAGATGGTGTAGGCCGATGCATTAAGTGATGTAAAGAAGAAGATGTACATGTATGGTGTTTTATCTGTCGTACAAGGACAATTCCCTCATGCAGGAGTGGTTGGACCTCTCTACGAGATGTTCCACTACCGAAACTCTCATTCATAAAAAGGACTCCTATCTATATGACAATAAATCACACATAATGAATATGAGTATCCTGCCAACATGGAAAGCAAAGGGATCTCAAACAACATACATGTGAAAAAGAGTATCCTGCCAATGTGGCATCAAAGGGATCTCAAACATAATACAAATCCATGATATAAAGTACATCTCACATAAAAAACAAAACAGTATCCCACATCAAACATCAATAGGGATTTGTACAGCACAATGCATCTCAGAGACAAAAATACAAAGAAGTACATGAAATCAACTCATCATATACCTCACACTGAAGATGACTGAAGAATGAGCTGCTCTGTTGCTGGATCTGAAATCACCATCACAATCGTGGCATCGAAAGGTGTGAAATCGACTTCTCACTCGCTGAATGCTGACACCTGCAACTCCACTTCAAAAAGTGGCGAAAAAATAAAATGCTCAGATGGAGAATACGAATATTCCATCAGATTCGTGATGTCGAATAGTGCAAAATTGACTGTTCATTTTATAAATTCTGAGAAAGTGAAGATATGGGACAAAAATGAATCTTTTAGATTCCCCTTATTACTCAAAGATCCTGCTCCATGGGTGGATTAGAAATTTGCAACTCAAAAGGCGAATCCAATCTCACCATTGCATTCCCTATGAAAAACTATGAAAAATGACTGTGAACTTGACTATATTCCGACATGGAGAAAAATTACCTCTTGTAATATTCCCAAATGGGAAAATCAACAATATATGCACAAGAAATGCATTTTTTAGAAATTTATCCATTAAGAGATGAACGAAGCCCATGGATCCATTAGATCAGACATTATATCAACCAAATACAAGAGGAAATCAGAAAAAAATCACTTTTGCATAGTTAAACAAGCCTGCTATGCCAAAAACAACCCAAAAACACTAAAACCCCAAGACTACTGCAACACAGAATTAATGCAAAAAGTGACAACGCAGTTTATTGAGGGTTATACTCAAAAATATGAGAGACCTTCTTATATATTAATCAATGAGGCCCAAAAACATATATCTAGCCTCTTTTACAAAAATCCAAGATGACCCAACAAGGGTTTCTTGATAAACATGAAGTACAAGAAGCATATGATGTAGATCTATAGCTGAATCATGCTGTATGGCTAAATATTTGCATAAAAATGGCTGATAATGCAAAGAAATGGTTGTAGCTCCTCCTGCTAGCTTTCCGGGAAAAAGGCTTGTTAGTCATCAGTAATTTTTGCCTTCATAGATGACTAAATGATTTCCCTAGATTTCTAGAAACAAAGTTCATCAACATTGTGAGTTCTAGAAATCTCACTGCCTTCATTATCCTCAAGATAATTTTTCACTATTTTATCATTCCATCATGTCAAGCCCTGCTTACTAGTCCTAGAAAATCCATTAGGGGCTTGTGTCACTCATTTTGTCTATATTTTGTCACCTTTGGCCCAAATCCTCTGTTTTGTTTTGCCTAAACCCCCCACTGCTACCTAAGGCCACCAATCGAACAAATCTGTTGTTTCTCCCAAAAATATCCCAAGCATTGATAGTCTCAAAATTGTCTCTGTAAGCCCTTGAGATAAATCAGGTACATTATATTTTAGATCTTCAATACATTAGTTTAACTTAAACTCTGTTTTACACATTGATGACCCCAAAATCTGAGTTTTAGTCCATAGCCAAGTCCAAGGAACCTTCCACTAGGTCACCTAGGGTTTCACAAGTCATAGGGTGGATTTGGTATCCTAAAATCTCTGTTTTTCCTATATAAAAAGACTACATTCAAAGAAGAAAACGGAAAAGTAGCTTTGTCCAAAATTGATCAAAGGGTCATTCATAGAAAGGCCTGCTTGGCCTAGTGCACAAATTCTGCAAGGTACAGCTGCCCTTGCTCACATTACTGCAAAAAGATCAAGATGGCCATCAACCTAGAAAAGAGGTAAGGTCATAGGGTGAAATTATCACTGAAGGCACCCACAACAAAGAAAAGGGCAGCAAGGCCTGTGTTTGAAGAAAATCAAGGTTTATGACTGATTTGGTAAAAAACTAGTGTAAGAAATCAGTACTAGGACTGCATTGACAAAACAGGTCAAATGATGATGATAGGGCCTCCTTCATAATAGAAGATGGCATCCAAAGAGTTTCAAGCTGCCCTCTAAAGGTTTGACAAAGGAGCACTGATTCCACCTTACCAAAATGGCAAATGACAAAGAGTATTAGTGCAAGGGCTTGAATTCTCAAAAGTACAGTCAGAGGCATTAACAAGGATCAAAAGGAGGCAGACATAAGGTAAAGTGCCAAAGGATAAAATCATTACTGAGAATGAGTTTTACTATTAGGATAATAAGGTGTCAAAGTTCCAAAAAGGGGCACTAAGGGATCAAAGGAAAAAGTTGTGTAGGCACCTGCAAAAACAAAAGTGGCCAAGGGGAGACACAAAATGTTTTAAACTGCTAACTTTTCCCACCAGAGATATACCACTATCAAAATGATCGAAAGAACAAATCCGTAATTGGTCTAAAAAGCAGAGAAAGCCTCCAACAAGGTTTCCTTATCCAAAGTATATTCAGAAAAATATAGTTTTCCCATGTTAAACAATTTCTGCAGGAATGTTTTAGAATAGTTATCAGCAGAACAAATGTAAAGTGAGAAGCCTGAATTACAAATGACATCTACAACAAAAGAGAAATTCATGCCCAAGTAAAAAGAGTATCACTAGTTTTGCAATTGTTTAGCACAGTAAGTTGTTAACCAGCAAGAGATCCATGTCAAAATTTAAAAATGACAAAGATGCATCAACACCATCAAACAAAAAACCATTTTTTCTATGGTTCTTCCACCTACAGGACAAAAGACCAAAAAAGATAGTAAAAAATAAGAAGAGAAATAAACATTAGAAAGTGGGTTTTAAATCATGAAATATTTTTCAAAAGGGGAGTATAAAGGTCTCTTTTACCTCTCCCCCAACTCATTTGTGTCTTTGAAAAGGAGCACGAGAGCCGTTGAAGAAGTTTTTTAGGGGCTTTTTTCAAAAAATAGGTGAAGTTTCAGGTGCTACACACCGACGGAGGCGCTATGCACTGAGTCGTCAGCGCTGCGCATAGAGGAGGCAATCGCAGTGTTAAAATACACTGCGATGTGCACTGGAGGGAAGGTGCTACGCCCTAGTGAAGGCATTGTGTATAGGCCCAAGTTCAGCCCGACTGCTCGCCTTTCAACGACGTTGCGCACTGAGGAGGCCCGAGAGGCCCCTTTCATCACCCGACTCGCCCGTAAACCAACCCGGCGCTACGCATAGGCATCTCAATGCTCGAACCGACTCGGCGCTACGGACAAGAAGGCCTAACAGGAACGACCTGTCGGGTGGTGCTACGCACAGAGCAGATTTTGGTCAAATTTCCAAAAAAGTTGCCAAAATCACATTTTTCTCCTCTGATTTGTCTCCAAGCTCCTGCACAAACTTTGAAAAGGTTGGTGGTCTTTCTTCCTTGCCCTCCAAGTGATATTTTTCATAATCAAGAAAAGTATTATAAACCTAATTTTACCAAACCCTAATCTTCATGAAAATCAAATATTTGACCTCCTAGGGTAGGGTTTACAAATTGGAGAGTTGTCATTTATGTAAAGACACTCAATACCAGCAAACCTCCTCCTAAAGCTCTAAAAACTTTCCTAGACCTACTTCATTTTTCCCTCCATTTGCTAACAGTTTGACCTCACCATCCCTCATTCTGTCCTCCCTAGACCTAAAGTTCCCATCAAGCAAAAAAACATTTTTTTCTAGATCAGCCACCATGTCTGGAGAAGAAATCAGTAACAGTAGTGATGAAGGCCAAATGCCTATCAAGCCAAAACACAAGGGAGGAAGGGTTAATAGGTTTGAGCCTTTAGATACCATTCACATCACCTCTTCGCCCATGATCCTTGCATGTTTTCAAGACTTTGGATGCTATTAGTTCTGTGAGAAGGTTAAACAGGTCCAAAACCACTCAGAGTTGACTAGGTTGTTCATTCTCAGCCTACAAAACCACCAGGTCAACCTAGCAGGAGTAAAATTTGAACTATCATCCAAATCCATTTTTGAATCCAGAGGAATGCCAGATATTGGTGAGAGATGGTTCAAGCAGAAGAAATTGGACTTAAGCTACTATGAGCCCTTCCTCAAACCTAGTCATCAATACGGCTGCAAGGTTGTTTTCCCCTTCTCCCACCTGCTAGAGAGATATGCCCTACTGATGAGGCAGATCATCAAGTACTTCACTTGTTAGTGGAGGTACTCCAAGATTTATTCATATCACATAAGGCTGCTAATGCACTTCACCAAAGTTAAATTGCTAAACCTACCATACTATCTCTACCAGAGCATTGACAAGATGGCTTCAGTGGTCAAGAAAAGGAATTATGCCCACTAAATGCAAAGCATTTTTCACCACTCCTTGATTAAGATGATTTTTTTGCACCAGCTAGAGCAGCAGGGAATTCCTTGGGAATTTTTTATCTCACATGATGTATTTGCAAATCCCCAAGCCTTCATTCAACAAAATTTGCCTTCCACTTCACACCCACTTACCTCCACTCCTCCATCGCCTCCACCTATGCCTTATCCACAAGAAAACTTACCTCCTACTTCTTCTCCTAATGCATCAAATGAAGATGATAAAAGTGGCACTAATGAACAAGCAGAGGACAGTGAAACGGAAGAAAATAGTGAGGCAGAGACAAAGTTAAATGAGGAACAAGGAGATGACAGTAGCAATGAGGAAAAAGAAGATGATGATAGAAACAATGAAGACAGTGGGGCAGACAAAGATTTTAATGAGGAAGAGTAAGAGGATGATGATTACAATAAGGAGGAAGATGAACATGGTAGTCATGAAAGAAAAATCAGTGAGCTCTCGGAAGAAAACAGTGATGGTAGTGATGCCAATGAATCCCTCCCAAATACAGAAAAGGGTGATGCTAATGAAGAAAATGAAGATCAAGAAGATAATGAAGAAAATGATGAATATGATAGTTAGAAAGAAAGTGCACAAGATAGCCAAGAGAAGAATGTACATGAGCATGATAGTGAGCCCTATAATAGTGCAAACAGTGATGAAATGACTGAAGATGATGAATATGAAGAAATAGAGGGAGATGATAAGGAAATAGAAGACCAAGAACAAGCAGATAATGAGGCTAATATATTTTGAAAAGGCAGGCAGTGACCAAGACAATGAATAAGGGGATGACATGGTAGAAAATGAAAATGCCTCTAACAATGACCCCACAGAAAGTGAAAATGGTGACAACCCTAGCGCAGAGGTAGATTTTGATTATCAAAATAATGAAAGTGAAGAAGAAGATCATGACAGTGCTCATGAAAAAAGAAGTGATAAAGAGACAGAATTTGAAGGTAAGGACAGTGGGCCAAATGATGAAGAAAAAGACTTTCATGAGGAACAGGATCAAAGTGAGGCAAGTGAGGAAGGTCATGATCAATTTGAAGACCAATATGGTAGTATGGAAGACAGTGAAGACAATGATGATGAGGATGCTCAAGATCAAGAAAGCAGTGACCAAATGAGGCATGAGGTGACTCATGGAAGCCATGGAAAAAATGAAAAGGCTTGTGACAACACTAAAGGTCATATCAATGGAGACACTATCAAAACTACCATGATCACTCCTCTCACATGCACATACCACAGAGGAAAAAGAGATGTGTTTGTTGCCTCAAAAATGCAAAGGGACATCTCTTCTCCAACTGTCAAGCCAAAGGACAAAGGCAAGGAAAATATGGAAAGGGGTGAGCAGCAGGTAAAGATGAGAAGGAGTAAGAGAATCAAGAAAACCAATCAAGAGCCTCAATTCATTGATCTAAATAGTGACAATGAGGACAAGGAGGTGACCACTAGAATGCTACTTTTGACCAAAGATACACAACTTAAGGAGTGGGAAATATATTTTGAGATGGAACAACGTGTCATTCATTATTACAAATAGGAGCACAAGCACTTCAAGAAGGTAAAGAGAGGCCTTGCTCTCCAAAAGAAAATGACCAAGCACTATGCAAAGAAAGACATGCTTGCTTGTGCCAAACTAAAGGAGGCCCTCATGGAACTAGAAAACCTAAAAAAGGAAAAAGTGCATGATAGCCTTGGAGTTTTGGCTGAGGCTTTTCAACAGGTGTCCAAGACCTCTTGAGGGAATTCTCCACCAATTTTGGGCCAAATTGGACAAAATTTTGTTCTTTTGAATTTTGAGGCCTCTGTGTGCAGCACCCTAGGTGCTACGCACAAATTTGGTGCATTCTCAGCTTTCCAAATTTACATTTTTGGATTCATCACATCACTAGAAGTCTGATCACAAAATTTCAGATCATTTGGAGTAGTTTTGACCCCCCAAAAGGTCAAAAAACACCTAAATTTTGACCATTCGGCCTCATTTTCAGGAAAGGTGCTGTGCACATAGCAGTGTTGGGAGAATGGGTTTTTGGAAAGGAAAATGGCACTCATTCAGAAAAATAAAGGTAAATTTGGAAATTAGACTTCAAGATCTTTCCAACGAGCCATCACGAAGGCTTTTTTGACATAAGGAAGGCCTCCAAATTGCTACTTCAAGAAGACCCATTTTTGTTGTCTCTGTGCTACACTTCTGTGGCTGAAAAGTCAAAATGTGCGTTTAGCAAGTTTTCAGAGGCTTGTCCTGGCCTAAAATTCAATTTAATTTCTATAAGTGGCCGAAAAAGATATTTATTTTAGATATTTTGTGCCTTGGGCCTTGCAAGGCCTCAAGGACAATATAGATACTTCTGTTTAACCAATGGACTTCTAGATACTCTCTTAGATCTTTTTTCTCCATGCATGATAAATAGAGCATGGAGAGTCATTGTAAAAGGTTGGCATTTGATGAGTTTTCAAGAGAAATACATGGTTTTTATGAGTTTGGAGAACAAATTGCTCTTGTGAAGATTGGTGAATGGCTTGCTTGGACTGATGATGGAGAGGCTTGTTTGCAGGATTCCTTAGCTTGGTGAATGGTGATGTCTTCTTAATTTGTTTATGTTTTCTTGTTCTCATTATGTTTCATCCTTCTTGGTTGCTATAAATCAGAAAAGTATAGGTTGAGACATGCTCTTTGAGGCACATCAGTCTTCCTATTTGTTATAGCCTTGATGTTTTCTTCTGTTTGGTAATCTTAAGGAATTCTTGATTGCTCCTTAGGCCCACCTAAACTTGTTTTTTTCATGTATGGATTATTATGCTAGTTTACAAGTATGATTCACGGTATTGCCTGCTTACTTGAAGTTGTTCAAATTCTGTCTTGAAACCTCTCTTTGGAATATTGTTAGATAGGTTAAGTCAAATAGGTCTTGTTCGTTCTTGCCCTTCTTCCATGTCTACCTACTTATTTTAGAGTTCTTTATAGCTTTATATATGATGTTTAGGAGTTTCCTCTTCATAGATTGAGTTATTTTTCTATCTTATATGTTTTCCTAAATTCTGAAGGTGAATTTACTAAAGTTAGAAGCTCTTATGCTTTCTATGTGTCACTGGGATGTTTATCTTGGATATTTATCAGTTTAAGTATTGTTCGTTGAGCTTAATGGTTTTCCCTACCTCATGAGTTATATATTTTAACTATCTGTATTTAAGACCTCTTAGTTTCTCCCAAATTTGATGTTCACTCCACCTCACACATTACCCTAAGGATCCATTTACCTTGCTAGATTGGCCTTGCAACACATTCTGATTCATCATTGAGACACTCATGACTTTTATTGACTCCATAGCCAAATGGCTTTGATAGACTCTCACTCCACCTATCCTACTTGACCATCTTACCCAACCAAAACAACAAATAAACCCCACACTTCACAACTAGCCTAAATTCAACCATCTAGAGCGAACAAGTTCACATCCTTCGCACACAATAGAGAGAGCCCTCCCTGAGTCCAGGAAGGCTAAGTCCTATGACTCCAAAGACTGGTTTCATGTTACCCTGTCATTTGGTTTAGCCAATCTGCCAAATCATGAGACCCTAACAAGGCTGAACCTCCTTCAGGGAAACTAGCTCAAAATACAAGGGATTAAAGCCTTCCACTACAACACCCTAAGAAATAATGCAGTTTTTGCAAGGGACTGCATTGTTGATGAAGGTGACTGCTTGGCCCAGTTCTAGATAGTGGAAATTAAGTCCAAGAAACTCCACTCAGATTTCTTAAACAAGATCTCCAAGGAAGAGTGGGGAATTCTCGCTTGAGAAACCCTTGCACTAAACAGTGCAGTGAACTTAGCTAAACAACTAAAGCATGCAATAAGTCTAAACAGAGCTTGTCATAAAATCATATCTTCAATCATGTCCCATATGGCTACCATTTCCTCCACTATATAGTTGATGGGATTCCTCACCATGGATCCCACCCATTTAAGAGGTTACTTCCATGCAAAGGCCCCTCCTCCAAAATTACACTGTCTCCATGAGTCCCACTCTTCTATTTACAACACTGTTTGATTTGGTCAACCTTGAATTGATCTTTATGCATTGTCTCCTTTCACACCCAAGGTGTCTTTATTCTGACTAGCTAAACTGATCTACATTCACATTGAGCTGTCTTTATTAATGATCTACTCATCCAATATTAATGTTGTTGACTTGGTCAAACTTGACCTTGTCCACATATTTTAGACTTTGTTCACAATGAGGATGCTTGATCTAGTTATTAACATGATCCATTTTCACATTAAGAGGGATTTTATGCCTACTTAAGATACTTTTGGGCCTCCTTACCCATTTATTCGTCTAACTAGATGTTAAGAGAAAAATTAATATTCCCATTAGCTGCATGCTAATTTAGGAATAGTACAGTATTCCCCTCCCAAATGTTGCTTTTCCTCAAGCAACTGCAAGGGTGCGAAAAAATCTCCCCTCCTCCTCCTCTAGCCTCCACATCCAATAGTATCCACCATTGCTTCAGATATTCTGCAACAATTCTGTCTCCCAATGGCTCCTCCCAAATGTGTAAGTTGGCCTTTGGTGGATAAACCAAGTGGCCCTCATCATGAATGAATGGAAGGTCTATATGGAAACCTTCTTGATGTTCAATGGCCTCCTGAAGGTATAAGTGATGACATTTATCAGGGATTTCATTCCCAATGAGAGGCTTCCACCTCCATGCTATCATCCAAATGAAATGAATCACCTCCCAGCTTGGTAATTCATAGAAAAGCTCTCCCCAAATGCTCATGACAAGCATTTCCCAAGTGCTCCAAACAATCACATGGTCCACCTCATAAGGAAACAAGTGATCCACTATAGTGGCCATATCATCTCCCATGCTCCCCTTGAAGCATGTAGTGCAAAAGGTGTGGGAAAGTTCCTTCCCCAAGGACACATCAAACTAATGTGTCTTCCTTCAAACCATGTTCCAAACAAAGATAAGAACATTTTCAACATATGGAATCATAATTAAAGTCATGCTAGCTACCATATGTAGTAAAGGAGAAGGACAATGGTCCCTCATGTGCAACCATCACAATTTTGCTCCTAATTTCCATAAGATATGATATAACAAGTGTTTCTCCCACCACTTGTTTGCTGCCCCATTCTTCTTTCATGTTTGGAGAAGGTGTATGATGGTTGGTGTTAATGAATCAAACCATAAAGAGTACATCATCTCCAAAAAATATTCTAGGGAATGGTCAACACCACCATTGATCATGGCCCCAAGTGGCCTATGAAGCCCAGAAAAAGTGCCCCCTCTAGGAGCAATGCCCTGTACATGAGTGTTAAGAAAATGCAAGTATATAGTGAATACATCATGATGTTTATAAAAAAAATTCTTACCATACACTTGATTTGAATTAGTGAGGTAGCTCATGGATGAACTCCTTATCACACCCATTGATACCACTATAATATCCCAAAAGGGAGAATGCAGTAATACTGAAACAAAATATAAGAACTGCAGCAAAGTAAACAATAAATCTATATACACATCAGAATGCACAAAAATAGCTGAGCCATTTTATTATATTGGAGGTGAAAAATCAAGTACAACAATGCTCAAAATATGAGACACTCAAAGAATAAGGAGGTGGTAATGATAAATATTCCCAAGAGCTATGTTCCTCCTCAACCAACAAATAATTTATGCACTTCCTCATGTGATAGTGCATATCCTCTTTGAAATCTTCCCACATGAATCCCTCCAAGATGGTACGGTATGCTTTAATAAATCCAGTGGGTTTAGAAAGCAAGATCTCATAGGCTGCATTGAGTAGTTTATCCTTGAACTTGGAGTCTCTAGTTAAATAGATCTGATCATGAGAATAAATGACTCCATCAACCACTTTATACCTCCTATCCATCGCTTTCCCATCAAGAACCTTACATGTGAAGAGGCTCTTGGAATATTCCATCAAGATTTGGGACTCCCAATATGGATCTAGGCTTCCCAACAATGACAGCACTGTAGAAATCTGAAATGCATCTCTTATCATAACATGGCTCTCCTCTTTGATATGCTTAATGAAAAATTCACATGTTGGAGTACTATTACCTCTCTTTTGCTGCCTCTCTTGCAGCTGATCTTGCTCAATACAATATTGAAGTAGATGGAAGTCAACCCCCCCTTGAAAAGTTCTTTCCTTCCAAAACTTCCTTAATTTGGCCCATGCATGCAAGAGTGTTGATACCCTCTTGTGATATTTAGAAACATTTCTTATGTGTGGAAATATCATTGTCTGCTCAAAAGATATGGAGAGGCATTTTGATATCATGTTCTTGTCATCATAGATTTCTGAATCCTTCTTTTCCAGCACAAATCGTTGAGTGGGAGATAGCAATGTCCATTTCAGAAAATTGCTTGCCTCTCCTTTGAACCCATCAAGGATTCTCTGCGCTGTGCTAACTTCTCCCAAAGCTCCTTCCTTAGCCAAATATCCTAATGCTGCTCCAAGTTGAGAGAACACTTTATTCTTCTTCCAATTACGGGGTCTCCTTGGTGGAATGCCTCCATGGAAAGAGACATCAAGGCATAGAGCAAGATGTACATGTGTGTGGACTGATTTGTCCTTGCCTTCATTGCACAAATCCTCCTACCTCCTTTGTGCATCAATATTCTGAAATAGAGAGGGGTGTGTTTTCCTTATCATATGATGATTTTCCTCCCATTTATCTCCTTCTATCTTCAAGATTTCACTATTTGACAATGGTGGCACATGATGCACATGGACTGTACCATGATCTCAATATGTGAGATTCTTTGGAACTCCTTGCAAGAGTGCAAGAGTTTCTCTCCTTGGAGCAAATGCTCCATCTTCCTCTTCATGAGGAACTGGATGTGCTCTTGATATGTTAGCGTTGTTACCTCCAGCCTTCTCTTCCTCCTCATCAATATGTGAGAATGCCTTACCAACAATGAGAGACCTTAGATCTTGATCTTCCTTTGAAAGAAGAATCTCCATGTCTTTCTTTTGACAAGAAAGCCCTTCATGTAATGGGGACTTTTCCCTAGGCAAGGTATCATACAAGTTTTCATCCCCTTCAATGATTTTCTAAAATGGAATTGGGTTTATGGATCCCTCCAACCCATGCAAAGGTTTTGTTTGTTTTGGTTTGATTTTCTCCATCAAAGATGTTTCATGAAATTTTTCATCAAATATTTCCAATACTCTTCTAATGAACTTTGCATAAGTAGATGTATTTTCATTATTTAATGAAAAGGACTCAAACAACCACCATGCATAAGCCTTACCTTCAAAATGCAATGCTGCTACTTTTATGGCTTCATTTTCTGAAACTTGATGTTGTGGTACATTGGTGTCTAGCTCCTTCACCCCAACCCTAACTGGAAATTTAGGTGATCCATCAAAAGTAGATAGAAAAAATCTACCCACACCATGTTTCTTGCCCCTTGTGCTCCTTTCCTCCTTGATCTTGCAAAACCTTTGAAAGTTCAAATGGTCTTTGAACCCCTTGGAGTGAGATTCATACTCTTGCAAATAATCACCAAGAGTCTCCTTCTTTGGCACATCTCCTTTCTCCATCTCACTTGCCCTGAACATATGGCTGGTAGAGTGTTGTAAATATGATGATGTGGCTGAATGCTCACACCCATAGTATGAGGAACTGGAGCTTTCCTCATGTACATATCTTGTTGAGGGATTTCCATGTTTTTCCCTCTTCATTTCTCTTATGTCTTTTTTGATACCATGCAGAGTTTGAAGAAGAATTTTCGAGAACTTATTCCCTTCAGATAGTAAGGGTTTACTTTGATTTATTTTTAAAATCCTCTCCTTTCCATGAGAATATTCCATATTGGTTGAAGTACACAGGCTGAGCCAAGATTAGAGCTCTGATACCACTGTAATATTCCCAAATGGGAAAATCAACAATATATGCATAGAAAACACATTTTTCAGAAATTTATGCATTAACAGATGAATGAAGCCCATGGATCCATTAGATAAAACATTATATCAACCAAATATAAGAGGAAATCAGAAAAAAATCACTTTTTCATAGTTAAATAGGCCTCCTATGCCCAAAACAACCAAAAAACACTGAAACCCCAAGACTAATGCAACACAAAATTACTGCAGAAAGTGACAGCGCAGTTTATTGAGGGTTATACTTAGAAATATGAGAGACAAAATAGATATTCTTATATATTAATCAATGAGGCCCAAAAACAGAGATCTAGCCTCTTCTACATAAATCCAGGATGACCCGGCAAGGGTTTCTTGATAAACATGAAGTACAAGAAGCATATGCTACAGATCTATGGATGAATCATGTTGTATGGCTGAAGCTCTACATAAAAATGGCTGATCATGCAAAGAAATGGTTTTAGCTCCTTCTACTAGCTTTCTGGGAAAAAGGCTGAACCTCCTTCAGGGAAACTAGCTCAAAATACAAGGGATTAAACCCTTCCACTGCAAAACCCTAAGAAATAATGCAGTTTCTACAAGGGACTGTGCTGTTTCTGAAGGTGACTGCTTGGCCCAGTGTCGGATAATGGAAATTAAGTCCAGGAAACTCCACTCAGATTTCTTAAAAAATATCTCCAAGGAAGAGTGGGGAATTCTCGCCTGAGAAAACCTTTGCACTAAACAGTGCACAAACTTAGCTAAATAGCTGAGGCATGCAATAAGTCTAAACGGACCCAGTCATAAAATCATATCTTCAATCATGCCCCATATGGCTAATATTCCCTCCATTATATATTTTATGAGCTTCCTCACCATGGGTCCCACCCATTTAAGAGGTTACTTCCATGCAAAGGCTCCTCCTCCAAAATTACGTTGTCTCCATGAGTCCCACTGTTCTATTTATAGCGCTATTTGATTTGGTCAACCTTAACTTGATCTTCATGCATTGTCTCATTTCACACCCAAGGTGCCTTTATTATGACTAGCTAAACTGATCTACATTCACATTGAGCTGTCTTTATTGATTATCCTCTCATCCAATATTAATGTTGTTGACTTGGTCAAACTTGACCTTGTCCACATATTTTAGACTTTGTTCACACATGAGGATGCTTGATCTGGTTATTAAAATGATCCCTTTTCACATTAAGAGGGATTTTATGCCTACTTAAGATACTTATGGGCCTCCTTACCCATTTATTCATCTAACTAGATGTTAAGAGAAAAATTAATATTCCCATTAGCTGCATGCTAATTTAGGAATATTACACCTCCTCGGGAAAATTTCAAATCTCATGGTTCCGCTCCTTGTTTTTGGGCCTGCTCATGGTTCTACCTGTAAAAACTCAGTCTCGAAATCCATGTGCGCTCTGATCTGCCTTGGCTTAGGCGCACTTGAGAAATGAGGGTTTTTAATATAAAAAGTGGGTTTTATTTCCCAAGAAGCCCATTTGGCATGTCAGTAAGGGCGGAGGTCGGGGTTTCCAACCCCACCGAGCCCACCATATCTGGATTTTTTTTGTTTTAAAAGCCACACACATTTTCAATGGAGGGGCATCGGGTCTGCATTAGGTGGCCCCCCCCTTAATTCCCACCAGCACCGTGTTTAAATGGTGTAAAGGGTTTGTGGGTTGGGTTGTGGGTTAGCATCCCCGCCCACCCATGTTACCTATATGGTATGGCTGTTGAATATGGTCGGGGAATGGGGCAAGGTGTTTGGCAGTGTCATGGCTGCCAGCCCCATTCAATATTATTTTGTTATATTTTGATATGCGGAGGGGTGTCGTGGGGTCTGACGGGGGTCATTACTCGCCGGACTATTTTTTGAATATATATATATATATATTTTTTTTTTAAACAAATTGGATATTTTTAAAATACCCGATTTTTAACTGTATGAGTTAAATTAAGGGTGCCACAAATTCCCCTGGAATCTGGCTTGAGATTTCTAGAATCCGGTGGCAGGGAAAGGTCAAATTTGCACCTTCCTTAAGGCTTCCAAGTCAACGAGTCAACCCAAAAATTTGACCAGCTCTAACTTTCGCATACGAGCTCAGTTTGACTAACTGTTTGCACTGCTATGATCAGGACGACGAGATATACGCTCTGGTCCTATTTTGAAAGCATTATGAAAAAATTGATTTTTGAGCCCTCTTTGTCCTATGTGTGTCCCTGGAGCTACCTAGATCAATGACCTACCTTACCTCGTCACAGAAGATGACCTCGTCATAGTAACTGACAACTAGCATCCCTCCTGGTTGGATGCAGCAAAAAATACTGGTGCCACCTCAACTCCCCAGTCCAAGTCATCTATAGTGAAGTCGTGCCCCAAGAAAGACACTTAGGAGCCTGCGATGACAGAGATGGAAGAAAAAAAGGACACTATAGAAATTCAAAGTGACGAGGAGCTATAGGACCTTTATTCATTTAGTACATAAATCCTTTCGACGTAGCTAGACACTCTTCGGGGCACCAAGAGAGGGCCCTAGACCCCGGAAGGAGAGCACAAGAAACAGAAAGCATCAAAGAAGGTAGGGATTGAGCCGTTCATGTTGATAGAAGGTGACTATGGTTAGATTGGAAACGCTTTCAAGATAGTCACCGAAGAAGCCTATAGTAATATCGAGCACCAATACATGGCTGTCCTCGGCGAGGTTCAACAAGGCATTTATTAGCTGCAGGTTTAGGCGAGCAAGATTCAAGCGAGCGTGGTTCAAGTGAGCATTCTTCCAATCAGCACCTCGGCCACAAAATCCACAACTGAGAGTAGGTTGATACAAATACCTAGTGGGGTGCTTCATTCCTCTCATCGAGTGTAGTGTGAAACCACTAGATCTTGGAAACTCTTTCAAGACAGTCACCGAAGAAGCCTATAGCAATATCGAGCACCAATACATGGCTGTCCTCGGCGAGGTTCAACAAGGCATCCATTAGCTGTGGGTTCAAGAAAGCAAGATTCAAGAAAGCATGGTTCAAGTAAGCATTCTTCCAATCAGTACCTCGGCCGCAGAATCCACCATTGGGAGCAGGCTGATACAAATACCTAGCGGGGCGCTTCATTCCTCTCATCAAGTGTAGTGTGCAACCGCTAGATCTTGGTAAAAAATTGGAGTCAATGTTTTCGTGCTCCTAGTGCCCACTTGAACCATATTCATACCACGATTACGGATGAGTTGTAGTATCAAGAATACCATGCTTTGCACGCCATAATGAAAGTAGAAAAATATGTCGAGCAGTTACATCAAGAGCATCAATAGGCTGAGCAAGCACGACACACCCCAGAAAGTCAGCGAGAGCAACTTGAATCACTCATCACCCGGATCTATGCTGAGATTCCAGGATTTTCAGTGCCAACTGATGCTGCATCTACTACAAATATTGAGACACTCGTAGCCCCACTTAAGGCTTCCAAGATAAAATTGAGATAGTGTGCGCTGGCCTAGAGCAGAATATTTCTGACCTACAGACAAAGATACAATCAAGGACATCACGAGAGGATTGGGAATAGTGAGCTACCATTTTTCAGAAGGAAATTACCAACATTACTGCAGTTGTGGATGAGTGCAACACTCTGTTCAAAGACACCATGGAGATATGAACCTCCATATAGGAGAATCCATTAGTTCATAAATTACAAACATACATGCGGGATAAACAACAACCATTTGATGAGATTCAGGCCACTGTGTAGACCTTGGTTCCCTCACAGAGATTGGTTTGGTTTCAAGAAGGCCAAAGAATTTAGGGTGATATTGATAAGTTATGCTATAAGGATAATCTCCTAGTATCAAGGACCCAACCTTGGGTCGATGAAGCACTTCATTTATCACAGACTATTAAGGGTGCACTCAAGGGACTGTGCTAAACTCAAGGCAGCATCAGCCAGGTAGCAGAGGGGCCTACTACAGAGAAGTTAGTCAGAGAGGCATAGAATGTTGCGACGTAGAGTATCGAGACCATCCAGCCTTTGTAGGAAGCCATCCAGACACTAAAGACAAAAATGCATGGATCCAGCGTAAAGTGTCTCGAGGACGAGTCACAGATTTATGTTGGGGGCCTGTTGGGCTAGGGAACCCTAGGTCGAGTCTTAATGTAATTTTTGTTAACTTTGATGGAAAATCACATCATGCAAAAGGTCAAGGGGATCTAGGGTAGGTCAAAGCTCCTTCATTTTGTAATGGGTAGAGGGGTAAAACATGGGACTCAAACCACAGTTGGGACCATGGTTTTTGCGCATCTAAGTAATATAAATAGGTATGTATGACTCAAGTCAAAATATGATAGATCTAATATCTCATGATTATGTAATGTTGATGTAATTTTGGAAATTAATTGGTAATTATTCTGAGTAAGAGACAGGTTCCCGTGTTTATGTGCGTAGAGACCTAAGGAAAGTCCTGGGTTGTGTACGAGGACTCTGCAGCTGTGTGCCCAAAAGGAAGAGGTTGTGTTCATTGAAGATCTGATTAATAAAGAGATTTTTTCGAAAATCACTAGTTCACTTGCATGATTTATGTTCTTATGTGTTAATGCATTGATCTTTATGAGTTAATGATTTGTTTATATATTTTTTGTGTAGTTTCTGTTATTTGATGCGCAATTGTCTGGGTTAATCACATAACAATAGATCTCTGTGTTTGCATAATAACTATAGCAGTATTAAGGGTTTTAGTTAAGTTTAGATATGAATTGGGTTAAAAAGCAATAGCACAACACAGTAGTAAATAGATCAGATCAGGAAGGGTTAGATCCACATCATAATTTCACTCTGGATGCGGAAACCTAGTTCCAACACCCCCCCATGTTACTTCGGATAAGACTTTGATCTGTGCATGTGGATCACTGCCTAAAGTGCCAGTGATGGAGGGTTTTCTTGGTTGCAAAATACACTCTAAACCTAGGTCTGGACCCATCAAACCAAAAGCCTATAAGAATATCAATGTAAAACTGAACAAAGGATCATAATTTTGGGAAAAAAGTGTTGTATATTTCCTAAAAAATGATTGTAACATTTTTGGTCTGTGAATGTATTTCTTCCAGAATGACTAAATATACATTCAACACGATTTCGACTCAAATGTATGTGTAGTATGCAAATATTATTATGTGCAATGCGTGGATTCTTTTATGTTTCTACTTCTCAAATTTTATGTTATTGTAGTTGTCGGCACCATCCCTCCGTTTTCATGAATTCATTTTATTATATACTATGATAAACGCTCAGTGAACAAAGAGCAGATGAATTCCTTAATTGCGTTCCATAAATCTACGTGTTTCTCTTTTCCATCCTCTTCGCCTCTTCATGTAGTTTTTAACATGCTAGATTCTTATATTGTTTTAAGACCAAGATGCTAGATTCTCATCTCCTTTGCTTATTCTACCATACTATAATTCAAATTCTGCACTCACAGGTGTGAAGGGTTGTGTCTGACAGTTATATGAATTGTCTCTTATTTAATGATTTGTGGGTATCGAGATTTTTATATATGTCCAATTAGGAAAGGTTATGAACAATTTTCACATAAATATTTAATAGAAAGGTTGGGTCATGTCAAGTCTAACTCAAGACCCTACTAAGATGGCCCAAGCATTGGTCTCCTCATCAACCCAAAGACTTTCTCTAGGAGTGAAAACATATTCTGGCATTGTTGTCGGGGAATCAATAAGAATACTTTTCCCTGGGATACGAAAATTATACACCCTTCAGTCAGGTGAGCATGAAGGGTTGTGGGTTGTGCATTTCTCACCTTGGCGACTCCACTGTCTAAATTTTGATCTAAGAAATCCTAGTTTTCACAAGGCCACATACCTAGTCAGATACTTCTCAATAAACACATTCCGTATCCGACCCTGAGAAGCTAATTTTTAGAAGGGTTTGGAAAGAAAATACCCCAAGTCTGTTAGATCCACCTCCGTTTTCTATTGAGGCATCCTCATCTGCCTCTCAAAGAGTTGTTATAACCTGTCTAGACCTTTCTTCTTGAATATTAGAATATCCTTCGGAGGGAGACTATGCTCTCGATCCATTTAGTTCTAGATTAGAAAACAAAGAAGATTTTGTTTGTATATCCTTTCTCGCATTGCATCCATCACCTGAAACTGAAGAATTTAAATATGTTCTGGTGAATTTCACCACTAACAATGTGAATACCTTCCCCACTCAAATCTTGCATGTTACTCAAATAACTCCTTTGCAGGCCCACATAGTGAACCTACCTCCTCCCCTCTTACATAACATGGTTTTCTTGATTTTCATCTAAAAACATATGCTCTGCTGGCCTTACCACAAATCTTCAATGATATGCCATAGGATTATTTGAAGCTAGCCCCAAGGGTTAGCTCAATTGGTTGAGTCCCTGCTTGGAAGTACTCCCAAATTGAGAGGTCACACGATCAAATCTCCTAGACGCCCGTGGGGTTAGGCCTCAATGTTAGGCTGACAGTAGATCCCTTCGAGAGGATTTACTGTGATTCATTTAGACCGTGGATGTAGCTAGTACATATGTGCAGGCACATAGGAACGTGAACCACTATGAAAAAAAAAAAAAGATTATTTGAAGCTTTTACCAAGGTTCACAGGTGAAGATAATATTTCAGCACAAAGGCACATCAAAAATTTTTGTGCCTTCATTGAGAATTTAAATGTCAAACACCTCAACGTGGTGTAGAGGATTGTCATTCAATATTTGTATGGTGAAGCTCGAAAGTGGTTCAAATATTTACCCAAACCCTCCATCACCGCCTAGGAAGAAATGAAGAACTATTTCACACACAAATGGGGGGGGGGAATAGGGATCATTTCTATATTCTCACATATTTTAATGCTATGAAGAAAGGGAACAACTAATACGTCACAAATTTTATTAAATATTCAACAAGCTATAAAAAAGACTCACTCTAGAGATCAAATCCCCTCAAGAAAATTCTAAAGTGGTTTTCGGCGAGGCTTTTGAACTATATTTTAGATTCAAACTGTGAGAAAGAAATTCTAGGACCCTGGACTAGATTCAAATAGATGCTCTAGAAGTTAAAGCTAACTTTTCCTCCACTGGGAAAATAAGGGGTAGGTAAGATCGTGGATAAAGGAAGAGGGGAAAGGAAGAATCCAACTCATCAAATCAGGAGTGGGAAACTCAAGAGCAACAAATGGAGGAGATGAATAAGTTGATCAAAACTTTTTCTAATAAGTTCGTAAATTTGGAGCTAGAAAGCAAGAATCCTCCCCCTCACCCAAAATCAAATGGTTCCTAATCGAGGTTTAATCCTCAATATCGGATACCTACACTCCAATCATTGTAGAGAGAAAGGAAAGAAAAACAATACCACATTCAACCTCCATTGTACCTCGAAGAATATTTAGAGGGATAGGTTGAAGAAGTTGTAGCAGCACAAGAGAACCGGTTCTCCTCTTATTATGATGAGGAAGATGAAGTTGCATTGCATCAAGAAGGGGGGAAGATATGGAAATCCATCCAGATGATGGTGAGATTGACAATTACTGCAAGAAGTTTATTGAATTTATGCAGGCACAATTTCACACGAAGTATGCCCTTAGATATTTGAGGAAGAGACCTCGAATGCAAGATCAAAATGAAGATTCATTGTCTCAAGGCTCTCCCAATGAGTTCGAGAAGGGGAAGAAATCACTAGATCAAAACTCCCCCAAGGAAAATATACCCCTGAATCCTCCCCTGCATAATTTTGAAGCCTTTAAAGTTGAAAAATCCCTTGTACCATTGCATCCCCTTAGTGTTAAAGGTAAGGAGCCCGCCAAAAATTTCTCCGCTGAAAAGAATCTAGTGGGTTTCAATCTCCAAAAATAACTTAAGAAAATCAAGATCCATGTCCCATTGATCGAATTGTTGAAGGAACCCTCTTATAAAGCTCAAGTGTCTCATTTTATGTGTCCTCCCACCACAGTCCCTATGCCTGATAGTCTGAATCTCCAAGAAGAAAGACGCACGGTATTCTTTGGACCTCATTCAGAAGAACAAGATCCCTCCACTCCAACTTTCTATGTGACCTTAGTAGTGCATGATCTCCTACTCCACAATTGTATGCTTGACTTAGGAGATTCCCATAACTTGATGCCCTTATCAGTCATGGAGAATTTAGGTCTACCAATCACTCATCCTTATAAGGACCTTCACTCCTTTGACTCTAAGAGAGTTAAGTTTTTGGGGATGATTAAGGATCTAGTGGTGAACTTGGATCAGATTCTAGTGAAGAGTGTAGTAATGGATATTATGGTGGAAAAAATCCCAAATAGGTTTGGAATAAATTTATCCCAGTCATGGGGGTCCAGAATCAAAGGTTCTATAAAATTGGACTTAACATGCTATTATCACGATTTTTAGAGGAGAAGAAAGGAGGATTTATAGAGAATCAAGGTTTGTAAATATGGTTTCTGAGGCTGATGGTTCTACTAATGCTCCCCTATATGGAAAAGAAAGTTATTTCTCTTGCATATTACTAGAAGAAGAAAATATCATCTTGGAAGAGACACAGATCCTACCCTCGATTCACGCAAATCAATAAGCACTAAAAGGTGGTGAAGTATGGACGTTGCATTTCGACGGAGCATATTCCAAAAAAAGGAAATGGGGTTGGAGTATTGTTGGTATCACCTGAAGGGAGCTTAATCCCTCTATCCTTCAAGCTATAATTTGAGGTCACCAATAACGTAGTTGCATATGAAGCTCTGCTCTTGGGTCTACGGGCATCTTAGAACCTTAACATTGAAAGTTTGGCCGTATTCGGGGATTAAGAATTGGTGGTGAAACAAGTAAGGAATGAGTGCTAGGATAAGAAACCAAGGCACAAGGCCTACAAAAAAAAGGTGTGGGATCTAATAGATAATTTATTATTGGCTTTTAATATCGATTTCATGCCCCGGGAAAATAAATAGATGGCTGACGCGCTAACTATTGTCGCTATTAATTTTTGACCTCCTCAAAATCCTCTTCTAAGATACGAAATTGAAGTCAGGTATAGAACCTCTATCCCATAATATGTCAAGCATTGGAAAGTTTTTAAGGACAAATAACAAATAAAGTGCTTCATGGAGGTGGTGGGAGAATTTTCTAATTTAGTTATCAATCAAGAGGAAGAGGCCATGACAAATACACATGGTTCAGGATGGGAAGACAATGATTGTTGGACATAAGATTATACAATTGAAAGGGAATAATATTCCCAGGGGGATCATGCCTTTGGAGATAATTTTCAACTCCAACGATTTCAGTTCCAAGCCCATCAGAAAGGAGCTCAACAAAAAAGTGGAAGATTATAACATTGGTTCAGAAGAAGAGCCCAAACTAATCAAATTAGTAAAGGAGGTCCCTGGGTAATTCAAGCAGAGGTATTTCAATATTTTCAAAACTTATAAAGATGTATTTTCTTGGTCTTATCAATATTTAAGTACTTTTTATACAAATATCATTCAACATAAAATCCCTCTGAAAGAAGGGGCGAAACCCCACAAGAAGAAATGGAGACAAATCAACCCTCTTATCCTTCCAAAAATTGAGAAGGAGGTAAAGAAACTATTGTAGGATAACATCATTGTTCCTAAGAGGTATTTAGATTGGGTAGAAAACTTAGTCCCTGTTAGGAAGAAGAATGGAAAAATTAGGCTCGGTGTGGATTTGAGGAATCTAAATAAAGCCTCCTTAAAGGACCATTACCCATTACCGAAGATGAATCTTATATTATAGAAGCTGGTTGGTTTAGTCTGAATGTCCATGATGGACAGGTTCTCTGGGTACAATCAGGTGGTAGTACAACCGTATGATAAAAAAAGACTAATTTCACCACACCTTGGGGAACTTTCATGTATGCAAGGATTTCAGTCTTATAAACTCAGGAGCCATGTTTGAAAGGGAAATGGAGATATCCTTCGTGGGAGACCATGATAAGTTTGTAGTTGTGTACCTGGATTAAATTACTATTTTCTCTAAATCAAACAAGGAACATATTGAACATTTAAATCTGGCTTTTGAGAAGTGTCAGAAGTATGGATTATCATTGAATCCTAAGAAGTCACAATTCGCCCTACATGAAGGTAAAGTGTTGGGACACATAGTGGTGAAGGAAGGAGTCAAGATGGGCCCAAAGTGGGTAGAAACTATAAAAAATATCTCACTCCCAAGGAATAAGAAGGAAATCTAAGTTTTCCTGGGCAGAATAAACTTTTCAAGGAGGTTCATACCAAACTATGCAAAGATAGTTAAAGATATCACTGAGATGTTGAGAAAAGATAACGAAGTAAAATGGATTTCACAATCTCAGGAATCCTTTGCTCGAACAAAAAAAAACTTTTGCAGAAGCACTTGTGTTAGTTGGCCCTGATTACTTAAAACCCTTTTTTGTATATTCTCATTTTCCTCTCCTGACATAGTAGCTATTCTTTTGTTGAAAAAAAATAGTGAGGGGCACAAATGACCAATTGCTTTCTTCAACCAGGTGCTAAGAGAGGCTGAAATGAAATATAACATTTTATAAAATCAAGCATACACCCTAGTCAAAGCTCTCAAGGCCTTTGGGATTTATGTTCTCTAGTCTCGAATAATAGCTTATATGCCCACAAGTGCTGTCAAGGACATCTTGTTACAAGGAGACAACGAGGGACAGAGGGGTGAGTGCATCACCAAAATACATGAATATGAGATGGAGATCAAACCAACGAAACTAATCAACGAGCATGGGTTGTCCAATATCCTATCAAAGGAAAATTTCGAGGCGTTGGGGATAAATTTATTGGTTGAAGAAGTCATAGGAAGTAGAAAGCTAGATTCAGAGGTGGGAATCGAGAAAACAACACAAAAAATTAAGATGAAATACCTTACCTCTCATTGGTATAAAGATATCATCAAATATTTTTTTTTCTCGAGATGTCCAAATTTTTTTGATAAAGTGAAATATCGAGCCCTGAGATTACAGTCTCAAAAGTTTCTTGTTGCCAATGGTCAATTATATTGGACGAATCTCATAGGAATCCTACTCCTCTTCTTAGTGGAATACGAAGTCCAACAGGTGATGGATGAGTTTCATGGATGCCTCTATGGAGGGAATTATAGTTGGGGTTATATGACAAATAAGATTCTAAAGGGGGGCTTCTTTTGGCCCAAACCATTTAGAGAAGTCCATGCTTACGTTCAGGCTTCCAAAAAATTCCAATTATTTGCAGAGAAATACAATTTTGCATATTTTTGCCTCATCCCCGTTCATGTGGAGGAACCCTTAAGGAAATGAGGACTTGGCTTCATTAGCGAAATCCATCCACCATCCAATGGTCAACATATATGGATACTAACAGTGACCAACTATTTCACCAAGTGGGTTGAACCTCTGCTGGCCAGAAATGCCACAGATGTAGTGGTCATGAAGTTCAAGGAAGAAAACATACTCTCCCAGATCAAATTTCCACAGAAGACAATAACAGATATTGCCCAATAATTCTAATCAGAAAAGTTTGAGAACTTCTGTCAAAAATAAAACATCCTACTAGCCCACTCTACCACCTATTATCCACATGGGAATGGATTGACTAAATCTTCAAACAAGGCTCTAGTGAGGATACTGAAGAAAAATATAGCAAAAAATCAGAAAAAATTGGGACTCACAGCTAAGGTTTTCCTTGTGGGCAAGTAGATTCACCACCAAGAGATCCACTGGTAAGTCACCCTATGAACTAGTCTATGGAAAGTCTGTAGTTTTCCCTATATAGTTGGCAATGCCGGTAGCCAAATTCCTACAAGATTATGAAGATGAACCCAATACCTTAAAGAGAAGGATAAACTAGTTGGTGGAAGTCCAAGGGAGTTGGGAATAGGTAAACCACAGGATGATCAACTACCAAGACAAGATGAAATCCTTGTTTGATAGAAAAGGTAAAGATAGAGGTTCTTGCCTAGGGATTTAGTACTAAGGTGGGGCATGAGAAGAGTAGACAAAGGAAAGATTGGAAAATTCGACCCCTTGTGGTTTGAACCTTTCAAAATTTCTGAAGTGAGAGGAAAAAACACCTTTATGCTGGAGAATTTTGAAGGAGATGTACTCGAGCTTCTAGTCAACTGGAAATTTTTCAAGTTTTATCTCCAGTTCTGAGAGGTAATCCTATGTCATTGTATATACTGTTTTTTTGTAAATATTAAAGTTTTGCTATATCTTTCTGTCTTTCCTTTCCTGCAACATTTTCAATAAAATAACTTCATGCCCAAAGGAATAAAGCACCAAGATTGCAGGTTATCAATGTGTTACTTTCAACATGTTGTCCCCAAATGGAGCTAACGTTGTACTAGGTTCGTATTTTCCATGAGAAAAATAACATTTTTGACAAATTGTGGCTGATTTTTTTTTCCCCCCTCCATGATCATGCTCAAGACTGAAGAAAAAGGCTATGGAGGACATATCCTATGCGCAAATTTTTCCAAAAGAACAACATAATATTAAATCTGAGACCTTATCTAGCGTGTGGGCAATGGTTATCTTTCGCACACCTTTCTGCAGAATCCACCATTGATTTCTGACCTGGGAAGTATTGGGGTAGACCGACGGGGTAAGATGCACTGCTGTTAATGGTTTCTATCCCCTCAGATTTGAAAAGTCAGTGGATTTAATCAACGTTCGAGATCATTTCCTGGGGGGGGCGGGGGGGGCGCCTGTCCATGCGCCCGTATCTTGACCCGCTGGAAGGTGGTTGGGACCACCAATGACACATGTTCACTCTGCAGGCTCCAGAAGAAAAAGGTAAAGTGCAGTAAGGTTCTTAAGCACATGATTTCCATTTGTCCACCACCTACCTAACAAGTCCATCCAACGCAACCTAGACACATGTCACTGCAGTGACATCACATTCATGTCATCCCGCCAATCGTTAGCCTCCACCTAAATACCATGTCCCTCCCACCTTTTATGCCCAACAATTTTCTTTTTCCTCCAAAGCTTCTACCAGTCAGGTGCTCACATAGAACCCTGCTTGAACCACCCACCGCTCTAGAAATCCCCTCGACATCGCTTTCAGTCTACAACTCGGTATCAAGGTGTTTATCATTTCCCATCCACCTATGTTTATAGTTCCATATCTGATTTAAAAATGAAAAATACCACCCCAGAAACCAGACAATATCGTGAGGTCAAATCTACTCCTAGTTTTGAGCCTCTCATGGACACTCAGGCCCAAATTCACGACCCCATCTATTTGTTTTTCCTGGCTAAATTTTTTTTCAACTTGATGCGTTGAAAATGGTGAGGAGAAGACCTCTTTAGGGTGGTTGGCTCTAGACTATACTACCAAATCTCCCCCTTTGCTCACTACTTCCCCGAGTTTGTCTCATGGCTCTCAGAAGATTATATTGAGAAGAAAGGGTATTTTCTTTCCTCTCAAGGGAACAAGATACTGGAGATTACCCCTAATCTCATACGAGAGGCTTTGCATTATCCTTCATCTCCTGATCTACTAGAGCTCACTGAGGTAACCCTTATGTATCATTTCATCAACCTTCCTGTCGTATAGAAAAAATCCATCCTTCAGATAATCATGGTTCCAGACTCACCAGGCCTCCCCATAGCTGATAAATTTCCCCTTTCTTTATTTTTGGAGCCCGTTCAGCCCATCCTATCTTAAATCTCTGGAATTTTAGTGGAAGATTATTCCATTTGGGTAAATAACACTTTCCTAGGTTTTTTAGACCTGATGATGTAGCCTGGTCTCTTTTTTGACATTTTGTCATTTTTTGCTGCAGCCATAAAAGCCCAGCTCCAACTCCAGACAGCTTCAACCAGTTTTTGGTATTATTCATTACCATGTTATGAATTCATTTTCACACATGCCGACAGGTTCAAATGTGTAGGGTTGACTAACTTTATTCATAAAGGGAAAGAACCCAATTCTATATTTGACTAGACCACCTTAGTTCACCAGAAACCTCACGATGATGGTTACTCTGATTTTATATTAGCATTCATGTACATTTCCTATGAAAATATTCATGGTATACCTCCAACTCGGATGTTCCCAGAACAAAAGGGGCTGCTCCAATTCAATGAGGATGATTGTATAGGGGATTGGTACTTATTCGAGGACCATATAGAACTCATAATATATGGTTGCAAACTTCCCCCTTACCATCTGCCCGTGTTCCTTCCCATGATAATATTTTCTCTAGAATTCATGGGGCAGTGCCTCAACTCAGAACATATACACTTTGTCCCAGAAACGAAGGGGTACATGTTCAAACTTGTGAATTTCGTAGGCCCCTTAATTATCAACTCAAGACATGCCTTCCCAATTATTGAAGAAATCCTAAATAAAATGAAATTCTAGTAAGGGGATGTGTGGCATTATGATCCTAAGGGGTTCATTGCTAGAAAGAGAGAGAAGATCAAAGCTTCAACATATATGCATGAGACCAAACCTGATATTGAATGGAAAGATAAATTTAACTCTTGGCCTTTGGATAAAGAAATGGAGACCAAAACCCATACTATCAGAGGTAAGAAACCTAAAATTATTGCTGACTCAATTGATGATATGGAGGAGGAGGAGGAAGTGCACATGAGAAAAAGGCTAGGACCCAAGAACCTGAGGGAGAGGTCGAGGGAGAAGAATAAGGGTATATCCATAAGCTGGTGGACTAAGGGTCATATCGAATAGGTTTCAAGGTAACCCTAGAAGGGCCTCCCTCACCCATAACTTCCACTTCCTCACAGGAAGTTGTCTCGGGAGACAAAGAGGGCTCATCTAGTGAAAAAACAAGTTGGCCTACAGGAAAAGAGATCAATGAGAGAAACAGGAAAATGATGGAATATTTCAGGACAAAAATATCTCTTCATGTAGACAAATACCGCACCTAGGTCATGGCAGCAACGGATATAGAAAATGACCAGATGGTATTGTTAGTGCAACATCCATCAACTCAGTCATTGCTTGTAGGGTTGCAGTACATGACTCTAGACCTCTCTGTTGATATAGCATTAGTCCCCTTGGATTACAAGGTCAATCTACAGAAGAAGGCAGGGAAGATATTATACAAAAAACTTGGCAAGAACACTATGACCATTGATAAGGTTGAAAATTTGTTGAAAAGAACAACTACCAGGTTAAGGCAAGAGAGGGATAATTCAGAAGCCCTTACACTGTAGCTCCAGACCTATAAGGATATGATCACGAAAAAGGGCCCAATTCCTGAAGGATATTCAACCATTGAAGCTCTCCTCCAACGAACACAACAATAAAACCAAGAGTTAAGGCATAATATTAAGATGTCGGGTAGTGAACATATCCAATATCCCAAGTTGGCCCATGTAGAAACAGAGATGAGAGTTATGGTTAAGAACTTAATTGACAGAAATGACAAAGTCACGTTGGGTGTGGAGCCTGATTATCTTGTTTATTTTGTATCACAATGTTGGACCCATGTACCTGCCGCCCGTAATTAAATGCTGCCTGGGGGGTCCGGGGGGGGTGGGGAGGGGGTTGTGACTTTATGGAGGCCCCCCCCCCCCCCCCCCCCGGGGGGGGGGGTTTCGGGGGTAGCGCCCCCGAAGCTAAAAACAAATGTAAAATTGCCTTATAAAAGTATATTAATTTCTAGTCAATCTGGGTTGTTAATTAGGTGGATGATCTCACGGTAGAAGTTATGTTTAGTTTAGGGTTTTTTTCCATAGAAGGCAATCCCTCGCTTGTATGAGGGTATTGTATTGCGGCTGTGTATTGTATGTGTATTCTCAGAGCGAGAAACATACAGGGAGACTGTGAGGGAGAACAGAGGATATTACAGCGGATTTGTTGTAGGTTGTGCCTCTTCATTTTGCTAGATAATAGAAAGGAAGGACTGGTTGTTCGGGGTGGACGTAGCCCAAACTGGGTGCACCATGTATATCTGTGTCTCTCTGGTTTTATGTGTTTTGTCTGCTTGTGTTTTCCCCATATTTTATATGTTGCATTGCTCTGTAATATATAATTTTCTAACAACTGGTATCAGAGCCAGGTTTATTTTGGCTAATAAACTCGCAGGAAAGAAGGGTTCCTAGTTCAAGTGGGAGAAATGGCAGAAGATGGTAAGTTTAGGGTCGAGAAATTTAACAGCCAAAACTTCCCATTATGGAAGATGCAGATGGAAGATTGTCTGTATCAAAAAATCTGTACCTACCATTGAGCAGAAAAACAAAGAAGCCAATGACTATGATAGACGTAGAATGGGAGATTCTCGATAGAAAGGCACTCGGAATAGTGTGGTTTTGCCTTGCAGCTTTGGTAGCCTTCAATATTTCGAAGGAAACAACAATATAGGGTTGATTAAGGTGTTGGTGAAATTATATGAAAAGCCCTCGGCCTCAAACAAGGTATTTATCATGAAACGTTTATTTAATATTAAGATGTCAGAAGGTGGATCTGTTGCAGACCATCTAAATTATTTTAATACAGTTACCAGTCAGTTAGGTTATGTAGGGGTAAAATTTGATGATGAAGTTAGGGCTCTTTTATTTCTGTGCTCATTGCCAGAAATATGGAATGGTTTAGTTATGGCCATTAGTAACTCTGTCTCTGGATCTAGTACTTTAAAGTTTGATGATGTTTTCAATGCTATCCTTAGCAAGGAAATGCGACAGAAAAGCTCCAGTGAGACATCGGGTAATGCATTGAGTGTAGAGTCCCCCAGAAGAAAAATGGAAAGAGGAAAGAGCTCAGGATATTGCAGTAAATCAAGGAAAGGCAGATCCAAGTACAGATCGGGGATAGTGTGCTGGAAATACAGAAAGAAAGGACACCTAAAGAAAGACTGTAGGTCTCGGAAGGGAAAATAAGGAGACACACAACAAGAAAACCATCATGACGCAAATGTGACAGGTGATGTGTTACAAGATGTCTTGATTCTTTCTTTCGAAAATGTTACTGATTCTTGGGTGGTAGATTCAGGGGCCTCATTCCATGCCACACTTGATAAGAAATATTTTCATGACTATGTTCAAGGAGATTTTTCACAAGTCCGTTTGGGTGATGATAAACCCTGTAAAATTGTTGGAATGTGTAAAGTTCTTGTAAAACAGTAGAATGGAAACCAATGGCTATTAAAGGAGGTAAGGCATGTTCCAGATCTGAAGAAAAATCTGACTTCAACAGGGAAGTTATGCGGTGAAAGTTGTGTGACAACTTTCACAGATAAAACTTGGAACGTCACCAAAGGAGCCCTGGTAATAGAAAAAGTCGAAAAGGTTGGTACATTGTATTTATGCAATGATATTTCTAACTTTGTTAATGCTTTGCTTCCAAAGGACGGATCGTAACATTGCATCTTAGGCTCGGACACATGAGTGAGAAGGGGATGATTCTGCTCAAGAAGTTGCAGTTTGAGGAATGTTGGTTTGGTTATCTTAAATTGCATTTATGGAAAACAGAAGAGAGTTAGATTTCTTAGAGTTGGGAAAGAAAAGAAAAGCGAAAAATTAGAGCTTGTGCATACAGATGTATGGGGACCTGCTCAGGTATCATCTCTTGGTGGCTCTCATTATTATGTTACTTTTATTGATGATGCAACTAGAAAAACTTGGATTTATTGTATTTAGAATAAATCTAATGTATTTGATACTTTCAAGAAATGGAAAGCTTTGGTTGAGATTGAGACAAGAAAGAATTTGAAGTGTCTCAGATCAGAAAATGGAGGTGAATATTGCAGCAAAGATTTTGATAGGTACTGTTCATAGCATGGAATTCATAGAGAGAAGACAGTTCCAAGAACACCACAAGAAAATGGTGTGTCAGAAAGGATGAACAGAACAATCATGGAGCGTGCAAGGTGCATGAGATTGCATGCAGGATTGGCTTTACAATTTTGGGTAGATACTGTAGATACTGTTGTTTATCTAATAAAAAGAGGGCCTTCAAGTTCCTTGGATGGTGGTATTCCAGAGGAAGCATGGATAGGTAAAAAGCTAAACTACTCGTTTTTAAAGCCTTTTGGTTATGAGGCCTTTGTCCATATTAATAAAGAAAATGGAACAAAGCTTGAGGCAAAGTCAAATAAATGTACCTTTATTGGATATGGTGTTAATGATTTTGGTTATCGCTTATATGATTATGAAAATCACAAAATCATTAGGAGCAGAGATGTAATATTCAATGAAAAGGTATTGTATAAGAATCAGTTGCAGTAAAAGAAACAGGGAAAAGAATACACATATAAAACTACTTTTTCAATTCATATTTTCAACTTATCTCCCAAAGTTTTTACTCAAATTTCGAGAGGGAGTACTCATTGGATGCGGAATTTAATTCCCCATCCAAGGAGTACCCATGTTGCATACTTTTGATGGGTCCTACTACATGAAAAATGAGAAATACATAAAAAAACGTGATTACAATCACGTTTTTTATGTATTTCTCATTTTTCGTGTAAAAGAGTTCATCGAAAGTATGCAACATGGGTACTCCTTGGATGAGGAATTAAATTCCACATCCAATGAGTACTCCCGCTCGAAATTTGGGTAAAAATTTTGGGAGATAAGTTTAAAATACGAGTTGAAAAAGTAGTTTTATTATTTTATTATTTTTTAATATTTTTACTTTTTTACTCCAAAAATGGTGAATCATCCATTATGGATGGCATCATCATCTTGAATCCTATTGGTTGTTATAAAGTTTATTTTTGTTGTACATTTTTCTTATGAGGCCCATTTTAGACCTCAAAATTTCCCTAATGAATACACAGTTCTTGATGAGATCATAGAAAAAGTAAAGGTGCCTGAAAATAATAATAATCAACAGCCACAACAACATCAACCACCACAACAGCAATAGGCACCTCAAACACCTGAAAGTGGTGTTAGAAGATCTACCAGGATAATTAGACCCCCTGAACGATACTCTCCTTCATTATATTATTTATTGTTGATTGATTTTGGTGAACCCAAATGTTATGAAGAAGTAATGTAGGTTGAAACCAAGAAGAAGTGGGAGCTAGCCATGGAAGAAGAGATGGACTCCTTAATGCATAACCAAACTTGGGACTTAGTTAGGTTGCTTGTAGGTAAAACTACATTGCAGAATAAATGGGTTTATAGGATGAAGGAAGAAGATGGAGGAAAACTGAGGTACAAAGCTAGACTTGTGGTGAAGGGGTTTGCACAAAAGAAAGGTATTTATTTTGATGAAATATTTTCTCCTATTGTTAATATGACTTCAATCAGAACTATTTTAAGTCTTATAGTAGCGGAAGATTTACATCTTTCACAGTTAGATGTAAAGAGAAAATTTCTTCATGGAGATTTGGAGGAAGAGATCTATATGGAGCAACCAGAAGGATATGAGGTCAAAGGGAAAGGAAAATTAGTGTGTAGGTTAAATAAGATCTTGTATGGCTTAAAGCATGCTCCAAGGCAGTGGTACCTAAAATTTGACAGGTTTATGTCTGAACAAGGTTATACTAGATGTCACTCTGATCATTGTGTTTATATGAAAAATCAAAATGATGGCAGCTATATTATATTGTTATTATATGTAGATGACATGCTTGTTGCAGGGTCTAACACGTATGAAATAAATGTTCTCAAAAGGAAATTGGAAAATTCTTTTGCAATGAAGGATTTGGGAGCTGCAAAACAAATCCTTGGTATGAGAATAACTAGAGATAGGAAAAATCGCAAAATAACACTGTCTCAGAATGAATACATAGAAAAGGTGTTGAAATTTTTTAATATGCAGAATCCAAAACCAGTTAGTACACCTTTTGCTAGCCATTTCAAACTTAGTAAGGAGATGTGCCCCAAGACCCAATAAGAAATGGACTATATGTCTAAAGTTCCATATGCATCAGCAGTTGGAAGCTTAATGTATACAATGGTCTACACAAGGCCTTATATTGCGCATGCAGTGGGAGTTGTAAGCAGGTACATGAACAATCCAGGGAAAGAACATTGGATGGCAGTGAAATGGATTCTCAGATATTTGAGAGGTACCACAAATCAAACATTCTGCTTTGGTGGTTCAAACAATGCTGTACAGGGATATGTTGATGCAGATATGGCAGATGACAGAGACAACAGGAGGAGCACTACAGGATATGTATTTATTGTAGGTGGAACAGCTGTTAGTTGGGTTTCAAAAATCCAAAGTGTTGTTTCACTTTCAACAACAAAAGCAGAGTATGTTGCTACTATAGAGGCTAGTAAAGAAATGATTTGGTTACAAAGGTTTATGGATGAATTGGGTAAGAAGCATGATATGGGCACATTATACAACGGTAGCCAAAGTGCCATTCATCTTGCAAAGAACTTAGCATTTCATTCCAGGAATAAACACATACAACTCAAGTACCATTTCATACGGTCAATATTGGAAGATGGACAGTTGAAGCTGGAAAAGATACACACTAGCCAGAATCCTGCAGATATGCTAACAAAAGTTGTTACCAGGGAGAAACTGAGAATATACTTAGTTTCAATTGGTCTTCAAGGAGGACGATGAAGATGAGAAACAGCCAGGTCCAAAGAGGAGTCATTTTCCAGCAAATGAAGCAGCGATGGAGTTGCTACAATCAGTCTCCAAGTGGAAGATTTTTGGGTGTGGAGCCTGATTATCTTGTTTATTTTGTATCACAGCGTTGGACCCATGTACCTTAATGGGGCGGTAATGCCGCCCATAATTAAACGCTTCTTGGGGGGTCCGGGGGGGGGGCTATTGCAGCTTTATGGAGCCCCCCCCCCTGGCGGGGGGTTTCGGGGGCAGCGCCCCCCAAAGCTAAAAATAGATGTAAAATTTCCTTGTAAAAGTATAGTAATTTCTAGTCAATATGGGCCATTCATTAGGTGGATGATTTGACGGTAGAAGTTATGTTTAATTTAGTGTTTTTTGCCCTAGAAGGCAACCCCTCGCTTGTATGAGGGTATTGTATTGCAACTGTGTATTGTATGTGTATTATCAGAGTGAGAAACAGACAGGGAGACTGTGAGGGAGAATAGAGGATTTTACAGTGGATCTGTTGTAGGTTGTGTCTCTTCATTTTGCTGGATAATATAAAGGAAGGACTGGCTGTTCAGGGTGGACATAGCCCAAACTGGGTGAACCACGTATATCTGTGTCTCTCTGGTTTTATGTGTTTTGTGTGCTTGTGTTTTCCGCATATTTTATGTGTTGCATTGCTTTGTAATATATAATTTTCTAACAAGTCATAACACTTAAGTGATAAATGGCAGAGTTACAGGAAAATTTTGATACTCATGTATACACAGTGGTCGTGCAAGAGGACCCTCAGAATCCCACTAATATTCTCACAATGGCGTTAACCGAGCTCAAAAGATCAAAGGGTGAGATCAAAAATATCTAGAGAGATTTAGATACATCCCAGGAAGCCATGTCCCAGAAAGAAAGGCAAATAGTAGCTTCCAAAACAAACACTAACCTCTCCTCCAAGAAATTTCAGGCAGCTAACTAGAAGGTCATAGAGCTAAAAGTCAAACTCAAGGGAAATGTGTCCCTAGTGGAGGCCAAGAAAATGATATGGGATGAAATCATTGCAGAGATGAGAAGAAATTGGGAATACTTCAGGATAGTAAATGACAATAGAGTCAAAGTTCAAGAATTTAGGGCTCAACTCGAAGCAGGTCGAGAAGCGAGAGCGAGGAAATCTTTGATTTCCAGGAAATATTTCCATTTCGTGAATGAGTGGCCAGCTAGAGGATAAAGGAATATCAATGTAGTAGATTGGTTGAGTATTGTCATGGAAGTTATGAGGATTATTCAGAAAGAAGACATCCGGGTCAAGGCTCAAGAGTGTTTGGATTTATTTTTTAAAGGAATTGAGGCATTTGACGCTAAGTTTGTGAGGGTCACCGGGGTAGGTTTTCCTATCTATTGGGATCAGGAAGGATATTTTGTGCAGTGGGAAACATATGAACAGAGTTTGTTCGAAGCTAAAAGTAGAGTTGACCCCCCACGAGAAAACATTTATACTGTAGTGGCTTGTATAAGGACAGATTTTATTCTCCTAGGGTTAATGAGACAATTATTTCATGCCAGGCTAGATTACCGAGAGCTGACTTAGTTTCGGGGTACATACGATCTGTATTCTCACGCACCCCTGATTTCTTTGGTTCTATGGAAGAAATGTGAAGACTTCATCTTCCCTCCCGTGGTTCGAGTCATCACACCCTCCTGTCAAGCTTCGTAGTCTTCACAAAAACCTCGTCGTAAATGAAAATTTCAAGATTGTTCCTACAAGGCACTCTTTACTTTTACTTTTATATATATATATTTTTTTAATGTTAGTTTACTGTCAGACATTTTAATTTTTAGTTATCTAGCTATGCTTTAAGCACGCTTAGTTTTTGACAATGATGTATGTACTAGAGAGATTAAGAAAGAATATTCAAGTAACATACCCTCTCGAAGGACCTATAAGAAGATCAACATAAAACTAAACAAAGGTTCAGAATTTTGGGGAAAAAGTGTTATCTATTTCCTAAAATAGGATTACATCATTTTTGGTTTGTGAATGTATCACTTCTAGAATGAATAAATATACATTCAACACAATTCTGACTCAAATGTATGTGTAGTATGTAAATATTATTATGTGGAATTCATGAATTCTTTTATGTTTCTACTTCTCATATTTTATGTTATTGTAGTTGCTAGTATTGTCCCTATGTGCTCATGAGTTTGTTTTATTCAGATACTATGATATACACTCTGTGAAAAAAGAGAAGATGAATGCCTTAATTTCTCTGCATAAATATATGTGTTTCACTTCTCTATCCTCTTCGCCTCTTCATATAGTTTTTAAAATCTTGGATTATTATAGTGTTTTAAGCCCAACATGCTAGATTCTCATCTGCTTTGCTTCTTCTGCCATAATATAATTCAAATTCCACACTCATGGGTGTGAATGGTTATGTCTGACTACTATATGAATTTTCTCGTGTTTCGTAATTCGTGGGTATTTATATTGTTATATGTTTCCAATTATGAAAGGTTCTAAACCATTTTCACATAAATATTTAATAGAAAGGTTGGGTAATGTCAAGTCCAACTCAAGGCCCTGCTAAGATTTCCTAGGCACTAGTCTCCTCATCAACCCAGACATTGTCTCTAGGAGCGACAATAATATCTATTAGTTTATTTGACATGGGACACTTGCAGGAAGAAGAGAATCAAAGATGACAAGAAAATTCGTAGACTATAGTTCCTGTGACACTTCCTATAGATAATTTGGGTAGTAAGGATAAGAGTATTCTCCTGGTATAGAAGATACATTGCAGAGATTGAGGGGAGAGATCAGCAGTGGAAAAGTAGAAAATGACAGGTTGGTTGAGGCTCAAGAAATACTTGCAAGGGCTTAGGAGAAGTAGGTAGACGTTAATGCAACAATTCTTCAGAGATTGTCAGAGTTGCAAAAACAAGGACAATTGAGGACTAGTTAAGAGGAGGAAGAGAAAAATAATGAAGCATATGGTAGCAAAACTTGATTTGGATACAAGAGGGATAGAGGGGACATAGTTAGAGGTGGAAGATCACTTGATATACCTTATAGGAGGAATGGTGTTATAACCCTATTTTCCACTCCATTATAGTGAGAGAAACCCAATATCAACATTCCTCAGTTGTTTAGCTAAAATTCATCCATTTTCAACTTTTCTTTTACTTATATGAGATTTGTCCCATGATAAAAGGGTGAAATTAAATAATTGAGTAATTTATCATAATTATTTTGCCAAATATTATAATTAGGAGATAATAATTATTTAATAATTTATATAATTGAGAAAAATTTCATAATTATGATAAATGTTTCTAGAGTTTTACATTCCCAATGAGATCAAATTGATGCACTTGTGTATGAGTTGGCTAGGGGTCCATTATTGTAGAAGTTTCCTAACTTCTCAAGCCCTTAGGTGTCTAGATACATTCTCTTGGACGATAGAATGAGCCTTCATAATCTCACCAAGAGGAAAGGGTGTGGGAAGGAGTATCCAACATATAGGGAGAGAGCTCTATTGTATTGGGAGAGGAGACCATCCTACAAGATGGAGGAGAGGAAGATTTGAGTCAAAGGTATAAGCATTGTAATTTATTTTATGATGAATGGAAGTTTATGTTCCTTCCCTTATGTGAATTTGTATTCAACATATATTATGGTCGATTTTATTGCTTTTGATTGAATTATCTTCAGAGGAATATTACCTATCATCTCTGTTCGGTTGTGATTGTGTGCATGGATAAGATATCGAATGCGGATGTGGTAGATCACTCAGTGGAGCGTAAGATCTGCATTGAACTAAAAAACCTTCCCCAACCTGTGAGGAGGCCAGGTGTGATCTCATTACTTTATAACATTTCCTCATTGGTGGTACCTTGGGGTTAATTTTCCTCATTAGTGGATTCCTTTGCATCTATTATTGGTTTATATCATTGGCTATTAATAAGGCAGTTTCTACCATGTTCGACCTCTACTCATATATTCGCATGATGTAGATTTGTACCATTGGGGTTATGTCGAAGACCCTGGGTTAGGGACATCCTACTCTTATATGGAATCCTTCGTAGGTTTCTTCGGAGTTATGTATCATTTATTTAATTTTACTATCTTGAGACACTTCTCTCTCTATCATGTGTCCATAGTCCTAATGATGTAGACTGTGACATAGATCCACATTTTATTTTCTGGTGGCTATGCTCTATCTGTTGAGTCACATGGATCCATTGTGTATGTCTTCGTGGCCATGTTCTAGAATTTCATGTCATGGATCCATAGTGTATGTTATGGCGACAATGTTCAGTATGTCTTTATGACTGAGCATGGGTATGCCTACCTTGGGGATGTTATCAGTCGACACTTCAACACTTGAGTTCCTCCGATCTAGCTTCATAGTCTTAGATCCTTCCTCCCATTTTAAGCTTTTAGTATTATTGTAATGCATGTCGGCCATCATTTTATCTTCTGACCTCATGCATTAGGTCACATATTTTATAACCCTATTTTCCACTCCATTATATGACAGAAACCCAATGTCAACTTAACTTAGTTGTTTAGCTAAAATGAATCCCTTTTCACCTTTTCTTTTAATTATGTCATATGTATCCCATGATAAAAGGGTGAAATTACATAATTGAGAAATTTATTATAATTATTTTTCCAAACTATTATAAATATGAGATAATAATTATTTCATAATTGAGATAATTAAGAAAAATCTCATAATTATGATAAAGTTTTCTAGAGTTTTACATTCCTAATGAGATAAAATTGACCCACTTGTGTATGAGTTGGCTAGGGGTCCATTATTGTAGAAATTTCCAAACTTCTCAAGCCCCTAGGTGTCTAGATACATTATCTTGGAGGAAAGAATGAGCCTTTATAATATCACCAGAGGAAAGGGTGTTGGAAGGAGCATCCAAAATACAGGGTGAGAGCTCTATTGTAATGGGAGAGGATACCATCGTACAAGCTGGAGAGGAGGAAGCTTTGAGTTGAAGGTATAATAATTGTAATTTATTTTATGATCAATGGAAATTTATGTTTCTTCCCTTATGTGAATGTGTATTCAATATATCTTATGGTCAATTTTATTTATTTTGATCGATATATCTTCTGAGGAAGATCACCTATCATCTCTGTTCGGTTGTGATTGTGTGAAGGGATAAGAGATCAAGTGTGGATGTGGTGGATCACTCGAGTGGGGTGCAAGTTTTGCATTGAACTCAAAACCATTCCCAAACCTACAAGGAGGAGGACAGGTGTGATCTAATTTCTCTATAGCATAGAACCGATTTTTTGTTGCATGGTTGATAATTCAGGATTGAGATTTTCTTATTGGTCTTGTTTTCTTCTATCTGGTGATTTGATCAGACACGAGATCAAGGAGCAACAACTACTTGAAAATTTTGATGCAAAAACTAGTATATATGGGCATCATTCTAGTTCCTCGTCCATGAGACATCATCACAGTCATTACCATCATCATCCTTATAGGAGGAGGGATTATTTCCCCGAGGAATTCAAGAAAGTGAAGCCTCCTACATTTTATGGAGAGATGAGGAAGTCAAAATATGCATAGGCATGAATTTTTGGGATGAAAAAATGATTCAGATTGCATAACTACTCAAAATAAATGAAAGCCAAGATAGCCACCTTCAGTCTCAAAGGGAAAGCGTATATTTGGTGGGAAGATGTGAATATTGTCAAGGGAATTTAGGAGGAATACTTGATTTGGGATGATTTAGAGAGGATATTTAAGAAGTACTTATCATAAAGGTACTGTGATGATAGAGCTAAGGATTTTTATGAGCTACAAATGGGTTCTATGATAGATGATGAATATACCAGTTGATTCTTGCAGTTGTTGAGGGATGTGCCATATCTCAAGGAGGAGGAGGCTTATATTAACATATTCATCAGTGTATTTCCAACAACATACAGAGACCATATTGAGTTTGATGAGCCTATATCATTAAAAGAAGCCATAAGGAAAGTGGATCATTGTTATGAGTAGTCAAAGCACAAAGCTGAGCCTAAACGTGAATTGAAGAGAAATGAGAAAGTAGAAGGTAAATGGGCACCGAAGTGGAGAATAAATCAAGATGCAGGTGAGAAATAAAATGTTTCTCCTTACAATAAGTTCAATGTAGTTGAGAAGGGACATGTTTCACATCCTAGAGAGCATCAAACTAGAGATGATGGTAGAGAAATGTTGCAATGTTGGATATGTGGCATAGATCATTGTAATTGTCCATTATACCAAGGAGGTAGGCCTTAGATATATAGTGCTCAAGAGGCACAAACTGTTGGTGATTTTGGTCATAGTATTCCTCAGATTTATGTAGTTGTGGAAAATAGGTAGGAAGATCATCAAGAATCTATTATTGAGATGGGAAATAAGCTTTGTGATTAAGTTATTTCTATTTTGATTGATCCTAGATATAATTATAGCTATGTTAATCCTGACTTGGTGGATAAGTGTGGCTTGAGAAATGAAGTGCATGCAGAGTCTTGATTTGTGTAGTTGGCTACAGGTACAAAGAAGAGAGTTCATCACTGGGTAGGAGCTTGTGCATTCGAGTTTAATGGTATGCCTACAACAACACATTTGAATGTACTACCATTGGGATTGTAAAATATGCTTTTGGGTATGGATTGGTTATATATTCACATGACCAAAGTATATTTATATGGCAAGGCTATTGAGTATCTGGATGATAATGTGGAAAAGAGAATCTTGCAGGGAAAGAAGAAGTCTACATCAGTGAGGATGGTCATAGCTATGCAGGCTAAGCGCAGTTGAAGGAAAGGGTGTGTGATGTTTAAAATTCATATTTCCAGTGACAAGGGAAAGGATGTTGAGGATACAAAAATATTCAAGAGGTACCCCGTATTTTAGTAGTTTCAGGATGTGTTTCTAGTAGAGATTTTAGAGTTTCGTCCTTGCAGGGAAGTAGATTTTTCTTTTGAGTTGGTAATAGGGGCAATGCCAACATCAAAGGCAACTTATAGAATGAGCACACTAGAGTTGGTGGAGTTTAAGTTTCAATTGAAGGAAATTTTTGATAAGGGATACTTTAGGCCAAGTGTATCACCATGGGGTGCACCAGTATTATTCGTTAAGAAGAAAGATGGTACTATCAGGTTGTGCATTGATTATAAGAAGTTGAACAAGGTGACGATTAAGAACATATACCCATTTATGAGGATTGATGACTTGTTAGATTAGTCTAAGGGAGAAACAATGTTCTAAGAGATTGATATGTGATAAGGATAACATCAGGTACACATCAAGGAAGAGGAAATCTACAAGAATTCCTTCAAGACCAGGTATGGGAATTATGAGTTTTTTGTAGTTCCATTCTGTTTGACTAATTATACATCTAATTTTATGTGTTTTATGATATTATTTTGCATCCTTATCTGGAAAATTTTGTTATTTTATTCATTGATGACATCTTGGTATATTCTAAGAACAAGGAAGAGCATGTCGAGCATTTAGCGGTAATGTTTAGATTGTTAAGAGAGCATCAATTGTATGCTAAGATTAGGAAGTGTTGTTTCTTTCAGACATATGTACACTACTTGGGACATGTTGTTTCCAAGAATGGCATAGCAGTAGATAAAGGCTATCATGTAGTGGGAAACTCTTAGAAATGTGGATGAAGTCAGATCATTCATGGGAATAACATGTTACTGGTGAGCCCTGGTATTGCACCAAGAGTGCTGCAAGTCCCAAGGGTTGCCCTACTTTACTTGATCAACCCAGGGTTCGTACAAACTTGGAGGTGATAGTGCTATATACACAGTAGATGTAGTCTACTCATGTCATCCTCTTTTTCTCTATGAAAGGGTGCTACTTCTAGGGGTTCTCAGTGAAGTCTATGACACTTCAATGAAACTAAAATAAATTGCAGAAATGAAATGACAGAAAAGAAACTAAACTAAATTGTTGAAAAGAAATGACTGGAAAGGAAACTAATTTAACTTGCTAAAAGAAATGGCAGAAAAGAAACTAATTTAAATTGCAAAAGAAAAATGACAGAAAGGAAACTAATTTAACTTGCTGAAAAGAAATGGCAGAAAGAAAACTAATTTAAATTGCAAAAAGGAAATGATGAGAAGGAAACTAATTTAATTTATGCTCTATCTACCATGCTTATATCCATACAGCTAAGCTATCCATGACTTAATTCTAATTAAAAAAGTGTTGATTTGTATCTTGGAGGAAAAAGGGCTAAAGAGGCTAATGGAGGGATTAACACATGAAAAAAGGCTTAGAAGTGGAAGGAGGGGGTTTAAAACTTACTAAAAATTTATTACAACACAAAAATTCTTTGGAGTGGAATGCTTTGAAAAGTGCAATGGTGGAGAAGCGGGAGTACAGTTCAGGAGTGGGAGCGAAATGTGATTTGTGAAAAGGGAAAAGGTTGCGATCTACGATATGCGATATCATAATATCGCAATCAACAGACATGAGCGGTAAGTGTTAAAAAGGAGTGGATAGATATTGCGAAATGCGATTTGCGACGGATAAAGACTACAAAATGTGATTTGCAATTTGTGGTGTGGCGGAGTACAAAGCGATATTGCAATCAGCGTTTGGAGCAGTAAGTATTAAAGGAAAAGGGGAAAAGGTTATGAAATGCGAAATGCAATTTGTGAAAAGGAAAAGGTTGCAATCTGAGATAGGATAAAGATTGTGAAGTTCGATTTGCGATGTATGGTAGCGGGAAGTTCAAGGAGCAAGGGTAGAGGTTGAGTTCCAATGGTTTTTGAGCATTTTGCGTTAAAAAGGGTAAGGCAACTATGACGAATAAAAAAAAAGTAATAAAGCTGGCTGTATGGTTTAAGTGTTTTTATGAATAAAAAGGTGGGTGCGGTAGTGCAAGTAAGCGGGAAAAGCAGAAATGGAGGGTGTAACAGCAGTGCACAGATTGTGAAGACATAGATGGAGAATGAACCGAGGAGGCACAACGAAGATGCTCTGGGGTTTTAACAATAATTCCCGCAATCAAAATGCTAACTTATGCACAAGTAAATAGACAAATGCGTAAAAATACAGTGCAAAGCGAGACTAAAAAATGGTAATGCAACTCTACTTTTAATATTATAAATAGTGAACATAAATCAGTTTTTGGGTCTGTGGGAAGGTTCACCCTCCTCGAGCTCTATTGACAGAGATGAGAATGGGGTCTTGATCCATAGCTTTTGGATTTTTCCTCTACGCTATTACTCTCATAATAAAATGAAGAACTACAACAAAAAACTAAAGGAAAAAATAAGCAACAATGAAACTATCAGAAGTAGAACTAACTAAATGACAGAAACAAAACTAGCTAAATGAGAGATAGGAAATAATGAAAACAATAGAGAAGCTGAGCCACATGGGTTGGTCCCTAACCCATGAGCCCAGCACTCTAGAACTAAATCAGTAAAATGGAGTCTGTCTTCTAATTTCGGGAAGAGAATAGCCTCGTTACATTTCTGAAATTTTTATCACTGAGTACGATAATACAAATCTTAATAGCTTGCAACAAAATTTCTGAATGGAATCACCCCCTTCCTAGCTCTAGATATGCTCTATTTATTCTATAGGGAAGCTACCAACAACTCCCTTGAAAATAGTGATTGAGTCCACTTGACTCCAAGTAAACATAGATTGAGTGCAATTCGTCTTCAATTTGCTTAGCTGCCTTTGATAGTTAAGGAGGGTGGACAACCCCCTTGAATCTCTTCAAGATTTCTCAATAATTTCCTGATATTGTGCTCATTTATTCTCCAATATTGATCTTCTAGTGGCAGGGATAAAGTCCCTAAATTATCTCCTTCTCCAAATCTGCATAATCTGTCAAATATTTTGACAATATTCTACAAAAATAACCAATATTAAGCACAAATATGAAATTACCATTAAAACTTCCTAAGAAAATATTAAAACATAAGAAAACATTATTAAGTGTATAAGGAGAGAGTTAATATATCTTTTATGTGCATAAGGAAGGTTATATGGGCCTAAGAAAGGTTAGATGGACCTTATTTTATGTCTAATTTAGTGGCCCATCAGTTACTACAGGAGGCTCATCAAGAACTTCTCATGCATTGCATATCCTATCACATCATTGCAGAGAAAATGTAAGAGGTTTGAATGGACATAGTAGTGTGCATCCAATTTTTAGTAGATGAAACAATTGTTGACAAATGCTCCAATATTAAATATTGCAGACTAGGATTAATAGGTCATAGTGTGTATAGATGCTTGCAAGAGAGGGGTTGATGGATTCCTTATGTAGGAGGGACATGTGATATTCTTTGAATCCAGGAAATTGAATGAGCACGAGCAGAACTACTTGACTCATGATCTTGAGTTGGCAACTATTATTCATGCTTTGAAGATGTGGAGACATTATCTTCTTGGTAGGAGGTTTTTTTTAGTGAGCGATCTCAGTGGGTTAATATATCTGTTTGACCAACCTAGTTTTAATGCCAAGAAATATAGATGGTTGGATACCCTTAATGAATTTGACTTTGAAATTAGATACATTAAATAAAAGGAGAACAGGGTTGGATATGCCCTCAGCAGGAAAGTGTAGTTGAACCATATTGCAGCAGTGAGATGATATGGGACAGTTTTACAATATCATATCTTACAGGGAGGGAAATATGATGACAAGTACAGGGAGATTATGCAAAGGTTAAAACAAGGTAGAGGTGATCAAGATGTGGACTATCATCTCACAAAAAATGTCTTGGTGAGATTCAGGGACATGATCTATGTGCTACATGATAGTGACCTAAAGAATATTATCTTGAGGTAATTTCATGCTAAACCATATTCACATCACCTAGGATATCATAATACGTTGACAGGAGTGAAGAAGTTCTACTATTGGCCAAATATGAAGAAGAAAATGGTAGATTTTTTGTTGAGATGTTTGGACTATCAACATGTCAAAGAAGAGTGTAAGCATCCAGATGGGTTGCTTCAATATATTCCAATTCTAGAATGGAAATGGGAGGTCATTTCCATGGATTTCATTACAAGTATTCATAGGACATCGATGAAGCATGATTCTATCATGGTTGTTTTATACGGGTTGAGCAAGGTAGATCACTTCATTCCAGTGAAGACTACTCATTCAGTTAGTGAGGTAGTGTAGGTCTTCATCAGGGATATTGTGAGGTTGCATGGTGTTCCGAAGAATATTGTGTCGAGTGGGGATGCCAAGTTCACTTCCAAGTTCTGGAAGGATTTTTTTGTAGGTTTGGGGAAATATTTTGCCTTCATCACAACTTATCATCCACAGGTATATGGACAGACAGAGAGGGTCAACACGATACTGGAGGATATGCTCAGGATGTATGTCATGCATCAACAGAGGAGATGGGAGTACCTTGCATTGGTCGAGTTCACTTGCAATAACGATTATCAGGAGTCACTGAGGATGAGTTTTTTTGAGGCACTCTATGGGCAGAGTTGATACACTCCCATCAACTCGAGTGATCTTGTGAACATGGTATTTATTGGACCAGACATTCTGGAAGACATGGAATAGGAAATCCAGGTTATAAATAAGAATCTAAAGGCAGAACAAGATAGGAAGAAAATTTACGCAAACCAACACATGAAATTTAAGGAGTTTCAGGTTGGGGAGAATGTGTATATGCACATCAAACCCAAGAAGAGCTCCTTGAGGATCAGATCATGTGCCAAGTTGGCACCATGGTATTGCGGGCCTTTTGAGATCCTTGAGAGGATTGTAGCAATGGCCTACAGACTTGCACTGCCTCTGACAATGAAAGTGCATGATGTTTTTCATGTTTCATTTCTTAAAATATATGTAAAGGATGTTGATCATGTTATTGACTGGGCTATATTGCAAGTCGAGGAAGAAGGAGAATTCTCTCTGGAACTTGAATCCATATTGCAGTGGAAACATATCGTGCTCTAGAACAGATTACTCAAGCAAGTTAAAGTGCAATGGAAGAACTTTCGACTGATGAAGCTATATGGGAGATGGTGGATTAAATGCAGACTATGTATCCTTCATTGTTTTATGGTGAAGCAAAATGAGTCTTGGTATTTTTACAGATTTATGTATGGTTGTTATTGTAAATACCACAATGAGCTATCTTATAAAGCTCCAATAAGTGGTATGCTTGTCATGTTGTCATTTTTTACATGATGGTTTTTCTTTTAAGCACGATGTTATTGTAAATATCACAACAAACTAAGTTATAAATCTCCATAGGTAGTATTTTTTTTCTTTTCCGCAGTTTTGCTGGGTATAGGTGTGGTTTAACACTGAGGACAATGTTTCCCTAAAGGGGAGGGGTATGTAACAACCACGGGTTAAAATATCATGTAATAAATTTAATAAAGGTAAAATAAGACCATGACAAAGGGACACTTATTCCAAGATGAATGTAGGGAAAAATATCCTAGTGGGCATCACTTGTTGTGTTTATGGCTAAGGAAATTGGAAAAGGAAATGGATAAGGCTTTGGGAAGGAAAAAATGTATTTTTGGCACATTATTTATGAAAATAATGGAAATTAGGAGGAAAGGAAGGTGAAAGGTCACATGTTGCATGTGAGGATGAAAATGAAGGAAAATAATGGAAAATTGAAGAGATTAGAGGTCTCATCAATAAAAATACCTCAGTGCATCGGTTGGTAGGCTTTTGTTAGTTTAGTTTTATAATTAGTCTCAGAGAGGAGAAGAGCACCAAGAGGAGAAAGAAATCAAGTAAGAAAAGGAAGGACATGGGAGTGAAAGGAAAAGCAAAGGAAAGGAAAGGAAATAAAATGAAGGCAAGGATTAAGAAACTTCAGTGAGAATACTTGTAGGTCACAAGTTGCATGTATGATTTCCTAGCTAGTTTTGACATGCATGGTAGGTACATGTTGGTATTTGGTTATTTTACAGTCATTCACATGGATTTTTTTGGGTTTTGAAAGTGGATTTTAGCATAGGATTTCCATTTTTCAAATAGCCATGGCATGATGGGATTGTTCCTGGTTTGAGTTTTGCATTTCTGAAAGATTTTGGATCCACGTGAGGTGGTCATAGGAAAATTCCCAAAGGCCTAGGAATACCTTGACCGGTAATGGTGAGATACATTGTATAGCTTGAAGGTGGAGATGGGAATATTCCTCAAGGTATTGGTGAATAAATTCTGAGGCATCCAAGCTCGGTTTGGTTTTATGATATCGTCAACGATTTAGGTGAGATCACGGTATGGAGAAGGTGGAGGTGGTTTAACCTCTGGATTCCCTGGGTTGTGTTTGGATTGGTTTATCCCATGAGATCCCACTTTCATGCTTGTAATATGGCACGAGGGTGTTTCGCTGAGAGAAAGATTTGGGTCAACCAATCTATGGTTGGGTGGAACGTGGAAGTCCCAAACATGGTCAACTTTTCCCTATGTTAATAAGAGAAAAGTTTATTTTAATTTGATAGGGAAATGTACTTGTTATTATGTGGCTTTAACATATTTTTTCTTATTGTTATTTAACTGGTTATATGCTGGTTATAAGTATGGTTTTATGAAAGATATTAGTCATGGATATTTTCATGTTTTTACATCTAACTGAATGAATAATGAATGCAATACCTAATTGGTGTTATGATAGCTAATGTGAAAAGGAAATGACCCTTCTTGTTAAACCTCAGATAAGTTTTAAGTCCCTTATATTCATACTTATATTCATTATCTGTAGGTTGCATATTCACCAAGTGCTCGATAAAATGTCAATCCTGGTTGGGGATGATCAAGTGTTACACGTCATTTTGTCACCATGGCACTTGAAGATTAAAATGGATCTCTCACCATCCATACACATGTTTCAATTCACTCCATTGCAAGTCAAACATCTAAAATACTTGAAGAAATCATTAATTTTGTGTAACATGGCCTTTTAACCTATTTAGCATGACCTGCATGCTTTTCCAAATCAATTTCTGCGCATGCATTGTTTCTTGCATTGAAACCCTTGAAAAACTATGCTATGTCTTTGATTATATACTCTGCACATGACTCAATGAAAGTAAAAAATAAAAAGTAAGTTCTAGAAGACTTGTTGGGGGAATATATCCTAACTAGAAGTTTCTTGGTCATATCTATTCGAGCCAAAACCATCATAACTTGAAACTAATTTCCTTTGTTCAAGGAACCCTAATCCCATTATTAATGGATCTCATCCCTCTTTTGTGGATTTGAAACCTCTTGTATTTTTCCTCTAAATTGAGCAGAGGATATAGGGTTATGGGAGTTCACAAAAGCTAGTCATATGCTAGTAAATTTAGATTGGGGCACTTATCATCTAAGAAGAGGATTTGAGGCTTTTGGGAGGAAACTCATGACATCAAGGCATATTTGTAAGGCTTGTTAGTGACTACCATTTTTTCTAGTCACCAGTGATCAAATATGCTCTTACAATATTTTTTTATGGTCTTCAAAGTCAAATTTTTATGGTTTCAGTAGGTCTTCAAATACAAATTTGGTCACTGGCTAGTCTGTCTAGGCGTGTTATTATTCCTTTCAAAAATTCATGTTTTGGTAATTTCCATCATTTAGTTGGATTATTCACCACTAAAATGTATCCATTATCATCTCAGTCAGCTCACCATGGTCATCATTTAGCTCATTTCACCAAGTGTCACCATTAGGTCTTAGGGTCAAAATCATAAAAAATCTATCATTTCACCAATAAAACCAACATTGAAGGAGTAGTAATATTGAAAAATGCTCAATAAGATCTTTTAAAATGTAATTTAATTCCAAGTATGAATGTAATATGTTTCTCAAAGGTTCTAAAGCTGCAAAGTTTCAAGTCAAAAGTGAAAAGACCTGGTGGGACCACTTGACCACTAAAAGTGAAAAGTGATTTCCAAAGCTACAAAAGACCCAAAAGAGTTTTCATTTGCTCATTACATCATCAAGAAACCTCTATCCAACAAGAAAAATCACTCTCACCCTCAGAGAAGAATTTCCATTGCCCAAGAGTGCTCATTCCTCCACTGTGATGTGCATTCTCTACGAAGGTGTTGCACACGCACTACGCTTTCTCATGAGCATTGTGATTTCTCTATTTTGCGCAAAAATAATGATTTGAAATAGATTCTTAATTATCCAAAAACTCCATTGTATCAGTGATAGGTAAGTGGGCCCTCCAAAACATTTCTTTTGTCTTCATTTTGTAATTGGAAGAAGAAATTCCCTCTTCTAGGGTTTCTAGTTCATTTGCTTGGTTTCATGTTGATATTGATAAATTTCTAAAAAAACCCTTATACTAGAGCTCACTCAGCTTACCCTATCTATTATACGCCTACCTAAACATTTTCATTACCCACTACTCCTCATTTTCCCTATTTTTCTACAAACCCTAGCCTAGACTAGACATTTCTAGGTGAGGAGTGTTGTTTTCCCTCTTTGGACCCCTTCCCCTCATCCATTCCCTAAATTTTCACTTTTCCTTGCTCCCTAACATCTCTCCCTACCCTCATAAATTTTACCAAGAAATTAGGAAGACCTAAACCCCTTCATCTCCCTCCATTCCCAAAAATTACCCAAATCCCATGTTTTTCCCCTTCATTAAACCCTAATTCCCTATCCCATTGAGCTAGGGTCAACAATGGATTCTGAAACCACTGAGAAAAAGAGGCACAAGGGAGGTCATATCAGCAGGTATGATCCCACTTCAGCAAATGAGGTTATGCCTTCACCCTTCCTCAAAAAATCATTTCAAGATGTCGGTTGCCTTACTTTTTTCCAAAAGGTGGATGAATTTGGTTTTCACGACAAACTCACCGGTACTTTTTCCACTAGATTGTGGAAAGACAAGGTGAAAATTTTAGGGGTGGTTTTCACTCTTTCCATATAAATCATTTCATCAACCACGTGGATTCCAAACAACAGAGAAAACTGGTTCAAAAGCAAATACATAGACCTTGACAACTACAAAATGTACTTGAAGCCAACATACAAAGCAACTTCTAAACACATCTTTCCATTTAGGAACTTGTTGGACAACTATTACCCTCTAATGAATTTTTTCATGAGGTACTTCACATGTGAGGTTTTGATACTCAAGGTTTTATGATTATCATATGAGACTCTTGATGCATTTTACCGGTGTGAAAACGCTAATTAACTTACCTCATTACCTATACAAGAGCATGGTAAAGATGGTAGAGAAGGTAAGGAGAATGGGAGAGAATCATCATGCTAGTTTGTTTCACCATGGCTTGGTGAAGGTCTTGGTTTTCCATCAACTATCGCATATCAAATTTTCATGGGAGGGTTTTGTATTATTCCAATTCTCTTTTGTCTTCTCCATCTCAATGTAGCACTCACTCTACGCCCTTGGCTTCACCAGCATATCAAGAGGTTGCTTCCTTAAGAAAACCTAAAAAAATATTTCCTAGCACAAAGGTGACACAAACTTATGTCAAATGTAAGAGGTTTGGTCTTTGCTCCAAATATTGTTGAAAGGGCCAAGCCAACATCAAATGAACATGGATAATCATCACACCATGAAGCACCATTGCAAGATGAGGAGCCATTCCATATTGACACTGACATGGAAAAATTGAACGTAAATGAAGAGAACAAGACACTGGAGTAGATCATCATGGAGAAGGATGTTGAGATCAGAGAACTTAAGGAGAGCTTGTCAAAGTCCAACGTTTTGGTTTCATTCTTGCAGCAAGAGAATATGCAATTAAAGGTAAATAAACTACTCTTGAATAATCCTAAGGTTTATTTGCACAAAAAAAATGTAAAGGGTAAGGAAATGATTGATATTGATGATTCATATGATCAGGAAGAGAAGGTTAGAAGAAAGAGACCAAGGAAAAGAGGCCTCAAGAGGGCACTTGAGCAACGGAAAGAAACATCTCCACCAAGAACTCAAATGACAGTTGATGAGCTCATCTTGGTAGAAATTGAAAAAGACAAGGTAGGATGGCTTCATAGATTGAATTTCCACATGTAAATGCTTCTCAAAAAGGAAAATAGGAAAAAAAACCTACAAAGACACATGGCCATGCATTACTGCACAAGAAATCAGGTCTCTAAGGTAAGAATCAAGCAGTTGGAGAAAAAGCTCAAGGAAACCCTAATGAGGAAAAAAGAGAAGGATAAGTTGGATTTGCTTATTGAAGCCTCTATCATAGCATGCCACATAATCATAGGACATAATGGCACAATTTTGGTGAAATTTTGAAGAATTTTTGGAATTTTGTTGTTTTTCTGTGTCTTTTAGCAAAATTGGAAATTGCAGAATAGCCAAAAGTGTAGCGCTTAGCACTGCGCCTTTTCCTCAAGCATCCAAATGCCAAAAATTTGATATACCTAGGTAGATATTGACCTATGCATGTCAGCTATCTGCTTTGGGTTCCTTTTCAACAAACTCTTGGAGAGAAAAGGTAAGAAAAGGGGCCAAAAACACACTTTCTTCCACTATTTTGAAATAGTCATTCCGCTTTTGGGCATAGCTGTGGGAAAATCCATTTTTCTCCCTCATGGATTGTACATGTGACTTACTTGAGGTGTCTAAAGATAACTAGACATCCTTAGCTATCCAAAACATCTTTCAGAAGTAGATTTGGAGCATGGTAAGGCCTCCAAAAGCCTCTCACAAGCCAGGATCTATGCTTTATCAGAAGTGTGTTGCACTTTATTAGTTAGGCATTGCGCTTTTCCCTGTGTGCACTTTTTTGAGGTGTTTCTCAGTGAAACTTGGCATAGTGATGTAATTTATCTTGTTTGTTATGGATGTGATGTAAATATGGTTTAATTAGTCTTATTATGGCCTCTTTGATGTAATTTTTGACCTCATTTATGAGGAGCGGCTTAGTCAATTCTATTTGGAGGGCTTGTTCCATGGAAAATTTTAGGGGCTAATATTCGCAGGTGGGCTAATTTTCGATAGTTTTTCAAAAAAAAAGATTCGCCAATTTCCATTTTTTTATAAAAATGATTCGCCCAAATTTTACAGTATAAAATTATTTTACGTTAAAAATCGCCAAAATTATATAGACAATGTATATAATATCATTAAAAATTTAAATAATTTTACAAATACATAAATTAACATTTTATAGTTTGCATATTAGGGACTAGTGAGATTCGCCAATTTTTTAAACTTCAAGATAATTTTCTATCCTTAAAATTATCCCTGGCTTGTTCAAACCTCCCTAGACATTACCGTATTGTTGAGAGAATATTGTGAGTTTTACCTACACTGAGGGATTTGATCCCTGAGAGAGGGGAAAATATTTTTGAGTCTATATGTATGGATTTTTCAGTTTTTTTGAGGGTTGGACATCAGAGGGTGAAACTCTTGTAGCTTGCACTTCATATTTTTATATAGGAAATCGAAGGACCAGTTGCAACTATTATTCAGGAATTCTCGTGTTGTGAGTTTGTGATATATTTTTTTTCTCTATTATAGTTTTATATGGATGATATAATTGTCTCCTTAACATATATTCCTTCTTCAGTGATTTTCCTAAGATATTTATAAGCAGAATTAGTTCATCAAATCTATGTTTTGTTGGGAATGCCATTTTGTGTAATTTTCCTTCTTGATTAATGAATTCATGGTGCATATGCTCATTAAGATCTTTCTGCTCTTTCAATCCCCACAATACATCAAAAAACTCCTAAGCCATCACAAAAGCATAGCTACCTTGCTCCTCCATATCTCTTGCAGTTGTAACCTTTGATACTTAGACCTAGTTACCTGATTTTCATCCCTGATCCACCAGAAAAACCATAAATATTTCAAAACCCTAGAGCTAAGCTATCTAGCCTAAATTCCACTCTTGATCCAATCAAACCCTTGGCTATGTTTTTCATAGAGAGAGCCCTTTCTGTTTTGGTAGGGAAATATACCAAACTAAAATCTTGGTTTGAGGTTACCTATGTCGATATCCTTTCAGCCTTGGGACATTGTGGAGGCTAACAAGGCTCTTCTTTTATCTCTGAATTAAGACAAGTGAATAATTTTTCTCATTTCATTATATTATTGAAATAATGAATGATTTATGTTATTTTATGTATTCATTAAGATTATTTCAATTTATAATCTCCTTTATCGTTAGATTAAGCTTATTTTGAATCATTATATTTCATATGCCTTTGATTTTTTTAATGTCTGAGATTGCAAGTCTTTTCAAAGAATTGAGGAGATAAAAAAGGACGAATCAGGGATCTCCATCAAGAATTTTTCAAATAAGTAAGAGCAAAAATCTCCTTCTTTTGTTTTTATGATTTAAACAAAGTTATATTAGGGAAAGAGCCATTCATAGTGTCTATTTGTTTCTAGTTTTTCTTTAGGAATCTAGGAAGATATTTATTGTCTGCTTAACATCAAGTTTGGTCTTGGTTTCAGTTTTAGTTTAAATGCATTTTTTCTATGTCATTTATCAACTCTTTAAGTTTCATTGAGTTCTAGGCAGAGACCTAAGTCCTAGCCTTGAAAAAGTGGCACAGAATTCAAAGTTTCTGGCATAGAACTGAGCGAAAAATTCCATAGTCACATGGAGGTAGGATTATGAGTGCGATTGTGAATCAATAGTCACATGGAGGCCTTGGTAAGGGAGTGACTAGGGTTCTAGGTCAGAGAAAAAGTGATTTCTCTCAGGTGTTGGACACCTGGAGGGGTTAGGTTACTCTTAGAGGTCCTGTGGCACCCGACGGAAGTCAGTAAGGCCTTAAGTTGTCGACTCCATTTTTTTAAGGTCACCTAGGAGGTTGAGTCTTATCATAGTGACTCTCAACTAATGTTTATAGCAGGCAAGTCATTGAAAATAGGTAAATGTGGGAGGAGGTGGTTAAAATATCCTCTTTAGGAGACTCATAACATAAGTGAAGGAATATATTAGAAAAATACTCAATTTATTCATTATAATCCATTCTAAGTTGATTGATTATTTTATAAACATCTCGATAATCATACCTATCAAAATATTGTTGAAGCTTCTTGAGTAATTGATAAAAGGAATGGATAGAGGCAAATGGTAAGGTATGAAACCATTGATTAACACAACCTTCAAGATTGAGGGTGAAAAACACACAACCAAAATATTCATCATCGGTTGCATAATATTCACAAAATTTAAGAAAATAAGATATGCGCTTGACTATGGATGTTCCATACTCACCATCAAACTTGAATTGATTCAAGTCATAAAGAGGCTCATCAGGGATTAAAAGTTGACCATTGCATATATTGCAAAAACACCCTAGGAGTATAATTTGAGGATGAGCCATTAAAGATAAGAGATTCAAAATAAACTCAATGGGTGCAACTTGTCATTTGACCCTCATTCTAGTGCCAAAATGTTTATGGTGTTTGATACCACCAACATACAGGGGGTCTCCCCCATGTGAAGTCCTAGTTATACCTCAGACAGTTTGGAGTAGGATCCCCATCTGGAATATTGGCCCAAACACCATAACTCTAAGGTTCACCTTGGTTTCAATGAATAACATAGGATATTATATACATAACCCTTTAACAAGAAAGTAAGTTGACATTATGAAACAATGATTGTAACTATGTAATTTGATCTTTCACCTTATAATTGAATCTTGATGAGCCAACATATTTTCATGCACGTATTGTGAATTTCTTCGGACTATTATTTAGATGTTTGCTATATATGTTTCATTCATGTGTACTAAGGAAATTGAACTATTTTGGTGGCATTGGTACTTATATTTTTGAATGTGTGTTGTATGTGGTTTAATGTTTGTTGTGTCTATGTGAACTATTTCACTATATAAATAACGTATCTTTCTTTTCTCATGTGTCTCTATTAGGTTAGTAGTATTACTTCCTTCTAGAGGCTCACTTTTATCTCCCCCCCTCGTGAAACTCTCCTTTTACAAATTACAATTGGTGTTTCACAATGTCAACTTACTTTCTTGTTCAAGGGTTATGTATATAATCTATTATGTTATTCATTTAAGCCAAGGAAAACCTTATAGTTATGGTGGGCGGTCTGATACTCTGGATGGGGATTTTACTCCAAATAGTGTGAGTTCTAATTTGAAATTCACATAGGGGATACCCCCTATATGTTGGTGGTATCTAGCACTGTCAACAGGTCCTAAGGCTTAATTGGAAGGACATGTAGATTAGGGAAGATGTATCAAGGTTGATGATTCTTTTGGGAGACACACTATCTCACCTTATGATTAAATGATGGTTCATCATTTTTTGTGTTATTATTCAATATCTATATGCCCCTGTAAGCTATATTTGACTCCGTTCAACCATGCAATCAAGTAGTCTTTGTAACACATGCTCAACAAAACATCAACAACCTCCAAACATGATTATGTATCATGTCATCAAAGCTAGGATATAGAGTCCATCCAGCATAGGCTAAATAGTCATTTTCTACCATGCATCAAGACAAATTGATGTATCCAATATCATACAATGGTTGGGTGATAACATAGATTCAAGATAAAATCATTAAACCAAAAATTCATAATCAATCAAAACCATGGAAATAATTTTCATAATACAAATAAATCCTGATTTCATTAAATTTGGACTAATTCTAGTCTAAGCCCCTTTGTAGATAGGTTGAAAATTGTCTTTTCAAAATATGAAATTAGGGTTTCTAAATTTAAAAATCTAGTTCCAAATGTACCAATATTAGATTCTATAATTTCAAAATGAGATTCGATATTTTTCGTTTTTTAAATTTAAATTTTCACTTTTTAATATAACATTGGCATATTAAGAATTACATGTTTCAAATTTGAAACCCAATTTTTGTACAATTTAATGCAAAGAATGAAAATATTGAATTAAATTTTGTAATATTGCAATTCAATATTGGCACATTTGGAACTAAATTAGTTTCAAACTTAATTTTCAGTCTCTCTCCCTCTCTCTCTCTCTAACACACACACACAATTTGTAGCTTTTAAACCTAGTCACACACAAATTAAAAGTAATCTTAAATTTATCAAACACAACCAATAATGAAAAATTAGAAGAAATTGTTTACCATTTAAAATATTGTCACATGTAGAAAAAAATGATAAAAATGACTAATTGCATTATTTAACATACCAATTTCAATTTGTTTGCAATTATTTTAAAGAACTAACCCCATTTAGTTGTAGCAATAAGCATGTATCATTCGCATCTTCACAATTATAACATTTGGTAATTCATTCATTCTCTTCATCATTACAAACATATTTTTCTTTCAACTCATAATCACTATGCTTCCAATGTTTGTTTTATGAAAAATCCCTCTTGCAGGCAAAAGATATCTCCCTAGATATGGTATCAAGATCTAGAACAAAACAAACAAAAACATGTAACTTTTCCTAAGTCCAATACGATCAATCATTAATGAAAATAAGAATGAGATGAAATCATACGTTTTATAGAAGGTTGTATTCGTTGGTTGTTTGAAATGTTATAGCTTCCAGCTTCTTCCCCAATGCTCCCAAAGCAATGAAATATAAGTAACAAAAATAAAAAATATCAAAGCACATATAATCCAAAAATGGTTTGATAAAACTTATATATATGATCAAGGAAATATATACCAAATATTGAAAAATAGATAGACAATAATTATAGGAAAGAAACACATAATTGTATTAATGAGAAAGAAGAGGTTACAACTTGATGTTTCCTTAATGTTGTAAGTCTCCTTCCAAATATCCTTCATCTCAACACCTTGAATTAAAAAGTCTTAAGACCATAGGATGGATACTTTAGTAGAATTTTTCTAAATCCAAAGCCTTACCGAGATTAACTAACTAGCCCTATCAATGAGATATGGTCATACTTATAGGCTTGGAGGATGATAAGAGGAGGATAAGGGAAGGTGGTTAAGATCCAACAAATTAGGGATGCGAACAAGATCCAAGCTGACATGGAGAGATGTAATCCATGGTGTTTATCTTCTATAAGCCTCTTGTTTTTATTTTTACCTTCGTTAAAACAATGTCACACCCTGTAGTGAAGCAATCTGGGACAATGTTACAGTCTATCAGGTATGCATCCTGTGACAATAGTCAATGTCGCAAGTTGTCTATTAGGCCCCATAATACTAGTGTAGCCTCCTTATTTTTATTGTTAGTGTAGCCCCTTATTTTTATTGTTATGCCCATGTAACCCCATATTGTTATTGTTGTTCCCCATAGAAGCCCACTATTATTATTTTTGTGCCATTACACTATTATTTTTATGTAAGCTCTGAATATATTGTGACCCCTTAGACTCCTATATATACCAAGGAGGTCTTGTCATTCGTATCATCCAATAATTTTTCATTTATGTGATGTAAAGGAGGTTTCCCCCTAGAATATGCTAATTTTCAAGTCGTTGATCTATCTTTAATTTTTTTTTGTGATCTGGTTGTATAAAATTTGGAATCAGAGCTTTGGATTCTAGGGTTTCGCTACTTCAGATAGGACATCTTCAAATTTTTGCTATAACATTTTTCTACAAGAATTAAAAATATGAAAGTTTGTCCCCGTGGAGCCAAAATATTAGTGAAATTTGTGTAAATATTTCAGATCTTGGTTCACTATATTTTTTGAGATATTTTTTGAATAATTTAGTATTTTTTTATGCTTCAGAATTTAGTCGCAAATAGGTGACCTAGGGAAAATAGTCATAACTTTCTCTACAAGAATTGGATTTGAATTTTTTTTAAAGTAGCTAAAAGTAAAAGGAAATTGTATTTTCATGTATCATTTTCATGGTTGAAGGTTGAAATGACACACGTGTTGGGTGTGGAGCCTGATTTTCATCCTGATTCAGAGATCCTTGTTTTAGCTGGATGTATACCCCAGGAAAATTGTACACCCTTGCAGCAGGGGGGGGTGCGGTGGGGACTTGTCCCCCCCGCGGGGTCTGGGGGGGCTGACCCCTCGGCTAGGGGGTCCAGGGGCTAGTGGTCCCCTGACGGGGGTTTTGGGGGTAGCGCCCCCGAAGCTAAAAGAAGATGTAAAATTTCCTTGTAAAAGTATAGTAATTTCTAGTCAATCTGGGTCGTTCATTAGGCAGATGATCTGACGATAGAAGTTATGTTTAGTTTAGGGTTTTTTCCTCTAGAATGCAACCCCTCTCTTTGTATGAAGGTATTGTATTGCGGCTATGTATTATATGTGTATTCTCTAAGAGGGAAATAGATAGGGAGACTGTGAGATAGAACAATGGATATTACAATGGATCTGCAGTAGGTTTTGTATCTCCATTTTGCTGGATAATATGAAGGAAGGACTGGTTGTTCGGGGTGGACGTAGCCCAAACTGGGTGAACCACTTATATCTATGTCTCTCTGGTTTTATGTGTTTTGTGTGCTTGTATTTTCTGCATATTTTGTGTGTTGCATTTCTCCATAATATATAATTTTCTAACAACTGGTATCGGAGCCGAAGGTATATTTGGCTGATGAACTCGCAGGAAAGAAGGGTTCCTGGTTCGAGTGGGAGCAATGGCGGAAGATGGTAAGTTTAGGGTCGAGAAATTTAATGGCCAAAACTTCCCGCTGTGGAAGATGTAGATGGAAGATTATCTATATCAGAAAGATCTGTACCTACCATTGAGCGGAAAAACAAAGAAGCCGACGGCCATGACAGACGTGGAATGGAACATTCTCGATATAAAGGCACTCGGAACAGTACGGTTGTGCCTTGCAGCATCAGTCACCTTCAATATTTAGAAGGAAACAACAACAGAGGGTTTGATGTAGACGTCTGCAAAACTATATGAAAAACCCTCGGCCTCAAACAAGGTATTTCTTATGAAACGACTATTTAATATGAAGATGTCGGAAGGTGGATCGGTTGCAGACCATTTAAATGATTTTAATACAGTTACCAGTCAGTTAAGTTCTGTAGGGGTAAAATTTGATGATGAAGTTAGAGCTACGGTTCTCTCTCCAAACTTCCTGAGAGAGTTGGAATGGTTTAGTAATGGCCATTAGTAACTCTGTCTCTGGATCTAGTACTTTAAAGTTTGATGATGTTGTCGGTGCTATCCTTAGCGAGGAAATGCGACGGAAAAGCTCCGGTGAGAAATCGGGTAATGCTTTGAGTGCAGAGTCTAGGGGAAGGAGAATGGAAAGAGGAAAGAGCTCAGGATAATGCAGTAAATCAAGAAAAGGTAGATCCAAGTCCAGATCGGGGATAGTGTGCTGGAAATGTGGAAAGAAAGGACACCTAAAGAAAGATTTTAGATCTCGGAAGGGAAAATAAGGAGACGCGCAACAAGAAAACAATCGTGAAGAAAATGTGATAGGTGATGTGTTACAAGATGCTTTGATTATTTCTTTCGAAAATGTTACTGATTCTTGGGTAGTAGATTCAGGGGCCTCATTCCATGCCACACCTGATAAGAAATATTTTCATGACTATGTTCAAGGAGATTTTGGACAAGTCTATTTGGGTGATGATAAACCCTGTAAAATTGTTGGAATGGGTAGAGTTCTTGTAAAATAGCAGAATGGAAACCAATGGATATTAAAGGAGGTAAGGCATGTTCCAGATCTAAAGAAAAATCTGATTTCAACAGGGCAGTTAGGCAGTGAAGGTTGTGTGACAAATTTCACAGATAAAGATTGGAAGGTCACCAAAGGAGCCTTGGTAATAGAAAAAGGTGAAAAGTTTGGTACATTGTATTTATGCAATGGTATTTCTAACTCTGTTATTGCTTTAACTTCCAAAGGAGTAGATGCAGCATTATGGCATCATAGGGTCGGACACATGGGTGAGAAGGGGATGAAGATTCTTCACTTAAGAAATTTGTTGCTAGGTTTGAAGAATGTTGATTTGGATTTCTATGAAAATTGCATTTATGGAAAGCAAAAGAGAGTCAGATTTCTCAGAGTTGGGAAAGAAAAGAAGAGCGAAAAATTGGAGCTTGTGCATACAGATGTATGGGGACCTGCTCAGGTATCATCTCTCACTGGCTCTCACTATTATGTTACATTTATTGATGATGCAACTAGAAAAACTTGGATTTATTTTATTCAAAATAAATCTGATGTATTTGATACTTTCAAGAAATGGAAAGCTTTGGTTGAGATTGAGACAGGAAAGAAGTTGAAGTGTCTCAGATCGGACAATGGAGGTGAGTATTGCAGCAAAGAGTTTGATAGGTACTGTTCAGAGCATGGAATTCGTAGAGAGAAGACAGTTCCAAGAACACCACAAGAAAATGGTGTGTCAGAAAGGATGAACAGAACAATCATGGAGTGTGCAAGGTGCATGAGATTGCATGCGGGATTGCCTTTACAATTTTGGGCAGATGCTGTAGATACTGATGTTTATCTAATAAACAGAGGGCCTTCAAGTTCCTTGGATGGTGGTATTCCAGAGGAAGCATGGACGGGTAAAAAGGTAAACTACTCTTTTTTAAAGCCTTTTGGTTGTGAGGCATTTGTCCATATTAATAAAGAAAATAGAACAAAGCTTGAGGCAAAATCAAAGAAATGTACCTTTATTGGATATGGTGTTAATGATTTTGGTTATCGCTTATATGATTATGAAAATCACAAAATCATTAGGAGCAGAGATGTAATATTCAATGAAAAAGTCTTGTATAAGAATCAGTTGCAGGAAAAGAAACAAGAAAAAGAAAGCAAGGAATACGCGGTTCTTGATGAGATATCTGAAAAATTAAAGGTGCCTGAAAATAATAATAATCAACAACCACAGTAGCAGCAACCACCACAACAGCAACAGGCACCTCAAACACCTGAAAGTGGTGTTAGAATATCTACCAGGATAAGTAGACCCCCTGAACGATACTCTCCTTCATTATATTATTTATTGCTGACCGATTCTGGTGAACCTGAATGTTATGAAGAAGCAATGCAGGTTGAAAGCAGGAAGAAGTGGGAGCTAGCCATGGAAGAAGAGATGGACTCCTTAATGCACAACCAGACTTGGGACATAGTCATGTTGACTGCAGGTAAAACTACATTGTAGAATAAATGGGTTTACAGGCTGGAGGAAGAAGATGGAGGAAAACAGAGGTACAAAGCTAGACTTGTGGTGAAGGGGTTTGCACAAAAGAAAGGTATTGATTTTGATGAAATATTTTCTCCTTTTGTTAAAATGACTTCAATCAGAACTATTTTAAGTCTTGTAGCAGTGGAAGATTTACATCTTGAACAGTTAGATGTAAAGACATCATTTCTCCATGGAGATTTGGAGGAAGAGATATACATGCAGCAACCAGAAGGATATGAGGTAAAAGGGAAAGAAAAATTGGTGTGCAGGTTAAAGAAGAGCTTGTATGGCTTAAAACAGGCTCCAAGGCAGTGGTATCTAAAATTTGACAAGTTTATGTTTGAACAAGGTTATACTAGATGTCACTCTGATCATTGTGTTTATCTGAAAAAGAAAAATGATGGAAGCTATATTATATTGTTATTGTATGTAGATGACATGTTTGTTGCAGGGTCTAACATGCAGGAAATAAATGTGCTAAAAAAAAAATTGGAAAATTCATTTGCAATGAAGGATTTGGGAGCTGCAAAACAGATCCTTGGTATGAGAATAACCAGAGATAGGAAAAATAAAAAATTAACATTGTCTCAGAATGAGTACATACAAAAGGTGTTGAAAAGATTTAATATGCACAACGCAAAACTAGTTAGTACACCTTTTGCTAGCCATTTCAAACTTAGCAAAGAGATGTTCCCAAAGACCCAAGAAGACATGGATTATATGTCTAAAGTTCTATATGCATCAGCAATTGGAAGCTTAATGTATGCAATGGTCTACACAAGGCCTTATATTGCACATGCAGTGGGAGTTGTAAGCAGGTATGTGAATAATCCAGGAAAAGAACATTGGATGGCTATAAAATGGATTCTTGGATATTTGAGAGGTACCACAAATCAAGCATTATGCTTTGGTGGGTCAAACATTGCTCTACAGGGATATGTTGATGCAGATATGGCAGGTGACAGAGATAAGAGGAGGAGCACTACAGGACATGTATTTATTTTAGGTGGAACAACTGTTAGTTGGGTTTCAAAAATCCAAAGTGTTGTTGCACTTTCAACAACAGAAGCAGAGTATGTTGCTGCTACAGAGGCTAGTAAAGAAATCATTTGGTTACAAAGGTTTATGGATGAATTGGGTAAGAAGCATGTTATGGGCACGTTATATAGTGATAGCCAAAGTGCCATTCATCTTGCAAAGAACTCATCATTTCATTCCAAGACTAAACACATACATCTCAAGTACTATTTCATACGGTCAGTATTGGAAGATGGAGAGTTGAAGCTGGAAAAGATACGCACTAGCCAGAATCCTGCAGATATGCTAACAAAAGTTGTAACTAGGGAGAAACTGAGAATGTGATCAATTTCAATTGGTCTTCAAGGATGACGATGAAGATGTGAAACAGCCAGGTCCAAAGAGGAGTCATTTTCCAGCAAATGAAGTAGCGGTGGAGTTGCTACAAATCAGTCTCCAAGTGGGAGATTGTTGGGTCTGGAGCCTGATTTTCATCCTGATTCAGAGATCCTTGTTTTAGCTAGATGTATACCCTAGGAAAACTATACACCCTTACAGCGGGGGGGTGCGGGAGGGACTTTTCCCCCCCGTGGGGTCTGAGGGGGCTGACCCCTTGGCTGGGGGATCCGAGGGTCAGCGATCCCCTGGCAGGGGTTTCAGGGGAAGCACCCCTGAAGCTAAAAACAGATGTAAAATTTCCTTGTAAAAGTATAGTAATTTCTAGTCAATCTGGGCCGTTCATTAGGCGGATGATCTGACGGTAGAAGTTATGTTTAGTTTATGGTTTTTTGCCCTAGAAGGCAACCCCTCTATTTGTATGAGGGTATTGTATTACGGCTGTGTATTATATATGTATTATTTGAGCGGGAAATAGATAGGGAGACTGTGAGAGAGAACATAGGATATTAAAATGGATTTGTTGTAGGTTTTGTCTCTTCATTTTGCTGGATAATAGAAAGAAAGGACTGGCTGTTTGGGGTGGACGTAGCCCAAACTGGGTGAACCACGTATATCTGTGTCTCTCTAGTTTTATGTTTTTTGTGTGTTTGTATTTTCCGCATATTTTATGTGTTGCATTGCTCCATAATATATAATTTTCTAACAACATGGAATTTCATATAAGTTTTCTCTACTGAAACAATCCATAACCAGGTCATTGTGGGAGATTGGGTTTAACATTACCTTGAGGAATCCAATCGTGATATTACTTGTGATGTTGGAAAGAAGAGTTGAATGGATACAAAAGGATGAAAATTCAGATCTTGGAGAGCCTAAATTACAAAGATACAACCATTTCAATATTGAGCTCTTAAAAACAAGAAAAAAGTGTGTATTTTTTTTAAATTTTGCATAAATTTTGTTTGAAAAATCAGTTTGAAGTGATTCTAAGGGAATATTGAATGTAACAACCTCCTCCCACATTTACCCAAGTTAATAGGTCCAATGGGGTAAACATGTGACAAGAGGATACAAATATCTTATTCAAATCCCCATGTACAATTAAGGAAGTGGAACCGACACAAAACCAATATGACCTTCTACACATGCTATAGAACCCTCAGGAGCAATCCAATCCTTACAGGTGGTCAACCCCTAAGACAACCTAACATTTTAATGCACTAAAGCCTTAGTCGCTCCCATGACGTGGGATGCATGCGACTCTGACCCTCTAGTCACTCCCATGGAAACAAAATGCCTAACACTGAGGAACTTCCAGGTAGTTCTGTGCCATCGACCCTAGATTCTGTGCCACTTTTTCAAGTTCAAGACTCAGGACACCTCCCAGAACTCCATGAAATTTTCAGAAATTAAAAATAACATAGAAACAACGACACAAATGTAAATATCCGAACACGTACTTGAATGGCCCCTATTAGCCATGATATGTATTTCGTCAATCATGTCACAAATAAGCATTCTATAGATCGTAATAATAGATAGGAGCATAGGGGTCTCATACTTATCTGAGAATCACTAAGAAGAATTTATTCCTTATCACATTAGTTGCATTATCATCTATTAGGTCATATACTCATTGTTCATTCATTTATAAACCAAAATATGTTGAGATTATGTTGTACTATACAACACCCCCCATTTATTTTCACCAAATGGGGACCCCTTAAAATAAATAAGAAATTTATTTTTTTGATTTTATCTTAGCTGAAGCCTTAAAAATTTAGGAAATAAAGTTTTCCCTTTTTGCTTTGATTGTTTAGCACACATCGCAAATCGCATAGCTTACAAGCCTAACAACTTATAACATATTAAGTCTTGCGAGCGACGATATTTGCTAAACCTTTTCCGAAGACATATGAAACGCTCATTACAAAATATATAAACACCACTTTAAAATAAAATCACATCACACCTTTAAAGAAAAAATGATTAACTAATAATAATTCAGTAAGAGCTGCAATAAATCGGACCCAAAGAATTAATAAAGCAATTATCATAAAACTTCAAGTGTCCGATAAAGCGCATCGACATGATTCCTTAAGCGCACTTTGAATTTTGCAGCAAATAACCAAGTGTAAGTTTTATTACCGTATGGAAATTTCGATTTGTGCTTTGCGTAGATCGCCCTTCGCGTAATTCATAGGTAACGGAAAACATAACTAATAGAAAAAAATTTGAGTTGCAATATGCTATAATTGATAATTATTTCTCAAGTGTGCAAAATGATTCGTATCTAATGAACCAGATATGAGATCTAACGTCTTAAATTTATTGATAAACATTTCACGTGAAGGTGCGTAAAATATTTGATTGAAAGAATTATGGGTAATTAACGACATTTAATAAGAGTAAGGTTTGAAAGATTCATATCTACTTTGAGTGTGTTTTGAATGACTGAATGTGAGATTTTTTATTATATCAATTTTAAATCTATCCTTCTCTTCATTTACCTTAGAACTAAAGTTCACTCTGTTTACTTGAATTCAAGGAACCACTTAACGGAGCAAGGATTATAGGGATGAGCAAGAAAGGCAAGGAAATTTCCCAAGCATCATCTATTGAAGACTCAGATATGTCTACCTTATTCTCATATACCACCTACAACAAGGATTGTGGCAGTTCCTCATGGGAGGCAATGTATTAGTTCTTTGAGAATGAATCACCATGGGTAATAATCAAAGTTTCTATAGAAGGCGCGTTAGTTCCTTCAGACCCAACCTATTTCGATGTTGCATTCTCATTCATTCATAAAGTAGCAACAAGGCCAAAGATTCTCCCCTATACAGATATGGTTAAGTGGGTAATTGACCACTTGAGCATAGAAGATATAACATTTAAGGATTCAAAGGGCGAGAATACCGGTTCATTTAGGGAAAAATATTTGAGGACAATGTGTCACTTACTTGTCCTGGAACAGAACTATGACAAAGCTTTTGCCCAAAGCTTTACAAAGAAACATCCAGACCTAATTAAAGCTATAAAGGAATGGAAGGATGACCAAGGCAAGCTAAAATGGGACAAACTTGGTATGTACCCAATAGAACGAATTCCTTCCCCTTATTTCTATGTTGCTAGAATGTTGTGTAGATTGTTTGCAAAGCCAGATACTACTAGGTTTTCTGTAGATTAGGTCCCATTAATTGACGCAATCGTCAATTCTTTAATTCTAAATTTGGAAAATATCCTATCTGATAATTTAGCCAGAAGTATCTTGGAGTATAGGAATAAAATAAGTGTTTCATCTAGGGAAATACCCCCTTTTACATGAGTGCCTATGTTATGGATGCTATTTTCTTTTGTTTGAGTTTTCCAACCATGGGATGGAAGTGGACGACCCAAGACCCTACTCCAATCCACATTTACCACAAAGCCCTTTGGGAGTCAAATTTTCATCTACATTTTTATAAAATTTTCCATAGAGTCATTTTACCTATGCACTAGATTATATTCAATGAGAAAGCCCCTAGGATTTCCAAAGAGGCTAGTACATAAATTTTTTCCATTGCCAAATGGTTTTCCGAAGAAATTTTCACCTATGTCAAAGTTTTCGAGAGTTATGCTTCTCCCCACGTCCTGCCATATTATGCTCCTAACAAGCTACTTGCTAGAGAGATTTCCTACCAACTTGTGGTAAATGGTATTTCAAAATAGTTCAAAGATGCTAAGAACGCCATTTGGCCTAATTTCCCTTTACAATGCGGTACTTTTTCACTTTTTGATATTGGTCATGCCTTCAAGGAAGTTTGAAATGTTAATGTGTTGAATTCAGCTATAATGCTAAAGCAGATTTATGACCCCAATGTTGTAATTAAAAATTACATCACATAGCTAAAAGTGAAGCCTTTCGTGAAAGAGATAGATAGATTTGATGATTTCTTTCAAGGTATTGAAAAGTTTTCAGATGTACTAAGGTTTGCATCCAGTCAGCTCAATCAAGATGAATTGGAAGCCTTCTAGGCATACAGAAACAAGAGACTAGAAAGGATTCCTCTGTATTTATTAAATATTGAAGATGTTGACAGACCAACTCTGATTATTAGCTCAGATAATGAAGCTAAAGACATATCTAAAAAATGAGTCAGGGCAATCAGAACACAATTCTCAGAATTCAGATAATTTTGATAATGAATCCGAAGAGCCTAGAAAAGCTAATTGATAAAGTAATCAAAGAGGTTGAAATGCAAGAGAAAGGAGGAATTAATGGAATTGAATCCTATTCCCAAGAATTTTAGCATAACCAAAATACATCTTCAGGCAGAAAAATTTCAGCCAAAGGATTTGAAGACTGAATGGGATAAGTTTTATAAGGCACTGCAAAAATCTCAACCAAATCCTAATACTGATCAAACTACCAATTTTTAGACGCCAGAAAATTCTCAGAAATTAGTAGAAACTGCTACCTTGCTCCAACATGTTCCTGAAACTCATGATCGAGAGATCATTCCAGCATACCCAAAAAAACTGATAGTTTTACAAATTGAGGAAATTCCTTCACTGAATGTCTTCTACAGTCAAAATCATAAGGCTGTATTCAAAAGAGGAAAAAGGAGAAGAATTGATAATGCAGTCTCTAATCTTACAAATGAATCTGTTGATGTTCTATGGAAGGATCCTCTAGTTGATCCTACTGAACATTTAACCAAGCTATCACAGTTTATAGGGGCATATGCTACTGCCACGATTGATAAGGCCACTGAATTTCAATTGTTACTGAAGCAGAGAGAAGATAAAATAAAATATTTAGAAAGGTTATTAGAGCAATAAAATTCTAACTCCAGTAGAAAAATGGAATTTAACATGTCTCAGTTTCAATTGGATTTTGAAAGATTAACTTTACAGCATCGGGTCCAACTTACAAAAAAGAAAACACAACTGGAAGTAGCAATAAAAAAATTACAAAGCCAACCACATGTAGAGAAATTCATAAGGGAAGCATTGGAAGTGAATGCTAAGCTAAAGCAGCAACAAGAAGTATTTTTCCAGCAAGCTTCTATCACTAGCTCGTATTATGATTCAAGTGAAATCCTGATCCAGAAACTTGAGTGTGAGAAAATTGAGAATAAAATCAATGAATACATTCAATGGAAAGCATCAGACTCAGGAAAGGAAGTTGATATACCCCAGGTAGATAAATTTCACAAGGAAATCTTATTTAAATATTGGGAAGCACAGATAAGGCAAGCAGACAAACCATCAAAGTTAACAAAGGAAATTATTGAATCTGTATGTGAACAGCTATTGAAAGATGAGCTTATCAAAGAGTTCACATCTAAAGTGCTCTCATAAATCAAGCTGTTGGAAGTAGAGTGGAAACAAAGGACAAAAATGTAGGAAGAAATGATTAAAAAAGTAAATAATTCTGATAAAAAAAATTATTGGAATTTTCTGATCAAACCTTATCATCAGTACCAAACCCTGCAGTCATTAACTAATTCAACAAAAAATATCGCAGCCAACACTCTCAAATGCAGTATTCAAGGGATAGGTCAGATCAATAATTTCACAGCCAACTCAAATTAAACCCATGCTAGATATTTTTCAACTTCAGGATCAAATCCAAATGGGGGATCAGAACTCATAAGTTATGTTGTTACTTTATTTTTCTAGATTGTATTTGAAGTTTATCTTACGAGGATGGTTTTTTGAAACCTCCTCTATTTTTATGTAATAATCTATTTTTAAACATATCATAGTTTAGCATTTAGACCCTTCTCATGCATGTAGATAAGGGCCCATAAATTTGTCAAAAACATTTGCAAAGAATTCACTTTTGTAAGTTTGTAAATGCTTTGATGGATTAATGGAGCACAATCTATTATCTTTTGACATTTGAATATGTTTAACCGATGTTTCACTATTGTACTCTTTAAATTGATTTAAAGTGAAGAGGAGAAGAAAATATACTATCAGTTTACATGAGTAGGACTTCATACATATGGTACTTCTATTCACTTGTATTAAGTTTTGCTTTCTAGATTGACATTTATCTTTTTACTTGCATTATATATTTGAACTGTTATCATAAATGAATGTTAAATGCACTTTTGTACTAGTATTTGTCTATGATTTCTTATCTGATATATAATCACACATATGAAAGCGATACACTTTTCACAATTCTTTTAATCAAAATATTTTGTTAAAAGAATAATATTTACATAATTTTCATCTCTTTCAACTGTTAAATAATATTCATTACTAATAGTTGGAGGATATCTCTTTAGATCGCATAAAGGAAGAAACACACCGGGTATATATTAGAATAGATAAGTGTTAGATAAATCAATGTGATAGATTAAATTCATTTCCCATTGCATGTTATATAAACAAAACACACCCCAAAATCATCCTTATTAGGAAATTGGTCCCTTCATCCCCAGTCGGAGCCTTTGCCATTTCCTTTTCCAATTTCCTTAGCGATAATAAACAAAATGAACACCCACAATAGGAGGTTTTCCCAACATTAAACCTAGAATAAGTGTCTCATAACTGTGGTTATTATTTTTCCTTTTTTAACTTTATTTACATAGAATTTTCATCGGGGCTGCTAGTATGAAATACTTTGGAAGGTGTACCAAAAATACCTCATTTAAGTCATGAGTGACTAGTGACCCTAACAACACTTGTGGCTTCTCATAGTTCATATCTACAACAAATATGTGAGAAAATTTGCAAAAAAAATAGATGTATGCAAATATAAAATCATAAACAACAAATATAAATCCAATATAAAATATAATCTTGGAAAAGCTTTTGAAAGAAAATAATTATATTAATACACCTAGTGAAGGAAATTTACAAAAGGTTGTAAGTCCTCCTCATGGGATGGGTCCTTTGATGTCCTCTTTGCTTCAGATTTTAGATCTTCCCCTCTCTCTAATGTGTGAAACCCAGACAATGTAGAACTAAAAAGTGGGAGCTCGAATGGTATGTGATAATAATGGTGATGATGATAATGATCATGGTGAGAAATGGATGAAAATACCTCTTATTTGTAGAAAAATATTGGATTGATCTCAAAAATGGAGAATAATAAAATATTATTAACCAAAATCTAGATCTGACTGCTTGGAGTACTTTATTTTATTTTTAGAGAGAGAAAATTTATTCAAAATGGTTAAATACCTTTATTTAGAAATAATTAGCAAACAAATGACTATTAATTATATTGCGAATGTTAAGAAATGTATGAAAATAAAATCACTATTAAACAAGGATTTAATAATTATTTCAAATATGGAAATAAGGAACAATAAGAAAATAATGATTTATTTAATTATTCCTAGGTGATTTAGTCAAATGTGACAAGGAATATTTATTAAATAGGGATTCAATAACTATTTCTAGAGAAAATTAAATAAATATTGGTTTATTTATTTATTCTCATGGGTTTTAATCGAAAATAACTTAATAAAAGTGGTTTATTAAATTATTTCTTATAGTGAAAGTGATTTTACCATGGTGAAATTAAACTCACGTGGTGTATTTCGATCCACCTAGTTAGAAATGACTAGGTGATAATTTTTTCGCGATAAAATATTACCCCCCAACGTATGAGCATTAGGAGAAAATCATACGACTGAAATGCATTGTAAGTTACACTTCCAGAAGACACCAAATGGAAGTCAAAGAGAGGGAGATATGACTAAATCAATGCGAGGAAGGAAAAAATGGAGGTGGAGAGACCTACTAAGCTGATATAAGTATCCTTTTATGTGTGATTACATGAGCTCAAAATGAGGCAAGGGAGGTATACCCATACCTGCAGAGATAATTGAGTACAAATAATAATGAAGAGCCCAACAATGTGGGATTGAGCTACAAAGTACATAATACATGATCCACTAGCATCAATGGCCCAGGACATAATACAATGAATCCCATATATATATATATATATATATATATATATATATATATATATATATATATATATATATATATTGTGCCTAGAAAATTATAGGTCAGGAATAAATACAATAATATCTGAGTACATGAGACATAATTTCCCTCAAGCTAACATGGGGAGGGGGGACCGCAACCAAAGAAGCCCTGCTGAACAGGAAAGGGATCTGAAGATTTGAATGGATCATTTGAATGAGACATGGATGTTGTGGGTGTTTCAAGGGGTTGGAACTGAACCCATAAAATTTGCGGAACACATCTAATGTTGAAGCATAATCTGATGTCATCCGAGCATGTGGGGGGCTACCCCCTCATGAGGTCTGAAAACATCTCACACACACCTGGGAATTACTGGTACCATCAAATTTACAATTTTTAATCGTGCAATAATGAGTTGGGGCCGAGCACGTGAGAAACAATAAATTCAAAGGGAAATGATGATTCCCTTTTCTTGATCTAAGGTACTGAACAATGATGAAAGTTGGAACCAAGGTACAACACCCTCTAAACTGTTCTTCTTTAATGAATGTGTTGAAGTCAACAGAAGAGGGCCCTATAGAGCTGATGCAATAAGGGATCCTCAACTAAGGCATGAAGGATCATAGTAGAGTGCCCAACTGTCTGAAATTAGGGAAAATAATGGAGCGATATAAAATAAGAGGTAGACTAACAACTTCCATTTTCATAGTATAAAATGCATGGTTGACCTGGAAGTGACTAACTCTGTTCTAGATGGGATGGTCAAGTGCTTAGAAAAAATATTTTCAATGAAAAACATTATAGCTAGAGGTCAATAATAGTAACATGGGATGAATGCCGTGCATATATGGATGGAATACTGTAACAAGACATAATGGGACTCGAGATAGACTCTATAAATGCAAGGATGACTCACCTTAGATGCTTTGAACTATAGGTTTTAACCCTATACATAAATTATCTACAAACTAATTCTTAAAAACAGAAAATAAACATTATCGAGAGCATAAAACATAAAACAAATATACACAGAGATTTTTCCTGTGTATCCAAAATTGAGACTACCATGTTGATTTTTCATTATATTCCTTTTATTGTTACAACACATATATATACATGACGAAGCATTCATAAAACCCAATCCATTAACCCTGGATTAGAACATAACCGTAGTTCCCTTGACTAGATCTACAAAATACTATTGGCCAAAAACCATCATGCCCCAAAACCATGTGCAAACCCGTGCACAAAACCATAAGCAGGTCCACCCATAGGAAAATAAGGAAATAAACATAATACATACCCAACATTCTCCCACTTGTTGTTTTCTTTCCGTAGAGGTACACAGGAGAGCTTGGTCATTAGTCCAGTTCTGCAACACCCATTGTTTCTCTACACCAAGAGAACTTTGAGTGCTCACAAACTTCATCAATGCATCTGCAACCTTAACCATATATCTCAAAAAATGATATTTAACATCAATGTGTTTTGTCTTTGAATGATAATCAAGGTTATTAGCCAAGAAAAGTGCACTTTGGCTATCACAATCTATCCTTATAGCTCGTTGCACCAAACCCATACTTGAACAAAATCTATGCAACCAAACTAATTCCTTTATTGCATGAGTGGCTGCCATGTATTCTGCCTCTGTAGTTGAAAGATCCACTACAGACTGTCTTTTACTCATCCAACTAACTACACCTCCAAATAGGCTAAACACATACCCACTTGTAGATCTTCTTTGGTCCAGATCTCCAGCCCAATCTCCATCAACAAAACCATGGATGTCCAAAACTCTGTCCAATCCTGGTCTTCCTTGGTAGCACAAACCATAATCATTAGTGCCAAGAAAGTATCTGAAAATCCACTTCACTGATGTCCAATGATCCTTCCCTATTTTAACATAAACTTGCTCAATACTCCCACTGCATGTGCAATATCTGGTCTGGTACAAAGAATTGCATACATTAGGCTACCCAATGCACTTGCATATGGAACACGGGAAATATCCTCCTCTTCTTCTTGTGTCTTGGGACACTGCTCAGTAGATAGCTTTACACCTACAGGAATAGGAACCTTCACTGATTTACTATCATGCATATTGAACCTCTGCAATATTGTCTCAGCATACTTCCTCTGGTTTAACTAGAGCTTCCTCTTTACACGGTCTCTCTTAATTTCCATGCCCAAAATATAGTTTGCAGCACCAAGATCCTTCATGTCGAATTTGGAGAACAATTGGGTCTTCAAATCTTAGATACACTGCCCTCGATCCTTAAACTCATCCTTGGGACCCTCATCCACCTACTCCTTGGAAACATTATTATCAGCCTTCCTTGGCACCCCCTCATACCTCCTCCTTGGGACCCTCCTGACACTCCTCATACCTCCATACTTGGGGCCAGCCCGATTATTTAGTTTCTTCTCCTATCCCAGCCACCCGCCTGCCTGGGTGGATGCTTTCTCCAAGCAAGCATTCGTGTCCGTATATCTTGGTATCATCCACATACAAGACCAAATAAATAACACGGTCAACAAACAATTTAAAATACACATAGTGATCCTTTTTGCTTCTGGTGAAGCCAAGTCCCTGTATATAGGTATCAAATTTCTGATACCACATCCTTAGTGACTATTTTAACCCATACAGAGACTTTTTTAACCTGCATACCAGTTATTTCTTACCATTCACTGTAAAGCCTTCAAGTTGTTTCATGTAGATCTCCTCTTTTAGATCTCCATGAAGAAATGTTGTCTTCAAATCCACCTCTTTTATCTCAAAATCAAATGCAACATCAACATATAAAAGAAATCTAATATAAGTAACCTTGGTAACAAGAGAAAAAATATCACCAAAATCAATTCCCGGCACCTGGGAATAACCTTTTGCTACCAACTAATATTTTATTTCTCCACCTTGCCTTCAACATTCATCTACGTCTTAAACACTCATTTTCTCCCCATGGGATTCCTTCTAGCCGACAACTCCACCAGATCCCATGCCTCATTTTTGTGCAAGGACGCCATTTCATCAACCATGGCCTCCTTCCAGAGTTTTCCATCGTCTAAATCCACTGCCTGCCTGACAGTTCTGGGATCATCATCAGTGATAGTTAAAGAAAATTTTGAACAAAAAGCAGATGGAATATACCTTTATGGCTGCCTTCTTTCCCGAACTAATCTTCTCACAGCTAGAGTTGTGGCTCTTCCTCTTCTGAATCTTGTTTTGTTGTAGAGTCTAATTCATCCTCCTTTAGCTCAACTCTATCTTCTTAGGTTCCTTTGGTATGAATTCATGTTTAACAACATATTTCACCTCTATAAACACCACATCTCGACTGTATGCAACATTCCTTGTTTCTGGATTACAAATCTTGTAACCTTTTAAACCATCCTTATACCCAATAAAGTTGCACCTTTCAGAATTTTTATCTAACTTGGTCCTTTTATCCTTTGGAGCATGTACATATGCATCACATCCAAATACCCTCAGATGTGAAATAGATGGTTTATTACCAGTCCATACCTCATGTGGAGTCTTATCCTCCAACGATGATGAAGGGGATATGTTAACTAGGTAACATGCAGTCTCCACTGCCTCTGCTAAGAATTCTTGTCTTAACCTAGTACCACTAAGCATGCTTCTTGCCTTTTCCATCAACGTTCTGTTCATTATTTTTGCAACTCCATTTTCTGAGGTGTGTATGGAGTAATATTCTATCATGCTATCCCACACTTCTTACATAAATCTTCAAATTCCTTCTTGCAGAATTCTCCACCATAATCTGTCCTCAGCACCTTTATCCTCTTCTCTATTTGTTTTTCCACCAGAGCCTTAAATTATTCAAATCTATCAAAAAATTCAGATTTCTTCCTCAAGAAATATATCCATGTATTCCTTTAGAAGTCATCTATGAATGAAACATAGTACATATACTTTCCTAGTGATGGAACCAACATAGGTCCAAACACATCACTATGCACAAGCTCTAATATCTTGTTCTCCCTCTTAGCACCAGAAGGAAAAATCACCCGATTCTGCTTCCCATATACACAATGTTCACAGAAATCTAAATCCAGAGAGAAATTATACATACCTTCTACCATACCATTACCCTACAGTATCCGAAGGCCCTTCTCTCCAATATGTACAAGCCTTTGATGACATAGCATGATATTTTCTCCGGAGGCTACTTGGATTTCCGCTCCACTTTCAGGAACCACAAAAATGTTGCACCCATCAATAATAGTGCTACCTTGAATCTTGTACAGATTTCCAATCCAAACTACCCTCATTAATACCAGTGCTCCCTGAACCATCTTGCAGGTATCTTTATCGAACACTATTTTTACACCAACATCATCCATCTTGCCTATAGAAATCAGATTTCTGGCCAATGCAGGAATTTGCATAATACCAGGAAGTTTCTTGATCCTTCCAACTTGCAGGTTCAGCTTGACTTTTCCACGTCTAGAGATTTTGGCCTTCCTATGATCCCCTAAGAAGACATCAACACCATCATACGTCTCATACTTGTAGAACCACTCCCTATGGGGAGTGAAATGAAAGGACACACTTGAGTAAATAAACCATGCCTCATAATATACGTGTGTATTTGAAGGAGAAGCCAAATACACATCCCCACCTTCATATGAGGTGGTTTTTTCTTCTGTAGAAGGAGCATCATCAAATCCCTTTTGTTTCTCAAGAGATTTATATTTTCAATCCTTTTTGTAGTGCCCTTCCTTTCCACATTTCCATCACACCTTTACATTCTTTCTTGGAGATTTAGATCTCCTTCCAGATTTAGATCTCCCACTCAAAAACTTATTTTTGTTTTTGTTATACGACATTCTTCGTACATATAAGGCATCTCCATTATGGCCCTCCATATTTCTCTGTCTCATTTCCTTCAACGGCAAGGCTAAGACTATTTCTCAAAATTCAAGATAGTTGTATTGCTACCTATTAGAATAACCAGACTGTCCCATGAATTTGGTGGAGAACACAAAAAACTGATGCACTTATCTTCATTTGATATTTTAATATCAACATATGAAAACTAACTTACCACAGTATTAAAGGCATTCATATGCTCTGTCACCGAGTCTCCATCCTTTATCCTCAGGCCATACATCTTTTTCCATGGGAATAATTTATTCATCGGAGACTTAGATTGGTATAAAGTCCCTAAATTGACCCACAAAGTCTTCATCATAGCTTCTCTAGATACATTTAACAATAAAAAATCTCAGATACACAACTGTATTGTCCTCTTTGCCTTCCGATACAACTTTTCCTAGTCTTCATCTGAGAACGTTGTTGGTTTAGTACCCATATCTACCAGGATCCACTAATATTTATCCACCAGAAGATCCTCCATCTTGAGCTTCCACAACTCAAAACTCTAACCATTAAATTTCTCGACATCTATATTTCTACTGCTCGCCATCTTCTTTCACCACAAGAATCGATCTCGCATATCTCCCACTAAACAGGGTCTACCATAGGCCTAAGCAAAAATACCCTCAGCAGCAAAGGTGTCCCCTTGAAGCCGAAACAACTCTGATACCAAATGTAGGTTTTAATCCTATACACAAATTATCTGCAAACAAATTCTTAAAAACAGAAATTAAACAATAGTGAAAGCATAAAACATAAAACATATATACACACATATTTTTCCCCTGGATCCCAAATCAAGACTACCAACTTGATTTTTCATTTTATTCCATTTATTTTTACAACATATATATACATGCCGAAGCTTTCATAAACCCATATCCATTAACCCTGGATTAGAACATAACCATAGTTCCCTTGAACGAATCTAAAAAATACCAGGGTCGAAAACCATCATGCCCCAAAACCATGTGCAAAACCATGTACAAAACCATAGGTAGGTCTGCCCAACAAAAAATAAGGAAAAACAAAATTCCTGGAGCATTGCCCCGGACCCTACCGCATAGGGGTTTACTCGCCCCCTGCGAACCCTTGGACAAGGGGGGTTACTACCCCCCCCCCCCTGTGACCCCCCCTCATTGCGTCCCACACAATGAACAGGGGGGGCTATTGGCCCCCCTGTGATCCCCCCCCCCCCCCCCACGCATGCGACTAATCATGGAAAGAATATAACACATACCCAACATGAAAAAGGATGACTCAATGATGTTGCTACACATGATAGGCTGAGGGGGACCATAAAAACATGAATAAATAAGGGTTACTCATGAAAAAAATTGACATAGGAGATGACAAGTCACAAGGCAAAGTGGTATAGAAGTAAAGGCAACTCATATGAAGAGATTCAGTTTGAATTAGTGGCAAAGTGAAACTTCATGGAAAAAATGGCTTCCGGGTGAAGTGTCAAATTACTAAAAATAAAGGAAAACCCATTATAGAACTCAGTGAGGGCTTCCCAACAATTTTGATGGTTCGTCAAACCAATCTATCGTTTGGTCGTAATTAAACGAAAGAAATAAGGTTTTCCATATAAATGGGTGATTTCGACTCAAATCCAACTCATTTGCAAAGTGGGATATGAAGAATTTGGAGAGGAGGGGAAGGCCCTAAATATTGTGGATATCGTAGCTATCAAACCAGGAGGTAACTTCGCAAATCATAATGTGTATTAGATGAAGAATGTGCATGTATTTATACATGGAGGTGAGGCTATTGGGATTCATCTCCCAATGACTCTTGGCCTTCCTTATTTCCTAATATTATTTATTATACAATATTAAATATCCTCACCCAACCCTTAGGATTAGGTGTCAACATTCCCCCTTTTAATCCGAAGGGATGTTGGTGAGCCCAAGCATCAATCTGAACTTTTCAAACTTTTCACTGCCAAGTGTTTTGGTGAAGATATCAGCAGTTTTCTCATTTGTGGAACAATGATGTAGATGGATGGTTTTGGCCTAAACATGATGTTGAATTAGATGATATTTTGTATTGATGTGCTTTGTTCGATCATGGAACTTTGGGTTCTTGGCCAACTTTATTGCAGAAGTGTTGTCGATCATGAGTGGTGTTGAATACGTTTGTTTCATCTGCAAATATTCTAGGATTTTTCTGAGCCACACAATTTCCTTTGTTGCTTCAGCTGCTGCCACATATTCTGCCTCAGTCGTGGAATATGCTGGAACTGATTGTTTGCGTGATCTCCATGAGACAGATCCTAATCCAAGACTCATGGTGTAACCTGTAGTAGACACCCCTATTTCTTTGTCCCCATCAAAGTCTGAATCAGAGTATCCGATCAAGCTGAAGTCTCCTACCTGTGTATATTTGATTCCAAAGTCTTGAGTCCCCTTCAAGTACCTTAACACTCTTTTTTCAGCAGACCAATGTCCTTCACAAGGTTTTTGCATAAACCTTGAGAGGATTCCAACAGCAAATGAAATGTCAGGTCTGGTGGTGGTCAGGTAGATAAGACTTCCTATAAGTTGTCTATACTTAGTTGCATCCTCGAATTCCTTCCCTTCACTGGATGTGAGCTTCAAGTTTTGTTCCATTGGAATGGTTAAGGGATTGCATTCATCCATGCCAAACTTGTTCAAAAGATCTCTAATGTACTTCTTTTGAGAAAGAAATATATATTTAGGATGTTGAATTACTTCGATACCCAGATAATAATGAACATGACCCAAATCAGTCATTTCAAAACCTTTCTTCAATTATTTCTTCATGGATGCAATATAGCTCTCATTGTTCCCTGTTATCAAAATATCATCTACATACACCACAAGATATACAACTGTTTTTCCAACTTTCTTAAAAAACAAGGTTGCATCATCAAGATCAAAATGTTTGAAGTCAAGTTTCAGAAGATGCTTGGTTAATTTCTCATACCAGGCTCATGGTTCTTGCTTAAGGCCATACAAGGATTTTATAAGCTTGCAAACTTTGTGTTCTTTGCCCTTTACAACAAATCCTTCTGGCTAGGACATAAAAACTTTCTCCTTTAGATCTCCATTCAAAAAGTGGTTTTTACATCCATCTGATGGAATTTCCATCCATTCTGAGCTGCTAGGGCAAAGAGAGTCCGGATGGTGGTCCATTTTGCTGTGGGAGCAAAATTTTCTTCATAATCGATTCCTTCTTTTTGTGCAAAACCTTTTGCCACAAGCCTGGCCTTGTGCTTGTCAAGTGAGCCATGTGCTTTATACTTTTTCTTGTAGACCCACTTACAGCCAATTGGTTTTGTTCCCTAAGGTGGATCAACCAACTTCCAAGTGCCATTCTTTATCAAGGCATCATACTCCTTTTTCATCGCTTCTTTCCATTCATCATGAGAAGCGGCTTCTTTGAAGGAAGTTGGTTCATGATTTGTAGAAAAACTCAATTCACAGTTATAAGAAATATCCATATCAACAGGAGAATCAGAATTATCTACATCACCTTCATTTTGTTTAGTGGAACTTCTTGTTCCTGTTTTTCCAACCTCATCGGGATGAACATTCTCCAATGTCTTTGTCAACCATTTGGGAGGACCTTTCTGAGATGGCCCAGGCTGCTCATTTGACTGAGTTGGGATTGATTCAAGATTCAATCTCCCAATTCTGTCAATCACATCATTCAATGTGTCATCCGTGGTTGTTTCTTCATGTGGGGGAGAGAGTGCTTCAGGACATGATTCCACAGTTTGATTCAATATTGACATCCCCCCTTCAAGATATGGAATCTGATTATCAAATTTTTGGAAAGACTTTGCATGTGTGAATCTATCCAGGCGATCAAGTTGCTGCTCAACAACCTTGTCACTCTTGGAAGATTCAAGGAATATGACATCTCTTGCTATTACAAACTTCTTATTTGCTTCATCATAGAGACGATATCCTTTGGAGGTATTGGAGTACCCCAAGAAGATACATTTTCGACTTCTAGCACCAAGTTTATTCCTTTGTCCCTTGGGTATCAAGGCATAACAGGTGGACCCAAAGACCCTGAAATGCTTTACCGAAGGAATGTGGCCATGCCACATTTCAAAAGGAGTTTGTTTTCTAATTGAACTTGAAGGACACCTATTCTTTATGTAAACAGCACATAGAACTACATCAGCCCAAAACATCAATTTTACATTCTTGAAAAATAACATGGAGCGAACCATATTTAAAATAGTTTTGTTCATTCTTTCAGCTACACCATTCTGTTGGGGATTATATGGCACAGTTGTTTGATGTTTGATCCCATGTTGACGAAGATAATTTTCAAATTCTTTTGAAGTGTAGTCTTTTCCATTATCAGTACGTAGAGAGCCAATATGAGTTTGTGCATCATTTTCAATCCATGCATGAAAATTTTTGAATGTTTGAAAAGCATCAGACTTGTTCTTCAATAAGCAAATCCAACACATTCTGGTGTAGTCATCAATAAATGTCATCATATATTTATTTCCATTTGTAGAAGCAACAAGAATAGGGCCACATAAATCTAAATGAACAAGCTCAAGTTTTCTATGTGCTCTGGAGTGTGAATCATGAAATGGTTGTTTGCTATACTTTCCTAGAATACAAGCATCACATTCCTTAGGTTTTCTAGGAATTGTAGGCATTCCATTAACACCATTTTTCTTCAACAAACGAAGGCTTTCATACTTTAAGTGTCCAAATCTAGCATGCCATAAAAGACTTGATGGGAATGTACCTTCATCATGATGTGAACTAAATGAAAATTTTTGAGCATGAGCAGATGAACCTTTCAGCTTCAAGAGTCTTCCTTATTCTATTCCCTCCATGACAAGTGAGTGATCTGATGCTTTTCTGACCTCTGCCTTGCCATCAAACAAGTGAACGAAATGTCCTTGCTGGCGGATTTGGACCAGGGATAGCAAGTTTCTCCTCAACTCAGGGAGGTATAGAACCTCATGTAGAATATGATCTAGAAGACCCGACAACTTAAGCCTGACTGTGCCAAGCCCTGATGGCCTGAGTTTGGATTTATCTGCGAAATATACTGCTCCATCAACTTTTTCAGTAAATTCTTCAAAAAAATATTTTCTAAATGTCATGTGACATGTTGATCCTGAATCTAGCAACCAATCATCTCTCCATGAAGTAAATGAAACATAAAAAAAGTCTTCAGTTACTCCATTGTTACAATGTGCTAGAACATAATGAGAAGATTCAGGTGCTTTACCTTTGTATTTGTCATTAGTTTTACCTTTGTCCTGATTTCTTTGCTGCTCAATTTTATCCCAAGGTGTCCTGCATTTGGATGCATCATGTCCATCTTTATTGCAACGTGTGCAATGAAGATCGGATTTGTCAGATTGTCTACCCCCCCTTTCTCTGAAGTTTCTTCTTCCTCTTCCACTTCTGCCACCTATTCCTCTGGATGAATCTGGAGCATGAATATTTTTTCTATGTGCCAAATATGCAGCCTCTTCAGAAGACGAAGGGACTGTCATTTTCCCGAAAGCTTTCTCTCTTTCTGCAAACTTTTTCTCAAGGGTCTCAAAGGTGATATGCTCAAGGTTTCCACTTGCTTGCAATGATTCAAGATAATGTGAGTAAGTAGGATATAATGCCTTAACATATGCTATGAGAGATATTTCAATTTTTACACTAGTGCTGTCAATATCATGCATGATAGATCTTACTTCTGAAGCTAAAGCAAGGGGATCATCATTCTTCATTTCAAGACTAAATAGCTTAATCATAAATTGAACATTTTCTAGTTCTGAATGTGATTCATAGAGTTCTTTTAGCTTGCTCAAGGCTTCATAGGCATTTGAAAATGATGAAATATGGCGACTCACCTCTTCATTTACGGAAGTTGCAATCAAGGCATAGGCCTTGCAGTTTTTGTTTTCCCAAATGGCGAGCTCCTTGTATGAAGTGGGCTTTGCTGGTGGATTTCCTTCTTGTCCTTCACAGATTCCTTTCCACAACTCATTAAAAATGAGAGTGTGCTTGATTTTCCGAGACCATTCAAGATAGTTCTCTTTGTCATAGAGAACGACCCCTACAATAGATATGAGAGAATTAATTCTTCTGAAGGGAACAAATAATTACTTTGCTGGAAAATTATTTTGAAGGAGAGAAAACAAAAAACTCTTTGCTGAAAAATATACTGAATTGAAGGGGAAAAAACTTTGCTAAAAATACTGAATTCTGCACCAAAAAAATATATATATTTTTTTGTGTTTGAAGAAAGAAAATTTATATGGATATTTTTTTATATATGATGGGGGCGATATTGGATATATGATGGGTCGGTATTGTTTTATATATGAATGGGGCAGTGTTGGATATATGGTGTTAAAAGGGAGGCGGTGGTATTATATGAGTGAATGTGTAGACAGCGGATTGGATATGTGGGAGGACTGTGACAGCGTATTGTAACAGAGGAGTAGGTCCACGGGCCACGAGGAGGGCTGACAGGCTGGAATGATAAGAGGCGAGGGGAGGCCACGGTTTAGCGGGGTAGCGGGGTATCGGTGGAGCTAGGTGTAGCGGGGTATTGGTGGAGCTAGGCGTGGGATGATAAGGGCCACGAGAGGTGTAGATAGGGGCGAGGGGAGGCAGATATGCCACGGTTTATGTGCAGGCGGGGTAGCAGAAGATAGGCGGGAGGTGAGGGGAGTCGGATTGCGAGCTGTGTAGGGGGTGGGGCAGATGGGAAGGGAGTCAGTTGTGCGCAGGGGTGAGTTGAGATTTTGAGCGATGGGGAGTGTATGCGCAGGGGGGTGTGCGGTGAGGGGGTATGGGGGAGCGAACAGGGAGGAGGGTGAGTGTGATGAGTGTAGTGAGGTGTGGAGGCCGAGAGGCCAAAACAAATTTAGGAATTGTAGAATTGCAGGGATTGTAGGTGTTGAATTGCAGGAACTGCAGAGATTGCAGAAGTTGTAGAATTGCAGAGTCTTCAGAAACTACAAAACAAATTCAAAACTGTGCAAATTGTAGAGATAATTAAAAAAAATGCAGAATTTTAGTACAACAATCTAATGGAGCAGCAAAAACTAGACATAAAAACTAACTGAGCAAAGGACTGTTAGCAGGAATGAGGGAGTTACACCACAGGAAAAAATGCCAATAGTGGGACTGGCTCTGATTTTATGTCAAACCAGGAGGTAACTCCGCAAATCAGAATGTGTATTAGATGAAGAATGTGCATGTATTTATACATGGAGGTGAGGCTATTGGGATTCATCTCCCAATGACTCTTGGCCTTCCTTATTTCCTAATATTATTTATTATAAAATATTAAATATCCTCACCCAACCCTTAGGATTAGGCGTCAACAGTAGCAAACAAATCGACTATTGGAATTAGGATCTGCGAGTTGGATGTAGGTGGCCTAACCTTATCAATTTTAGTGGTTTATATTTCAATATTAGGGCCTCGGCTAGCTATGGGAGACCCTTGATCTTCCTCACAGTCGCAACACACTTCCTGAGGCCTTTACAGCTTTTTGGAACGCTGAAAATGGGTTAAAAAATGCACGCAACATTATTTTGAGAGGAAAAGCAACGTTTTAGGCAAGGAGGAAAGGTAGTGTGGGGGGCATGTGCCAAGCTGAAGTTGAGGAATTTTGATGCATTCCTTTAACTTTGAATTGAAAAAACATGATGGTGTCTTGCAGGTATGGCAAAGCTCAAGGTTTCATGGTGTGGATGAGACTTAGAGACTCTTCATGCAGAGATTTAGGAGGATCTGATAGCTAGAGGGGTTTTGGATCGTTATGGAGTTATTAAATTCTTGGATAACCCATTGTTGAGAGCTGGTGAGACCTTGCTATCGAGGATAGTGAGCTATTGGGATCCAAACCAGGAGGTGTTTGTGGTACAAGGCCATATGATCGAGCTGATGATCTAGGAAATATATTGTTTGATAGGATTTCCCCCCTTGGGGATGGTACGGGAGATACTTCTAGTGTTTCCTCATGGGAGGAAGATAGGTTGGTTTGTTGACTGACATTGTATTCTGGATGTTTGTGAAAAGGGCACGAGAATTCATATTAATGAGGTAGAGAGGTTGGGGACACAAGCTACAGTCACAACATTGGTATGGAACTTGGGTATTCATGTTGTACATCACATCACTGGAGGGTAGATGATGTTAGTGGAGAGTGTGTTGAGAGGGACGTACTATGGGTGGGCCCGGATGATGTTGTCTTTGTTGAAATGATAGTTGACCTTATGCATGAGACATAATAATGATAAATATACATTTGGGATATTTATATGATCATTCTTATTTGAGAAGATCCCTACCATCAGTATAAATGTAGAGATCCATGATGGGGGCCCACGAGATCCTAGGATGCGCCGCTGGGGGAAACTATTGCAACGAGGTGGAGGGGGCGGGGGGGGGGGGGGTCGGATGAGTGTTGCGACCTGAGTTTTTTGCACATTGGGGCCAAATTCCATTGTACATAGATGACTATCCGTAAAGTGGCATGAATTATCAGGGTGATCTTGACTTTCCCCTACCACCAGGATGAGAATGGGGTCCAGATGTTAAGTAAAAGTTACTATATTTTATGGCTGCATTTAAAGTTTAAAAAGGCTATATATGTGGTTCTAATTTCCAAAATTATGTGATGTAGATATAGCACTGGTGAAACCGGCAGGATATGCAAGTCAAACCGCAACACATGAGGCTGTAGATCAGGGTGGATCGACATCAAGATAGAGACAGGAAAATGATGCTCTACTAGAGGATCTCCATCATAGATTTTGCATGCAACTGAGCGAAAATGGAATGAGTTAGAAGATCTATATACATATGAGTGCATTGGTCTTCCCTCAAAGTGGCGAGGTATCATGTGGCACATAGTTATGGCTGGTTAGGAAATTTGAGATCTACAAGTTGGTGGTATGGAGCTATTTTCTCGAGAGCCTCCAGATGATAGTGACTAGGGATAGGGACATGTGGTTCCAATTTTTTTGGTTATGTAACATGCTATGGGCATGTCAGATGTATTTAGAGTAATGGAATCCAAACCCTTATATGTTTTTATATGATTATGCAAAATATGGTTATGCATCTTTCGTGACGATTGTTGTTCACCACTTGTTTATATGCTTATGGTTTCCTTCGTGTATGTGATAAATGAAAATATATAATGTTATTTGCAATGGAATCAACATAGTGATTTTGGGCTCTAGGAACATGACTCAATGTAATGACCTCAAATTTACGTGCCAAAAGCTTCACTCATAGGTATTTTCTAAATAGGACATTGTTATGCACATGATAAACGCCATTCAATTGCATGACAAGTAGCATAAAATCTAGACGAACATCAAGATTAAGGTTGTGATGATTAAGGGAATCAAGTAACAACCTATCACAACATCATATTCAGCTTGGTTATTTGTGGCAGATCCAATGCATTGGTCGTTGGAATGAATTAATGAATGCAGAGGGGTAAAAATGGCCCAAGTTATCGAGGCAAGATTTCTAGAAAAGTGACTCGCACCATCAACATAACCGATATGAGGTGTGGATGATGGATCCATTTGAAAGATACAAGAAGAAAACGTTTGAGGTGATGGGAGGGGATAAAAACTACCTAAATGCATAAAAAATCAAATAAATGTGTCTTGATGTGAAATTCTATGGGTAAAATTTCTTCAGGTAGAGTGCATTGCGAGGGTTAGGAAGGCATTGGCCTTCTAAATCCTCTAAAAGGTATGCCCCCTTACCCAAACACATATGGATGATGTAAGGTCCTAGCCACAATGATTCAAAATTCACATGCCCCAGGACATCATGATCTTGGTCATTTTTGGTCATATTGAGCTTTAATGAGATTTTTGGCGCCTTAATGGTTTGCAATGCAACATGATGGTATTCATTGGTGCACTCAAGCATGATAAGTTGTTGTTCTAAAGGTTGGGCATCTGGGAGGAGTTTGAAGGTAAGGTGAAGGGAGGGGATTTCACACTCAATCGATAACACTTCCACCTTGCCAAAAACAAGGTGGAAAGGAGTAAACCTGGTGGCGATTTTAACAAAGGTTCTATAGGCCCACATAGCAGGGAAGAGCATAAGGTGCCTATTGGTCTTGTGCTTATTCACCGTCCATTGAAACATAGTTTTGAGAATTTTATTGACCGCTTCAACTTGGCCATTTATTTGGAGATAATAAGATGATGAATATTGCTGCTCAAATCCAAACAGAGAGGATAGCTCACACTAGATCTCATCTTCGAAATTTTGGCCATGGTAAAAAACCAATTGTTTCGAAACCCTAAATTGAGCGATAGCATGGTTGAAAAATAATAAGGTTGAAATAGTCATATTGTTATGGAACGTTGGCATAGCCCCAGACGATTTGGTGAAATAGTTGACTACCACGATAATATACTTGTGGTTATTAGCAGATGGGGTTTGACACTCCATGAAGTCGATGACCCATTTATAGAGAGGAACGATTATGATGAAAGGATGGAGGGGGGCAGGTGGAGTTTGCACCTTAGGGTTGTATAACTAACAATTGGGATAGTGTTTGATTGTCTCAATGCAATTGCTAAAGAGAGAAGGCCAAAAGTAACCCATTAGGGGAATTTTGAGGTCTAAAATGGGCCTCCTAAGGAAATTATAAAATAATAGTGGAAATAATAAAATAATATTAGATTACATCATCAAATTTTAGAGGGAAAAGGGAAAAAACTAGTCTTTCAACTCGTATTTTCAACTTATCTCCCTACGGGTTTGCTGAAATTTCGAGTGGAAACATTCTTTGGATGCATAATTTGATTCCTTAGTCTAAGGAGTGCCCATGTTCCATAATTAAGATGGAACCTGGTACACAAAAAATTAGAATTACATGAAAAACGTGATTACAATCACATTTTTGCATGTATTTCTCATTTTTCGTGTAGCAGGGTCCATCGAAAGTATGCAACATGGATACTCCTTGGATGAGGAATTAAATTTTACATCAAATGAGCACTCTTGCTAAAAATTTGGGTAAAACCTTATGGAGTTAAGTTGAAAATATGAGTTGAAAAAGTAGTTTTATTATTTTATTATTTTTTAAATTTTTTACTTTTTTACTCCAAAAATGGTGAATAATCCCCCATGGTTGACATCATCATCTTGAATCCTACTGGTTCTTATAAAGTTTATTTTGGTTGTACATTTTTCTTAGGAGGCCCATTTTAGACCTCAAAATTCCCCTAATGAGCATGCATGATCTTCTAGGTAGTGGCCATTTTAGAGAGTTGAGCACCACAAACACCACTGAGACAGACATTGAGCACTTGCTCAACTTCAACGTGCGTGATACAATGACAAAGGAAAATTTCGGCACCATAATGATAGAGATCATCACCGACGAGGAGGTAGCAAGGGGCTTGATGTCAAATACGTCGTTGATCATCACATCTAAGATGGGGTTCAAATTTATGGGTTCGCAGATAAGTGACAATGTCACCATACCAAGGGTCATCCGAGGCAATGGCAAACAACTGTTCATCTGGAAGATCATCATTGACCAATGGATCTGGTGTACCAGTAGGAAGTTCGGAAATGAATTTTTAAAGGAACAAGACTTTCTTACTCTTAGGTGTGACAAATTCAAGATCAAATTCTTGAAGAATAACGATCCAATATGCATACTTTCCATTGATGATCCTTTGACTCAACAGGAAGGACATGGGGTTGGAATTGGTCACAAATCTAGTGGTATGTGTGAGGATATAATGACGGAGATTTTGAAAAAATAACATGATAGTCAGTACCAAATTTTATTCATGCATATAGGACACATGGGGAACATTGATCTCTTAATGACATAACATATTACATGCTCATTTTCATTGACATCTTCCTGTATGAGGACCCTGGTGATCAAATAGGTGGAAGCTGAGATGTACAAAATGAAATATTTTTCAAAGTTAGGTGGATTGATCAAGGGAGCGGAAGTGAGAGTGAATTCAAGGGAATAAAAATATTGTTGAGCTTGGTCATCCCAAACAAATGGAATGGTAGATAGAAGAAGTCTAAGGAAACCATGCATAGTGGTGGCATAGTCAGGGAAAAAATGACGAAGAAAGTTCACTTTGCCTTGGAGGCTTTGTAACTAGCGTAGGGTACACAAAAGTGGAAGTTAGATAATGGATTTAACTTTGAGAGTATCAAGATTTATACCATCCTTGGACACGATGAAGCCCAAAATACGACCGACAAGAATGAAAAAGACACACTTAAGTGGGTCAAGGTGGATATTATACTTACGACATCAGAGAAAAATGGTGCGCAAATGATGAATGTGTTGTGCCCAAAGCCTAGAATGAGTAGTGAGGTCATCAAGGTAAGAAAGGATAATATGAGCCAATTCATGGAAACAATAAGACATGGATAGCTAAAATGTTTCCCCAACATTATTTAAACCAAAATTCATGACCCTATAGGAAACAGTTCCCAACGGACTAATGAATGTAGTTTTAAGCTGATTAACACGATGGATAGTTATCTGGTTATATTCAGAGAATCCATACATAAAGGAAAGAATCTCATGCCCCACACACTCATCAATGATTTGGTCAATAAATGGTGTGGGTAAGTTTTCTTTGGGACAATATTTGTTCAAGTCGTGAAAGTTAGTGCAGACACGAATGGTGCCTTGTTTCTTGAGAATGGGAACTTGATTTGAAACCCATTTGGTGCATTCAATGGGATAGATAAAACCGACCTACTTGAGCTTATCGATTTCAGATTTAATCGCCTCACATTTGGAAGGATTGATGAGTATCAAAATTTGATGGACAAGAATGGCATCGAGCCATGTGTCGATATGGTTTTCAACTATGGCGAGATCAAGTCCAGGAATTTTGGGTTACCATCAGGTGAAAAAATCACGTAATTATTTGAATATCTTGGTGTAAGAATCAATTTCTTATGGGGTACAATGTGCCCCCAAGGTGATATTTTCTTCGATCCCTGGTTTATTCAAAATGTTAATCTTAATGGTAGGAGATATATTGGCCATGTTTCCTTATTCAAAATCATATGGCATAGGAGAGGGATGTATAAACCTATCAACGTCACCATGAATGAAGTCTTTCAACTCCACAACACATTGGTCATGGGTATGCTACGGAAGGAAATACACACGATGGTGCATATCATCCCAAGGATAATCAGGCGTGGTGATGGATTCCATGATGTATTCATCTGAATGGAAGATGTGAATATTGGAGGAAGAGAGATCACTTGATGTGGAGGGGCTACCTGAAGCATCATCATGAGAGACAAGGCTCACATTTGCATCGACAACAGGAGGGGATGAATGACTAGTAGATGGAAAATCTACTGATGTTGAGACCTGGGTATTTAATGAAAAAGGTTGGAATGAATCAATATGGAGGAGTCCAAAAGAGTCTCAAGATGAGGATCCCATGGATGAAGATAGGTAGAGAATGGTAGCAATGTTATCGGTCATCTCGAAATCAGGAGGAGGAATCACAATGTGTGGTTCCTGTTCTGGCTCAGTAATGGTGCTAGAATCTATAGGTAAAGAATTAGTGGGTTCATTACGAGCGACATTTATTTCCCGAAGTGCCTGATGGGTATCACGAAAATCTTCGAGATGAGTACAATGATGATAATAGTGAATAAATTTGTCACATAAAGAATAAGGGTGATTCATGCGTAATTATTTGTTTTTCTTGGCTGACTTAGGTAAGGTAACATGGACCTTTAGGATGTTATATTTGGGAAACGTATTGTCTACTACCTCTTTGAGATGAGGGGGTTCAAGACAATTATTGGTAGCGTACCCAAGAACATCACACAAAGAAAAAAAAGGTTTCAACTTTGGAGGATTAGGAGGAGTTGGAGTTGTTTGGGGTGCTTTGTATGTATTTCCATTTTTCTAGGCTTTACACCCCTCACTAGATTCTTTCACAAAAAGTGTAGCTTCCTGTTGAGGTTGTTGTGAAAATAAAGCAAAAGAAGGGGAATGTACAACCAGTTTCACTGGGGTCAAATTTGTGTAAGGTTTAATGTGATCAGTTGGAGTGTTTGCAGGGGGATCAATCTACCAGATTGATATCCCCAAAATAATGTTGGTAAAATCAACGTATCCATGACAAGGAGAGAGAAAATTCTTGGCGGTGGAAATAAGAAAGGTATCTAAACCGAAGGATAATGGCATTGCAAAACTAATCATGGATGTTTAAGGCATGGAGGAGCCATTCCTGGTTGAAATGGATTAGGAGAGACACTAGCATAAGGAGGTGATCCTTGAGGAATTATACCTATATGCTAGGTTGAGTTGGGGACAAAAAGTTGCGAAGGAGTTGGCTATAAGACAGGTGTACTAGACTGCTTATGAGCATCCCATGATGCTTGCAACATGAAAACACTGGATGATTTGAGCTCATAAGGGGTAGGTGGTGGACCATAGTTGGTACCAAGTAAATCATAATCTTTAAAGATTCTTGGTGATACATGGGTGAGGGACGAGATAGTCGTATCATCAGTCATGGATGAAATGTTGGTTTGAGGAGAATTATGTGCTTTAGGATCATTTTAAGTCATTTTATCAATTGTAACGATATTTACTTTGTGGGGAAATCACATCTTATGAAAAATCGCGGATGTGATAGTTGACATGGCATGGCTGTAACTGTGACCCAAAAGGATTTTTTAATCCAGTGGGGCATCGATGAATTCAATATTAATGGAGACCGTCTTGCCGGCAATAGTTATAGGATAGTTGTAAAGTAAGCCAAGGGGCTGAGATGGATGACTATCCTTTGGGGATCTTTGTAATAAACTAGGACTTAGGCTGAGGGACCTGTAAGGTACCATTTGATGACAGAATCAATGATGTGGAAAATTTTGGTTGAACTCAGTCACAAACTTAGCAGGTGCCTTGTTATATTAGCGTGAATGAGTCTAAAGATTTACATGTTCAATATTGACGACCTAAAAATTCATCATGAGAATATGAAAATCAGTGGTACCAGATTGTGAAGGTTGAGGCACTGACTGACCTTGTGTGGGTTGGGAAGCTAGGTATCCTTGGTGAGGAAATGGGTTGGTAAGAACTGTTGGCATAGATGAAGTAGGGGTCTGAGGAAGCTGAGTCATGGGTTGTTGTCCTCTAGAAATTACTGCTTGGGCTTCCCATACTTGATGCATATGCAGTAAAAGGGGAAAATCATGAGTGTAATGGTCGTATACACCGCAATATGCATAAGGCTTATTTGTACGATGGTACTGTTCACCAAAATATGGTTAAATACCTTTATTTATAAATAATTAACAAAAAAATGCATACTTGTGCTACATCATTGGCTGAATAAGTAGACTTCACTAGAATGAAGTGAGCTACCTTTGTCAACCTGTCAGCCAAAACCATAATCGAGTCATGTTGTCTAGATGTCCTCGTCAAACATGTGATGAAATCCATGGAAATGGCCTCCCACTTCCACTCTAGAATCAAGATCGACCATATTAACCCACCTAGATGCTTACACTCTTCCTTTACCTGTTGAAAATCCAAGCATCTCGCCACAAACTCTGCCACTTCTTTCTCCAAGTTCAGCCAATAGTATAACTTCTTCACTGTTGTCAATGTCTTCTGATATCCCAAGTGACATGAATATGGTTTCACATGAAACTCCCTCAAGATATTCTTCTTGAGCTCACTACTATATGGAACATATATATTATCCATAAATATGACCAAGCCATATCTTGTGATATGATAGATCAAATCCTATGCATTTGTACCTACACCTATACCTGTGTCTGTACATGTACTATGTTGTAACCTGTGGCTGAGCTACACGTAATTTCTATCCTACTAACCTACCTGTAAGATGTGATCTTGTAAATATGTCCCATAAGAACTCATAGACGCTATGTGGTTTACCTGTATCCGCTTGATAAGAGCATATGAAACCTTGTTCTCTTTACCTTTAATGTACTTGATCTCAAATTCAAACTCATTGATCATATCCAACCATCTAGATTCATTGGCATTCAAATTAGATTGCTCAAATATATACCTCAATCCACTGTGATCGCTCATCAGTACAAACCTCCCGCGAATAATATAGTTCCTCCACATCTTCAATGCATGGATTATCACTGCCAACTCAAAATCACATGTCGGATAATTCTGCTCGTTCTCATTCAGTTGTCGTGACTCATAACATACTACATATATTTCCTACATAAGAACTCCATAAAGTCCTCTCTTTCAAGCATATGTATATACCAAAAACTCTTTATCCAGATCTGAAATATTTAGCACTAAAGAATTTGTCAACAACTGCTTCAAGTATTCAAAACTCTCTGCACATTCTTTTGTCCATTAAAATTTCTTACCTTTCCTCTGTACTGACATAATAGGATATGAAATTCGAGAGAAATTCCTGATGAACCTCATATAATATCTTGCTAGCCCTATAAATGATCTTACCTCATCCACATTTCTAGGAACTACCCATTCCATGATATCCCTTATCTTCTCTAGATCCATTGTTATACCTTACTTGGAGATCACATGTCTCATGTAATGTACCTATGTCTGAAAGAAACTGCATTGACTGAGCTTAGCATACACATGTTGCTCTCGCAATAATCTCAACCTTGCTATTAAATGCTCATCATTCTCTTCCTCATTCTTAGAATATATCAAGATGTCATCAATGAATACAATAACAAACTTTTCCATATACAAACACAACACACTATTGATCAAGCACATAAAGGTAGTTGGAGCATTATTCAAACCAAGTGGAACTACAACAAACTCATAATGCTCATACTTGGTTTGAAAAAATGTCTTGTAGATGTCCTCTTCTTTAATGTGTACCTAATGGCATCTTGATCTCTGATCAATATTTGAGAACACTACTACTCCCTTTAGCTAATTGAACAAGTCATCAATACTCGACAATGTATACTTGTTCTTGATGGTCACCTTATTTAGTTGCATGTAATCAATGCATAACCCGAGATTACCATACTTATTCTTCACAAAAAATAGTGGTGCACCCCACAGTGATATAGTTGGCCTAATTTATCCCTTGTAAATCATTTCCTTGAAATCTACTAGCTCTGGTGTGCTCATCTGGTATGTTTCCTTTGATATTGGTGTTTCCCTTGGTACCAACTCAATGGATAAGTCCACTTCTCTGTGAGGTGAAAAATTTGAGATATCTATTGAAAACACATCCTAAAAATGCTGTAAGACTGGGTACCTACTCAATATATCTGCATCCTCATCCTCCTTACCTTTTTCACTATAAATGTGCACTACAAATAACACACACCCTTTTCTACATCTATGTTTTTCCTGCATATATGTCACCATCCTAACTGATGTTACTTTCTTCTTACCCTATAAGATTCTATGCTCCCCATTGTCATCCAAGCACTCAATGGATTTTTCATAACAGTCCACTTTGGTCCTATGATGTAGGCATACCTTTCAAATCAAATGCACAAGCTCTTACCCAATGATGAACTCTCTTCTTGGTACCTATATCCAACTGCACTAACCAATATTTTTCATGCACTCATTTATTCAAAGCACACATATATACAAAGTCAAGGTTAACATAACTATAATTGGATCTAGGTTCAATCAGAATAGAAATAACTTGATCACAAATCTTATCGTCCATCTAAATGATAGATGCTCGATGATATGCTTTCCTATTATCCATTATTGCATAGATACGAGGAATGCTCTGCCCAACATCCCCAACAGTCTGTGCCTCTTGTGCACTATAGATCTAAGGCCTACCACCCTGATTCTACGAACAATCCCTTTTAAGACTCTCCTTACCACATGTCAACGTTCCAACCATCTTGTACCATCACCTCTATTTTGCTGTTGTGACCCATGTTTGTGTCTAGTTGCATTGAACCTCTTATGCAGTGAAATTTTTTATTTATCTTTTGCATTCTAAGGCTCTGTCATTTACCTTCACCTTTATATTTCCCTTTCCATCCCTACTGAGATTCATTCTTACGCTTTGACTTCTCATAAAAATGCTTCAGTTTCCTAATAACTTCCTCAAGTGACCAAGGATCATCATATTCAATCTGATCTCTAAATGATAATGGAAATCCAATGACAAAACTCTGAAATTTAGTATTTCCATCCTTAAGATACGGTATATACTTTAATAGCTCTAGGAACTTAGTCGTATACTTTTAATCTGTCATTGAGACCATCTTAAGCTCATAGAATTCCTTGGCTTTGTTGTCCTACTACCTCTCCGACAAGTATTTCTTCCTCAAAAGTCACTTGAATTCATGCCAAATAAACTCTTTTGTCCTGATGTATCTAAATTAATTCACATCTTCCCACCATATATCTTCTTTACCTTTCATACATAAGATAGATATTCCGACCTTCATATTCTCTATGTACTCATGCAGTTCAAAGAACTTCTTCATGATAAGTAACCAAACTACATGTGCGTCCTCAGGCTTCTTCAAATCTCCATCAAATTAGGTGGCTTATATTTCTTAAAATCATGCAGAAAATATCCCCTATAACTCCTCATGTAAGGGTGATATTGATGATGATCATAGTTTCTTTCATAACCAAAACTAGAATAGTACCCATGTCCATCACCTCTTCAATCTGGAGTGTCCAAGAATCTACCATCCCTGATTGTGTCATCTTTATATGACCTGTGACCACCAGGATACTGATTGGCATATTCCCCATTAGTTATGTCCTCCTATCCATGGCTAATCCAAATTGTCCCCTTTCTCTGCAATTCTGACAAACTCTGAATTATTACTGCATTGACTTCTACTTGTTTCTCCTGTGTATGCATGATTTTTTCATTGTCTACTTTGCAACTTCTTATTTCTTCCTTCAAACTTCTCAATGTGTCTACTAAGTTAGAAGAGTGCCCAACACCATGCTTCTCATATGATCCATAAGGGTAATCTCATGAATTGTAGTCTACCATCTTGCTATTTGTCTTGATCTCTTTCTGCAAGGAATACTATGTTAGCTAAACCAAATCATAAAAAAACCAACATACCTCAGTATAATTCGGGGGGTATATATCCTCTGCAAGATAAAATAGATTAGTGTAATACATGTATAAACATAATCATAATAGTATATAGATACCATCCTAACCATAGTCTAGTCACTAATGCATTACCATACCAACCACACATCATGACCTTAGGCATGAAAAATACAACCATATCAATGTATGTTTAACAACATGTAAAACTGACATGAATAAAATGAAAATCCAATAATACACTCATGACGACACATTCCACAACAACACCATCGACTTTCACATGGTGACACGACCACAACCATGACCAACACCATGCATATGCCACAAGCGCCACATAGACCACAAGTATAAATAACACATATGCAACTGACATGAATGCATTACCAACACATCGCCCATCCATTCCAAGGGGTGAACCATGTTGTGATACCGCTCTATAACACCCTCCTCCCACATTTACGCAAGTTAACTGGTTCGTTGGGGTAAACATGTGACGAGAGGATACTATGATTCGATTCAACTCCCCATGTACAATTAAGGAAGTGGAACTGAGACAACACAACCAATCTGACCCTCTACACATGCTATAAAACCCTCAGGATCCATCCAACCATTCCAGGTGATCAACCCCTAAGAAAACCTAAAATTTTATTGAACTAAAGCCTCATTCACTCCCAAGACATGGGAATGCATACGATTGGAACCCTCAAGTATCTCCCACAACAAGGGCATGCCTACGACTAGAGATTTTTCTAGGTAGTTTTGTACCAATGACCATAGATTATGTGCCACTTTTTAGAGCTAAGACTCAGGTCACTGTTAAGAACTCCATTAAACATCCAAAAATGAAAAGTAACATAAAAACAATGATACAAATAAAAATACTTGAACAAGGACTTGACTAGACCCCTACTAGCCATGACACGAATTCATCAAACATGTCAAAAATATGCATTCTACAGGTCATAATAACATATCTAAGCATAGGGGTATCGCACTTATCTGAGAATCAATAAGAAGAATTGATGCCTTATCAAATTAGTTTCATTATCATCTATTAGGTCATATACTCATTGTTCATTCATTTATAAATCAAAACATGATGAGATCCATGCATCATCACTGTCATAATACATACTCATAACCAACATATAAACAAAATAAATAATAAGGATACTACAAACATAAATTCCACATATGAACTAGTACATTTGCACATAAAATACCAAGAAATTGAACTCTTATTAATGAATTCAAAATCCAACCATGTTTGGGACTTTCATGTTCCACCCAAGCATAGATTGACTAAACCAAATATTTCTTCAGCCAATCACTCCCATGCCATATTCCAAGCATGAATGTGGGACTCAAAACCAAAAATAAACTAGGGCTTCTTGAGGCTACTCCACCTCATCCTCATCAATAAAACCATGCTTTACCGCAATCGTCACTAGATAAATAGGCCATAAAAAAGCATGGATTCAACTGTATTTCTTCACCTACACCGTGGGGAATTTTACTACTTCCTAGTCTCTATGTTTTACCGCAATCCACAGTCCAATCCAGGGATCACTAGGCCACAATCGAAACACCACCCTACAGGATTTACTGTATATCTCTGCATTTATCGGCCAAGGATTCCTAGGCCTGATCAAGGGTATCCACCTCTTGGATTTATCGTATATCCCACCATTCACCGGTTGAGGATTCCTAGGCCAATCGAGGCACAAAATAACTGGTTTTACTGCAACCCACAGTCTAGTTCAGGGGTTACTAGGCCACTGGATTTATCACAATCCACATTCTGATTGAGGGATTACTAGGCCATGTGTTATTTCATTCAAAGATCCACCTCATTGAGTTTCAAATCCATCTGAAAATATAGCTTAACCAAAACATGAGAACCCCATCACACCATGGATATCCACAAATGGAAAGGCAAGATTGAAGAACACTATCACAACTAGAAAAACCCATGCCAATGAAAACAAGAGAACCAAGAACACACATGTATGACCATGCATGCCAAATCTAGCAAGGAAATCACACTTGCAAATCGATACCTACAAGTAGACCCACTATAGTTGATGGATCCTTCTCTTCCTTGCTTGATCTTTTGCTTCTTCTTTTCCTTCTTTTCCTATCTTGATCCAACACTAAAGTGCTCCAATAAAAATCTAAGTGTCCAAGAGTGAGAGAGAGAGAGCTCTGAAACTTAATTGAAAAACATTTACCAACTGATCCTCAGAAGCCCTTTTATTAATGTAGCCTCCATTTCTTCAAATTTTCATTATTTTTCTTCATTTTACTCCTCACATGAAACCTGTGACCTTTCACCTTCCTTTTCTCCTAATTTCCATTATTTTCATAAATAAATTGTTAACAATTCCATTTTTCCTTTCCAAAGCCTTTTCCATTTCCTTTTCCAATTTCCTTAGCCATAATAAACCAAATGAACATCCATACTAGGATTCTTTTCCCAACATTCAACTTGGAATAAGTGTCCCATAACCGTGGTTATTATTTTTCCTTTGTTAAATTTATTTACATGGAATTTTCACCAGGGTTGTTACATTGAAGCATAGATATTAGTATTTGGTTCTAAAATGTGTCTAAAAATAATAATTCTATAGCCATTAAGCCCTCAAAATGATTTACTATGACACATGAAGAGGAAGGCTCGCAACATGATATATCAAAATTACAGGACCCATTGCAACAAATTTCACTCTCACAAAGAGCAACAAGATATGAAATAAAAGGGGACATGGATTACTTAAAAGGGTACATGGATGTTTTAAAGTTAGAAATAAAAGGCAACATGGATGGTTTAGAAGAAAAAATAAAAGGTGACATGAATGGTTTAAAAGTAGACATGGTAGGTTTGACAAAGTTCCTACAAGAAATTATTCCTAATGGCGAAAAGGTATTCTATGCAACTAATTATGAGAACAAAAGGAATGTTAATCATGATTTTAGAGACTCTAACTTTGCATTGAAGACCAACCACATTCCAAAGATCTATATCATAAAGTTTGATGACAAGGATTCAGTAACATGGATACTACAAATGGAGAATATTTTGATCTACATGATGTGTAACACTCACAAAAAGTACATATTGAATCTTTATATTTAGAACCAAATAAGTTTTTATGGTATCAATGCCTTTTTTCTCATAAACCACTTGTCATTTGGTCAATTTTTATAGAGGAAATGATATCACATTATGAGGGTATAAAGAGAAACACCTTCTTCTCTTTTTTTTAATAAGAAATAGTATAATTATATTAATCTAAGCCCATTATCGGCAAGTTATCAGGTGATTTACATTTACATAGCATTTCCACTAGGGGATCCATTTGTTGTTTTGATATTTCATAGCCTTTATAAACTAAATTTTTTTACTATAGAACTGTATCACTATCCTACAATTGTAAATTTAACAAAATTTCTTCTACCGAAGCCTACATTTACAGAATTGCATATAGACACCAAAAATTCCCTATACAAAAAAATATTAAAAGGCTAGTAATTCTTCCATATATGCCATGTTGTTTAGATTGAAGCCTGGGCCCTTCATATATTCCTCCCTGCTCTTGTTGTTTTGCAAGAACTTGCGCTCATCCAGCTGTCGACAGAGCGCATAAATTTCATCGTCCATTTGCTTAATTTTTCCTGTCTTGGAAATGTTCTCCTCTTAGATATTTAGCGTATATTGTTGTTGTTGATGCATACTTACCTAGATAATTTTCAACCCCATTCATATGTATTCCATCTCAGAGGAAAAATTATCATAGTTAACTATCCCCTACCTACATCCTTTACCTCCTCTGCAATGTCCACAGGTCGACCTAGGTCTGCGTCGTCCCCAAGGCCCTGTGGCTGAAATACCCACATTCTATTTTTTCTGACAACCACCAAAATTTTCCCAAACCACTTTTACATAAGTATTCAACACTCAATTCATCCAACCAAATCCAAAAGATGCACTATAACCCGCGCTCTCGTCAATTGTGTTCCAGGGTTAATTCTCCCACCAGGGGTTGGCCAATGAACTTCCTTAATACCTCTAACTTGCCTCTAACCTTTTTTCTTCTCACACACCTCTTGCTCAGTCTTTTTCCCCCTAATTCACTTCTATCAAAATCCTCCCCAACTGGAAAAATACTAGGGAATGCGCCAATTTTCCTACCTCTTCCCTCCAACTGCCCGGAGCCACCCTTGAAACTGAACCACCATAAACAGGTTACCCCAAAAATCCTTCCCCTTGTGCTAATAGAGTTTAGGCACCAATTATCTACAAAGTAGTCTGATCTGAGCCACAAACTTAGTTTCCCAAGTGCAACTAGATCAGAATAAGAACTAGGCTCTCTAAACAGACTCACTGTCCGAATTTCAGTGAAAATTTCAGTACACTCAACTCCTCCTCCCTCTTTCTTCTCCTCGGAAAACACCCAAAGAAAAATATTCAACACTGAAACCTCTCTTTCCTTACTCATTGCTCTGGTTAGAGTCTGCCTCAATGGAAGATTCCAACCGGTAATACAATTTTATTTTCCCTTTCTATATTTCAAATCTTTAGAGCAACTGAATTTATATGGGTCGAGTCTAGCTTGGCTGACCTCATTTCTCTGAATCATTGTGCCACCATAATCCTCATTAAATTCCATTTCCCTCCTGTACATAGTATTTTCCTTGGCCTTGTAGTTTGGTTTTAATTATCTCCATCGAAATTCCCTGGTTCACTTTCTTCTGCCATACATGTGCTAAGAACTCTTCATACTCATGTTCCAATTTCCTTTGATATCTCTACCTCTGCGTGCTTTGTCGACATGTTACCTGCAATGAATCCACTAGTAATTAGACATATTTAATTCACTACCATATAACCTGAAATTGCTACCACGAGTCACTATTACCCTGATTTGGAAAAGAGGCCAGATGGGACTAGGGTTTGAGGGACCCCAAGTGAGAAATGGAGGCCAGGGAGATGGAGGATTACTCAACATGGACACGTGAGAGGGGTATAAGAGTCATCGGATTAATTATAATGAAATGTGAGGGACTAGGGGAGTAGGAGGGTGCTAGCATAAATAGAAGAGGGGGAATGGAACAAGCCAATGAGGAATCTTTCACCAAGGAGCAAGGGGAATGGAAGGGGGAAGCGAGAGGGGAGAGTGAGGTGGGAGGAGAAGCCCAATGGGATAAATATCATCTTTATCTAAACAATTCCACCTTTTTCTTCTAGTCCAAGGTTTCCATCACATTGGAAGATCAACTAACTTATTTCTTAGTCTAATGTCACTAGGAGTGATATTTTCCCCATTTCTTATCCTCATTTTAACTAATTCATGGGATTGGATGTCTACTCTATTTTCCGTTTACTATGTTTTTCTATTCTTCCAGTAAGAATACTTGGTTCTCCTGTCTATCTGCATCTTTATTCTACCCTCAGAGAATGTGATACCATTTTTCATTTCCTAGGGTTGTCTCGATGTGTTTCATTATTTTTATGATTTTATTAAGATTTTATTTTTGAGCCTAGGATCCTTTGACCATATGTTTGATTATTAACAAAGAGTCTCCAAGAACTTTCACCTTTATTATTCTTTTTTCCTATAATCGAGACAGTTCTAACATCAGACTCAAGGCCTCTGCTTGATTGTTATTTTTTGTCCCCATACCCCATGCATATATTATTTCTATTTTTCCTTCAGGATTCATAATAATCCGTCCCCATATTTCCACCCCAAGATCCACATCTTCTTTAGCCAATTGATAAACCTCAAACAAAATGGTTCAATGGCAAAGAACATTGAGGACTTCCAAAAATTGGATATCAGGATAACTGATATTCTAGAGGAGTATAGAATTGGTGCCTTCATAGTAACTTTAAAGGATAAAATCCAACATGAGGTTCGCCTTTGAGAACCTAATTCATTAGAGACAACATTCCGAGTGGAAATAAACATTGAAAGAAACATTATGGCAACAAGTAAGTCTATCACTAATAATTATAAATATGGAAGTGTTATTTCTCCAAGCCTCTCACAACCTACAAGGTCGACACCACAGAAACTAGAGGAAAAAAGAGCAAAATGACATTGTTAGTTTGTGATAGAAAATAGAATAAAGGTAATAAGTGTGTTGAGAATATATTATTTTACATAGATTGTGAAGAGGAGGAAGAAAAGGAATAAGAAGCATCAAAAGAAGAGGATGTGCACCAAGAACCAACCCTAGAAGAATAAGAAATGAATCTGACCATATATTGTAATGCATTGGAAGGAATTACCACTCAAACTCTCAAGATAGAATGATATATCAACAAGAAAAAGGTAATAGTGTTGATTTATTTGGGTACTACCCATAATTTTATTCATTGTAATATAGCCAAGGAATTGAATTGCTTTCTATATCTAGCACCATAGTGTCAAGTGATGTTTTAAAATGGAGGAACTATAAATTTCTCTAGAAAGTTCCATAATATCAAGCTAACCATGGGTGAATATGTATTGAATAGTACAATTCTTTCCATCCCAATGGGTAGTGTTGATGTCGTATTAGGAGTCCAATTGTTACAATCTTTGGGGATGATAAATTTTAATTTTCAAGAAATTTTTTTGGGAAGGAAAGGAAATTGAATTAAGGGGTATCACAGGGAAACTAGGGAAGATAATCAGATCTAATGGTGTGAAAAATGTTTTCAATCAATAACAACATGACATAATTGTAAAATTATGCTCACTAGAGATTCAAACATCGAAATCATCCATTTCTCTTGATCTACAAAAATACTTGGACAATCATTTCAAGGTATCTGAGACTCCCAAATGCCTCCCACCTATTCATTATTATGATCATGGCATTCACTTGATTCCAGGAAGTGTTCCTCAAAACATCAATCCTTATAGGTATCCCTATGCGCAAAAGAGTGAAATTGAACGTATGGTTGCTGAAATTATATAGGAGAGTATAATTCAGCCTAGCTAAATTTCTTTCCCTTATCCAATAGTATTGTTGCACAAGAAGGATGGATCATGGAATATGTGTCCATATTATAGGGAGCTCAAAAAGCTTACTATTAAAGATAAATTTCCCATTCTTTTCATTGAAAAATTGTTGGATGAATTACATGAAACAATTTACTTCACCAAGCTGGATCTTCGTTAAGGATATCATCAAATTAGAATGAATATTGAATACATTCTGAAAATACCATTTAGAGCTCACAAATGTGATTGTGAATTTTTGGTAATGCATTTTCTACTTACTAATACACTTTCCACATTTCAAGGTTTGATGAATTCCATTTTCAAGCCCTTCCTTAGAAAATTTATGTTAGTATTTTTTGATGATATACTAATCTACAATAAGTATTGGGAGGATCATGTTCAACATGTTGATAGGGTGCTCAAACTATTGGAGGAGAAACAATTATATGCAAAAACTCCAAATGTTTCTTTGGAGTAAAATATGTGGAATATTTGGGTCATATTGTATCTCATGAGGGTGTTAAGGTAGACCCTAGCAAAATTAAAGCCATTAAGGAATGGAAAATCCCCACAACCCTAAATAATATTCAAGGATTTCTTGGGTTGATAGGGTATTATCACAATTTTGTTAATAATTATGGGAGAATAACAATGCCTTTAACAACAATACTAAAGAAAAATGCATTTTCTTTCACTCTAGAAGAAACTAAGGCCTTTTAACATCATAAAGAGTAAAATTTCCAAGCACCAGTCTTAGCTACACCAGACTTCACAAAAGGCTTTATTGTGTAATGTGATGCCTAAGGAAATGGAATTGGTGATGTTTCAATCTAAGGAGGAAGATCCATTGCTTTTAAAATTCACCAAATCAAGGGAAAATATTTACACAAAACTATTTATGAGAAGGAAATGTTGGAAATAGTACATGCACTAAAGCAATGACAACCGTACCTAATGGGAAGACACTTCATGTTAAAAATAGATCATGATATTCAATACTTTTTGGAACAAATATTATCTTCAAAAGAGAAGCAAAAATGTGTGAAAAATATGTTGGGTTATGAATTTGAAATCGTCTACAAAAAGGGAAGCAAAATGTTGTTGAAGATGCACTCTTAAGAAAATATGATGATGCAGAAACATTGCTTTGAACCATTTCTGTTATCCAAACTGATTGGATAACTGAAACAAGGGATGAATGGAAGAATGATGAAGAGGTTTGGACACTCATTCAAAATCTGCAAGAAGATCCCAAAACATTTGATACATTTATCAGGAAAAATTATTCATTATGGTACACCTATCATTTATATCTTTGTAATAATTCCCAACTCAAACAAAATACTCTTTTGGAATTGCACACCTCCCCCTTAGGAGGGCACTCAAGATTTTAAAAAACTTACCAACAAGGTTAAGAAGAATTTTTTTTGGATGGCCTTTAATTTGATATTTAGAAGTTTGTGGCAGAATGTTTGGTTTGAAAACAAAATAAAGTTTAGACAATTAAGGCCTCGGTTTTGTTACAACCTTTAACCATTCCAAGTTAGTGTTGGGAGGAGGTCTCAATGGATTTTATCACAACTTCACCCAAGTCTAAAGGAAAGAGTTTCATCATGGTGGTAGTTGGTATAATTACCAAGTGTGCACACTTTGGTGAAATATATCATCCTTTTAAAGCCAGTATGGTTGCCATTTCATTTACAGAAATAATTCAAAATCTACACGGAAACCCAAAAATTATTGTAAGTGACAAATATCCCATTTTCACTGGAAATTTTTGGATAAATTAGCTCATTTAATCATGCTCATTCTGACGGGAAAACTGAGATAGTGAAGAAATGTTTGGAAGGATATCTTCATTGATTTTAATCTAATAAACAAACATAATTGGTCAAGTGGCTACCTCTAGTTGAATGGTCGTATAAGAATTCCTTCGATACTGCAACAAAAATGACCCCATTTATGGCACTTTATGGATATCGCCCATTATCCATCACATCATCTTTAAGAGGAAATTATAAGGTTCAAGTAGTGGAAGACCACATCAAGCATCAACAACAAGTTATCCAAATCTTAAAGGATAACCTCACTCTGGCACAAAATCAAATGAAACAACATGAAGATCAACATTGCAATGAAAGAAGTTTTGACGTAGGCGACTAGATATTTTTACAGCTACAACCCTACAAAAAAAATGTCCCTCAATAAAGCTAAGAAGGATAATAAATTATCACACAAGTACTATGGTCCTTAAAATGTGTTGCAAATAATCGGTACTATGGCATACAAATTGGAGCCACTAGCATCTTCTCGAGTACACCCAGTTTTTCATGTTTCATGGTTAAAGAAGGTTATTGATGAATATCCCAGTTTAAACAATATTTCCAAAAATTGACGAAGAAGGAAAAATCATATTGGAGCCTGAAGAAGTCATGGAAACAAGAATCCAACAGCTACACAATTAATAAATTTTAGAGTATCTCATTAAGTGGAATAAATTAGCCACTGAAAATTCCACATGGGAGGATAATAATTTTATACAGAAGCATCCAAAACTACTCAAGCATTAAGGAATTTTTTTTTTTGAATGATAGGTGCTTGTTAGGTCCCTATAATACTAATGTATCCTCCTTATTGTTATTGTTAGTGTAGCCCCCTTATTGTTATTGTTGTACCCATGTATCCGCCATATTTTTATGTGCTCCCCATATAAGCCCACTATTGTTATTGTTGTTCCCTTACATTATTATCGTTAACTAGGCTCTGATTATATTGTGACCCCTTAGAATCCTATATATAAAGAAGGTATTTTCATTTTTTTGATCCAAGGATTGTTCATTTATGTGATGAAAAGGAGGTTTCCCCGTCGAAGAGGCTAGTTTTCAAGTTCTTGATCTATATTTTCTTCTATTTTGTGATGTGGTTGCATAACATTGTCAATGTGCAACATGTGAAATCATTTTGGACTAGGTTTTTTGAAGGAATTTGAAAAAAAAAATCATGTTTCAGGGAGAGGATTTTCTTCCATCTTCTTTAGGGATTAATGCAATAATGCTTCAGATGGCGAAGGATAGGGGTATGACATTAATTTCCATGAATGCAACAAAAAAATGTGTAAAAAAATTCCCCCTGAAGTATGAAGTCAGAAAGGAAATGATAACTGAAGTACCTTATCATGTAAAGGAATAGAGATAAGGAATAGATTGGTGGAAACCTACCAACAACAATCAAGGAGTTGTAGTGAAATAATATCTATGAGGTAGGAATTACCATACCTAGAAAACAAGTGAATCAAAAAATAATTGTGACATGTAAAGATCCATGTCAAATGAGGAAATTCATGGCCACCAAATTTACATTGTGGATCCATGCCCGCATGACCCAATAGGAACATAGCCACTAGACATACACTATGGATCTATGCATCAATCATGAATACTAAAAAGACTTCACCACAACCTCGATATAGCAGAGATGATCTAGGGTTTTCATCTCTATATTTCCATAGTATGAATCTAACCATGCGAATATATATATTGAGGTCGAACGTGATATAAATCATCTGATTATCAGTTAATGATGAAAATCGTTAACAGTTGCGAAAGAAGCCACCAATAATGACAATGGACCTTAAGGTACTCGAGTACATTTTATTAAGTGTGAATAAATGATATTAAGCGAACACTCATATAATCAATAAAATGAAGGCCAATGATATATACCTATCCTCAATGGAGGTAAAACCTACCATTGAGGCTACGTGCAAGCTCCAAGGTACTAAATGGTTTCTAGATAAGTTTCCTAGATAATGTACTGAAGTCGATAGGAAGTGATTCATTGAAGGACAACCTTGATGTATCCCTTGTAAAAAACACGAAAGATGTATACATTGGAGTAATAGAATAAAGGAAATATTTTTTTAGGATTGAATCAAGGATGGATGACGTGATATAAGGCTTAGGAACTATGAACTAGCTAACCCAAGTAGAAATTATCTTGAACATATTGAAGACAAAAAAATTTTCATGGTAGCACTAACTCAAAATGTGGATCATAGACCAAAGTGTAAGACTTTTCAAATGATTATGTAAAAAAAGAGACAAGCGGATTTCCCAACCTTGACACAACTTGAGTGAAAGGGTGTCATGTTCAAGAGTTACGTGCCACCATAAAATGTGTATAGAGTTTATATATTCCCTTCCAAAATTTCCCCCACCATTTCTAGTGAGTACCTACTTATTTTTAAATAATATTGAGGAGGATAACATATGCTTGAAGTGGATCTGAAGCTACGACGCCATGACCTAGGGTTTGAAGCTGTCCTCGGGCTTGTAGCCAACCTCTTGTACTATTCCAAGATCTCTCCATTGTCAGCCATATCCTCTTCAACCGGCACAACCAAGCATTTTCTCCATGGAATATTCCATCAAGGGGATCGTGGATCTCCCCCCCCCGCTTCCCCCCCTTATAGCCTTCCCATCAATGGTGTGGTGAAAAATTCTGACATCGCCTATCAGTAATCCTCTGCTCCACACTCTGGCCCTACGGGGACATATCACCCTATGAATAACTCAACCAAAGGCACAGTTGCTCTGGAAACATTAACCTCGTCCACATGCATTCCTAAAGCAACGGAAATACCAAAAAAAATTCTTCTAATGCATCGAATCAATGGGAAAATCCAATTCATGAAGGTTCACACCGTGATCAGAAATTTCATGGGCTTCTGGCTCATGAAAAAAATCCCTTCTAGGTTGAATCTCCTCAAAGTGGAAACTTAAAGGCCACATCAATATCTAGCTGGGATATAAGAGCTTCTTCAATGTTATCTTCACCTGCATCGAGGACAAGAACCAAATCATGAATGGAGGTCCCTACTTTTTTAACTTTGCTGGGATTTATCTCAGAAATTGGGTCGAGCGCTTCAACCCTGAAAAGGAAGATTTCAGCTGGGCACCGGTCTGGGTTCAACTATACTCTCTACCACAAGATTATTGGGATGACTTAACCCTGAATGAGATCGGAAAAACTCTATGGGAATTCATAAAAGTGGCGGATGAAACAAGAATCAACAAGTATACAACCTATTCCAGGATTTGCGTCCACATGCACATTGCTAAAACCCTTCTAGATACGGTAAGTCTGCTCCATGATGATTTTGAATGGGTTCAAAATGTAGATTATGAACATGTGCCTTTAAGGTGTTGGAAATTCCATATGCATGGGAATCTCTTTAGAGGCTTCCCTCTCAATCAAAGTTCAAACATGAACAAATATTTTGTAGCCAAAAACGCAGAGGGATTCACCAAGGTCACAGGGTGAAGAAGACAAGCCATGAAGCCCCCTTCAAACCATGCAACCAAAATCCCATCTACCAATAATAGTTTTGATGCTCTTTCCAATAAAAAAATTGATTCTCCTTTTATCCCTATCTCTTTAGATCCACCCTTGACTGAAAATAAAAAAATAAAAATAAAAATAAAATAAAAAACCCTTCTCGCTACTCCTGGACCACCAACCCTTTCAGAAAATTTTGAGCAATCCCAACACTCAAACCATTATGCAACTATCCATGGTAAATGCAAATACATTAATCTTGAGACACCTTTAACTATGGAGGAAGAGCTTGAAAGCATAAATTACAGCGACCTTGACAATTAAGCCTTGAAGAAGCATGCAAATGAAAAGACTATCTTTCGATCCCAAATCAACAGATTCAATGTTTGGAGGAAGTCCTATTGGGAGCTCAATAGCTTCCCTCACTACGCATTCAAGGAGGAACACTACTTGACACCAAAAAAATACTGAAAGAATCGAAGAAAAGAGGTAGGCGAACTGATCTGCAATTCCTGGTCATTCTAGGAGGGCAACTTGTAGAATCTAGATGATATATGAAGTTAACCCAATTCTACTCTTTCATCCCCCATAACACTCAATGAAGCTGATCTCATGGAATATAAGAGGGATAAAGAATCCCTCCAAGCACCGTTTAATGAAGAAAATAATAGATGAATAAACCCCCATAATTTTCTTCATGCAAGAAACCAAATGCTCTAGTAGCACCCTGGATATGATTCTTCATAGACTTTGGCGAGGATGTCAATCCATAGTTATTGACGCTTGTGGAGCCTCAAGCAGTTTGGTGATCATCTGGAATCTGAAACTTGTTGCACTCGAGAACTTCCACGCCACCCAAAAATTCATACAAGCCACCTTCCACCTCTTGGGGACCAATATTCATGGACATCTTACAAACGTCTACTTCGCCCAAGTGGCAGTGCAAAAAATCAACTGTTGGATACCATTGAGCATCTCAATCTTCAACACACACATCCTCTCTGGGGTGTTGGGTGGTGACTTCAATATGATAAAAAGCTTAACTGAAAAAAGGGAGGATGACCTCGACTTGAGATAGACATCACCAAATTCAAATACTTTTTTCAAAGTAACTAGCTAATCGACCTTCAAACCTCTAATGGTGTCTTCATGTGGAACAACAGGTGAGGGGGTTCACACCAAATAGCTTCGCGCCTCGACCGATTTCTTATCTTAGACAACTCCATCCATCTGGGAGGGGATCTTGTTGCCACCATATTACCTGCTTCTGGCTCGGACCATTTGCCTATTCAATTATAATGGACCAAACCAGGCCTAGCTACCCACAAGAATTTTCGCTTTGAAAATTTTTTGCTAACTCATCCGGTCTTCAAAGACCTCATATTTGATAGGTGGTTCAACCATACCCCTCCTGATGGGTCAAAAATGTTGCAGTTCCATCAAAAGCTCAAAATTCTCAAAGTCAAATTAAAATTATAGAATCAAACCTATTTTGGCAACATCTTCAATGACCAAAAATAGATTGAGAAACAAATGGTTGAGCTCCAACAATAAGTCATTCTCGTTGGAAGGACAGAAGACTCAGATGCCCAGGAAGCCTCTCTAGTAGCCTAAATGGAAGAAATAAGACATCATGGAGAACTACTATGGAAACAAAAATCTAGGATTCGTCGGCTTAAGGAAGTAGAGAGGAATACAAAATTCTTTCACCGCTCCACCATCCAACATAGAATGCACAATAGAATCTCTGTCCTCAAGACCCAAAATAATTAATGTCTGGAAAATCATGAGGAAATTGAAGAGGAATTTTTGGATTAATTCAAGGATATTATCAAAGAGCCCAATTATCATCGCCATGCAACCACTGAGAACATAACTCAGCATATCCCGAAGTTAATCACTAAAGAACACAACTAGATGATTCTGAAGCCCACTACCATGCAGGAAGTCAAACAAGTGGTGTTTCAGCTCAAGGAGGGTAAAGCCCCATGGGCTGGATGAATTCACCTCCAATTTCTTCCACTTCTTCTGGGATGTCATAAAGCAGGAAGTCTGGGAGTTGGTTGATGAGTCTCGCAACACTCACTGGGTTCTCCCAGCTCTCAACGCAAATTTTCTCAACTTAATTCCCATGGAGGAGCAAGCCACCACTCCAAGTAAGTACACACCCATATCCCTATGAAATGTCATTTTAAAAATCATTTCCAAAGTTATTGTTAATAGGCTCAAACCGCTCCTCCCGCTATTGATTTCACCAGAGAAAAACGAATATGTGGAAGGAAGGCAGATTCTGTATGGTATCATCCTAACTCATGAAGTAATCCATTCCCTGAAGATCTTGAAAAAACCTGGAATGCTCCTCAAGATAGACCTATCCAAGGCTTTCAATAATCTCAGCTCGACCTATATCTGACATGTCCTCCTCACCTTTTGTTTCTGTCATACATGGGTTAGATGGATCATGAGCATGATCTCCTCCCATTTCTTCTCTATCTTGGTCAACGAGTTTCCCTCCGCCACCTTTACCCCTTCAAGAGGCATCCGACAAGGAGATACACTCTCTCCTTTTATTTTCATGTTAATGGCTGAAGGTCTAGGCTGATTAATCAATCATGTTGTAATCACTCATACTCTTAGAGGCCTTTTGCTTCATAACAACCAATCTCTCTCCCACCAACTATTTGTCGACGATAACATGATCATGGGTCATCCCTTTGTTCAGGAAGCGAAAACTCTTATATATCTTCTATACTACTTATCTGAAGCCTCTGGAACCACCATCAAATCTGAGAAATCCCAAATATTCCTTTTTAACACCCCCTCCATCTTTCAGCGCAACATTTCCAGGATTTTGGGCTTCACTATTTCCTCCCTTCCTTCCAAATATCTGGGAGCTCCTCTCATGGACTCGACCATCAAGCACACCTCTTGAAAATAGCTATTAGATAAGCTTGAAGCTAGACTATTCTATTGGACCTACTTCTCACTCAATATCATTGGTCCCCTTGTTCTTATTAAATAATTTTTATAGTCTTTGCCTCTTTATGTATTCTCTATTCTCGCTACCTCGAAATGGGTTCTCAAGTCCATCCACAATATTCAACGAACCTTTCTATGGGGGGGGCATAAGGACAATTGAAAATGGGTGCTTATTAACTGAAAGGAATTTTTCACTCCAAAAATTCACGGAGGTCTTGGGTTAAGAGATATTGAGATCAACACAATCACTATGGGAGCTCGCATTTGGTGTAATTAGGTCTCCAACACCCACACGCCTTGAGCTCAATTCTGGGCCGCCAAGTATTTTGAAAACTGGCGCTGAGAGGACTTGATCAGATTCAACTAGGAGCCTAGAGGCTCCTTGATTTGGAATGCAGCCAGTGAGCATAATCACCTCATCCAAGCTCACAATTTATGGGAAATTCGGTTAGGATCGCAAGCTAGATTTTGGGAGGACTCATGGTAGCAGATGCCAAGCCTCTCCAGTCTCTTTCATTAGCCTCTTTGTAGCATCCCACTGCAGGCATGAGGGAAAAAAAATTTCCAGGACTTCTGGGCCCAAGAGGTCACACAAGGATTTCATAATCATCTTTCGGTGGACCTATGGCAATAAGAATGGCATAATGAAAACCACCAAGGTATCTGGACTGAATTGAGGAAACGGAGAATCAAGATTCAGGAGGGGGCAAACATTTTGAGATGGGGCCACATACCGTGTGGTATCTTCACCACCAAATAAGCATACCACCTGCTTCAACCTCTTGCTCCAGTCCAACTGAACAATATATGGAAAAAGATCTGGTACTCCAACCTCTAGCCCAAAGTAGCCACTTTCCTCTGGTTGCTCAGCAAACATCGCATATTAACGTGGGACAATATTTTTAAATGAGGCTTTGTGGGCCCTTCCCGATTCCATCTCTGTCAGAATGATTCTGAATCTATTGACCATCTCTTGGATCTATGTCCCTTGTCCAACACCCTCTAGGATAGGAATGCCACTTTATGTAGAAGAACCAATGGAGTTCAGGGAAAAATCACCCAAACTCCCATCCATTGGTAGGCTGATCCTTTCTCAAACAATCTTCTCAATTTCCTCTGGTTTCTAATTCCAGGCCTTCTAACCTCGACTCTCTAGAAGGATAGGAAATTCAAGATTTTAAATGATTCTTAGGCAACTCAGGAGATGATTTGGACCAAATTTCGCAGTTATTTGAAAGAAATTATGGCTCTCTCACAATGGGAAAATTCTGATCCTCCGACCTCCATATTAGAGCACCACATTTGGAAGAACTAGAGCTAGGGTATCGCCCAATATAAAGACATCTCCCCTCATTCCAATGCTCCTTACATCTCCCCAGACTCCTTGACACCTCCCCCATTTGGATTCTGTAAACTCACTTTTGATGGCACCTCCAAAGGAAATCTAGGGGAAGAATATTTTGGAGGAATCTTCAGAGACTCAAATGGAAACCCAATGCACATTTTCTTCGGATCCATCGGTTGGGATAACAATAACTCTACGGAACTAGAAGGTCTCATTCAAGGCATCACCATAGCTATCGATCTCAATTTCTTCTCCGTTGAAGCAGAAGGAGATTCTCAGATAATTATTCAAGCAACCAATCGCCTCCTCCTTGATATGTCTTCTTCAAAAGTCACCAACAGTTGCTTCTTATCCACTCGTTTTAATCAATTGGAACAATCACTACAAAATTTCAAAGTCATTACCTTCCTTCATTTTCATAGAAAATCCCGTACAGTGGCTAACTTCCTTGCCATTAAAGGTGTTGACTACAACTCTCTACTCTTCTCCTCCAGATTCCATTCAATAGCGGATGAGTCTCTTCGAACCTACTGTAACAACCTAGTTCACATGGACTTGGAATACCTGGATGCAAGTGATAGTGGACACACTCCTCACATGGGCCCTTCACATGCCAACGTTGTCGATGATTAGCGTGGAGGGCACCCATCATCATACCCTCATATTAATGGCCTGACGGTTGATGGAGAAGGCCATTAAATGGTGCAAGGTTGGCTTCCTAGGGAAGTCATATCCCCTCCACCATTTCTCAATGTCATTACTCCCAACTTTAATGGCTACTTTTCTCGCTCAAGGTCATTATCGCTCGATGGATTTTCTTTGTGCTTGGTCCTCCATTTTCACTTGTTCACCTTTTCTCACCTAGTTTTTCCGCTCTGCCAACTTGCATGTTACTGCACTCTCTTGAGGCCACTCTGTTCTCCTTGGCACTCTAAATTTTCCTCCTGGTACACTCTCGACCTGCTCTGCAATGCATCCTTGCCAACATCTTCAACCCATCCGAGGCAGCGGGAGAGGCTCCCTTCTGTGATGCACTCACTGTGGATCCCTTCACATTCACTTAGTGGAAGAAATAATGGAGGCCTCTGTCGGCTCCAATACCTCTACCCCTGCTCCTCTCGATCGAACTCCAGCCCTTAAGGTTGATTTGGGCCATATTCCAGACGCATACCCTCACAACTCTCATCTGAATCATCAACATGATAGGAAACAAAGGTGAACATTATCCATTCCAGTTTCTCTGCAGCCCCTGCCACATAAATTGATCAGTCTACCTGTCAAGCTCCCAACAACAAAGGATATGGGGTCTAGAACATTTCTCCAGATGTAACTTAGTATAGAGACGATGCAATGACTGTCCCGGTCATGGTTGCAGCTCCCTTGGGTGCACCTCGGCCTCCGCCTCCCCTAACTGCTGAAGATGAAGCCATCCTATGAGAGTATGGATGCCTAGTTATGGAAGAAATTCCTGAAGAAGAAGATGACGGAAAAGGAACTCGGTAGCTCCTTTCCTAGGTTCCAGTTTCTAGTCTGTTTATGCATGCTTTTTATAACTTTTTTTCCTACTTTAGTTTTCTAGATAGACAGGAGGACAAGGGTATACTTAGGACCTATAAGATCTGGTTTCCCCGACAGGGGAAACTCATTTTTTTTATCTTTTTGAGCCAGACTCGGACGAGGATAGGCTAATTAACACAAGCTATCCTTGGTCCACAACATTTGTGTATATTATTTTGTATTGTAAATGGAATTTAGCCTAGCTTACAAAAAAAAACCATATGCTTGAAGTATGATGTCATCCTTTAAACGAGTCCTTTAGAATATTTTTAACGAATCCTGTGAAGGATTGGTCTGACCCCAATTTACAGATGGGTCATTCATTGTTTAAGTTTTACAAGTCCAATCAAGGCATTTTTTTATGCCTTTTTTATATTTAGAGAGTTTCATAAAGAAATGAAAATAAAACTCAAAGGTGAATTTTTTCATTTAGATTTAACGAGTCCGAAAAAAGGATAAAAGATAAATTTTTATATTCTTTAAATGTAAAATTTTAACAAGCCTGGTGAAAGTAAAGCTCAATGATTTTCATATTTAGAGAGTCTGAAAAATAGAAAAAGAAAACTATAGTGAGGAAATTTTTATAAATTTAGTGAGGCCAAAAAATGTTAAAAGTATACTAATGGCGAAAACTTGTGTTTCATGGTTTAACCTATGATTTTCACACACTTAAATGATAAAAAACACCAAAACCGCCTAAAAACATATTAAAAATTGAAATAAAAATGAAGCGTTTTAAGGAAAATTAGAAAAAATGGTAAAATAAAATAATAATAAAATGTCTTCATTCCTTTAGAAAGGATAAAATTCATTTTATTTTAGCATTTGGATTTTACTAACCTCCGAGGTGAAAAAACCCTCATTTTTAGCTTTATCTTCAGGAAGCGATTTTGGGCATTCTAGTGGATGATTTTCAGTCTCATTTATTCTAGGTAAGAGCTCTCAATCCACTCTCCATTTTGATGTCTTTATTTCAAGTTTAATCAAGATTTATATTGCTTTTAACCTTTAATCAAAGGGTTAAAACACCCTTTAGGTTTCACACCTTTCCTGTATCAAGAACTGTGAAACTCTAGGGTTGTCGCGGGGCTTGAATAAGAAAAACATGAAACTGTCACATTGTCCCTTACTGAACAGGTGCAATATCCATAAGGAAAAATGGTTTTTGAGTGTTTGTGTAGAAAAAATGAAAAATTATTCCTACTAGTGTACTAATAAGTTTTCCTATTTATGTTTTCAAGTTGTTTGATCATCAAGATGCTAGAGTGGAGAGGAAGAGATCATGAACTGGAAGATTTGGTTGCAGCCAATGATCCAAACACATTGTTGACACTTCATGAATGTGGGTTAGTTATTTTTTTCTTGATTTATGGCATGAGATCTCAATTACAATTATTGGAACATTTGGTAAGGATGTGGGATGTATATGAGTTACTCTTTTGAGTTGGTGTCCATACCCTCACCATTGTTTTGGAAGACATATATTTTTTGACTATCCTCTTAAGAAGAGGAGCTCGATTTTCACTGGTCGGTTCATAGGGAGGCAGTGAAAATATTGATGAGTATATAATTGAAAATTTTTATGCATGAATAAGAAAAATTAGCAGAAATATTCTGATTAAGAACTAATTTATTCACTATCACTCGTATAGCAAGAAGTGCAGCTATGTGGTTGGCTACCAAAGCATAAATGAAATATGATTTGGATTGCATTGAACACATTGTTTTCAACTAGTGTGAAGGGTTAGCAACCAACATGGAAGATCAATTTATTAATTGCAAGACATGTTGGCTAAAAAAACTTGGCTATGGGGCCATTTTGGTGTCCTTTTTCCTAGAAAGGGTGCCTTTAATGCATCCTCAAGGGATCGATGTGGATGACCTTGAAATTAGAGTACCTTGTATGATGAGATGGGTTGATTTGATGGCATTCCATGGACAGAGACATCAATCTTAATTTGGTCCCACATTTTTTAGATGGCTACAAAACAAATTGATCATGATTGATGACTATTCATATGTAGGAACATGTTTATGAGGAGATCTAGATTTAGCTCTTCCCAGAGGGGAATTAGTAGGATGCATCAGGTAAAAATTAATTTTGACATATTTTTATTTTTTAGTATTATTTTTTTAATCATTTTTTTGTGTTAAGTCTAATACAATTTTGACATGTGGTTATTTCACAGATTCGAACAACTCATATGTATCAAAACCATAGGCAGGGCCAACAAGCTGTGTTAGGTTATTATGACCAAAAATTAGTAGAATATCTCCAAGAGGTGGAGACAAATATTGAGGGTCTTGCTCATGGTATATCAGATACACAGATAGAGGACATACCTTGTAGATATCATCTCCATATGGTTGGACTGTCAGAGCACTTGAGCCATCTCCTTTAGCAAGTCACTTGGAAAGTAGTGTGCTACCACGAGCATCTTGAGCCTAGGGATTTATCATACATAGCTCCATTATATTTTTGTTTTATCATCATGTTCTTGATATATAAAGGTGATGAGAATTGTATTGTCTAAACACATTTTGTAAAAACTATTAATGAAAAATGGGTTCTATTTCGGTTATTAGCTTATAAAATGTGTTTTGTTTAGAATTAAAAATTTTCACAAATGTATATCTAGTAATACATAATTTTCTAAAGTGCCTATTAATTTATTAAGATCTTGGAATGCATGGATATTCTAGATAATCAAATTCTCATTCCAAGAGATGAACCCTTAAATATACTTGTCGAATAGTAGGATTTCTGACGGAATAAACATTTATTAATTACAATACTATGAGTTGAGAATCAAGTCGAACAACTAAATGGCGAATACTAAGAGAAATGGAATCATATAATAGTACAATGACTACACTATAATCTAGGATATTATTAGTTGTGTGACCAAGACATATACCATGTAAACTCACCAACTCATCGATAGGCATATATATTTCCCATGTAGTATAATAAAGGTTTTGAATACTATGGATATAACCATCAACAAATCCAACGTAAGGTAAATGGAGCTCTGACATATGAAAACCTAGCACAGTGAAATATAAGCAGTGAAGGATAAAACTGTTTGCAAAAAGAAAAAATTCATCGTACCAAAATATGGTACAACAAAGTACAAAGTAGTCATGTAGAATGATTATTAGCATAGTACTTTTTAAGGTAAATCCTAATTCTAGGCCCCCCTAGAGGAATTCCATCATAATTAATAGCTTGTAGGCACCTTTTACTAACACTTGTTTGATGATACAAGGATCATGCCACGTAGGGTCAAACTTGCTGACTCCTAAGTTATCGTGTTATTGAGAATATAATGTTAGAAACCAGGAAAATACTGAGAGGGGGGTGAATCAATATTGCGATAATTTTAAAACTTTATTTCACAAGTAAAAAATTCTAAAAACACCAATAAACACTTTAGCGACAATTCCTGTAAGCATCACATGAATCAACACAAGAAGAACATATTAAACACATATTTTTCAATTATTTTCCGAAAGGAAAGCTTCAAATTGTTTTTACAACGTTTTGTGGCTCCAACTAAAAGGAAGATACTACTCCCTACTTTATCAACTACCACTAAAAGGAGATACCACCCTTGATTTTTCAGCTGCTACTAAAAAAATCTCCAACCCATGATCTTTTACCATCCACTACTAGAAGGAGCTGCAACGCTTGAAATGCAAGCTACCACTTACTTTACCTCCTTGATTCATATTTAATTCAATTTTCAAACTCAAATAATGAAGGACTCACTTTCACAAAAAGTAAATCAATATTTTCTCATAAAATTTCCATAAAAATCCTTCAACACTGATATAATATCCTTTTCTAAACTCTCATTCCATTGATTGATTCACCAACTGTCGCAACAAAAACATTAACATTGACACCCTTCATGATAATTCAATTATGCATATAAAGACTTTAAGATGATAATTTTAGATTTATAAATTTAATTAAGTTTAGGTCTTTAACTTGTATGAATTCATATTTTTCACTTAAATTTCACTTATGTCAACTTATCTTGATGTGTTCATGTAGTCTTCAATCTCTAATCTGTTGTTTAGAGGAGAAATTATGTGTTAAAGTTCTAATTTTCACCTTTCTAGAAAGTTACAAGTTTTAGCATTGACTTTAGCTGCAGTTCTAAATTTAGTGAACTGTTAAATTTAGAAAAACTGCCAAATATATCACCAAACTACTCTAGAATTATTTTTTAGACATCTAATAAATTTATTCTTTTGGTCTAAACTAATAAATTTCAGATGCCTGGTCTAGAATGATAAATTTCAAATTTCTTTGTCGAGATTGATAAAATTCAGTCTTTTGGTCTAGAATGATAAAATAGTCTTTCAGTCTAATATAGTTTTGTCTAATAGACTTACATCTAATATAATTCAGCTTAATATAAATCATTCTAATAGACTTCAGTCTAGTATTCTTTAGTCTAATAGACTTATGTCTTGTAGACTTCATTCTAATAGACTTATGTATAATTGGCTTCCTGTATAATCAACTTTCAATCTAACCAACTTCCAGTCTAACCAAATTCATGTCTAACCGACTTCCAGTTAATCATATTTCTAGTCAAACATATTTCCAGTCAAAAATTCTTCCAATTGACCAGAATGCCATTCGACCATACTTCATGTCAAAGAGACTACTAATCGACTAGAATAGTCAAACAGACTGCCAGTCGATCATACTTCCAATCGAATAGATTTCTAGTCGACCAAAATTCTTGTCAAATAAACTATTTTTTTCCACCCTTGCCCCATGAACTTGTTTTTCTCATAAATTTTGATTTAGGAGGTATATTTTAGACTTCCATAAATTATTGGAGATGATTTTTCAGGCATGATCAATCTAAGTATGCTCCAAGATAATGTGATTTTAATATCTAAGGAAAATTGATTTTAAGATAATGCTCTTTAGACACCAATTTCACTTTTTCACTGGCCTTCCTGAAACCATCTGATCAATGCCACTTCATGACACTTACTTTGACATCAATGCCAACATATTTCTAACATTCTCCCCCTTTGGCATTGATGGAAACACCAAAACATTGTTATTAATTATCAAGGCAGATAAGTTAATTTCTATCATGAAAACCAAGTAAAATCCCATGCATTCAATAATTTACTTAATCGCCCCTTATGATTCTAGAAATTTTCATTCACCTATCATATATAAGACATAATGTCATGCTCAATGTTTTTCCATGATCCCTTCTTATAACCAATGCAATAGTTTGTACTTTCTCTCCCCCTTTGACATCAATGGAAAAATATACCCCCTTAAAACTAATATCCCTTTGTCTTACTGTGATCCTACGGACCTAACAACTTCTTTGGATATTCTAATTTTTTTACTTATCTAGATAGATTCCTTTCTTCCCCTTAAATATGAATCAATGGAGGAAGGTAAGAGGGAATACTAGCAATCTCTGGCTTAGGTAATCAAATTGGTCTCTTGGGAGAGGTTTGGTGAATATATCAACTACCTATTCTTTTGTAGGTACATACTCCAATTTTACGATCTAATTTGCAAATTTATCTCAGAGAAAATGGTACTTTATTGGAATATGCTTTGTCTTGGAATGGAAAACAAGGTTTTTGGACATGCTGATTGCACTTGTGTTATCATAGATGATTGGTATGGGTTATTCATATGTCACTCACAAATCTTGTAAAGTTTTATTCATCCATAATAGCCGAGTGAAACAAGAATTTTCGTCTATATATTATTCTTCAATAGTATAAAGAGAAATTGAAGATTGATTCTTGCTCAACCATGACATAAGAATTTTCCAAGAAATAAAGCACCACCACTAGTGTTTTTTTATTCATATACATCACCTACCAAGTCTGCATCAGTTAAAGGTAGTTAGTGAATTTTTTTTACCTGTGGGGGATCAAATACCATAATCCATAGTGTCTCTCAAATATCCGAGGATCCTCTTTGCTACTAGTATATGATTCTGTCTGGGGAATTATTGAAATATTCCAACAATACCAACTGCCTGCATAAGGTCCGGTGTAGACACTATCAAGTATAAAAGGATACCAATAATAGATATGTATAAAGTATGATCCACCTCTAGTGACTCATCAACTTTGTTGAGTTTTCATCTAGTGAACATTGGATTGCTTACCAAAGAACATTCCTCCATGTCAAATTTCTTTAAAAATTATTGGAGATACTTTCCCCTTGAAATAAAAACACCTTTTGTTGTTTGAGTGATATGCAAGCCTAGGAAATAAGAGAGTTCACTAAGTATGTACATTTAAAATTCATCCTTTATATCAACTAAAAATTGGAAAGTTAGATTAACTGCATCACTTCGAAATATTAAATCATCAACATAGACAAAAACTACCAACAATTCTCCATCATTAGATTTCACATATAGATTGGTGTCAATTGCACCTCTTTTAAATCCACACTTAAGGAAATAATTGTCCAACTTAGAGTACCAAGCCCTTGGGACTTGTTTAATACCATAGAAGACCTTTTTCATCTTAAAAACATAATCAAGTTTATATGAAAATTAAAAATCATTAGGCTGCCCTATGTAGACTTATTCCTACAAATAACCATTTAAAAAGGCATATTTGACATCCATCTGATATATTTTAAATTCCTTGGAACTAGAAAAATCCAAGAACATTTGAATTGCCTCTAATCGTGCAACAGGAGAAAAGGTTTCATAGAAATTCAAACCTTCAATTTGTGCATAACTTTTGCAAACTAACCTTTCCTTATTTCTTACCACTTCATCATTTTCATTCAGTTTGTTCCTGAAGACCCACTTCATGCCAATAACATTCTTATGTACTAGTCTTGATACTAGCTCCCATGTGTATTTTTTCTTAACTTGATCAAGCTCTTTGTTCATGGATTTTATCCAATTTTCATCTTTGTTGGCATGAGATTTTGGTTCTATCATGAACAAAAAGAATGCATGTGCTTGTGTAGGGGGGTTTATTAACCTTATTCTTGTTTGAACACTTTCATGCAAGTCACCTACAATTTGATCAGTTGGGTGGTGTTTTTTCACATACCTTGTATGTTGGAGTGAGAGTTTCTTCAATGTATTCATCCATAAATGGCCCATCAACATTCTCATCATTATTGACTGGATCATTAATACTGAAATTTGTTGGCCATTTGTCTTTAAGTTCAATATGCTCATCAACTTTAACGTCAATGAAATCAATTGTTTTCCTTTTATTATTGTTATAAAATCTATATTCCTCGCTATTCTAAGAATACCCAAGAAAAATACCTTCATTGTCTCTTGCATCGAACTCACCAATATTTTCATCATTCTTATTGATATAGTATCCCAAATTCTCTAAAATTCTTAAGTGTAGAAAGTATTCAATACTAGAGCTCATATGGAGTTTTATCACTATTTGGCCTGAAGTGTGCCTTGTTTAAAATCACCATTGTTGTGTGAATTACTTCAACCCAAAATATTTGTGGTATATTTATTTCTCCCATCATGGCTCTAGCCAACTATTGGACAAATTTGTTGGCTCTCTCTACTACTCCATTCTGCTATGGAGTCTTTACTATTGTAAATTTCCTTTTGATGCCCTATTATTTGCAAAAATCATCAAACTCCATAGAGGTAAACTCACCACCGTTGCTAGACCTTATACATTTGATTTTATATTATATATTATTCACAGTCATGGCCTTAAGATTATTGAACTTTTCAAAGTCCTTTGAATTTTTTCTTAAAATTGCTACCCATGTCATTCTACTAAAATCATCAAGGATGAGCATGAAATTTAGTTTACTTGAGGGTGACTGAGTTATTGAAGGACCTCACAATTCCATGTGTACCAGCTACAAAGGTTTGGTTGTTTATTTCTCCTTGGATTTGAATGGTACACATACTTGTTTGCCAACCTGACAAGATTTGTAAATGGGGTTCTCTAGATTTCAAAGATGTGTTAGATCTCTAACATCATTCTTCTTTCCTAGTTTGAAAATTTGATCAAAATTCAGATGTCCTAGTCTTCAATGCCACAACCAACTCTCATCAATATTAGTTATAAAACATTTCTCTGACTTTTCTCTTATAACATAGACATTACTGTATATTCTATCAACTTTAACTATTACCTCACATGTTCCAACATACTTGATTTGACAGTTCTTAGATCTAAATAATGCATCATAGCCTTGGTCACACATATGGGAAACACTGAGTAAGTTTTTCTTCAGACCATCAACAAACAGAACATCCTTAGCCTTACCTTTGCCATTTTACAGACTAGCTATCCTTTTCCCATTATCTTGACTTGTGCATTGTTTCCAAAATTTACATTACCTTTGGTGATTGGTCTCCATGAAAAAAATGCTTTAATATCCTGACATATGCCTGGAACAACAATTATCCACATGCCATCGTCTCTTTCCATTCTAAGCATATAACACTAGATCACAATTTTCTCATTTTTCTTTTTCTTCTGTACCTTATGTTTCGGGTTCAATTGCTTGATTTTTGGAGCTTCCCTTTTGTTTCTAAGTCTGTAAATAGTTTCTTTGTGGCCAAAATTTTGATAGTTATAACATTTTTTTTTTTTTTGTATCATCATGTATTTGATATATAAAGGCAACGAGCATTGTGTTATCTCAACACATTTTTTAAAAACTATTAATGAAAAATGGTTTCTATTTCTGCCATTAGCTTATGAAATGTGTTATGTTTGGAATTAACAAATTTCACAAATGTTTATCTAATCCATAATTTTCTAAAGTTTTTATTAATGTATTAATATAATATCTTGGAATGTGAGGATATTTTAGATAATCAAATTCTCATGAGTTGAGAATCAAGTCAAACAACTAAATGGAGAATACTAAGAGAAATGGAATCAGATAATAGTTCAATGACTACACTATACTCTAGGATATTATTAGTTATTCGACCAAGACATATACCATACAAACCCACCAACTTATCGCTAGGCATATATATTTCCCATGCAATAGAAGAAAATTTATGAGTACTATGGCTAGCACCATTAACAAAGCCAATGTAAGGTAAAAGGAATGATGCCATCAGAAAACCTACTGCAATGCAAGATAAACAATTAGGGAAAAAAATTGTTTGCAAAAATAAAAAATGCAAGACACCAAAATATGGTACAACAATGTACAAAGTACTCATGTAGAATGATTCTTAGCATAGTAATTTTTAAGGTAAATCCCATTTCTAGGATCTCCTAGAGGAATTCCATCAGAACTACTAGCTTGTAGGCACCTTTTTCTAACACTCGTTTGACGATATAAGGGCCATGCTACGTGGGATCAAACTTACTAACTCCTAACTTACCATTTTCTTGATCATATAGTGTTAGAAACTAGGACAATACTAAGAGCGGGGTGAATCAATATTGTGAGAATTTTTAAACCTTCTTTCACAAGTAAATAATACTAAAAGCACCAATAAACACTTTAGCGATAATTCATGTAAGCATCACAAGAATTAACACAAGAATCACGTATTAAACACATATTTTTCAATTATTTTCCCAAAGAAAAGCTAGAACTTGTTGTTACAATGTTTTGTGGCTCAAACTAGAAGGAAACTACTAATCCCTACTTCATCAACTACCACTAAAAGGAACTACTACCCTTTATTTATCAATTGTTACTGAAAGAAGCTTTGACCCCTTATTGTTTACCGTCCACTACTAGAAGAAGATACTATGCCTGAAATGAAATCTACCACTTACTTGACCTCTTTGATTCATCTTTCATTCCAATTTCAAACTCAAATAATGAAGGCCTCAATTTCACAAAAATTAAATCAATATTTTCTCATAAAATCACCATAAAAGCCTTCAAAATTGATATAATATTCTTTTTTGATCTCTAATTCCATTGATCGATTCACCAATTGTAGCAACAAAAACATGATGACACCCTTATTGCTAATTCAATTATGCTTATAAAGACACAAAGATGATAATTTTGGATTTATAACTTTGATTAAGTATGGTTCTTTAACTTGCAAGAATTCATATTTTTCACTTAAATTCCACTTCTATCAAGTTATATTGATGTGTTAATATAGTCTTAAATATTTAATATGTTGTTATAAGGATAGATTCTGAGTTAAACTACCAATTTTCACCATTTTAGAAAGTTACAGGTTTTAATGGTGACTTTAGCTCCAATTCTAAATTTAGCGAACTACGAAAACTTAGAAAAACTGCCAAATATACCACCAAACTGGTCTATAATTCTTGTTTTGACATTTGATAAATTTATACTTTTTTTCTAGACTAATAAATTTCAGGCTTCTGGTCTGGAATGATAAATTTCATTTTTCTAAGTCTAGACTGATAAAATTCAGTCTTATGTTCTAGAATGATAAATTTTGGATTTATATTCTAGAATGTTAAAATATAATTTCAGTCTAATAGATTTATGTCTAATAAAATTTAGTCTAATATAATTATGTCTAATACACTTCAATATAATAGACTTCATTATAATAGACTTATGTCTTGTAGACTTAAGTCTAATAGATTTCTGTCTAATTGAATTTTTCTAACTTACTTCCTATCTAATCGACTTCTAGTATAACCAACTTCCAGTGTAACCAAATTCCTATCTAACTGATTTCCAATCGACCATACTTCCAATCAAACAAATTGCCAATAAACAATTCTTCCAATGGAACAGACTGTCAGTCGACCATACTTCCAGTCAAATAGACTACCATTCAACCATAATTCTATTTGAATAGAATGCTAGTTGACCATACTTTGAATCGAACATATTTCCAGTCGACCAAAGTTGTTGTCACATAGATTAGATTTTTACCAGGGAAAATTTTAAGAATAGAAAATTATCTTGAAGTTTAAAAAATTGTTGAATCTCAGTAGTCCCTAATATGTAAACTATAAAATTTTTATTGATGTATTTATAAAATTATTCAAATTTGTAATGATTTTATATATACTCTATATAATTTTGGTGATTATTAACATACAAATAATTTTATATTGTAAAATTTGGGCGAATCATTTTTATAAAAAAATGGAAATTGGCGAGTAGTTGTTTCCAAAAAAACATGGAAAATTATCCCACATACAAATATTAGCCCCTAAAATTTTCCATGATTTTTACACCCTTGGCCTTTGAACTTATTTTTCTCATAAATTTTGATGTAGGAGGTAATATTTAGACTTCAATATATAGTTGGAAATGATTTTTCAAGCACAATCCATCTAAGTATGTTCCAAAAGAATTTTAGTTGAATATATATTTGAAGATAATGCTATTTAGAAACCAATTTCACTTTTTTCATTGACCATCATACAACCATCTAATCAATGTCAATTCATGAAACTTCCCTTTAGAGAACTTTTGAGGTCTAAAATGGGCCTCCTAAGAAAAATGTACAACCAAATTAAAATTTATAATAACCAACAGGATTCAAGATGATGAGTCAACCATGAGGAATGATTCACCATTTTTTGGGTAAAAAAGTAAAAAGATTAAAAAATAATAAAATAATAAAACTGTTTTTCAACTTATTTCACTAAGTTTTTACTCAAATTTCGAGCGGGAGTACTTGTTGGATGTAGAATTTAATTCCTCATCCAAGGATTACCCATGTTGCATACTTTTGATGGAGCATGCCACATGAAAAATGATAAATACATGAAAAGCGTGATTACAATCACGTCTTTTCATGTATTTTTCATTTTTAGTGTACTGCATTCCATCAAAAGTATGAAACATGGGTACTTCTTAGATGAGGAATCAAATTTTGCATCCAACAAGTGTTCCTGCTCAAAATTTTAGTAAACCCATAGGGAGATAAGTTGAAAACACGAGTTTAAAAAATAGGTTTTTTTTCTTTTTTCCCTCTAAAATTCGACGATGTAATCTAATCGTATTTTATTATTTCCTTTGTTATTTTATAATTTTCTTAGGAGGCCAATTTTAGACCTAAAAATTCCCCTAATTCTTTGACATCAATGCCAATATATTTATAGCATTCTCTCCCTTTGGAATTGATGGAAGCACCACAACATTGTTATTAATGATCAAGGAACATCATATATTTTTTATCATGACAACCGAGTAAACTCCCCTGCATTCAATAGTTTCCTTTATCTTCCCTTGTGCTTCTAGAAAGTTGCATTCACCTATCATAGATAAGACATAAAGTCACACTCAATGTTTTTTCATTCTCCGTTCTTATAACAAATCCAATGTTTTGTAATTTCTCCCCCCCTTTGACATCAATGGAAAATATCTCCCCCTATAACTGATCTCCTTTTGTCTTACTGCGTCCCTGTTGACCTGACAACTTCATTGGATATTCCAAGTGTTGTACTGATCTGGATAGATTCCTTTCTTCCCCTTAGAGAAGAATCAATGGAGGAAGGTAATATTGACTACTCCCAATCTATGTCTTAGGTACTCAAATTGGTCTCTTGGGAGAGGTTTGGTGAATATATCAACTACATTTTTTTTTGTAGGTACATAATCCAATTTTACAATCTAATTTGCAACTTTCTCTCAGAGTACTTGACTGGAATATACTTTGTCTTGGAATGGAAAATAAGGTTTTTGGACATGTTGATTGCACTTGTGTTATCAGAGATGATTGGTATGGGTTATTTATATGTCACCTACACACTTGTAAAGTCTTCTTCATCCATAATATCAGAGTGCAACAAGAATTTGTTGCTATATATTCTTCTTCATTAATAGAAAGAGAAATTGAAGCATGCTTCTTGCTCATCCATGACACAAGCATTCAACAAGAAAGAAAGAAACACCACTAGTGCTTTTTAATCATATACATAACCTATCCAATATGCATCATTAAAAGAGGTTAGTGAATTTTGTTTACCTCTAGGGTATCAAAGAAAATAATCCATAGTGGCTCTCAAATATCTGAGAATCCTCTTTGCCACTAGTAGATTACTTTGTGTGGGGGATTCTTGAAATATTCCAACAATACCAAATTCCTACACAAGGTCTGGTCTAGAGGTTGTCAAGTATAAAATGATACCCATAATAGATCTATATAAAGTCTGATCCACCTCTGGTGACTCATCAACCTTGTTGAGTTTGCATCTAGTGAACATTGGAGTGATTGCCAAAGAACATTCCTCCATGTCAAATTTCTTTAGCACTTACTTAAGATAAAGTTCCTCTTGAAATAAAAATTCCTTTTGTTGTTTAAGTGATATGCAAGCCAAGGAAATAAGAGAGCACACTAAGCATTTACATTTCAAATTCATCCTTCATATCAATTGCAAATTGGAAAGTTAGATGATCTACATCACTTCCAAATATTATATCATCAACATAGAGAACAACTACCAACAATTTTCCATCATTAGATTTCACATACAGATTATTGTCAATTGTGCTTGTTTTAAATCTACACTTAAGCAAATAATTTTCCAACTTAGAGTACCAATCCCTTGGGTTTGGTTTAATACCATAAAAGTACCTTTTCAACTTTCAAACATAATCAAGTTTATTTGAAAATTGAAAAACATAAGGCTACTCTATGCAGACTTCTTCCTGCAACTCACCATTCAAAAAGACAGATTTGACATCCATTTGATACATTTTAATTCCTTGAAACTAGAAAAAAGCCAAGAACATTCAAATTTCCTCTAATCGTGCAAAATGAGAAAAGGTCTCATCAAAATCCAAACCTTCGAATTGTGCATAAGCTTTGCAAACTAACCTTTCCTTATTTCTTACTTCGTCATTTTCATTCAATTTTTTTTGGAAGACCCACTTCGTGCCAATAACATTCTTACCTATTCATCTTGGTACTAGTTCCCATGTCTATTTTTTCTTAATTTGATCAAGCTATTTGTTAATGGATTTTATCCAATTGTTATCTTGTCTAGCCTGAGATAAATCCTTTAGTTCTATCATGAAAAACAAGGCTACATGTGCTTTTGTAGGTGGATTTATTAACCTTCTTCTTGCTTGAACAATTGTATTCAAGTCACCTAAAATTTATCAGTTGGGTGGTGTTTTTGCACATACCTTGTAGGATCCTTGGATGTTGGAGTGAGAGGTAATTTAATGTCTTCATCCGTAAATGACCCATCAACATTCTCGTCATTATTGTCTGGATCATTAATACTCACATTTGGATATTTGTCTTCAAGTTCAATATGCTCATCAACTTTAACATTAATGCAAACAATAATTTTCCTTTTATTCTTGCTATAACATCTATAGCCCTATGTTTGTACATGGTTAAAGTGAAGAGAAGGCATTGGATGCTAGCTAGATTGGAAAACAATCTTGTGTGTGTACGTGGTCAAAGTGAAGAGAAGGCACTGGATTCTTGCCATATTAGCAACCAATCCAGTGTGTGTATGTGGTCAAAGTGACGAGAAGGAACTTGGTGCTTACTAGATTGGCAAACAATCCAGTGTGTGTACGTGATCAAAGTTAAGAGAAACCACTAGGTTCTTGCGAGATGCGCTAGAAACCTAGTGTGTGTAACGGAAGTAGCAAGGAGAAATTCAAGATAAGTATCAATATTTCATGGAATTTGAAATTTCTACTTTATGTATCTAAATTCAATATTTTGATTTGTGATGATTTTGAGTTATGAGCTAACCTGTTTTTCTATGATAGGAAGTGAAGGAGAATCCCGAGTCACTTCATGAATAGAATATCGATGATCTATTATTCAAATTTATTTCATTCCATTATGATGTGTCTGATGGAACAAATGGATGGAAACATGTAACAATACGCCCATAAAATATTTGGAGAATAGAGCCATTATGGGAAACCAACACTCAATGGTTCCCATTGGTTACCATGAAACATGCTATGACCGTTTGATAGTTTTGAATGCAAGGATGTGCCTTGTATTTTAACTCCTTCCAATGCGATGAATCCTTTTCAAGGGATGGGTCACCCGAGGGGATGAGAAGAAGAGAACGAGATTCCTGAACTTGGATGGTGAATGGCTGCATGAAATAGGGCTAAAAAAATTTCCCAAGAGACCAAAAAGCAGAGAAGGGAAGGTCAGAATATAAAATTTGGGTTTCCTAGTCATAAGCATGGTTGATTGGGGTCAGGATCACATTTTGGGTGTGCCCAAAACAATGACTTGTTTTTTTAGGAAGCAAAGGACTCAAAATAGAAACAAAGGGAATAATACAAGTTGGATTGAACACCTCCAAAGGTATCGAAATACTCCAAAGGGCCATTGGGAAAATGGATGAATTATGACTTAAAATTTATCATAATTTTATTTGACAGCTGAATTTTGACTATATAATTATCATATCTTGTTTTATAGTTGAAGTAGAGTGCATAAAATATTGTAAATGTTGTAAGATTTGATTCTATAAAGCTCCATGAAGCAACATTATCATCTTTAAAATATTTTCATTGTATGTGTTTCATTGAACACCGAGGATGGTGTTCCCTCAAGGGGGAGGGGTTTTTAATAGCCCCAACCTCGGTTTCCTCATGAAAAATACAATGTAAATATTTTTTCAAGAAAAAAAAAATGGGTTGAGTCAATGGGACATAGATTCCAGACCTAAGGAGGTTTTTTTCTTCAAACAGTCAAGGTTTCTTTGCCCAAGAAAATCTGAGCTGTTGTGACAACCATTAAAGGTTGGTTGGTGTGTTTAATTTTTATCACACAAAAATGATCACCTAGTCATTTCTTCCTATGTCAATCGAAATGCACCATGTAGGATTAATTTACCATAGTAAATTCACTTTCGCCATGGGAAATAATTTAGTAAACCATTTTTCCTAAATTATTTCTCATTAAAATCCAAAAAACCCCATGAGAATAATTTAATAAATCATTATTTATCTAATTTTCTCTATAAATAATAATTAAATCATTATTTGATAATTATTTCTTAACACATTTGACTAAATTACCTTGGAATAATTAAATAAATCACTATTTGTTTATTATCTCTTATTCTTATTTTTGGAATAATTGTTAAGCTATTATTTAATAATTATTTCAAATTCACACTTTTCTTGATCCTCACAAAGTGGTTAATAAATAATTTTATTTGTTAATTACTTCAACCATTTTCTAAATAAATATATTTTTACCATTTTGAATATATTTTCCTTCTCCAAAAAATATAATAAAGTATTTTTAATGGCTAGATTTTGATTTAGTCAATAATATTTTATTATCTTCCAATTCCTAATTGAACTTAATACTTTGTTATAAATAAGAGGGTTTTCCATTCATTCTTTGCCATGAACATTATCATTGTCACTATTATCATCTCATGCCATTTGAGCCCCCACTTGAGTTTTGTCTTACATTTTGGGTTTTTCTGCATATTAGTGAAAGAGAAGAAAATGATTGTTTAAGCACACGTACATCAAAAGGACCCATCCCATGGAGCAAGATTTAGAGGCCCATGCTGTAAATATTCTTCATCGGGTGTTTTAATAAAATTATAATGCACTTAAAGTCTTCTATTGGGTTATTACGCTTCTATTTTTACTATTATATGTTTTGGGATTGCATCAGGTATTTTCTTGTAGGGTTTTATAATGTTTTATTGCAGGTCTAAAGCATTAAAGTGACCACATCTTGTTGTTAGGGTCACTTGTCACTAGTGACTTAAGTGAAGCATTTTTGGTACAGTTTTCTGAAAAATTTACATTAACAAATGGCGAATCCACTAGTGTAGTAATTTAGATCTTTGGTGATTGTCGTTTCAGTGATCTTCAAGGTTTTTTCTAGCTAGTTTTAGCCTCTCAATTTCTATTTTTATATCTCCTTCGCTTTCTGGAAAAAAATTGGTTTATGTTGGTTTTACACATCTTTATGTAGGTCACAGGTACTAGTCAAGCAGGAGACAACAAATTCTAGTTGAGATCTTCCAAGCGATAGTTGAGGGAACAAAATGCACTTTTTTGCCTCTTTTATGCATTCTGCAATGAAATTTTCAAGCATTTTTATGCATTCCAACACGCTTTCCAAGTTAGTTTTCACATTCTATCATTTTTCAGATTTTTTTTCACAATTTTCTAGATCCGTCGATTGTGTTGCATGTGTACTAGGAAGGCTTTGTATTCTTTCCCGAGTCACCCGAAGGCCTATATTCTCTTAGTAATTTCTCATTGATGAAGTAAAAATCCCCCCTAGGGTATAAAGTATAACTCCATCATTTAGGAATAAAATTGTTGAGTTGAGGACTCTAGGGTACAACACTTTCAGCCATTGATTTCTAGGGTTTTTTCCATTATTTTAAAACCCTTTTAGATAGTTTTATTCATCATTTTAATTCGTTTATAGTTTGATGTTTCCTCCCCCCTTTAGGATCTCCTTGTATGTCCTAGGTTTTAGAGCTTATTTCCTATCTTTTTTTATCATTTTCACCTTTGATTTTTGCTAATTGTCTGCACCATTTTCAATAGCCTAGTCCCTTTATATCCGAGTCCCTTAGACACTTCATATTTTGGCCAGTTTTGTGTCTTTGATTCACTTTTTTTCCACCTTTTTTTTAGTTTCTTGATAGAATTCTTAGGTGGGGGTTTGTGTGCTTGGATTTATTGTTCATTTTATTGTCCATTTTCAGCATTATTTTTAATTTTTTAGCACTTTATTTTCAACAGCACATGACATCATAAAACATGCTCAATTAGATCATCCACTTGACACATAATTTTCACACACACACACACACCATAAGCGAATGTGAGCTTGGTTAACACCTCCAAACTAAGACTTCAAACACTAAAACTTAAAAATTCAACACACATATATTAAGCCCACTTGGGCGCCAGAGCTAAAACAATCTGTGTAGTTAGGTGTAGGATCAGTGGGATAGGTTTTGAATAAAACTCATTGATCACTTACATTGAGACAAAAAATTTAACATATTAGGAAGCCTAAATCCTTCACCATCCCACAGTTCAAATCCAGAGTGCATCAAAAACCCGATTCATAGGGGGTTAGGCTAGGTCATCATGTGAGCGATGCTCCTCGGTGCTACCCAACCTGTGACAGGGCATCTCTTGTGTTGGATGATCACTAAGAATCTCAAGATGCAACCACCCCCGTGGGACAAAGGTAACTATAGTGATCAATCATAGGAAAATACACTATAGGAATAGTTGTGGGAAGTAGTCATTTCTCTACCCCACCTTTCTCTAGACAACTCTACTTGTCAGGATTGGATTTTGTCAAGTAAGAAGTCTTTTGGAATGCCATTTGAAAAAATAGATTTAGGAATTGTTTGAGGATTTAGATCACCTATAGGCTAGAGATTATTTTTCTTTGATAGGACGTGTTTGCTTGAATTAGAGTAGCATATTAATATAGTTATTTCACACTTAGCACCACTGCATTAGGTGTTTTCTTGTTGTTTTTTTCTCTTTTTCTGCTATAATCCTTTATCCCATTGAGCTAGCTTTGTCTTGACACTATTGCACCCCCTAGGAATTTGTCATGGAGACGTTGTGTCCTTCACCTCAAGTTTCCTTTAGGAAATATTACTCCTCCCCATAGAGTTCAAGTTCATCCTCCTTGTCCCCCATCGAGTCCCCATTCTGACTCTTGTTCTTCTATTTCTTCTTGTTATTCATTTGATTCCATGTCTTCCCAACCTCGTACCACCACCATGTCATGCACCAATGTGGGTGTAGGAAACCATTGTGGTAACCAAGGTAACCCCACAGACAGAACCTATGCCAGTATGGTCACTAATATTCCATTACTCCCCTATATGGGTGGTTTGAGCCTTCCTGATTTTAGAAAAATCATTAATTATCCTGTTCTCCATAACATAAATTGGGGTCCTATGCCTACCAAGCTTCCTTCTAACATCCCCAAGTTTGAAGGAAATGCTAGAGAAGACCCTACAAATCATGTTCGCCCATTTCACATGTTGTGTTCATCAAATTCCGTAACTCAAGACTCCATTCATCATTTCCTCTTCCAATGCTCCCTTATTAGAGCTGATACTAAGTGGTATGTGGACTAATCGCATGCCTCTGAGGGAAAATTTTAAGGATGGAAAATTATTTTGAATTTTAAAAAATTGGTGAATCTCAGTAGTACCTAATATGAAAACTATAAAATTTATATTGATGTATTTGTGAAATTACTAAAATTTATAATGATTTTATATATACTCTCTATATAATGTTGTTGATTTTTAATGTAAAATAATTTTATATTGTAAAATTTGGACGAATAATTTTTATAAAAAAAAGGAAATTGGCGAATCTTTTTTTTGGAAAAATCATGGAAAATTAGCCCACCTTCAAATATTAGCCCTTAAAATTTTCCATGATGCCTCCTATTCCACTTTTGTGACTCTCAAAAAATATTTTCTATCCTACTTATAGTTATGTCTATGTTATGACACCATACCAAACTCTTGACTTATTTTCGTCAAACTTCTTCGACACTCCTTTCTGATCATGTCCAAGAATGGCGCAGAAGGAGGAGCACGTGTAGGGCCCCTGAATTTGAAGACCATTTCTATATGTATTGGTTCATTAGAACTCTTTTGGCCCCCATAATTAAACATGGCACCTCTCAATTCCCTCAGTCTAAGGAAGAAGTGCTCCAGATTACTTTGAAATATGACTCAATCTATGAACAATCAGGTTATGTTTATACTATATTTCTCGATCTTCCTTGGCCTCGTGCTAATAATTCCCCAGGGGCATATCATGCCACTGCTAACATCATTGTATCTATTTCACACCCTCAACCTCCACCATATTCTCTACCTCAGATAAGTTATGGTCAATCCTAGGGGTCACTAGCTCCTCTTACACCTATCCCCCTCCCAATCCTTCACATTGAAACACTTATCTAGGTTCGAGCATGTCATATGCATATTCCCATCAGCACTAGTAGATGTCAGGGTGATCTGTGCTTCACCTGTCTCACCTTATGTTTCCCCATATCCTTGATATCCCTATGCACCTCCAATTATCTATCCCCATCAACTCTAGTGCCCTAACCCCCCATGCTTACTCCACCTCTACCACAACTATAATCTCCTCCTTGAGGTCAAGTGTATGATTAGAAGAGTGTAACAAATCCACTTAACCCAAAGAGATGGAACAAAGGGAAGGTAACCAGAACCAACCATCTCAAGGTAATCAGGGCAAATAAGGTCCACCATTTAATGCCCCTAAGGGATATCATCCTAATCTCGTAACCTAGCAACAAGGCAGATAACCCAAGTAAAACAAGGCTCTTTGAACAAACAAGTTGTGTGACAGTTGCAGCGTATTTGGCCATTATACTCACGAATGTCCCATTTTACCTTTGATGCACTAGGTATGGGAAGCTCAAGAAACTGCTTCTAGAGGAGCGCAGCACATTGGTCCACTACCTCCTCCTCCTACTGCTTCATCAAAACCAGTTTTTCTTACCAATCCTTTTCCTCTTCAAGGATATACAACTGCCCAACCCGAATAGGGTAATTCATCTCTCAAACCTTCGCAATATGTATAAAATAATTACCATATCATCATGATGAATTCTGATGAAGTCAACACCACACAAATCAACCTCTAGACTTGGTCGTACCAATATGACAAGCCCCCTACAAAGTGAGCGATTGATTCCCAACCTAAAGTTTCCACTGAGCCTTTGTCGTCACTAAATGGTTAGTTACATATCCCTCTACCTAAATTTTAGGTTACCTCCAAGATCCCCAAAGGACCACTACATTTAAAAAATACTTCTTCTAAAGCTGCCCATAGCTATAGCACAGTAGATGACTTAGCGCAATCCCTTGCTTCCATGTCAACTCTGGAAGTACTCCATACGTCCCCATCCCAACAAAAAGCTCTACTATATTCTTTAGGCACTGTAGATCCCTTTGATGATCATATAATTGTATTTGATGTTGAAAAATAAGACCACCCCCCACTTCCTGCCTTAGTTTCCTTTCAAATACCAGTATCCATAAATAACACCATGGTCCAATGGTGTATCATAGATGAAGGCACCTCCACCTATGTGATGGCCGCTATTTTTTAGAAGAAACTTGGTTCCCCTGACCTATCCCCATCCACTTTTACTCTCCGTTATTTGGATGATCACCCCTATCATCCCCTTAGTTTGTATCGCAATTGTCCCATCACTATTTCCAGTAATATAGTCTTAATTGATATCGAAGTCATATATGCCCCTTTGGGTCATAATTAAACCTATTCCATGTTCGATATCGCATCTATAATTTTTTGCAAGATGTGCTTTCCTCACAATGGAAATATTTTCACTATTGATTCGTTGAACTAATATGATCCTCATTCCACTATCTCATCGATGAATAGAAATAATACTATCTTGTTCTTCACTGGTGCTTCTCTAGGAATCTACAAATATTACACGCTTCTTGGTGCTTATTATGCCCCACCACCTACCCCTTGTGCGCCTAGCTCGTCCAGTGTTGCATGCTTCAAGCATCACGTCGTGCCAACAAGAATTCTGGCATGCCTTCACAGTAACGAGCCCCTCTGTAACCTACTACTCCCAACTCAACCCAACCATCAGGTACAATTCCTCTAGGCCCATTTCCTTCTACTAGAATCTGTCCCGGTCCTTTTAAGTCTGAAACTATTCCCCCAAATCTCTCTCATCTAGGAAAAATTCCTTTAGGTCCCTACCCCTCTAGTTATATACCTTTTTTTCTCCCACCACCAAGAATATTTTCTACCCATTTAATGGCTACATTGAGTCTTCCTAACATCGCCATGGGGATCCCAATCTGGTACATTGATTTTTGGATTAGGGTCCCCTAGGGTCAAGTTTTTGGTACAATTTTAGTCAAGTTTTGTTAAAACACGTTGCGCACAGAAAATTCAAGGAAATTTTGGGTGGGTCAAAGTTCATTTATCATTGTAATGGGTAAAATGGAAAACATGGGGCTCAAACCATAGTTTAAGGCCATGTTATTTCAACGTATTAGTCCTATAAATATGTATGATTCAAGACAAGTTAGAGATCATGAAAATAGATCAATGAACTATCTTATGTGAGTGTGATCTGATTTTGGGAAAGTTTTTGTTAGTCTGGGTTGGATAGGCTCCTGCTGGCTATGTGCGCAGAGACCTAGTCTTAACCTATGTGCAAGGACCCAATTTTTGGGTGCGTAGGAGAAGACTACTATAATGATAGAAGATATATTAATAAAGGGAAGAGTTTGGTGAATTGTGATCTACTTCTATGATTTCTATACTTATGTGTTAATGCATCTGTTGTTGTTAATGAATGCGCATTTATTTGAACTTACGCATATGATAATAGATTCATGTATTCGCGCAAGTATTTCATTATTAGTTATGATTTCTATTAAGAATAGATCTTTGTAAATGCACAAGGGTTATTCCATTTTATGTTGAGTAGATCTGAGTAAGGATAATTGTTTGTTTTGCGCAAGGTTGCATTAAAGTTAAGGGTCTCCTGTGTTTGATCTGAATTGGGTTAAGGAAGTCACTGTGTAGGGAAGTATTCATTAGATATGTTAATAAGGGATAATATCCACATCATACACTCCCTTTGAGTGCAGAAACCTGGTTCCAGCACTCCCTAATACTTCTTCAGGTGAGACTTTGGTCTGCACAAGCACATCACTACCAAAAGGGCCAGTAGTTGGAGGGTTTTGTTGGTTGCGCAGAACACTCTGAACCTGGGTCAAGAACTCTCAAGCTAGCAAATGGTTCCGTTTCTAGGACCAGGGTCTAACAGAGGGAAAACCTAAGTTTTCCAAAATAGGAGATTATTGGGATGAAGATATGGTGGGTAATGTTGCAGAGCTTCTCACTGAATATCAAGAATTTTTTCCCACAATGTTTTTGGAGTTGAAAGGGATTATTGGAGATATTGGGGTGATGAAGATCACTTTGAAACCAGATGCTTGAATTGTAAAGCAGTGTCCTTACAGATTGAATCCAAGAAATAAGAAAAAGGTCAAAGAGGAGCTGGAAAAGATGGTTGCTAGAGGGATTATTGAACCTGTGGAAGAATAAGATTGGGTAAGCCCTATGGTAGTCCAAGAAAAGAATACTAAAGGTGAAATTAGGATCTGTGTTGATATGCACAAATTAAATGATGATTGTGTACATGATCCCTTTCCAAATCCATTCTCAAATGAAGTCTTGGACAATGCTAGAGGGAAGGAGGCCTGCTGATTCACTGATGGATTTTCAGGGTATCATCAGATAAGGATTGCACTTGAAGGTCCAAGTAAGACAACCTTTGTGAGGGAGTGGGGATCATTCCAATACATGGTGATGCCATTCAGATTGAAGAATGCATCATATATATTTTTGTGCGTAGTAGATGTTGCTTTTAAAGACTATATCTATAAGTAATTAGAAGTGTATTGTGATGACTGGAATATTTTTTGGTAAGGGAAGAAACATGTTCTAGCATGTGCTTAATGCGAGATACTTGTCGTAAGTATCAAATCTCACTAAATTTGAAGAAATGTGTGTTATGTGTCCCTTTTGGAAATTTGTTGGGCCATATTTTCTATCACTAGGGATTGATGTTTGATGCCACAAAGGTTGATGTTATCATTAAATTAGAGGCTCTAATGAATGTGAAGCAGTCATGCTTAATATTGGGACATACAAGCTATTATCGAAATTTTATTTGGGCATATGTGTTGATCATTGCACCGATGGAGAAACCGTTGAAAAAGGATGCAAATTTATGTTGGGATGAGGTCTTCTAGAAGAGTTTGGATATTCTTAAGGAGAAAATGGTAACTGCACCTACCTTGGTATTCCTGGATTGGTCAAAAGAATTCCATGTACACATTGATGCATCCTGTATCACACTATGAGATATATTAGCGTAGCCAGGGGTTGGATATATTGATAATTAAATTTAATTTGCAAGTTAGAAGTTGTCAAGTGCTGAGCACATTTATTCCATAACAGAGTGAGAAGGGTTAGCTATGGTATATGCACTGCAGAAGTCCCGTCACTATTTGCTTGGAGGTCACTTTAAGATGTTCACTGGTCATTCTACTTTGAGGTACTTGGTGAACAAGCCTATGTTGGGGGGGAAGATATATAGATGGCTTATATTATTACAGGAATATGATTTTCAAGTAATTATGAAGCCAGGAAGACTGAATGCCAGACCAGATCACTTATCACACATTTAAAGTGTGGAGGAACCAACTAATTTGGAGGAAGCATTACCAAATGCAAAATTTTGCAGATATTATTCATTTTCTAAGCACCGTAAATACACCTATGGAGTATACCATTAAGAAGATGAAAGAGTTGGTTTTGCACGTAGCAGATTTTACCTTGATTGCAGGTCAATTATACAAGTCATGATTCGATGAAGTTTTGAGGGGGTATGTTCCCGAATTCAAAAGGAGCCAATACTAGTAGCAGCACATGGAGGTGTTGCAAGAGGTCATTACTCTGGAAAACCCACTGCGCAAAATATCTTGAGAGTTGGGTTGTGGTGGCCTACGGTGCACACCGATTCTAAGGAGTAATGTCACACTTATGATGTATGTGAGAGGACTATGAGGCCCTCATGCAGAGATGAAATTCCATTACATCCCCAAGTAACTCTGTAGGCCTTTGAAAAATGAGAAATCAACTTTGTAGGGTAGATTAACCATCTATGGAAGAATACTGGATCGTGTTATATCATCACTGCTACAAACTATTTAACTAGATGGGCAGAAGCTCAACCTGTGAAGGATTGCAACGCAGAGACGGTTGTGCACTTCATCTTTGAAAATATATTTACAAGGTTTGGATGCCCTAAAATTCTGATGATCAACCAAGGTACACATTTTCTGAATGATACTATTCAAGCATTGACTGTTGAATTCAAGATACACCATCAGAAGAGTACACCATATCATCCATGACCAAATGGGATGGTACAAGCCTTCAATAATATTCTAGAGAATGTGCTCATGAAGATATATAATGCTAACGGTAATGATTGGGATGTGTGCATACCTGCTGCTTTATGGGCATTCAGGACCACATGCAAGAAGCTAACATGAAAAACTCCTTTCAGGTTGGTCTATGGACAGGAGGCTGTTATGCCAATGGAATACATTATTCCTAGTCTTTGAATTGCTATGATAACCAAAATGGCTGACCAAGAAATGATGGAAGAAAGGCTTTCATAGCTGGTTGCGTTATAAGAAGATTGAGTCATTGTTGGTTTTCATCAATAAGTACAGAAAGTGTGCAAAAATGGTTGGCATGAACATCATGTTAGATAAAATATCTTTAAGAAGGAGGAATTGGTTTTGATGTATGACAGTAAGTTTGCATGATTTCCAAGGATGTTCAAAATACACTGGCTCAGGCCTTACATTATCAAGGAAATCACCAAGGGAGGTTTGGTTCATTTGGCTACATTGACTGGTGAATTACTTCTTGGATATGATGTGAATGGAAGTCGTTTAAAGCCTTATAGGGACGACCCTATCGTTGCATGTGCTCAATTAAAATATGGTCAGAGGAATGTCTTAGTGCCCTGGACAGTTGCAAGAGGGTGCATGACTCTAAATAAGCATGTCAAAAGTTGTCAAAAATATTTTGCGCAATGAAGTTTGAGGAAGTGCAAGTATTTGTGAAGCCATCACAGTGGCTGCACTAGGAGGATGTTGCAGTCACAGACTACCTAGAAACTAGCCGTTGGAACAGTTAATCTGGGGAAGATTACTTGGTTACTATTTAGAGGAGTAGATAACTTGCATTTATGGAGGATATTATGCTAGATTTAGAGCCCTTTTATCATTTATGAAGTTGCATCAATGGACATAAGGCCATTTGGGCCACGCCAACCCTATATATATGACATGCAGGGATGCATTCGAGCCCCTTGCTTCCTAAGTGTCTTGAGAACATTGAATTCTTTTCTCTTGCTTCCTTTGGTGACTTTTATGTCTAAGAATTTTGAAACATTTGAATAAAACCTACAAATATGAGTGATTCCCAGATAAATGACTGCCATAGAACCTACTTCCTTTATGCCACAAGTTGTTGAAACTCCACAACCACTGAAGCAGAAGAAGGGACAACCTTCAGGGATTAGAAAGTCCCCTCAAAAGCCAAATATGAAAACAAATCCCTCTCGCGTAGAGCATCTAAAACATTTGATGGCCAAACAACCAAAAATAGTGGAAGAAGATGTTGTTTTACAGGTTGACTCGATCTTGCAGTTTCCCAAGTACATGGCGCTATGCAAACCAATAATTGAGGAGACCAAGGACCTCGATAAGGTCAAGTCTCATGTCAACACGCCCTTGCCTCCAAAGAATGTCCCATTTTAGGGTGAAATGTTGGCAAGATCCCCATGATGAAGATGGAATATTGGGACTTGGGGGACCGTAAAACATTTCCAGAGCTTGTGCCACTAGAATATTTGGAGTCGGTGCCCTATGAGGGAGCAGTTGTTAAAGTTGAGAGAATGAGATGGGCCCTAGGATTTCAACAGTCGAGGCTATTGAAACTTTTGACAATCCCACACTTCAAGTACAGTCGTATTAATGATATATGTTTTCACCAGCTGAAGGCCTTGGTGGACAAAAATTTCCTTTGGTTGGGAACACCCATTCCCATCGATGAATCGCTCTTTCATCGAACTACCAATTTTCCCTATCAAGGAGAAGACCCTGCAATGGCCTTTGGAGGAAAGGGTCAAGATAAGAAGGTCATGGAGGATGTGAAGAAGAAATATGGGGTAAACAGAAACACTCGGGGGTATGTAGTCAGTGAAATAAATGACCCCATGGTTAAATTTTGCTCCATGATCCTAGCTTGAAAAATGATGACGAAGTGTCACGCCAAGGAAGTATTTGCACCAGTTATTGCACTATTTGTGCAATGAAAAAAAGGGGTTCAACATAGCTGGGCTAAATACCTCTACCAAGAGTTTTTATAAAATTTTAGAGAAGCGCAAGAAGATGGAAATATTTTTCACTAGGCCTCACAATTGCTGTTGGTTGCATTGACCAGATGGAAGTTGCCGACGCAGTCCCATCTGCTGGATATTGAACCAGAATTATGTGAGGCAGTGTACTATGCGTCGTTGTTGGAAACAAATATTCCAACGAGGGTGACAGACTCAAAAAAATATTGGGTTCCCTTTGAGAAAGAGTTGTATCAGGCGGTTCTGTCTAAACTGTGCCTGTCACCAACCTTGTACGATCAATACAAGCATATCACAGATTTCAAGGCGACGTTCCACAATGTCAAAAATTGTGTAAAGGTGGACATGGAAGGAGTCTAGTTTGACCTACCATACCAAGTGACAGAAGAATATCTTGCGCATGTAACAACTGGATGACCCCCTATTTTGTTGAACGTAGTGACAGATGTTGGTGTGACCTCCTCTACCCCGCCCAAGCCATCCAAATCTAAGCTGCACATAAAGAAAGATCATAATAAATATCAGAATAAGGACAAAGAAACCAACCACAACGAAAAATACAGAAAACCAACCCCTAGACACGGTGGATGTTCCAAGTGATGCTGAGTTGGAGGACCGTGAAGGAGATAGTGCAGACACTCCCTCGATAGCCACACATTGAGGCACCAAGAGAGGACATCAATCCCCGCTGAGTCCGCAACCAAAGAGGAAAGCATCTCAGAAGACATGGATTGATGCATTAACACTAACATATGGATATTTGGATGAAATTGACAACACAATCAAGGCGGTAATCGAATATGTATGGACCAACATGGAGTCACAATACAAATCGGTCCTTGATGATGTGTAGCAAGGACTCAATCAACTGAGAGTGCAAGAGAGAAAGATACAAGCGAGTGTGGTTCAAGCAAGTGTGGGAAAATAAATCACGTTGACCATTCAACACCCCTCTACTTCAGAGAGCCGATTATTTCAGATTCCGGGCACAGAACTTCACCTTGATAATCCAGTGCTACGTGCGACCATTCATGCAGGTCCCGAGTTTGGAATTGACTTGGACATCCTTCCCAACGACAAGCTACATTCCATCCATACAATAATTATAGACGATCTGAAATACAAGGACTTGCAGATCACCTCTAATTCCCAGAAGCAGGCTGAGACATTGCATAAGGGGCAACAATTATCCGAAGAAGTTGGGAGCACTTCGGAGAGCCAACGAGTACAATTAGAGTCCCTCATCAGCTGGTTGTGCTACAAGATTCCTGACTTGTCAATACCTACAACTGTCTCGATCACTAAAATTTTGGAAAGTCTTGTAGCCACACTTAAATCCTCGAAGACAGAGATAGCCACTATGCGCGCTGAGGTGGAGCAGAAAATTGCAGACCTAAAGACAACATTGCAACCAGAAATGGCAGGGCGCCACCATCATTTGGGAAGCCACTGCAAGCATCATGACAGATGTCAAAGCATGTAACACTCTTTTTGAGGATGCCATGGGCATCTGGACCTACATCTAGGATGACCCCATGGTTCAGCAACTAAGGAAGGATTTACGCGCTAAAGAGAAGTAGTTCAATGACATCTGGGTCGCTGCACTATTGCTAGTACCAGCCCAATGATTATCCTGACTACAGGAAGGTTGTGCCATTCAGACTGATATTGATACGTTGCATTGATGAGAGCAACTACTAGAAGCCATAATGCCTCCATGGGTCGAAGAAGCACTACACCTATAACAGACCATTGACAATGCACTAAAGGGGCTCCAACAGACGCAACAAAGCATCAACTTAGAAAAAGAAGGACCTACCATAGAAAAGCTTGTTGGAGAAGCTCAGAGCACCACAACATAAAGCACCAAGATCGTACAGCCACTTAAGGACTCCATCCAGGCACTGCAGGCAAAGATGCAGGAAGTTGGACCAGAGTGACTCGAGGACGAATCACTTGATTGTGTTGGGGATTGTTGGGTTAGGGTCCCCTAAGGTCAAGTTTTGGGTACAATTTTGGTCAATTTTTGTTAAAACGTGATGCGTGTAGAAAATTCAAGGAAATTTGGGGTGGGTCTAATTTCATTTATCATTGTAATGGGTAAAAGGGAAAACATGGGGCTCAAACCATGATTTGAGACCATGGTATTTGCGTGTATTAGTCCTATAAATATGTATGAGTCAAGACAAGTTAGAAATCATGAAAATAGATCAATGAACCTTCTTATGTGAATGTGATCTGATTTTGGGAAAATTTATGTTAATCTAAGTTAGATAGGCTCCTGCTGGTAGTGTGCGCAGAGACCTAGTCCTGAGTTGTGTGCAAGGACCCTACTGTTTTGTGCGCAGGAAAATACTATTGTATTGATTGAATATATATTAATAAAGAGAAGAGTTTGGTGAATTGTGATCTACTTGTATGATTTATATATTTATGTGTTAATGCATCTGTTGTTGTGAATGAATGCGCATTTATCTAAAGTTACACATATGATAATAGATTCCTGTAATCGTGCAAGTATTGCATAATTGGTTATGATTTCTATTAAGAATATATCTTTGTAAATTCACAAGGGTTATTCTAGTTTCTATTGAGTAGATCTGAGTAAGGATAATTTTGTATTTTGCACAAGGTTTTATTAAAGTTAAGGGTCTCCTGTGTTAGATATGAACTAGGTTAAGGAATTCATTGCATAATGTAGTAATCATTAGATCTGTTAAGAAAGGATAATATCCACATCATACACTCCCTCAGAGTGCGGAAACCTGATGTTGGAAATACTGAGAGGCGGGGCGGGGGGGTGAATCAATATTCCTTACAATTAGAGCATTAGTTAATATTCAATTATTATCAATGTTTGTACAATGATAGCAGTAAACAAAAGGAACACAAATGCACACAGTTTTTAAGGTGGAAACCCACTCCGAGACAAAAACCACCTAATGATTTTCTAATAATTCTTTAATATTCAACTCCAATTGAAAATAAAGCTTCAACTTCCTAGAATTAGAAAAGAATTCTTCTCCAGCTCCCACTAGATGGATGCTCCAATGCCCGAGATTCTTCATTAGTCAACTGAATGGATGCCCAAACACCCAATGAGCTACAACTCACCCTAGCACCACCCTACCACCCTATAGAAGAATAAAAGAAGAATGGACTCCCGTTCCAGAGAAAATGGTCCACTTTACAATGATATAGAATGATGTAGAAGAAGAATACATGCTAGAACATAACTCCAACTATGACACAACCACCTAATGATGATCTTAAACCTCCCGACACTGCCTCTTCCACTCTTGGCAGATAGGCACTAGTACAATTTTTAAAATAATGTATTTACAATGACTTAGTACAATGATACCTTTACAATGTCTGTATGCAGTGCTACCCACTTGAAGACTTCATGTGGTGAACTTATTGATACTGTTTTTCACCTTGGTTGCTGCTCTTTTCATGCTACCCTCTGCTGCACCTTGCTTTTCTTTTCTGCCCTAGAAAGTCTGGTCCTTTGCAGCCCTTGACAACACATGATCTAGCTTTTTCTTTCCTTCTAGGAGCTCGATATTGAATCTGGTGTATCTCTGCTATTTCAGATCCCCAATATGTGATTTTCAGTCTTGTATTATTCCAATGCCTTCTTTCTAATGCCACAGGTCTGACCCAATTTGGATTCTTCAAGGGAGAGTTATGCCCAATCTCTCATAATTGCCTAATTATGGACTGTTTCAGTAGAGTGAACTTGTACGGCATGCCACGTGTCATTGCTTCTTCATTCAGCTCTAAAATTGTTAGAGAAAAAACTACAGTCTGTGCACTCTCTGCCAATTTTTACAGAATTCTAATCTGATATTCAGAGAGATATTTTTGACGATTTTCCTAAGGTCACTTCTTTGAGATAAATTTTAGGAGCCTGCAAAAACATTGACTTCCATAGATCATATCTCCGAAAATATTGTGCACCTTGATCTGAAATTTTCATAGGAGCTTCCCCATGATTTCTGCTTCGTTGCTTAAAAATTTCAGCTTCTGAAACTTCATAGCAGAAAATTTAGAGCAAAAATTCCACGATGACCTATTTCATATGGCGAAATCCCTTACATAAGGAGGATACGAGGATCACAATTTATATAAATTATTAGGTTGAGAGGGGCTTCAACAAGTGAACATGGGAGGGATTTTAGGAGCTTAAAAAATATTAATTATGACTTTTCAATGACCCATGCCACAACCCCATGGGGTTTTAGCAAATTAAATGGGGGTACAAACTTCAAACATGAATATATCTCAAACCATGAAGAATTACGTGGCGTGCCATATGTTAGCGCTCGAATCTGCCTTAGGCTGAAATAAGGTAAAACTCAAGGCAACATCAAACCACGCTCAGCCTCGTAGCTAGCCCTACGAGGACAGGAGAGGGATCTCTCCGGGTCTATCTCGGAAAAAGGTTTTCAAAGGGGCTGAGATGACTTTAAAATGGGAACTGATTTTAGGCTAGTAAATAGATAAGAAAGTTTGATTTAAATTTTTTTAGGGTTTTTTGTTGGGAAAATGGGAATGGAAATTTTGGGCTTGGGGATAAGGCCAGATCTTTGCAGAATTCGAATTGGGGCAAGGTAGGCAGTAGTCTTGATGCTTTTGATTATGTGTATGGATGGATCAGAATGACAAGGAGCTGAAGAGGGCAAGGCGGAACAAGGATCCTCTCCAAACTGAAGAAAACATATAAAACTAGACAAATTTAAAGGCAGAGCACTGAAATCAACGGATTCTACCTCATTTACTCATTCATTTAGTTTCAGAAGAAAAAGAATGGAATGGAATACATTAAACATGAAAGAACTTACTAAAAATTGAGAGAAAAAACCATCAAGAACTGAAAGCCACAAGAATCCCAACAGGTGCTGCAAAACCTCTGATCTTTCCTTAGCCAAAAATGCAGAAAAATATGTACAATAGTGTGCCAAACTTTTCCCAAGAGTCCAACCTGTCCAACCTGTAGAATGTCTCAGAAATTACATCATATAGACCATCCTAACCCTTTCCCATGCCTCTAGGGGTCTAATTCCTCCTTCTAGGAGCAGTTTCAACCAATTCTAAACAAGGAGCTAAAATCTAGGCAGCCAAACAACTTGCCTCTAAAAGGAAGGAAACTGATTCATTCACTTGATTTTCACTTTTTTGTGAGTGAATCATCTAGAATAGGTAAAAGTGAGTAAAAATTACATTACAACCACAAAATTAAATCAAGGTAACTCAAAAATTACATCCACAATCAAAACTGGTCCAACTGGCCGAAATTCTGAGCTGGAAGATGAAAAATTAGCCAATTTTCTCTATGCACCGCGCCCCTGAGCTCTATGCATCGCGCGCCTTTCAGCCTATTTTTGGGGCACTTCCCGGCATCAAAATCAAGCTCATGATATCTTGTTGGAAAGCCCTGGATGTCTGCTATCCAACCCAAGTGGAATTTCTCAATTTGGAGCTCATTTGCCCCTCCAAATATTCATTCTCCCACAAGTACTTCCTGCTGGTGCAAAAGGTGGCAGAAAGGTGATTTTCATGGTGTTTTTGGCCATTTTGATCATCCAGAACTTGATGAAATGCTTCGGCCATTTCTGAGCATGCAAAAATTACCATGAAAAATCCAAAAATATAAATTTTTCCTCCAGCAAGTGTCCCAATCATGAGCGCGCGTCGTGACGCGCTACGCGTTGGGTGGAAAAACCTGTTTTGAGACCAAAATTTTCCAAATGACAAAAACTTCTCCAAATTTGCTGAAATTTGGAGAAAAGATCCCCCATCATGCCTCATGCTCAGCCAAGGAAGCCTCGGCCAAGATTCTAAGCAGATCAGGCCTTTTTTTCCGTTTCAGTGCTTTGCTCAACCTTGCCTTCAGGATCTTCATTTTAGCTCGGCAAACGTGATTACGGGCCCAATAATGATTTTTCATGTGACGGAGCATGTCTTTGTCTCTATTGGCCTTCGCCAACAACTTCTCTAGATGAATGTTAACATGCGTGAGGCAGGTCTCACGATCAGCCGGTGTCATGTCACCTGGTCTCTTCCGGGCCAATGCACGGTCTTCCCGGATTTGCCGCAACTCTACAAGTGTATGCTGATCCTCTAGTTGTTTGTTCTGCTATTCCAGGTATTTTATCACCCACTGAGCTCTCTGCAATTTCTCATTCAGCGTGTCAATCTCGGCCTTTTTCTCCTGTATGATCTCTTTCAGTTTTGAGCTAGGAGAGCTCGCATCAACATCGATGAGTGTAAAATCAGTGTCTCGGCCTCCTGAAGGGCCCTCATCGTGCATAGGCCTCTTGCCTCTGTCCTGGACCTGTACCTGTGCTGATGTCGAAGGCGAGACCCCTTCCACATTAAGTGGAGATAGTACTCGCACTGTTGATGAAGTCAACGAGACCCCTTGCACCCCGGGTGGAGATAGTACTCATCGCGATGCTACAAACAAGGCTCTGGCACCTCTTTGATATGTAACTGCCACTTTTATGAGATCTCCTCGGTAGATGAATCACTATCCTGCTCATACCCCTGCTCATGAACTGAATCCGTCTCTGACATGATGCTAAAAGTATGACAAATATATGCTGATATAGGTATAGTGAAAACAAGAGTTCAGTGTATGCTCTAATCCCAAATGTGTCACATATGTATCAAGGTGCTATAGGAAACCACAATGATAAAAGTACTGTCAAGTGAGTTTGAATGGGAAAACAACCACTGCCTGACTACACGGGAATTTGACAAGTGAATAGGAATGAGTGTAGTGCTGGGGGAAATAGTTATTAGGAAAAAAAGTGAAAAATGAAATGGCAACATATATATGAGGCAAATGAAATCAAGGACAAAGAAATAGCCCTTGCAGTGTTTGACAATTATACTTTGTCAATGAAGGGATGTAGTGAATATGGGACTGTGCTATAACGGAAATGATAAGCAGTGAGACAATGAGATGGTAATGACAGTGACAGCAATGATGGAATAGGAGAGAAACCTTGAGGCTATGGTAAATAATAAGCAGTGACACTAATGACAGTGGATGGCATGAGCATATATGTCAATAACACAAGTTTGGAAACCCCCACAATACCACTAACATGTCTTTCAAAACCCTATGGAGTGAATTTGGCAATGAATATAGGGTTTACATTTCACCATATCAAACACTTATTTTCTCCTCATTTGAAACACCATAACATAGCCATGAATTAATAAGCAAGCTTGGATGACTTACTTGCAGGCAAATGAACTGATTTGATGCGAATTTGGACGAAGGATTGAAGTTTTTTGGCCTTAGGGCTCTATGCCGCGCGCATGCCCAATGCGCCGCGCGCTATGTGTGCATCGCACGCGTGAAAAAATACACTGGCTATTGATTCCCAGTGCGCCGCGCGCTCCCTATGCGCCGCACGCCACTTGTATGCGCCGCGCACACTGCAAACTCACTTCCACGGCTTCAAAACAAGATTTTCGCCCTTCAACACTCCAATTTGATCTCTGCTCTGATTTTGAGCATATCTCTTGTTGAAAATGAGTTAAATAGCTATGAAAAAGTTGCACAAACCTTCTTGAAACATTAAAGATTGAGTTTATTTGAGCTTTTGTAGAGAAAATGACAAAAATTAGTGTTCTGGCCCAATGCGCCACGCTCACTTTTCTATGCGCCGCGCGCTACATAGTGCATTTTGCAGGAGGCTTTTGGAGGCCTTCCTGGTGTCCAAATTGGGTGTGTGATAGCTCGTTGGAAAGATATTGGAGTATAATTTCCAACCCAAGTGGAATGTTTTAATTTGGAGTTTATTTACCCTGTCCAAAATCGAGTCTCCCAACACTACTTCCTGCAGGTGCATCAATTCTCCTGAGGCAACGGTATTCTTGACATTTCTCCAAAACCATTACACCTGTGTAAAAAGTGAAGGATTTTTTTCTTCCTTGGCATGTTGCATACAAAAACCTCTCTCATTTTTCCAAAATTCATCTTTTATTGCTCTGAAACATCATTTTAGTGAAACCTATCCCGATGTGTGAAACTAGGGATTTGTCGAAATGAAGCGAAATGAAGGGGATAAGGGGCTTCTAAATTATTGGGGAAATTTTTTGAAGTAGGGAGGGATGTTAGGAAGCAGGGGAAAGTTGAATCTCAGAGATTGAGTGAGGGGAAGGGGTCCAAAAGGGCAAAACACAGGCCTAGCCTAGAAAATTGCCAAGTTGTGGCAAGAAACTAGGGTTTGTGGAAAAATGAGGAATTTGGGGGATCTCAGTGATGGGAAGTGTTTAATAAGGTATATTAAGGATAGGGGAGGGTGTGTGAACATCGGGATACAAGTTTTTCCAATGATTTGACCATCCAAGAGAAATTACCTCCAAAACCCTAGGAGAGGGAAATGGACCTTACCTAGGCACAAGCCCAGCATGGAAGCATGAACAAACATGCAGCAAGCCCAATGGAACTTGACACATTGATGAAAACCATGATGATGAAAACCCTGCGAATGATGGTACACTCAGCTAGATGGTGACATGGTTGAAATTTGGACAACTTTGAAAAGAGTGAAAAACAAACCCTAGACTGGTACATAGTGATAAATTTGAAGACTACGTGAAATATGTTAAAATTTGACCTTGGCTTGTAAAATAACATTGTAGAGCATGTTTGATCAACGGAGGAAGAGGCATAAAAACACTGCCATATCAACGAAATCCAATATCCGACAAGTAGAAATCATCAAAATCATTATTGACCCAGAATATATTAATTTTGTAGGTCATAATTCCCATGAAATATTTGGATATCCCCTGGTGCTTCTTGGGTTGACATCAATGAAAACTGCTGATCAACAATCTCCCCTTTTTGCATTGATTGCAACACAAGTACTCCGCCTGTGATCATGACACCAAAATTCTCTCCCCCTTTGACATCAATGGCAAAGGGTAAATCCCCCTGATAAACAACCATCCTGTGGACCTGTACACACTTCCACTCCCCCTTTATATTATGAATAAGAAAAATATAATGAGAACTTGGGAGAATCCCAAGCTTCTGGTGAAGATATTTCAATGCTTCACGAGTACTCTCACGATAATCAATGCTTCCTGCCCAATTTGCCTCTGTAAAGGAATGAATAATGAAATTGTTACCCTTGGGATACCACAAGCCATATTCTGTTGTTCCCTTTAGATATCGAAGAATTATTTTGATGGAAATAATATGTGGTTCTTTTTGTGTTGCTTAGAATCTTGCTACTTGTCCATCTGCTTGCATAACATCTGCATGGGAGGCTGTTACATATAGAGGACTACTAATCATAGATATATACAACCTTATATCCACATCCTTAGATGAGTCGTCTATGCTCAATTGGAAACCTATTACCATCGGAGTAAGGATGGGTTTGCAATCTTCCATTTTGAATTTCTTAAGCATTTCCTTGATGTACTTGGCTTGAAATATAAATATTCCTTTCTCTTGCAGAGATATTTGAAGCCCTAAGAAGTATGTCAGCTCACCAAGTAAAGACATCTCAAAATCACATTGCATATTTGTAGCAAACTTCTTACTTACTCGATCATCATTGCTACCAAATATTATATCATCCTCTTTAGCTATTAGAAATGCTTTAGTTTCTTCATCCAGAACATATATGTCGTTTCGAGCTCGACTTGCTATATCCACAATTTCACCATACCTGCCTTTCCTGATTTCACATTTTGTGGAGTTTAATAGTATTGTGTGTCCTTTATCACACATTTGTCCAACACTGAGCAGATTGTGATTCATGTTTTCAACCAATAGAACATTCTTGGCTAGATCATCTTTGCTTCCGAGAGTGACGATACCTGATCTTATAACATTTGAAGATCCATCATTTCCAGAGGACACGGTTCCATCCTTCTCCTCTTTTAGAGACACAAATTTCTTTCTATCTCCAGTCATATGCGTTGAGAAACAACTATCAACATACCACACATATTTATTATTTTGAGCCTTGAGAGCGAGAGCACAATTATTAGTCTTCTTCTTCTTCCATGTTCATTCGTTTTATGGCTTCGAATATTCTTCTGGAGGATTTTCAAGTCTGCAGTCTCTGGCTATGTATCCAAAGTTTCGACATTTGTAACATTCAATATTATTTCTTAAATGTTCAAATCTATTGATGTTTCGCTGAGCCCTGGGAGGTTCAAATTTGACAGATCTCCTGGAATTGTATTCGTTCCTGGGGTACATGCGACATTCTACAACTTTATGACCAAATTTTCCACATGAATAACAGTAGCCATAAAAAATATTTTGGTACTTGGATGGAAATATTCGTCGAGGAATTGTCTTCCAAGGTTGTTCTTGTGAATATTTTCCAATGAAGTATACATGCATGTCAGATCTCATAGGTTCATTGTATTTTGTTGTATAAGGTCCTGCTTCTTCTTCTTTGTAACCGATGCTAGTTCTGTCATTGTAAGATCGTTGATTGTTGATGAGTTCTTCCAATACTCTTGAGGTGTTAGCATAGTTTTGGATAGTTTTTCCTTTCTTCACTTCCTTACGCAGTGATACTACTTTGGCTTTTAATTATTCTCTTTCTTGGTTGCTTTCTTCCAACTTATTTTGAAGTGACTCTTCAATGCATTTTTGTTCTTAAAATTCAATTTTGAGACCTTGAACTTGTTCTTCAAGAGTATTGGAATGGATCTTCTCTCTCTGAACTCTTTTATTAGCTTTGATTTTTCTTCCTTAGAAAATTATTCTATGGTCAATCCTTCTTTCTTCATTGTTTGATACCTCTTGTTTGTTGTGCTTGGCCATAAACCGTACTCTCTCATTATTTCTTCTTCTTGTCATTGCCTTCATCGGATGATGAGCTATCTTCTTTAGAGAAAGTTCCTTTTGGAACCTTGCTTGTTTAATTTCTTAAAAGCTTTCTGTACCTTGAGTTGACTCCTTACATTTGGACATTTGTGAAAATACAACCTCCCTCTGACCTAAACATATCAATGAATTTTACATTTTAATTTTCCCTTATAATTCTGTTTTTCTCTAGTAAGCATATTATTAACAACATCCTGTCTCTCCATCATCTCCCTTTTCTTCACACTTGCGGTGCATGTCTTTTCAATTGAAGGTTGTTTTTCCTTATTGGTTTTCTTAGATGCAACGAACGTAGTTTCTAGATGCGAAGTACCCTCTTCTTCATCAAGTCTCATTTCATATGCTATGAGAACTCCATGTAATTCCTCTTTGCTGAGTTTGTCCAGATTTGCACTGTATTCTAAGACCGATACTTTTGGGTTGAATCTCCCTGGTAACGTTCTAAGAATCTTCCGTATAATAGTCTTCTCGTCAACTGGCTCTCCCAATCCTTCCAGAGTATTGGTTATTTCATCAATGTATTGGAAGTATGCAGCAATGTTGCAATCTTCTTTCATTCTGAGTTGCTAAAAATTTTCTCTATAGATTTGAAGCTTTGCTTCTTTGACATTTGAGTCACCTGCATATATATTCTCAAGCTTGTCCCATACATTTTTGGTGGTTTTACAACCCAACACCTTATGATAAGCAGATTCAATAAGTCCACTAATAATAATATTCTTTACTTTTGCATCATTTACCAAATTCTTCTTACCTTGTTCATCTGCGGTTGATGTAAATCCATTTTGAACAGTGTCCCATACTTCGTAACCTTGCGCCAAGAGATAGACCTCCATTCTTCCTTTCCAGAGTGCATAATTATTTTCATTGAATAGAGGTACACCATTTTTGGTATGCTCCATGACCTCCTTCCAGCTGTTAAACTACTATTGAAGGAACCAAGCTCTGGTACCAATTGTTGGAAATACTAAGAAGGGGGGGGGGGGGTGAATCAGTATTCCTTACAATTAGAGCATTAGTTAATATTCAATTATTATCAGTGTTTGTACAATGATAGCAATAAACAAAAGGAACACAAATGCACACAATTTTTGAGGTGGAAATCAGGGAAAATTTTAAGGATGGACGTTTATCTTAAAGTTTAAAAACTTGGCGAATCTTAGTAGTCCCCAATATGTGAATTGTAAAATTTTTGATGTTATTTTTGTAAAAATATTTAGTTTTGTAATAATTTTATATTAGTATATATAATTTTTAGCGATTTTTAGGGTAAAATATTTTTATACTATAAAATTTGGGCGAATAAATTTTAAAAAGAAATGGGAATTGGCGAATATTTTTTTTGGAAAAATCATGGAAAATTAGCCCACTCGCGAATATTAGCCCCTAAATTTTTCCATGGTGGAAACCCACTCCGGGACAAAAACCACCTAATTCTTTTCTAATAATTCTTTAATATTCAACTCCAATTGAAAATAAGGCTCCAACTTCCTAGAATCTAGAAAAACATTCTTCTCCAGCTCCCACTGGATGGACGTTCCAATGCCCGAGATTATTCAGTAGTCAACTGAATGGACCCCAACACCCAATGAGCTACAACTCACCCTAGCACCACCCTACCACCCTATAGAAGAATAAAAGAAGAATGGATTCCCATTCCAGGGAAAATGGTCCACTTTATAATGATATAGAATGATGTAGAAGAAGAAGACACACTAGACCATAACCCCAAATATGACACAACCACCTAATGATGATCCTAGAACTCCCGACACTGACTCTTCAACTCTTGGCAGATAGACACAACTACAATTTTTACAATAATGTATTTACAATGACTTAGTACAATGATACCTTTACAATGACTGTATGCAGTACTGCCCACTTGAAGGCTTCATGTGGTGAACTTCTTGCTGCTGTTCTACACCTTGGTTGCTGCTCTTTTCATGCTACCCTCTGCTGCACCTTGCTTTTCTTTGCTGCCCTAGAAAGTCTGGTCCTTTGTAGCCCTTGACAACACATGATCTAGCTTTTTCTTTCCTTATAGGAGCTCGATATTGAATCTGGTGTATCTCTGTTATTTAAGATCCCCAATATGTCATTTTCAGTCCTCTGTTATTCCTCTGAGTCTTATTTATAATGCCATAGGTCTGACCCAATTTGGATTCTTCAAGGGAGAGTTATTCCCAATCTCTAATAATGCCCTAATTATGGACTATTTCAGTAGAGAGAAATTGTACAGCGTGCCACGTGTCATTGTTTCTTCATTCAGCTTTGAAATTGATAGAGTGAAAACTAAAGTCCATGCACTATCTACCACTTTTTACTAAATTCCAATCCGATACTCAGAGAGAGAGTTATGACGATTTTCCCAAGGTCACTTCTTTGAGATGAATTTTAGGAGCCTGCAAAAACACTGACTTCCACAGATCATATCTCTGCAAATATTGCGCACCTTGATCTGAAATTTTCATAGGAGCTTCCTCAGGATTTCGTGTTTTGCTCATAAAATTTTTAGCTTCTGAAACTTTGTAGAAAAAAATTTAGAGCGAAAATTCCACGATGACTTGTTTCAGATGGAGAAATCCCTTACAAAAGGAGGATACGAGGATCACAATTTATATAAATGCTTAGGTTGAGAGGGGCTTCAACAAGTGAACGTGGGAGGGATTTTAGGAGCTTAAAAAATATTAGTTATGAATTTTCAATGACCCATGCCACAACCCCATGGGGTTTTAGCCCACTAACTGGGGGTACAAACTTCAAACATGAATATCTCTTAGACCATGAAGAGTTACGTGGCTTGCCATATATCAACGAAAAAATATTGACAAGTAGAAACCATCAAAAGCATTCTTGACCCAGAACATATTAATTTGGTAGGTAAAAATTCCCATGCAATATTGGTGTAGCCCATGTTTCTTCTTGGGTTGACTTCAATGGCAACCGTTGATTAACACCTGGTTCCAACATTCCCCCATACTGCTTCAAGTGATACTTTGGTCTGCACAAGCACATCACTGCTGAAAGGGCCAGTAGTTGGAGGGTATTATTGGTTGCGTAGAACACTCTGAACCTAGGTTAGGACCCCTCAAGATGACATTGATCCTCCCATAAGCACTCCCCCTCAACACCTCAAACCTTATACAAATTTTAATATGGTTCAACCCATTCTAACTAACCCTTCCTTTGATTTAGTTCCACAACAACCGTAACATGCCACTACTCCTATTCTTAAAGCATCTAGTGAGGGGGGGGGGGGGAAGCCTAGAAAGAGGGAACTAAAGATAAGGCACCCCAAGAAACTCCCACTCCTCCGAAGCATCTAATGCCTTCTCCCCCATGCGCTTTGTGTGATGTTATAAGCCATGCCACCAATAATTGTCATGAGCTCCCTCATATTAATAATTTGGTCTCTAATACCTTTCATGACTCCAACATTCCAGAGTTCCATGTCACCCTACCTGATTCAGCTAAGAAGAAAAAATAATTATGCATGAATCACCCTTGTGCTTTGTGTGAGAAATATGTCTATTATTCCCATCATTGTCCTTGTATTGAATATTTTCATGATAAACTTCATGTCCTTAACAAATTATATGCCACTCTTAGTGCCCCCACACATCCTCTACTTGTAGGTCCTAGCCCCAATTCATCTCCAAGACATGAGGTCTCTCAACCACCGATCGTGATCCCTCCTTCTGATGTCGAGATGACATATAGTTCTTCCTCTATTCTCTACCCTTCTTCATCCATGGGATCGATGTATTAGGACTCTCTTGGAGTTTCCTATTGTGATATTTTTTAATCTTCTTTGGAGAACACTTTGGTCTCAACATTGGTAGATGTATTATCTACTAGTCATCCACCCACTCCTTTTTTCAATATATATGTGAACCTTGTCTGTTATAAAGATTCTTCTTGTAGTTCCTCATCATGGGGTTCTTCTTCCTCCCATCCTCCCATATTTCGTTCGGATGAAGACTTCATGGAAGCCATGACCACCCATGATTATCCATTGGATGATTTGCACCATCTTCCGTACTTCCTTCTGTAGCAAACCCATGATCAATATGTTATGGATTCCAAAGAATTCATCCATGGTGAGGTTGATTAGTTCAATAACCCCTTACTTCAAACCCACAAATTCGAACCACATACACCTTGTAGCCATTAAATTTCCACTCATTGTTTTGGTAAAAGGGAATCCCTTTTTTAGAGTCTAGGAGAAGCAATTCTCCCCAACACTTTTAGTACGTCTGGTAGTGTCGAATCTAGTACCATTATTATTACCCATTTATAAGAAATTCTAGAGTCCCATATCAATCTAGATATCGCTTGGGATGATCCACTCAATCATTCATCCATCTTACGTCAACAACCCAATCCATTTGACATTATTGTTGTTCAAACCAATCCCTTTGGCATTATATCTAAAGCCATTCTTTGGTATAGTGACACCATGTTTGTGAGCCCATAAATTTAGTCCATTTGATTCATATATGTAGTTCCAAATGAGATTGGTAATCCACCATTTCCTTTCTCTTACTGCATCCTTTATCCATTCTTCACATAAGAAGACAACAATAAAAAACAAATGGTGAACCACATCATCAAAATGTGTTTGTATTACACTAATATACATACATATAGCATGTCCATAGCATGTTCCATCCCTACATCGAAAATTGGGGGGAACCTATGCCCCTATATCTCCTTATCATCCTCTAGAGGATCTTGTTCCAGTAGGTATGAAAAGGTGATTATGCTCCTAGCTAGAGGAGTTTGTGCTAGGGGAAATACCCCACGCTTAGGGGCATGATGGTCACCACTAGCCACCTTCTCACTTGATTAACATAATTCTCGGCCTAGACCCCAACGATATAGGTATGGGTGATTATCCTTTCATTCCTTGTATATTCTATCCTACTCGCCTCTCTGGAGAGCCATATACACATTGCATATTGTATATGCCCGATACTATATATTCAAGTATTCCACTCTATGTGATACCACATTTACCACCCAATCCCCATGTTTGAATTAGGGGGTGGGGATGATTCTCTACCTCCTCTAGTAGTTCATTCCATATTTTTTCTTTCCTTAATTCTTCACCAAGAACCATTTTTCCAAGAAGCACTAAGGCCATTTTTAGACAAGTAAGGCTATCAACATAAAATTCGCAAATCCACAATCCATTGGTCAGTTTTTTCCCAATGATATCACCAAAATTTAGTACCTTCTCCTCCTATCCAAATTCTCCAACAATTCACTATAAAAATTAATTAGAATTGGGTGCACGAAGCCCTTTTATAGGAAAAACCCTAGTTTTTCCATCACCCATTGCAACCAAATAGCTTGGTTTAACAAACTTACAACATCATTGGAAATATCCCAATGAAATCTATAATGGGTCTCTTTTTTTTTTTTAGTAATTTAACACTTCACTAGGAAGCCATTTTTTCCATGAGGTCTCACTTTGTTGCTTATTAAAATCAAATTTATTCATATGATCCTCTTGTACACTAGTACCAATTTACCTTTGAGCTTGTCAACTCATGTTCCAATTTTTGTCATGCATAAACATTCTTTACTCATGTTTTTATGGTCCCCTATGGGCCTCCCCCATGTGGCAGCATCCTTGAGTCACTCTTGTCCAGAACATCCAAGATGAGTCACCCTTGAATCCATGGAGATTTTTTCGAGTCCCATTGAGTCCAGTTGCAGTGTTCCATCCATATTTGCATCGCATTCATCCCATTTTTCTCATATTTTTCCATCATTTATACTGCTATGTCTTTGAAAAGCCTTTGTCTAAGTAATTGACCACCCCCTTTGGAATTGATTCTGTTGTTTCCAGGTAAACCATGCATAATATGATTTGACAAGGGAATTTTTCAGTCCAATAATCATCTTGTATCCTTCCATAATCTTCCTCAGTGTCATTCCATCTCTCACATTACTATGCTCCCCCATGCCTTTGTTGAGGATTCCTCATTGCCTCAACTCTAGCGAGCCCTCTTTTGTAGACTTCAACACATTTATTCCAAGAGAGTGGTCTATAGGGCAGTGTACCTAGGTTTCAACCTTCATAATTTTTTGTTTCCTTTGATAAATCAAAGGGAATCATCATTTCCATTTGAATTGATTGTTTCTTCTGTACTCGACACCAACTCGTTATTGCACGATCAAGAATCATACACTTGATGGTCCAGTGATCTAGCAGATTTTCCCAACATTTCCCATGTGTGTCTGAGATTTTCTAGAACTCATGAGGGGGTGGCCCTTTATATATCCCCCCACATGCCTGGATGACAACATATTATGATCTAGCCTCAAATGTAATTCCATATATTTGACTGGTTTATCTCCAACTACTTGTAGCATCTAGGATATGCATGTCTCCTTCAGATGGTCCATTTTGATCTTCGTAGAACTTTCCTGTTCAACATGACTTATTTTTTTGTGATCTCCCCTCACCATGTCAGCTTGAGGGGAGTTATGTCTCATGTGCTCAGACCAATAGAAGTTATTGTATTTAGTCCTGGCATCGGTTTTCAAAACACATTATGTATATGGGACACATTGTATTATTGTATCACATTCTGGCCCATTAATTCCATCATATCATGTATCATGTATCATATACTTGGTTTCTCATACCCACATTGTTAGGTGCACCATTATTATTTTTACCCAGTTATCTCGGCAAGTATGGGTATGCCTCCCCCAGCTCATTTGAGATCACGTACTCCAAAAAAATAAAAGGACACTTATACTAGCTTAGTAGGTCTCGCCCCCTCCATTATCAATCCTTCGTGCCTTGCTTCAACTCTCTCTCTCTCTCTCTCTCTCTCTCTCTCTCTTTCTCTCTTTCTCTCTCTCTCTTTCTCTCTCTGACTCTCCTTCAACGTCTTTTGAAAGTGGAACCTACAACATATTTTGGTCATACGATTTTCTCCTGACACTCTTACGTTAGCAATTTATTCATAGGTCGATCGAAATACACCATGTAGGATTAATTTTACCATAATAAATTCACTTTCACCATGAAAAATAATTTAGTAAAATATTTTTCTTCAATTATATCTCATTAAAATCCAAAAATCCACATGAGAATAATTGAATAAATCATTATTTATGTTATCACCAAATTGAGTCTTGTTGGGCTGCTTCAATGGTCAACTTGTAGTAACTATTTCAAACCACTTGTAATTGGAAATTATCCTTTCCAGTTTGAGAGGGATTTCTCAAATTGATAAAGTATATTCAATGAAGAACTTGAAAGCAGATGGCTAACTGTAAATTGGATTGACTATGTATTTATGTAGGTGAAAGATGTATAAGGTTTACTACCATTGGGCTTATGGAGTCAATATGAAAACTAAGTTACAAGTCAATCTATCTCATGGAATTTGAGGTAATTTTATTCTTATAAAACCACACATGAAGGATAGAAAAACATTATATATGCATATAGGAAGTTGAAGCATGTCACCATGAATTCCAAGTGATTATACATAAGCAAACTAATAAATCCTGGAAAAACAACAGACTAAGTGTAAACAGGAATTTGGAGCATGTAATCATGAATTCCAAGTGATTATACAACTAGAACACTGGAGAGAAAGTAAAATACTGATATAACAAACTTACATAATAATACAAAGAAGAATCTTAGGTCTGAAATAGGCATGATGCAACTGTATATTTTTTATATCAAAATATTACAACGACGGTATTGTCATGTAACCATATCCCAACCCCATATAACTCTAATACTATCTCATTTATAGAGTGAGGACTCATACAAATGATATGCCACCTTAATCCCCTTGAATTCCCACCTCAGAGACCTATTTCAAACATGATTCTATCACTTGGAGACTTCCTAGGGATATTTCTGTTTTGTAGAGTTTGAATACAAAAGGACTCTTCTTTCATTAATAGTTAAAAAAATCAATTTAATAACCCTTATCAACTAAAACCAACTAATTTTATGAGTGTACTAGAGTGCTGATGTGGATGTTAATCTAGAACTCCTCCAAGTAGATTTTTTACAATTTTTTCACAAATTTGGTTAGTGAAAATTCTGAAACATAGGCTTCAAAGACTAGTGTATAATTTTCGAACCTTGATGGATTTGAAGAAACTAAAAGAAGTATTTGTAGATGGACCTGTGTTGAAGAAAAAATCCTTTCATATTTCCAAAATAATTTTTATTTGGTCTAAAATCAAACTTGAAGTTGATTGCTAAAACAGTCATGTACAAAAATTTTCGTAGCGAGGTTGTTTTTGTCCTTTGTCTTTTCCTTCTACCACCTCTGCTAGTCAAACAATGTTTTTCAGGTAAAAATGAGTGAATACCATCAAAATCCCTCCTTAGATCTTCAAAAAAAATGTTTTTATAGGCAAAATGGCATCTTCATAATTTTCATAGCATTTTTTGGCATTCAAGCCTAGAGCATGCTACGAAAATACATGGTAATGGAGAAAATTCAAAAATATTCCTTTTTCTTCCAACTTTCATCTGTAGGTCTGAAAATTGATATAATTAAATATTATCATGCAAACTTGCCTCTTACCCTCTTCAAAAAACATCATTTTCACCTTTAGCAAGTTTATGCATCACTAAAATGACTCTGTTTTTCTGAAAACATAGGGTTAAGAGATGAATCCTTATCTCCCTATCCTTGATAGATGTTGCAAAATGGAAGGAGGTTTTTTTAGGGAAGTATGTCCTCAAGAAAAAACTATCTTGGATTTTTGAAAACCATATCCAGATGTCCAAAATCGGTATTCTAAAAACATGTATAAAACAGGAAAATTCGCATTCTGAAAATAGAGCCGAAAGACATCTCTGAATCTCCCAATTTGTAGCACTTTTTAGAAAATTTAAAGAGGTTAATGTTATTTCATATGTTCTTGAAAATAACCTCTCTCAGTTTCTCAAAATATTTCACTGTTTGCCCAGAAGTTTCCCTTGAAGTTGACTTCTAAAAAGTAAAAAAACAGAGAAATCCTCATATTCGCTACGAAATTATTAGGCAGTTTCGTAGCGAAATTTTCTTATTTTGCACTGAATTTGCTACGAAACTGTGTAAAAATGGCTAGTGGCTCACTTTTTTAATTTTAAGGCATGGGTTTGAAAACAAAAAGACATGGAGTGTATTTGACTGACATGACATGACTCATGGTGGTTTTTTGACATAGGATAAACATGATTTGGTAAATTCTTCATCAAATATTTGACCCAACATCACATAACATGAAACCTATGGTGACCTTATCAGAAACAAAATTTGAAAATTTTGAGTGTGGTAACAGGGCTCCACTTGGGATGGTGTGCCCCTGTGGTACAACAAAGAACTAGTAGTTCCAGTGCCACCTACATTGGGCTGCTCCCATCTTCAAAATGAAAAATTGCAACCTATTCTGACCTGTAACCTTGGCACTAAAAAAACTAGTAGCTGCTAAAGAACTGAAAGTACACATGCTGAATTTAAAACTGAAACTAATAAAATGCTTGATCTTCAAGCTTATTTATATACAAATGATCCTACTCTGCTTGCTCAGCATAAAAATTGAATCAAGTGATCTCACTCTTCCAATGAAGCCAATCAAGAATTTGGGTACTAGATTGGAACGTACATTCCAATTTTCTGATCATAAAACCATTCCTGAGAGATGACAACTCCGTTCGACCATCTGAATTTGTATACATAACTGAAAATCATATTATAATTCATTCCTATAGAAGATTCCAACAAAGCTGTGAAAATATCTTTGAGAGTATGCACGAATAATTCTTGTTGATAAACAAGAAAGTGTGAGTAAATATGATCCTTTGATGGTGTTCCTTGTCTAGATTCTTCATTATAACCCTTGTGACCTTTCTCAAATAAAAAATAAAAAATCAGTTGATCATTATTTTCATTTGAGAGGAAGAAATACCTAGAGTACTCTTGGACATTTTCAAAAGGAACTGCCTCAGCATTTACCACAAAAATTTCTAAAGGTAACTCTTCATATGATTCAACAAGCACACCCATCTGATTGTCTAAAATTTTCTTTTCAAAATTTTCTTCATTTGATGTATCCTGATGCAAGGAATGACATGAAGAATAAACTTCTTCCTTTACCTGAGGATTATAGCAATTATCTTCCAATATTTCCTCTTATTGTTTGAAATGATTCTCATATTCCTGATGATCAAAATACTGACAAGTCTTCTACAACTTTTCATCAAACTCAGAGGATGTGACATGGTTTTCATCCAAGAGAGAGGCTATCCTTTCTTCTTGGTGATGAAATGGATTGTCATGAAGAGCCTCTAAAATTTCCTCATCCATTAATTTATCATCTTCATAACAATTCTCCAAATATTCAATAAAACTCACACAATGTTTACAACAGTCTTTGACCAACATAAGGAAGAATGAAATTATTTATACATCTCATAAAATGCAACATGGAAATCAGCAAGAGAATATAAGGAACCATTTGGTAGGATTTCGTACCAAGACCATGCTTTTCCTTCTAAAGTGACCATAAATATCTTCACGAGACAATCCTCAGGGAACTAAACCTTAAGTATGTACACATGCATATGGAATCTAACCAAATGAAGAGAAACATTGTCTTTATTTTCATTTTTAAATATGGGAAGATCACTAAACCAATCGACCTTTGGCATAGGATTTGGAAAACTAGGGATGTGAGACCGGTTCATAGGGGCATACCTGGAATTTATTCTTGCATGGAACTCATCTTGGAACTTCATCAAGCTATGATCCTCAAGTAGTGGAGTCACCTTCCAATTGATTATTTGATGTGTGGAGTCGCCAGAGAAAAAATAAAGCCAATATGTGTCTAAGTGTCTGTTTCTCCTATACCTTGAACTAAAACTTTGTCATTCTTCCGAGGGAAAATTTACACCTTCGGTCCCCAACAACGATGCCAAAATGTTATCACCAAATTGAGTCCTGTTGGGCTGCTTCAATAGTCAACTTGGAGTAACTATTTCAAACCAGTTGTAACTGGAAATTAGCCTTTCCAGTCTGATAGGGTTCCCTCAAATTGATAAATGATATTCAATGAACAACTTGAAAGCAGATGGCTAACTCTGAATTGGATTGAATATCTTTTTGTGTAGGTGAAAGATGTATAATGTTTACTACCATTGGGCTTATGGAGTCAATATGAAAACTAAGTTACAAGTCAATCTATCTCATGGAAGCTGAGGCAATTGTATTCTTATAAAAGCACACATAAAGGACAGAACAACAAGCTATATTCATACAAGAAGTTGGAGCATGTCACCATGAATTCCAAGTGATTATACATAAGCAAACTAGTAAATCTTGGAAAAACAACAGACTAGGTGTAAATAGGAATTTGGAGCATGTAATCATGAATTCCAAGTGATTATACAACTCGAACACTGGAGAGAAAGTAAAAGACTGATATAACAAACATACATAATAATACAAAGAAGAATCTAAGGTCTGAAATAGGCATGTTGTAACTGTAAATTTCTGATATCAAAATATATTACAACAGTGGTAGTGTCAAGTAACCATCTCCCAACCCTATCTAAATTTAAAACTATCTCATTTATAGAGTGATGAATCATAAAAATGATATTCCACCTTACTCACCTTGAATTCCCACCTCAAATACCTATTTAAAACATGATTCTATCACTTGGAGACTTCCTAAGGATATTTTTGTTTTGTAGAGTTTGAATACAAAAAGGACTCTTCTTTCATTAATAGTTAAACAGATCAATTTAATAACTCTTATCAACTGCAACCAACTAATTTTCTGAGTGTACTAGAGTGCTGATGTGTCATTATGCCACGTGGATGCTGAGTTGGACCTCCTCCAAGTCGAATTTTTACAATTTTGTCACAAATCTGGTTAGTGAAAATTCTGAAAAATAGGCTTCAAATATGAGTTTATAATTTCCAAAACGTGATGGCTTTGCAGAAAATAAAAGAGTTTTTTGTAGATGGACCTATGCTGAATAAAACCCTCTTTCATATTTCCAAAATAATTTTTAATTTTTTTTTAAATCAAATTTGAAGTTGACTGCTAAAACAGTCATGTACAAAAATTTTCGTAGCGTAGTTTAGTAGCGAGGTAGTTTTTGTCCTTTGTCTTTTCCTTTTGCAACCTCTGCTGGTCAAACAATGTTTTTCAAGTCAAAATGAGTGAATAACATCAACCTACCTCATTGGATCTTCAAAAAAATTGTTTTTATAGGAAAAAGGCATCTTCAGAAATTTCATAGCGTTTTTTGGCCTTCAAGCCTGGAGCACGCTACGAAACTACCTGATAATCGAGAAAATTCCAAAATCTTCCTTTTTCTTCCAAATTTCATATTTAGGTATGAAAAGTGATATAATGAAATATGATCATGCAAACTTGTCTCTTACCCTCTTAAAAAAACATCATTTTCACCTTTAGCAAGTTTATTCATCACTAAAATGACAGTTTTTTCTGAAAACATAGGGTTCAGAGATGAGCCCTTATCTCCCTATCCTTGATAGATGTTGAAAAATAGAAGAAGGTTTTTTTAGGTTAGTATGTTGAAGAAAAACCCCTCTTTGGTTTTTTAAAACCATCTCTAGCTGTCCAGAATCGGTATTCTAAAAACATGTATAAAATAGGAAAATTTTGCATTCTGAAAATAGAGCTGAAATACATCCCTAAATCTCCCAATTTGTAGCACCTTTGAGAAAAGTGAAAGAGGTTAATGTTATTTGATATGTTATTGACAATGAAATCTCTCATTTTCTTAAAATACTTCTCTGTTTGCCCAGAAACATCCCTTGAAGTTGACTACTCAAAAGTAAAAAAAACAGAGGAATCCTCATATTCGCTACGAAATTATCAGGCAATTTCGTAGCGAAATCTGCCTATTTTGCACTGAATTTGCTATGAAACTGTGTAAAAATGGCTAGTGGCTCACTTTTGTAACTGGAAGGCATGGGTGTAAAAACAAAAATACATGCAGTGTAGTTGACTGACATGACATGACTCATGGTAGTTTTTTGACATGGGATAAACATGATTTGGTAAATTCTTCATCAGATATTTGACCCAACATGACATAACATGAAACCTATGGTGACTTGATCGAAACAAATTTTGAAAATTTTGTGTGTGATAACAATTTATTTGATTTTCTCTAGAAATAATTATTAAGTAATTATTTGATAATTATTTATTAGCACGTTTGACTAAATCACCTTGGAATAATCAAATAAATCACTACTTATTTATTATTCCTTATTTTTATTTTTGGAATAATTGTTAAACCATTATTTAATAATTATTTTAAATTCACACTTTTCTTAATCCTCGCAAAGTGATTAATAAATCATTTTATTTGTTAATTATTTTAACCATTTTATAAATAAAGATATTTGACCATTTCGAATATATTTTCCTTGTCCAAAAAATATAATAAATTATTCCTAACGGCTAGATTTTGATTTGGTCAATAATATTTTGTTATTTTCCAAATCCTAATTGAGTCCAATAACTTGCTATAAATAAGAGGGTTTTCCATTCATTCTTCACCATGTTCATTACCATCATCACCATTATCATCTCATGCCATTTGAGCTCCCACTTGATTTCTATCTTCATTTTTGGGTTTTTCTGCATATTTGAGAGAGAAGAACAAGATCGCTAAAGCACAAGGACATCAAAAGGACCCATCCCACAAAGAGGGATTTACATACCCATTTTGTAAATTTTCTTCACCTTGTGTTTTAATAAAATTATAATTCATTCAAAGTCTTCTATTAGGTCATTACAATTCTCTTTTTGTTTCTATATGTTGTGGGTTTGAATAAGGTATTATCTTTCAGGTTTTTATCATGTTTGATTTCATATCTAAAGTGTAAAAGCAGTCACATCTTGTTTTGAGGGTCACTTGTCAATAGTGACATAAGTGAAGCATTGTTGGTACACTTTTCCGAAATATTTACCCTAATATTAATGAATTGGTTTTATGAATTAAATGTGACTGCAAGAGAAGTATGCATACCATGTTTCCTTGAAGAACACTAACAAGGAAGGGAGGACAGGAATTAATGAAACAAATTGTGTTGTCAAATAGGACAGTGACAGTCAAACACTGTGCATAAGGAGAAAAGAAGGGGTTTGACCCCATTCTGTAGGAGACACATAGGGAGACTGAGGGAATAATCCATTCAGGTTGTGAGGAATGAACTATAACAAAGCGAAGAAGAAAGGGATGATCCTTTATGTAGTGGGATATGGAAGGAACATATAGAATCCCTATATTTGCGGTAAAAATGATAGTGCCTTGGTGCACTATTGGTTCTATAATTCTATTGTGGAAAGACATATAAAATCCATGGTTTCTATCTCATTCATTGGAAATATTTAATTTCCCATGTAATCCCCTAATAGTCTCTAGAATCTAGCTTGGGGGTGACAGCTGCAAGTGATCTTGCCTGCAAATTTCTAAGGTTTAGTGGAGAGTTAGAGTCCCACTCTCAGTTGGAACACTTATGCATGGTTAAGATCATTTTTATTATTCTCAAATAAATGTATGCATTTTTTGTTTGCAATGGCTTTGCATTTCTTGATTGCAACATTATTATTTATCAGTGAGAATGTGGTTTCATTTCTGTATGGAAATGTCACTTATATTTGTGATGAAATATATATATATATATATATATATATATATATATATATATATATATATATATATATATATATATATATATATATATATATATATATTGCATCTTTGAAGTGAATGATGTTGATAAACCAGTTGAGAAAACATGTGCTTCTCGAATGAAAATGAAGTGCTATGTGAAATGATTTTTGGGTTATTCATAATACATATACATAAGATTTAATGTGTAATGCTTCATGTTATCACCAAACTGGGACTAATTGGGTTGTTCAATAGTCAATTTGATGTAACTATTTCAAACCACTTGGGGTTGGAAGTTAGCCCTTCCAACCAGAGAGGGCTCTCTCAAGAAAGAAAGTAAGATATTCAATAAACATGCTTAAAATGAAGATGGATAAATATTATGTGTTTTTTAGATGATTTTTTGTAGGTGGAAGATGAGTGAGTGCTACCATTGGGCATGAAGTCAGCATGGAAATTAAGTTACACAAAAGTATCATACATGGAAACTGAGGCACATGAGCTCTTACAAAAATAACTTTGAAAAAAACATAATACATAAAGGAAATTGGAGCATAAAATTTTATGAATTCCAAGTAATATGTATGAGAAATCTGAATTAGAACTCAAAATATAAAGGACAGAAAAACATAAGAGCTCAATCAGAATCTTGGGTTTGAAAAAAAGACTTCTGCAACTATCTATTAATTGAGTTAAAAATAGATTACAATAATAGCTTTGGTCATTACATCCATCAACCCTCTCTAACTATAAAACTCCTCTATTTATAGGGTGAAATCCCTTTTACATAGGTTTTCCACCTAGGCTAGACTCTCGAACCTGATCTAGAGATCTCATCCAAAAAAGATTCCATTACATTGAGAAAAAATAGAGATAATTATGTTTGAAAGAGTTTATAGTCTAAAAGGACTCTATCTATATTATCTGCATCAACAAGAACTTTTAATAACCCATGCTAATTATGGTTATCGAACCAAACAACCTTGTTTCGGTGGCAAACAACCATGTTCAGGTGGCAAACTGTCATACTAGATTTCAGGTTCTGATATACCGAATTTGATGATGAGATGTATATTGGTGAGGTGGAAAAAATGATGTGTTGTTAGCCATGTCAACCTTATGAAGTGTATTGTTGAGTTGTCTTCATCAAAAAATGTCCCAATGACATTTGATCAAAATCTCTCTTGATGACTCATCTCCTTCCTGAAATGTATTAAATGCCTCAAAAAATACAAAACTTTAGCTCGCTGGAAAAACAGAGCATTTAGGCAAGTTCGTAGTGTAGTTTTTGTAGCATTTTCATTACACTACCTTCTGCAACCTTTTTTAATTTTTTGCCCATGGGAGGGTCTTCATTGGGTATAATAAGGTAAACACATGCCTTTATTTACCCCTAACATGATATTTTTTGGAATTTTTGCTTCAAAAAATTCTACAGGGAGTTCATAGCGAAAACTCAGCTTCAAGCTTGGAGTTCACTATGAACTTTCCTAATTTCTCCAGATTTTGCAATTTTTCTCCTTAACTCAAAAAACATGCTTGAAGCTCTGTAAATGACTTTGTATGGTATCCTAAGACAAAAAGTGCCAAAAAAGGTGTCTTACCATCTTTCAAGGGGCATCAGGGTCATCTTCCATCACAATCATCTTCAAACCTTTTTTCTTCAACCTTACTTGCACCATCTCCATTTGTATTTCTACTTGCCTGACTTACCAGAATCTCCTTATTTACTTCCTTATTTATGATCGCAACCACCTATTTCTCCTAAAGGTATGTTTCATCATTCTATGCAATGGTAATGTTCTTCTCAGCATCTTCCTTGATCTTTCTGCAACCTCATCATAAAAATCAATTTGTTTGCTCACTTATTTTTTTAATTCTGTGAGCTCCTTCCTCTCTTGTTTAAAGTCATATAACTCCAGTTTAGCTTCTAAAACCTCTTCTCTGGCTTCCTTAAGTTGTTCTCTTTGAAGCTCCAATTCGGACTTTTCTTGAACCTTTTCTTTGCCTTTCCTTGTCTTTGATCACCTCTGCCTCCGTTGGAGATAACTCTATGATTTCTTCCCTTTTTGGTTGGTTCTTCTTTTTTGGTTCCTAATGCAACTTCTCATATTTTTCTCCCTTTGATAAATGTGACCTAGTGAGTGGCTTCCTATATTTAAAAAAAAATCTTGAATCTCCACTGAAAAAATATAGCTTCTTAGCTTTAAGACCCTTTTTCTTGGTTTTTTCTCCTTTAACCTCTATAGGCTTCACAATAGGTGATTCCTCAATGCCAATTGCCTGCAAAATGTATTCTAACTTTCTTTTCCCCTATGTTTGAATTCTAGTGATACTTCTATGGGTTCTTGTATCCGTTTTGGCTTTAGTGCTAGTATGGGTTTGTCTAGACACCACTGTCTCCTACACTTGATCAATTTCTACCCCCATTGGCTTGACCATGGACTTCACTTCTATCTACACTTCGACCTCATCTTCAACCTTTTTTTTAGCCCTATATTCTTTACCATTTCTTGGATTATTTGTCTTTTATCTAGGTGTATTTCTAGGAGTGAGGACATCCACCTCATACCCACTCAAGGATAGAAAATTAGACCAATCCCTGTTTAACTTAAGACCAACCAAATTGTTATCATGGATAGTAGTGGCTGCAATGGGGATGTTGCGCCCCTGTGGTACAACAAAGAAATAGCAGCTCCAGTGCCTTATCTATTGGGTAGTTCCCAACCACTTTTCATATTCTTCCACCTATATTTGATCCTTGACATGCTTTTGAATAAAAAACACTTGTACAAACTGAAGCTTCCAACTAAAATCTTCAAACTAAATGCTGAAAGAGATGCTTCCCAACAAGATTATATATGTACTTACTAATCCTACTCTAACAACTGAAAACCAATCTTTCAATTCAAGCAATATGAAACCTCTAGTATAACCAGTAAAAGAGCTGATCCAACACCCGGGCTTCTTGATTGTGCTTGAGAAACATCAGAAGTGAATCATCTATTAGAAACTTGGCATGAAAATTGAATCCCTACTCGATAAGAAATAAAAAAAATTTCTTGACTGATGACTACAAAAAAATTACCATTGGATCTTAGAAATCATGAAAAACCACCTTTTCTTGATGAGTAAAACCATGAGAGTTGAATTAATTCATAATTTATGGCTTCTTTTGTCCTATGTATTAAATTTTAAGAACATCATCAAATAAAAAGGCAACAATATATTTTTCTTCCCTTTCATGTAAACCATTCATGCATCCCTGAACATCTTCAAACATGACATCCATATTGTGTGTATCAAAACTAATCGCTTTCTTATCAAACAAATCAGATATAATCTTTGGTAATTTTTCTTGAGGACTGTCATCTTGATTCTGAACAATAACAATTCCTATCCAAACAAATTTATGCATATCCTCCATGTCATTTTGATGATTCTCAAATAGAATAGGTAAAACCTATATATTTAGCTCTTCATGTAGTTCAAGTTTACCTAAAAGTGAACTTTCATCACATGTTACCTCACTTTTCATAATTTTCATGCATGTATTTTCAACAAACTTATATTGAGGAGTTTCTTCTTGACATAAAATCTCAGAAAAGGAATGGGTTGAAAATAAATTTGAATGATTTGGCTCATAACTTTGATTGCAGATCTTTCTTTGAATATTTGAACATGGAAATATGGGTTGACTAATCAACACGAGGCATAGGACTTGGAAAACCATAGATGCAAGACTGATCCATAGGAGCATACCTAGGATTTATTCTTCCAGTAGAACTCATCTTGGAACTTCTTCAAGCTATTGATCTTCAAGCAGTGTGTTAGTATGAATCTTAATTGCAAGTGTACGAAAAAAGACCACTTTAGTTGTGCATAACAAACAGCCCTAACAGCAAATATGGTTGCCAATATCTTCAGATCTGCAATTAGGTGATCAAGATAAATGTTGCAAAAATCTAGATCTATGCATTAAAAGACATTAAGCAGTAAATAAAAATGAGATTTACTCCATGCATCCAATAGACAAGACAAAAATATGTTGAATGAATTTTATATTATGGGCACCTAGGAGGAAAACATAGAGGGATGTTACCAGTTATCCTCAATGGGATGGTTTCTGTAAGTCCTCAACACTTCGTACCCAAAATTTCTCTCTCTTGATGGTGTAGAAAACCCGTATTTAAAATGGAACTCAAAGGGAGCTCACAAGCAAAAGGATAGAAAATATGACAATGATGGTGGATCAAAGTCAGACCAAAAGTATAGATCCAGAGTGATCTTAGGCAACAAAAGGTGATGAATGAATGGAAAAACACTTCTATTTATAACAAAATATTGGGTTAGTCTAGATATTGGTGCATAATTAAAATATTATTAACCAAATCAAGATCCAAATTTTATGGAATATTTTATTATTTTTGTTGGAGGAAAAAGGAATTTGACTTGGGTAAAATCCATTTATTTGAAAATAATAAATAAATAAATTATTTATTTATCATTTTAAGGATGTGGTTGAGTAATAATTAAAAAAATAATGATTTATTTAACTATTTATGAGTGATTTAGTCAAATTTAACAAGGAATATTATTTAAATAAGGTTTAAATAATTATTCCTAGAAAATAATAAGATAAATAATAATTTATTTAATGAATTTTTCCTTGCTTTAAGTTAACTATGACCAGGAATATTATTAATTAAACTATTGTTTAAGCACTATTCCTTGAGGAAAATCAAACAAATGTGGATTTATTTAATATTTCCTCATGGGGTTTCCTGCTTAGACCATAAACAACTTAATAAAGGTGGTTTACTAAGTTATTTTTCATAGTGAAAGAAATTTTACTTAGGGTAAAATTGGTCTTACATGGTGTACTTAGGTCCATCTAATAGTAACAGGTTAGATGACCAAAAAATGGTGTAACAGATTGCCCCCCGCGTGCAAGCATCTGGAGCTAATCGTATGACCGAAGTACATTGTAATAACTCAATCACTAGACACCGAAGGGGAAGTCAAAGAGAGAGAAATATAAGGTAGACCGAAGCGCTAAAGGACTAGACCCTGAGGAGGCAAGACTTATAGGTGTGACAAGTCTCTTTTATGAGTGAGTACCTATGCTATAGGCGGTGGGGGAGGCATACCTATGCCCGCTGAGACAAAGTACAAAGAACAATACGTCCAAAAAAAAAGGGACTGAACAATATAGTAAATGCTGGCATAAACACGAGCTAGGTAAAAACATGATAATGAATCCAACATACATACTATGTTCAGGATAACAAAACATAGACTTATACAATAATATCCGAGTACATGAGATACAAATACAACCCAAATGCCCCCTGTAAATGGGGAAGGGCTCGCAAAATCTGACTGATACATGCAAATCAAAGAGGCGCTGCAAGCGGCTAAGGCCGACATCATCAAATATATGGAGCTACATCAAGGGCTGCAATGAAGAGGTCATCCGGGCATGTGGGGGGCTACCTGCAGGGCCACCCCCTCATGAGGGCTGAGACATCTCACACACACTCGGGAATCACCAAGAGCTGCTGCTGCATCACTGAACCATCAAGTATACAGATCTCGATCATGCTGAAAGGAGCTGGAGTGGAGAAACAATCAAGTCAAAGGGAAATGAGAGATCCCTTTGCCTGATCCGAGGCACCGAACAAGAGTGGAAGATGGAACCAAGGTACACCGCCCTCTAGACCTGTCTTCTGGAATGAAGGAGCTGATGTCGACAGAAGGAGGTCTGCCATAGATGAGGCAATGAGAGATCCTCAACTAGGGCACAAGAGAAAATAAGAGGAGCGACCGACAGACCGGGCACCAGGGATGATGATGAAATGGGGATTGAAAGAAGGACGGACGATTTCCTCGTTAGAGCATAAAGGGTATGGATGACCGGAAGCGACCGACACAATATCATGAGGGATAGGGGACGTAGGACTAAAGCCATAATGTGCGACACGAGGAGAGAAACTGTGCACAATGAAGGATGGAGGACTATAGTGGGATACAAAGGGACTTGGGATAGACTCCATGAATGCGATGGTGACTCAACTCGGATGCTCTAAACAAGGGTGACACAATGATGCTGCCACACAAAAAAGGTCCAATGGGGACCATAAAAACATGAGTACATGATGGTTACTCATGATGAAAATCAACATGAGCATGGACAAGTATGAAGGAAAAGTGGTGCCCCAAGTACAAGTGTTGCAAGTGAAGAAATTTGATTTTGAGGAGTGGTGAGGTGACCCTTCTTGGATGAAATGTATCATGGTGAAGTATCAACTAACAAAAAACTAATATATACCCATTTGAGGGCTCGGTGAGATCTTTCCAACAATACAGATGGTTTGTCAAACTGAGCTACAGTTTGGCTGCAGCAGAAAAAAGAAAAATTAGCGGTTTCTCTTTCAATAAGGCATTTTCCCTCCAAATTCACTCATTTGCAAGTGTAGATGTGGTGAATGTAGAGAGGAGAGAAGGCCCTAAATCTTGCAGCAATCGTAGCAGAAAAATCGACCGTTGGAATCGAGATCCTTCAGTTCCAGGCAAGAGGCCTAACCCTACTCTTTCATTTTGGTGGATTGAAAGTTTAGTTCAGGTCCCGCAGCTCAAGAATGTACCCTTTCTCCTTTTCACGCCGAGTCACACTTTGGGCAAAAAATCACACCTCTAGTAGGTTTTGGGCAAAATGTACACCGTCCTGTGGTTGGGCCTGAAAAGTGCGACTTGACAGGGAGGGGTGTTTCTATGCTATTTTTTGGCTGAGAACTGGACTTTTGTGTTTGGATACAGTATTTCCTATCTGTACATTGAAAAATATGATGGTTTTGTGAAGATATGGAAGAATTATAGATCAACTGGAGAAAGAGAGACCTGGGCACATTACGGTCGGAGATTCGGGAGGATCAGGGTGTCTGTAGTGCAATGGCCAGGTTTAGTGTTCTGAAGTTTGTGGAGAACCCTTTGATGAGAGCTATAGAGCCCTTATTGGCTTGGATTGTCAGCTATTGGGATCTGGACCATGAGGTATTTATAGTGCACGGGCACTGGATCGAGTTGACGGTCCAAGATATATATTTCCTGACTGGTCTTCCACCACTTGGGATGGTTGGGAATACTCAGCCAGTGTTACCGTGAGGGCAGAACATCATGGAGTTTGTAGAGCGCCATTGTCGACCGTGTCTCCAAGTCAAGGGGACTCGAATACCCATCAGGGATCTAAAGAGGTTAGAGACCTATGCTGTGGCAGCAGCGATGCTGCGGATCTTGGGAAACCAAGCACTCCACCACATCACTGGAGGGAAAATGATGCTTGTGGAGAGTGTGTTAAGTGGGACCTACTATGGGTGGGCCCAGATGATGCTGTCATCGTTGAAACGAGAGTTGTCATTGTGCAAGTGGAAAGTGAAAAATGACTATGCATATGATATGGTTTTGTGCTCGCTCTTCTTTGAGAAGATCCCGACACTTTAACCTTGTATACAGCTCCAGGATGGGGGCCCGTGAGAGCCCAGGATGCGCTGGTGGGGGTGACTACTGTGTAGAGAAGGAGGTGGGGCAGTCGGACGGGTGTTACGACCCGAGTTCTTTGCTCAGTGGGATCAGATGCCATTGTACATAGATGACTATCCATATAGTGGGATGAGTTATCATGGAGACCCAGACTTGCCACTATTGCCTAGTCAAGTATGGGGGCCCGATGGTAAGTGAAAAATTGCTAATATTTTATGTGCATTGTAAAGTTTCAGAATATTGTATATGGTACTGATTCTTTCACTTTTGGTATGTAGATATCGCACCGGTAAAACTGGCCAGGTATATGGGACGGCTTGCAGTATTAGGAGCTCCAGGACCGAGTGGGTCGAGGGCACCACAAAATGAGGATGCAGCAGCCCTCCTGGAGGACATCCGTCATAGATGTGAGAGGATTCTAACCGGTGTTTTAGAGCATGGCTAGAAATACTTAGAGGACTAGTACATAGAACCATGTATTGGTCTACCCTCAGAGTGGTGAGGGGTCATGCGGCGCATGGCGACGGCCGGACAGGGGATGCGCGATCTACGAGCTGCGGGAGTAGAGCCATTGGCTCGAAATCCTCCAATTAGTGATTAGTGTGTGAGGGCAGGTGGTGCCCCCAGTTTTTGAGTTTTTGTAACATGCTATGGGCATGTCATATGTATCAGAGTTGATGGACTCTAAATTTTTTTTATAAGACACATATTATGGATATGCATCATTTTGATGGTTTATGTTATTGTCTTGTGTCAAATGCGTGTGCTAAATGCCAATATAGAATTTGGTTTGCAATGCTATCTATATAGTGATTTTTTTCTCTAGGTACATGACTAAATGTAATGATTTCAAATTCACGCATCATAAGCTTCACTCATAAATATCTTCTAAAAAGGATAGGATTATGCACACGATAGACACCATTCAATTGCATGACAAGAAGCAGGGAATCTAAATGAACATACGGAGGATGAGATGAGAAAGGGGCATCTCATGGGGGAAAATACCGAGAGGGGGTGAATCAGTATTTAGGGCATACTCAAGACTTTTTACTTTTTCTTACTTGAAAACACATACGCGACTTTAATGTAGCCAACTCGCGTATACACGCTGATATACTTAATAAAACATGTGTATGTCCAACAATCTTATTATGCAGATAATTCTTCACTTATATCATTCCGTCATTCATTCATTAGATGTTCAATAAACAGTAAGCATGAGCAGTAATAACAGAATAAACCATCACACATAAGCAACACACATGAACACCAGGATTTTAGGTGGAAACCCAAGTCGGGAGAAAACCACCGCTGCCATTGTCTCAGCCTTCAATATTTTATTATAGAGAAAACATCCATGAACATATGTGCCGGCTACAGCTCCTACCAAAGACACGCAGGTACCCACCCGCGCTCGTTTACCAGCCTTCCTAGAAGGGAACTACGACCCCTCGACTACGACCCCTCGCTCTCGTTTACCAGCCTCTCCTGTAAGGGAGCTACGACCCCCCCTCGATCTCGCTACTGCCTCACCGCGGGAGCTACGACCCCCTGACTGAAGGCTACAACCCTCAGCACCTCTATGGACCACGTTTCATCAATTTTCACACTGGATCCAAAGCTTCCTTTAGAACACAACTTGCAGGCCACGATTCATCATATTTTCAGACTGGACCCACTCTTAATCATACAACCAAACTAATACAGAAAACTCAGAACTGTAGAATACAGAAAGCAGTAACACAGCAGAACAGATCAGACATTTCATACCCCATGCTTCAGCAAACCCTAGTTTGCATACGCGCTTTCCTATCACTGATCCCGCGTATATATGCGCCTTCTACCATACAAACTCGCGTATACTTCTGTACATATTACAGAGCTAATTTCACTGCGCATACGCACTTTCTCTTCAGCGAAGCCGCGTATATACGCGCTTATTCTGCAGCAAAATAGCGTATGGTTCTTTAGACATTTAGGTCATTGCAATTCTTCAGAACAGACATATCACACAGATTTTACCCTTTACGTCAGATAGATGTTCGCCTCCTCTCAGATCTAATCATTCCATAAACAAATGTAGCAAATACAAATACATTTCAGATCTAGATTTCCTTCTTCATCATTTTCTTCATAGGTACTTCATGCATTCAAATCTATCATTCAACTGTAACCATTTCCATTCAGATATACTTCAGAGAGAAGTATTCATTCAAGCTCAGACATCTTGCACCCACACTCATGATTTGCACAATGAATTTCTTCTCTTTATATAGGTTTACCCTTTTCAATACCAGTGAGCCAAAACCACATTACTTCCGATGGTATTCCCCGGACAGGGTCATTTAATGAATTACCCAATACAATGGGTCAATACCATGGTGGTTACCCCCGGGTTTTTCACTTTATGAGCGCTTTTGCCCATACATGACTTGGCATCGCTATTACTCGCGTGCATACGCGACTTCTCCAGATCGGACCGGTAGCCCGAGACATACTCTTTTCATCATAGATCGTAGCACATATTGAAACTTTCTTCATTACCTTCAGACTTCGTAGATACATCAAATTTACATCATTTAACAAGTTCATCAAGTAGGTTTCCATCATCTTCATCAAGTGGGTTGCCATTCAAGGACAACACTCAATCAAGTGGGTTGCCATCAAGGACAACACTCTGCATCATATTGCCAACAATCTCCCCCTTTGGACTTGATGGCAACCACGATGGTGTTTGATCACTACAACAGATAGATACAATAAAAACACAATGACACCATGTCACTCTCCTCATTCTTTGACACCATTCTTTTCCTTTATTCAAACACCATATCACTCTCCCCCTTTGACATCAAGGGCAAAGGGTGGATCAAAACCAGTACAAGGTTTTTCTCCTCATGTAGAAGCAGCCTCGCGTATCCGATGTACACCGAAGCACTGCCTCTCGAGCTCATGCTGAATCTTCAAACATATTTTTCAATGAAGTACGTGACTCTATCCAACCAAGTGGATTTACATAGGAGACTCAAGTACCCAACCAAGTGGGTTTACATATTTTGACTCAACTACCCAACAAAGTGGGTTTATAAAATGAACAAGTCCTTACATGACTGAATATTACAATTTTACACCATAGGTCTCAACATGACCTTTTCATCAAATTACAAATATGACTTGTCATGACCAATACCAGAAAGACCTCAAGAGAGATCATATATCAAAACCATCATAATGCCAACAATGCATTATACTCAGCAAGGCTAGGGCTCCCCCTGAAAATGTGCATCCAAACATCCTTTCCATATGACCAAGGCTCCTCCTTAGCTTGTGCAACCTGAACACCTTCAACAACAAGTCATCGGCAACAATCTCTGCATGATCTGTCCTTATCTCTGAATTATAAGACTTTCATCTCAGCAACGAATACTCTTCATCAAAAAGCAAACAGGACTCATCCATAATCTTCAACATAAGAAACCATGTACCATTTCATTAGCATGAGTATAACCAGAATAATGCTAACAGTACAATCATTAGCAGTCAGACTGATGCTCCCCCTGAACCTCTGCTCCTGATCTTCAGTTGTCATCCCAATTCTCTTATCATTAATGCATATGCGACTGTGTCTCCTGGAACTCGTGTGTATACGTGACTTTTGTTCATCGAACCTGCGTATGGAAAGTGAAGCATAGAAATTTTCACATTCCTTCATCTCCCCCTGAATTTTTCCTTCCTGTACCTGTCTTCTTCATATCAGATGCTCTATCAGAAATACATATAACTAGAATAACCAAACAATACTGAAAAATGCTGACCCTCAACCAAAAATTGTCAGCAATTATCCATACGCGGATGTATGTTAATATATTCGCGTATATACGCGACTGTGTTTCATCAAAACCGCGTATTCAATTTAATCTTCTGAATTTAAGCAGATTTGTTCTTTTGACTGGCAAAGAATACTCCCAGTTTCTGTCTTAGATATTCGAACGATTCCCTGGGCAGAGGTTTGGTAAAGATATCAGCAACTTGTTCCTTGGAAGGAACATACTCCAACTTCACCTTTTTTTCAAGCACTTGTTCACGTAAGAAGTGATACTTGATGGGAATGTGCTTGGTCTTCGAATGCATAACACGATTCTTTGAGATACTGATGGCACTTGTATTATCACACTTAATGGTGACAAGAGGTGTACATTTGATTTGAAAATCTTGTAAGGTTTGCATCATCCAGAGGAGTTGAGTGCAACAAGATGCGGTAGCCACATATTCTTCTTCTGCTGTAGATAAGGCAATATAATTTTGCTTCTTGCTGAACCAAGATACTAACCGGGGTCCCATATAGAATGCACCACCACTAGTGCTTTTCCGATCATCAACACTTCCAGCCCAATCTGCATCAGTGTAAGCATGAAGAGTAAGATCAGCATTCTTTGGATACCATATACCAAAGTCTTGAGTTCCTTGTAGATATTTGAATATTCTTTTAACAGCCTGAAGGTGAGACTCTTTTGGATTAGCTTGGAATCGTCCAACAATCCCAACTGCATGCATAATGTCTGGTCTAGTCCCAGTGAGATAAAGTAGACTTCCTATCATCGATCTGTATTATGGTTGATTCACCGTGGGAGAATCATCATGAGAACTGAGATTGCATCCGGTTATCATTGGTGTACTTACAAGTTTGCATTCTTCCATGCCATACTTCTTCAGAATTTGCTTAAGATATTTTGCTTGTGATAGGAATATACCATCTGCAGTTTGATGCACTTGTAAGCCAAGAAAGAATGTTAGTTCTCCAAGTAAGGACATTTCAAATTCTTGCTGCATGACATAAGCAAATTTTTGACTCAAAGATTCTTCGTTACTCCCAAAAATGATATCATCAACATATACAACCACAATCAATAGTTTATCATTTTCAACTTTTGTGTATAAGTTGCTATCAGCAGACCCCTTTGAAAATCCTTGTTGATGAAGATATTTGTCAAGACGATAATACCATGCCCTTAGAGCTTGTTTGAGACCATGTAGAGCCTTTTTAAGTCTACAAACAAGATTTTCATCATTGCCCAAAATGAATCCTTCCAGTTGTTCTATATATACTTCTTCTTCGAGATCACCATTAAGAAAAGCATATTTAACATCCATTTGATAAACTTTGATTTGTTGATAACTTGAAAAAGCAAGAAACATTCTTATGGCTTCAAGTCTAGCTACAGGAGCAAAAGTTTCTTCAAAGTCTATACCTTCTTGTTGAGTATACCCTTTGCAAACCAGTCTAGCTTTGTTTCTTACAACATCCCCATTCTCATTTAACTTGTTTTTGAAAATCCATTTAGTTCCAATGACATTTTTATCATGTGGTCTTGGTACCAATTCCCAAGTGTCATTTTTTTCAATTTGATCAAGCTCTTCATTCATGGCTTGATTCCAACATTCATCTTTGCTAGCTTGATTGACATTGTGTGGTTCAATTGTGGATAGAAGTGCCATATGACTAGAAGATCCCACAAGAGTTCTCCTTGTTCGTACACCTGATTCCTTGTCTCCCAAAATTTGAGATTCAGGATGATTCTTTTGAACATATCTGGATGGAGCTTTTTCAGATAGATCATCTTCAGGTTCTTCATTGGATCCACAGTCTATATCATTTCTATTTGATGTAGAAGGACATAGGTCACCATCATCTTCTTTTGTTGTTTGTTTTTCTTCTTTAGGAGCTGCAGGAGACTCATCAATAACAACATCAATACATTCAACAATCTTTCGAAGCCTTTTATTGTAACATTTGTATGCTTTGCTTGTAGATGAGTAACCAAGAAATATCCCTTCATTTGATCTAGGTTCAAACTTGCCAAGCTTTTCATCATTATTTTTGATAAAGCATTTGCTTCCAAAAACTCTAAAATGCTTCACAGAGGGAGAATTACCATACCAGAGTTCATATGGAGTTTTGTCACTATTTACCCGAACATGAGCCTTGTTGAGAATGTTAGCTGCTGTATGTGCTGCTTCACCCCAGAACATGTCAGGAGTTCCAGAATCGTCAAGCATAGCTCTAGCCATTTGTTGAATTGTTCTATTCATTCTTTCTGCTACGCCATTTTGTTGTGGAGTGCCTGCTACAGAGAACTGTCTTTTTATGCCATGTTGTTCACAAAATTCAAGGAATTCATTTGATGTATATTCTCCTCCTTTATCAGATCTAAGACACTTGATTTTAGATCTAATTCATTTTCTACCAAAGCTTTGAAGATCTGAAAATTTTCAAATGCTTCATCTTTGTGTTTAATGAACCCGATCCAACACATTCTAGAGTAATCATCAATAAATAAGATATAGTATTCTTCCCCACGTGGTGAATTTTTCCTCATAGGTCCACATATGTCAGTATGAATGAGTTCAAGAGGCTTAATTGATGATCCTTCTTTGGCATTAAATTGTACTCTGGTCTGCTTACCGAATTGGCATGATTTGCATATGATACTCTCTGGTAGAGTAATATTGGGAAGACCATGAACAGCTTGAAGTCTGCTTGCTTTGTTGATTTGAGAGAAGCTCAGATGCCCCAGCCTTCTATGCCATAGCCAATTTTCTGAAGATTTGCTCAAGTAACATTGATCTTTGTAGTTCTTCAATACATACAGGTTGCTTGGAGTTCTTTTCCCTTTTATAATAGTTTTACCTGTATCAAGATCACGAACCACACATTCTTTTGAACTAAAGACAACTTATGTTCCTTGATCACACATTTGACTTACACTTAACAGGTTATGCCTTAATCCATCCACATACATGACATCATTAGCCTTCACCTTTTCTTTAGAAACACTGACCCTTTTCCTTTAATTACAGCAGGAGTATCATTTCCAAATGTAACTTTCTTTTCCTTTTCTAGAGCATTATATGTAAGGAGTTTGCTTTTGTCACCTGTCATGTGTCTTGAGCACCCACTATCAATGTACCATTTATTTTCTTCACCTTCTGCAAATAATGCTATCCCACAATTTTCAACCGGTATTTCTTTCTTTTTCCACACTTTAGAGCTTGAGGGAACATGTTCTTTTGGTTGGACCTTGCTCCTGCATTCAGATTCTTCATGACCAAAGTTATTGCAATAAGTACATTCAACTTCATTTTGCAGAGGAGAAAAGTTGTTATAGGTGTTCCTCTTTGGTTCAATATTCATCATTTTCTTTCTTGCTTCTCTTGTCATGATGGTTTTATATGCAACACATTGAACAGCTTTATGACCAAAATTGTGACATGAGAAACATTGTCCATTGAAGTAGAAATTTCTGCGATCATGAAATCTTTTATTTGAATTTACCTGTTGGTTGTAGCTTCTTTGAAAGATCTCCCTGTTAGTGTTTCTTGAATTGAGATGATCATGCTTTACCTGGAAAGATCCTTTGTTCCCTTGCTGAGTGGCTGAATGTAGTGAACCAGCTGTGGCTACTTTCAGATAATTTGGGGCTGAAGTTTGGGAAGATTCCCCAGTATATCCAAGACCTGTTTTTATAAGAGGAGACCATTGTATCTTGATAATCTCATCTAAGGTTTCTGAACCTTTAGCAAATATAAGATTGAGAGTTTTTACTTTCTCATTATCTTTCCTTAGACTTACTACTTCACACTCCAATTCCTCAATGCGTTTTTCCTTTGATTCAAGCTGATTTTCAAGAGTCTCTATGATTATGTTCTTTTCTTCTAGGCTTACTTTGATTTGATTGTTTTCTTCAAAAAAATCATTGTCTTCCAGAGCATCCACAAAAGTATCCTTTTCTTCTCTAGATTCTTTTTCCATGAGCAGTTTAATATCTTGTTCACATTCTTCCTCACTATCAGATAACCCATCACTGTCTTCATTAATATAGTAACTTTTCCTTGTGCTAGATTGATTCTTATTCCTTCTTGCTACTTCTTTTCCTTTAGCAGATGTTTATTTATAAGGACACTTTGCAGCATAATGACCAACTCTTCCACAATCAAAACATTTGAAAGGAAGCTTACCTTTGAACCTTCCGGTTCCTAGTTGGAGTCTTCTTACAAAATTTGCTTCTTCTTCTTCTTCAGATATATAGATGGATTCCTTGACAACTTCATTTTATTTTCCTTTTGCAGACGCCTTAAAAGCAGCTTCTTTGATTTGAGAAGGACCTCCTTGTCTCATTTCAAAAGCAATCAGAATACCATGTAATTGAACAATAGTAAGAGTTTGCAGATCTTGCCTTTCTTCAATAGCTGAAACTTTAGAGTCAAATTTTGAAGTCAACGATCTTAAGACTTTTTCCACCAGAGTAGTATCAGTTATGGTTTCACCCAGATTTCTCATTCGATTTACAATATCATCTAGACGAAGAAAGAAACTGGCAATACTTTCATCATTATGCATCCTTAAATTTTCATATTCAATTCTGAGAGTTTGGAGTTTTGCACTTTTTACCTTTGTATCTCCTTCATAGCTTAGAATGATTTTGTCCCATATTTCTTTTGCTGAATTTAGCTGCATCACTTTAGCAAATTCTGGTTCATACATGCTTCCTAATAAGACATTCACTGCTTTGGCATTGATTTCATACTTCTTTCTTTCAGCCGCATCAGTAGGAATACTTGCCGGATATTGATAGCCTTCTTCCACGATTGCCCATACTTCTGCACCAAGACTTTCCAGATATGCTTTTGTTCGTACCTTCTAGAATATCAGATTGCTTCCATTGAATAGAGGTGGTTTTAGAGACATTACTCCTTCATGACTTCCCATTGCGACGGATCTCCTTCAAGCGATCAAGCTTCTGCAGAAAGACCTGCTCTGATACCAATTGTTGGGAAAAATACTGAGAGGGGGGTGAATCAGTATTTAGGACTTTGTCCAAATTTTTACTTTTTCACTCTCTAAAACCCATACGCTACTTTGCTGAATCCAACTAGCGTATACACGCAGATATCCTTCATAAAACTCGCGTATACACAGAGATCTAATTATGCCATTAATTCTTCACTTATATCATTCCATCATTCATTCATTAGATGTTCTATAAACAGTAAACATGTGCAGTAAGAAAAGAATAAACCATCACACATAAGCATCACACATGAACACCAGGATTTTAGGTGGAAACCCAAGTCGGGAGAAAACCACCGCTGCAGTTGCTCAGCCTTCAATATTTTATTATAGAGAAAACATCTTACAACATATGTGCTGGTGCAGACTCCTAGCAGCACGTAGGCACCCACCTGCGCTCGTTTACCAGCCTCTCCTGGAAGGGAGCTCCAACCCCCTGACTCGTTTACCAGCCTCTCCTGGAAGGGAGCTATGACCCCCCGATCTCGTTTACCAGCCTCACCTGGAAGGGAGCTACGACCCCCTGACTGAAGGCTACAACCCTCAGCACCTCTATGGACCACGTTTCATCAATTTTCACACTGGATCCAACAACTCAAATAGAGTACAACTTGTAGGCCTCGTTTCATAATATTTTCAGACTGGACCCACTCTACACATTTAAGCTTAATCATACAACCAAACTGATACAGACAACTCAGAACTATAGAATACAGATAGCAGTAACACAGCAGAACAGATCAGACATTTCATACCCCATGCTTCAGCAAACCCTAGTTTGCATACGCGCTTTCCTATCACTGATCCCGCATATATACGCGCCTTCTACCATACAAACCCACGTATACTTCTGTACATATTACAGAGCTAATTTCACTGCGCATATGCGCTTTCTCTTCAGCGAAGCCGCGTATATATGCGCTTCTTTTGCGGTAAACTAGCGTATGGTTCTTTAGACATTTAGGTCATTGCAATTCTTCAGAACAAACACATCACACAGATTTTACCCTTTACGTCAGACAGATGTTCACCTCCTCTCAGATATAATCATTCCATAAACAGATGTAGCAAATACAAATACATTTCAGATCTAGATTCCCTTCTTCATCATTTTCTTCATAGGTGCTTCATGCATTCAGATCTATTATTCAACTGTAAACCTTTCCATTCAGATATACTTCAGAGAGAAGTATTCACTCAAGCTCAGACCTCTTGCTCCCACACTCATGATTTGCACAATGAATTTCTTCTCTTCATATAGGTTTACCCTTTTTCAATACCATGAGCCAAAACCACATTACTTCGGATGGTATTCCTACACGGGGTCATTTAGACGAATCATTACCCAATACAATGGGTCAATACCATGGTGGTTACCCCCGGTTTTGCACTTTATGAGCGCTTTTGCCCATACATGACTTGGAACGTTATTACCCGCGTGCATACGCGACTTCTCCTAGACAAAACCGCGTATTCATTGAGACATACTCTTTTCATCATAGATCTAGCACATATTGAATTCCTTTCTTCATTACCTTCTGTACTCTCTGTAGATACATCAGATTTACATCATTTAACAAGTTCATCAAGTAGGTTTCCATCATCTTCATCAAGTGGGTTGCCATTCAAGGACAACACTCAATCAAGTGGGTTGCCATCAAGGACAACACTCTGCATCATATTGCCAACAGCATCGGCTAATAAACCTCGCATGGCATCATATTCGGCTTGATTATTGGTAGTAGTACCAATGGAGTGATGGGAGGAAGGAAGACCACATGACGTGGCGAAGCTACCTGAGTCATCATCATGAGAATAGAGGTTCACATGTGTATCGTCACAAGGGATGATGCAAGAACTGACAGATAAGGGATCTACCAATGTTGAGCCCAGGGTGATCGCTGAAGGGAGGTTGAGCGAAACAACAGGGGAAGATTTAGAGGGAGCTTCCCCCTAGGGTCTCATGGATGATGATAGGTAGAGGATGGTGGCTGCAGGCTTCGTCATCTCGACATTAGGAGGGGGAATGTATATGGGAGAGAGTAAATCCTTAGTCTGGCCTATAACATACTGCGCAAGTATGGGAGAGGCAAATTGGTTCTGTTCAACCTCGTACTCCTGAAATACCTCCAAAGAGGCGTGGTAATGCATAAGGTGGGGAAAATGGTGGGAATAATGGCCATGGAGATCACACAAAGCACAGGGTTGATTGGTGTGGATATTCATAGGGTTCTTGGCTACAGTCGAGGAAGAAACAGGGGCTTCAGGGACCCTAGACTCAGGGAATGCAACATTAACCATGGGCTTGATACGGGGCAATTCAAGACAATTATGGGTGGCATGGCCGATGACATCACACAAAGCACAAGGCTTTGGAGGTGGAGGAGGCGTAGTGTCAGTCAGGGCAGCCTTGTCTTTTGATGCCCTCTTGCGAGCTTTGCCCTTCTTACCCGAAACGGTTGCAACAGGAGGTGGTTCCTGTTGAGGTGGCTGAGGCATTGTAACAGCGGGAGAAGACATGGGGACCGGTTGAACCAGGGTCAAAGAAAGATAAGGTTTGGGTTGACCAGGCAGGGTAGCGGTTGGAGGGTCAAGGTACCATACGGGAATCCCAAGGGTCAAGTAAGGGAGAGAGAGGGTAGCCATGACAAGTACCGTGTACACTCTTGGGGGGGGGAGCTAGGAACAGTATCTAACCAGAGGCGTAATGGCCAACCGAGACGGCTCCAACATGGTTAAGGCCTACAGGAACCATTCCAGAAGGCTGAATCGAAGGGATATGAGTAGGCTGCGAAGGGCGAGGAGGTTGTTGACTAGCCGAAGCAGGTCACTTGAGGGAAACCCAAGATGATTGCATCACGCAAACATTTGATGAGCTGGGATCAAAGATAGGAGGAGGAAGACTAGGGAATGTACCAAGAAATGAGGTGTCTTTGTAGACTCCAGGTGAGACACTGGTCAAAGGATAGACGGTTTTCTTATTGGCCACTGAAGAGATGATGGAATCAAGGGAGGTCTGAGACTTTGGTTCGTAATATGTCAACTGGTCAATGGTGACTATATTTCTGTTATGAGGGAAGGACATCTTGCGGTGAACCGCAAATGGGAAAATAAACATCGCATAGGTGTAGCTACGACCCAATAGAATTTTGTAATCTAAGGGGGAATCTATGACTTTGATGTCAATGCAAACAGTCTTGCCCGAAAGAGTAATAGGACAATTGCGGAATAAGCCAATGGGCTAGGAGGCATGGTCATCCCACACTCAGAGAGTGATCGTGGAAGGAGCTAACTCAGGTGATCCAAGTTGCTTCCAAACCGAAGTGGAAATTAGACAGGTGGATGCCCCCTCATCAATAATGCACCAGGAAACATTGGCATTCCGGATCTTGACTGGGATTTGGAAGGCGACGGAAGCAGGAAGAGGAGGATGTTTTGACCGGTCAACATCAAAGAAAATCAATCGATCATCGAAAGTATCTACAAAACCCATGGCAGATTGTATAGATTTTCATTGTGAAGGGCACAACTGGAGGAGTTCCAGCATTGAAATGGAAGTAGGAGATTGCATCAAATCATCTACTATACTATACGAATGGGCAGCTTTGCCAGAAGCAGAATTTCAGCGTAGTGGTCCCTTAGAGATCTTGGTATGAACCTCCGCCTTAGGCTTAGGGATCTGGAAAGGACAATTAGGTGTCAAAAGAGGCTCTGTAGAGACCGAAGGAGGTGGCTTGGGGACAGACGTAGTGGGAGGCTTGTTGTACTGACGGGACCGAGTCTGAAGATTGATGTCTATGGTTAGAGGTTGATCAGAATTCATCATGAGAATCTGGTAATCGGAGGTACCAGATTTAAGAGGTTGAGTGGCCACCTGACCTTCAGGTGGTTGGGTAGCCACAAATCCTTGCTGAGGGAAAGGATTAGTAAACACAGTCGGCTAGCTAGGTGCAGCACTGGGAGGGATGGAAGGGGAGGGTTGTTGTCCTCGCAATGTTGTTTGAGACTCTCACATCTTCTTTATCTATGGTAAAAGAGGACAATCATGCATGTAATTACCATAAACACCACAACAAGAACAAGGCTTGTTCATGTGAACAGGCCTTTCCTACTTGGGCTAAGTGCCCTGTTGCTGGTTAGCAGTGTTAGGGGCATTATTTTGCAGATTAGGTCCAAGATTACTGGGATCAGATCAATTTTGAGTGCCTTTCCTCTTCTTCTTTGAGGGAGGAGGATTAGTCATGCCCTGCTGTGCATACACCTGCCCCTGAGGGGTTGGTGGCTGCTGTTGTGGGGGTTGAGAAGGTAAGGGAGGAGGAGGTGCTAATGCTGGAGGAGCTGGAGCACCAGGCTGTGGATATGGATAATAAAGAGGTTAGGTAATAGTGTGTTTGGAAAAAGGAGGAGGCATGCTGTATCCTGAATACATGCTATCGAGAGGGGGAAAAGTGCAAGAGGTGTTGACCCCCCTGAGGAAAACCATAGCCCATGGGAGGCTAAGCATATGGATGAGAGAGAGCTCCAACGATACTATCATCATCATGAGATTATCCCAATGCATTGGCACCACCAGGTCTAGGAAGATTAGGTAGAACGGTATAAACATAACTCGACTGAGCGTAGATCAGGTCATATTTTAATGCAATTTTGAGAGTGGCTTCTATGGTTTGAGGAAAATGCGATGCGACATCTTTACTGATAGCAGGAAAGAGAGATCTAAGGAACTAGTCCAAGTAGACATGGTCTTCGAAGGTAGGGGCTCAAAATAGGGTATTTCTTCTCCGCCATTCTTAGACATGATCGGATAGGTGGGTTGCAGACAATTGACGGAAAGAAGTCAAAATTTTGGTACCAGTTTCGTAACGAAGGGGAAGATGGAAATAAGAAAAGAAAGCCCGAACAAGAGTCACAAAGGTGGTATGAGAGGATGGGGCATGATCAACATACCACTTAGAAGCTTCACCTGTAAGTGTACGTTGGAACAACCGAAGACGGACAGAGTCATCGATAATGGAGTTAGATGAACACCACATGTGAAAATATCAAACATGATTTGTAGGATCTTCACCAGCAAGGCCTCCAAAATTGGGAATGTCAGAAGGGATCTTGGTTGGCATTGCAGGCCAACCAACATTATGGTGTATAGGGTCATTTATCAACTGTTCAAAATTGAGAAGACTGAGGCCTACCATATAGGGGAGCAAGGGAGCAGTCGGGATAGTTCCTATTGCAGTCCCACTAGTAGTATTCCCAGCATTAGGGTCGAGGCTACCACCAACATTAGGTCCTGAACCAGACATGGTGAAGGTGACAGGAGGAGAACTGGGGGCGAAATTAGAAGGAGAACCCAATGAACCAGAAGAAGAGTTAGAGTGCGCACTCGGTGGAGGACTAACTCGAATCCTACGCGGAGGAGTAAGTCTTCCTACCAGAAACTGAGGATGACGGCCAAGAAGTCTCTAGGATAAACGCCTTGGTGGCGCAATGATGACAATATAAACACGACAAAAAGGGAAAAAGAGACCAACAAGGGCAAGGAGGTGCAAGATCAACTGATTACAATGTCGAAACAAGGGAAAAGAGGTGCAAGATCAATTGATTTCAATGTTTTAGAGGCTTTTCTTGGCGGTGTTCACCAAGCTCTTTTTTCACTTAGGGTGTGTGTGCAAAGTGTGTAAATTTTAATTTTTAAACCCAGACGTTTGTAGAGAAAAAGAAAAAGTGTGATGTGTAACTGTAAATAAACCTGCAGATAATAGTATATGGAACTGAAATAATAGAAAATAAACAGCTAATAATGCAATAATCTAAACCCAAGGAGGCAAGCCTCTCAACAACTAGTCTATAGGTGGGCAAAAACTAATCAAAACACACTAAAATAGCCAATAGATCTAAGGTCGGGAGGGAAAGGGATCTAAAGGTCAAATCTGCTGGAAAGTAATGCAAAAAATAGCAACAAATCAGAGGAAAGATTGTTGTAAATGAGGTGGTGAAAGGCTATATCCTGGAGGGAAGTGGAGGTGACCCTAGAGGAAGACCCAAAAAAAACTAAATGAGGTGTTGTGGATGGGTAAAAAGCCAATCTGAAGTGGATATGAAGATGAGGTATCAGATCTAAAAAATGGCAGAAGAATCTGAAGTATCAGACAACCTGTAACAGCTAAAACTCTTCCACCAAAAGTGGAGGGTACTGAATCCCTAGGGGGCTAGGTTCCCACTCAGTTGAGTAAAACAGAAGAAGTACAGATCCAAAACGGGCGGAGATGGAGGTCAAAAAACCTTGAATAGAGGCCCAGACAAAACCAGAAAACTTTCAGAAAAACTTCCGCAAAAAGTCTAGGTCGCAGTTTCTGACCTGTTTTCCACAGAGGTCACAATTTTTGGGCTGAAAAGTGCATCCTGAAGCTCCAGGTCACAGGTTTAGGGAAAAAAAGTGTGACTTGCACTTCCGGCACTTTTGGCAGTAGATTTTAGTAAAATGTGTCGTCTCAGCTGCAACTGATGTTTGTCACCTACGCAATAGGTCCGAAAACACATGAAAGTTAAAATTTTTAATGTTTTAGGGTTTTATAGGTTAAAAATAACATCAAAAAAATAAAAAAAAAGAGGTTGAAGAGAAATCTTAGGGTTTCAAGCAGCTGGATATGCAGGGATCAGAAAAATGACAGCGGTCGTAATCGTAAACCCATGTGGAGTCGCCAGTTGTTAGTATGAATCTTAATTGTAAGTGTACGAAAAAATACCACTTTAGTTGTGCATAAAAAACAACCCTAACAACAAAGATGGCTACTAATATCTTCAGATCTGCAATTAGTTGATCAAGATAAATGCTGCAAAAATCTAGATCTATGCATCAAAATACATTAACCAGTAAATAAAAACGAGATTTACTCCATGCATCTGATAGACAAGACAATAATATGTTGAATGAATTTTATATTAAGGGCACCTGGAAGGAAAACATAGAAGGATGTTACCAGTTATCCTCAATGGGATGGGTTCTTGTAAGTCCTTAGCACTTCAGATCTAAAATTCCTCCTCTTGATGGTGTAGAAAACCCAGACAAAAAATGGAACTCAAAGGGATCTCACAAGCAAAAAGATAGAAAAATATGACAATGATGGTGGATCAAAGTCAGAGCAAAAGTATAGATCCAAAGTGATCTTTAGGCAACAAAAGGTGATGAATGAATGGAAAAACCCTTCTATTTATAACAAAATATTGAGTTAATCTAGATATTGGTGCATAATTAAAATATTGTTAACCAAATCAAGATCCAACTTTTATGGAATATTTTATTATTTTTGTTGGAGGGAAAAAGAATTTGACTTGGGTCAGATCCTTTTATTTGTAAATAATAAATAAATAAATGATTTATTTATCATTTTAAGGATGTGGTTGAGTAATAATTAAATAAATGATGATTTATTTAACTATTTATGAGTGATTTAGTCAAATTTAACAAGGAATATTATTTAAATAAGGTTTAAATAATTATTCCTAGAAAAATAATAAGATAAATAATAATTTATCTAATTAATTTTCCTGTTTTGGGTTAAATATGACCAGGAATATTAATTAAACTGTTGTTTAACTAATTATTCCTTGAGGAAAATCAAACAAATGTGCATTTATTTAATATTTGCTCATGGGGTTTCCTGTTTAGACCATAAACAACTTAATAAAGGTGTTTTACTAAGTTATTTTTCATAGTGAAAGCAATTTTACTTAGGGTAAAATTGGTCTTACATGGTGTACTTAGGTCCATCTAATAGTAACAGGTTATATGACCAAAAAATGGTATAACATAGTGGAGTCACCATGAAGCCATGAATTTCTAAATTCTTCAAGAATGGAGTCACCAAGGTAGAAGTACAACCTTGAATATCTCTAATCTCTTGCTACCTTCAAGAGCTCAGTTACTTTGATTAGACACAAATTTCCAGGAAAATGTAGCTTCAAACTCCTGACAGATGCACCAAAACGTTATCACCAAACTGGGACTAATTGGGTTTTTCAACAATCAATTTAATGTAACTATTTCAAATCACTTGGGGTTGCAAGTTAGCCCTTCCAACGAGAGAGTGATATCACAAGAAACAAAGTAATATATTTGATAAACATGATTAAAATGAATATGAATAACTCTTATATGTTTTTTAGATGATTTTTTGCAAGTGGAAGATGAGTGAGGGGTACCATTGGGAATGGAGTCATCATAGAAATTCAATTACACAAAAGTATCATTCATGCAAACTGAGGCACATGAGATCGTACAAAAATAACTTTGACAACAAAAATAATACATAAAGGAAGTTGGAGCATAAAATTTATATTAATTCCAAGTAATTATGTGTGAGAAATTTGAATTAACATTCAAAAAATAAAGGAGACAAACACATAAGAGCTCAATCACAATCTCAAGTCTGAACAAAATACTTCTGAAACTCTCTATTAACTGAGTTAAAAATAGATTACGATAGTAGCTTTGGTCATTACATCCATCAACCCTCTATAACTCTAAAACTCTTCTATTTATAGAGTGTAATCCCTTTTACATAGGTCTACCACCTCGGCTAGACTCTCGAACCTTATCTAGAGATCTAATCCATAAAGGAATTCATTACATTGAGAAAAAATAGAGATAATTCTGTTTGAAAGAGTTTGTAGTAAAAAAAGACTCTAAATATATTAATTGAATCAACAAGAACTTTAATAACCCATTTTAATGATGGTTATCGAACCAAGCAACCTTGTTTAGGTGGACAACAACCATGATCATGTGAAAAACTGGCATACTAGATTTTAGGTCCCGATATACCAAATTTGATGATGAATTGTCCATTGGTGAGGTGGCAAAAGGTGATGTGTTGTCAGCCATGTCAGCTTTATGAAGTGTATTTTTGAGTTGTATTCATTAAAATATGTCCCAGTGATACTTTAAAATGTCCTTTGAGGACTCATCTCCTTCCTGAAATTCATTAAATTCCTCAAAAAGACCCAAACTTTAGCATGGTGGAAAAACAATGTATTTAGGCAAGTTCGTAGCGTAGCTTTCGTAGCATTTTCATTACACCACCTTCTACAATTTTTTTTTACTTTTCTGCCTATGAGAGGGTCTTCATTGGGTATAATAAGGTAAACATATGCCTTTATTTACCGTTGACATGATATTTTTTGGAGAGTTTTACCTCAAAAAATTCGATAGCGAGTTCGTAAGGAAAACTTGGCTTCAAGCCTGGCCCCTCACTATGAACTTCCTTAAGAGTTCTAGATTTTGCAAATTTTCTCCTTAACTCCAAAAAAATTCTTGCACCTCTAAAAATGACTTGATATGGTATCCTAAGACAAAAAGTGGCCAAAAAAGGTGTGTCTTACTGTCTTTCAAGGGGCAACAAGGTCATCTTCCACTTTGCTTGCACCATATCCATTTGTATTTATAATTCTATGACTTGGCCTTGTAACTTCCTTCTTTCTGATTGCAACCGCATGTTCCTCCTGAAGAGATGTTTCATCACCCTATGCAGGGGTAGTGTCTTCTTCAACATCTTCCTTGACCCCTCTGCAACCTCATCATGAAAATAAATCTTCTTGCTCACTTCTTTTTTGAAGTTTTTGAGAGCATGCCTCGCTTGTTTAAAGTCTGTTAACTCCATCTTAGCTTCTAAAATCTCTTCTCTAGGTTCCTTCAATTTTCTTTTAAAATATCCAGTTCAGACTCTTCTTGAACCTTTTCATTTCCTTTCCTTTTCTTTATCACCTCTGCCTTTGTTGGAGATAACTCTATTATTTCTTCCCTTGCTGGCCATTTCTCCTTCTCTGGTTTCTTATGAAAATTCTTATATTTTTCTCCCTTTGATAACTGTGACCTAATGTGTGGCTTCATAGGTTTTGAAAATAAAACCAGAGTCTTCTTTAGAAAAGTATAGTTTCTTAGCCTTAATACACTTTTTCCATGTTTTTTTTTCTTTTAAACTCTATAGGCTTCACAACAAGATATTCCTCAATGTCAATTGCCCACAAAATGTCTTATATCTTTCCCTTCCTCTCCACCTGACTTCTAGTGATCCTTCTATGGGTTCTCGTATCGGTTTTTACTTTACTGCTAGAAGGGGTTTGTTTAAGAACCACTGTCTCCTGCACTTGATCAATTTCTACCTCCATTGGCTCAACCATGGGCTGCACCTCTATCTGCACTTCCACTTCATGTTCAACCTATGTTTAAGCCCTAGATTCTTTATATTTATTTGGATTATTTTTCTTTGATCTAGGTCTCTTTCTAGGAATAAGGGCATCCACCTCATACCCACTCAAGAACAGAAAAGTGGACCAATCCATGTTTAAATTAAGACGAACCAAATTGTTATCATGGATAACACTTTACATGATAAAAAATATTATTTTACAACCAGTATTTGGAATTATGTCATGTATATATGGTTGGAATGTGTTGTTAGCAACATATATGTAAATAACAAAAAACTATTATGATATGCTACAAGAAGTGGAAAGACCCATGAGAATCTGGGTTGAAGGTAAGAAAATGTAACATCCCCTGGTTGATTTTCCATGTAAATAAAATAATACCAAGGCCATGTGACACGTATTCCAAGCTGAATGGTGGGAAAAAAATTATATTGGGAATCACTTGTGGTTAATAATGGCTATGGAAATTAGCAAAGGAAAATAAGTAATAAATGGAATTTAATTATAAAAATAAAATAAAATAGGAGAAAAGGAAGGTGACTCAGATAGAAATTTGCATGCAAGGGGAAATTTGGTGAAAAATGAAGAAAAATGAAAAAAAAGAGGCACCAATGATAAAAAGGCTTTAGAGAAACATTGTCTAGCTTTTTGATAGTTTTTTGGTGGAGCTCTAGTTCATTCTCTCACACTCTCATTCTCTCATACTATTGCACACTTAGAGTATTCTTGGAGTAGGCTTAGAGCATTCTATCATTCACTTGGATTGGATAAAGAAATAAAAGGAAAGAAAGGGAGCATAAGGGAGACAGTTGGATCAACTACTACAAACAGATTGATTTGCATGTAACAAGTTTCATGTGTTATTTCCTTGCTCATTTTTGGATGCATGATATATGCATGTGATTCATTGGTTGTGTTTTATCATTGTCATGGATATTTTCCTGGATTAACAGTGGTTTCGGCCTTGCCTTGTTATTTCCTGGATAGCCATTTTGTTTTGGACTTTTCCACTTATTGATATGATTGGTTATTAGGTTCCCTATTGTTGTGAGTTGGAAAAAATGCTCTAGAAGTCTTTGAACATCTTGGGTTGAGTTACAAGTTCCTGGAGCCATAGGTTGGAAAACATTCTATGGAGCCCTTAGTGGGTTGAGCTACTAGTTCCTGGATCCATATTTGGAACAAACACTCTGGAGCCCTGAAAGGGTTTGGGTTGAGTTACTAGTTCTTGGAGCACTGGACAGCTTGGGTAGAGACCAATTTGGTTGATGTCAATGATTTCTAGACCATAGAGGTGGAATCAATGTGGTTGAGGTTTGAGGCAGTTTCTCCTATGGAAGCCTTGGTTTCTTTTGTCTTGATTTATTCCGTGAGATCCCATATTCATGCTTCGAATACGTTGTGAGGGTGATTGGATAAAAGAGAGATTTGGTTTAGCATAATCTATGGTGACGTGGTATGTGGAAGTCCCTGACTTGGTTGGAATTCTCATATTTTAATAAGAGTTATTTTCCTATTGTGATTTATGACCACTTGTATTGGTTATCACGTCGAAACTATGGTTGATTTTCGTGGTTTATGTGTTGGTTATTTTCTAGTTATATTTTGGTTATATGATGTATTCTATCTATGGATTTTGACATGTTTTAATAATTATTTGAATGGTTGATGAATGATTGAATAACAAGTGTTATTGCATCTAGTTAGAGAGGAATTAAAGTCTTCTTAGTGAGTCTCATATGAATACTATCAGTTTATGATATGATATGCATTCATGAATAATAGCTTATATTTTTACCATATATTGGTGAAATTTCTGATTTGAATTAGGCATGTCTCAGTCAATTTCTTATTTAGTTTAAATGGTTATAATTTCTCTCATTTTTTATATGATTTTGGAAATTTACACGCAGTTATAGGTAGTGGTCTAGAGGCTATCCTGAAAAAGTGGCTTAGATCCTAGAACAACATGCATAGAATTGGAGGATTTGGGTCATAACTGCATGTACAAGCCTGTGAGTGTGTTTATAGGATTTCAACCGCATGTATGTAGTTTCAAGGGTGTGGTTATGGAGCTAGGTAAGAGAAAAATATTTCCAACTCAAGGATTTATCACTTGGGGTGGTTTTCTAGCTCCTGAGTGATTTATAGTCCTTATGGGATGTTAGTATGTGTTCATTTTGTAAGTCCCACTTCCTTAACTGGAACTTGGAGGTTGGGTCATTTCATAGTGACACTCATCTTGTGTTTACCCTGTCGAGCTTTTGAATTTGGGTAAATGTGGGAGGAGGCATTACCAATTGGTATCAGAGCTTCTAGGTTCAAACACTTGGGATGGAAGGGGTAGATGTGATTATTATGCATTCATGTTAGTTGTCAATATGTTTTCCATGCATGCATTTTGATGGTCATTGTTTCAATCTTATTTCATAATTATTATTTTGAGATGTTGATATTTTGATGTCATTATGTGTACATAAACATGGATTTATTGTGAAGACGAGATAGCCTACCCTGGACTTCACTAAGGAGTGATTTTGATTATGCCTATATTTGTTTTATCTAACATGACATGTTTGCAAGAAATAGAAGATCAGAGATAATGAGAAAAATGGTGGATTATAGTTCACGTGACTCTCCTTAAATATTAGCTGAGAAATAAGGAGATGATTATTCTCCGTATATACCAGATACATTGAAGATTTTAAAGGCAAAAATCAGAATTTGCAAGGAATATAATGAAAGGATAATTGATTTACAAGAAGGACTTTCCAAAGCTCAAGAAAAGAAAGAAGAGGTACATGTGGTAATCCTTCATAGCTTGTCAGATTTGCATAGGTAGGGACAATGAAGAATCAATCATGGAAAAGAGGAATGGACTAATGGGTCATATGGTAGCATGTCTCAATCAAGCGTCAAGTTAGATAGGGATGACACAGTCATAGGTATCAAGTGGTGGGATACACCTGACAGGAGAGGTAGTGCTTATGGGTTCTATTCTAGTTCAGGTTTAGAGAGACATCATGGTAATCACAACCATCATCCTTATAGGAGGAGTGAGAAGAAATACTTTCCATATGAGTTCAATAAAGCTAGGCATCCTACTTTTCATGGAGAGATGAAGAAACCGGAAGATTTAGAAGCATGGATACATGGGATGAACAATTTATTTGAATTGCATGAGCATATAGAAAATATGAAAGCCACAACATTTTTTTTCAGTCTCAAGGTAAAAGCAAATATTTGGTCGGAAGATGTGAAGCATGTCAAAGGAATCAAGATAAAGGACTTGAGTTGGCATGAGTTTAAAAGGCTCTTCAGAAAGAAGTACTTGTCTAAGAGATATTATGATGGAAAGGTTACATATTTCTATGAGATTAAGATGGGTTCTATGATGAATTAAGAGTACATAACCAAGTTTCTAGAGTTGTTGACATATGTGCCCTACCTCAAGGATGACAATACAAAGGTTCAAAGGTTCATCAATGGACTTCCATTAGCATTCTAAGATAAAATTGAGTATGATGAACCTCAGAAATTGGAGGAAGTATTTGGGAAGTTGAATCATTGTTATGAGTATTATAAGAGAAATTTTTTCCCTAAGTGGAATTGGAAAGGTAAATATAAGACTAAAGGAAATTGGGTTAAGAAGAAAGGAAGACATCAAGTTGCAGGTGAAAAGGAGAATATAGCACCATGCGATAAAATTAATCCATTTGACAGAGGGCATGGATCTCTACCTAAAGAGAATAAAAAAGGTGATGGCAGGAAGCCTTTGCAGTGTTGGACTTGTGGTGGAGAGCATCGCAGGAGAGATTGTCAATAGCATCATGGTGGAAGACCTCAGATTTACAATGGTCAGGAGACATAGACAATTGGAGATGTTGGACAAATTATTCCTTGGATCTATGCAAAAATTGATAACATGCAAGAAGTTGTGACCTAAAAACTTCAATTTAGAGCATGTGGTCCCATGGTCAGTGCCACTTTTTCAGGCTAGCCTCCAGACCACTTCCCAGAAATTCCTAAAAATTTTCACAAGCATAAGTTACATGAAAAAAATGCCAAACATTCAAACTTGAACAAGATCTTGACCTAGATAGGCCCCAACACTTAGTAGGAATTTCGTCAAACACGTAGTAAACATGTAAGTTACATGTTATGAATGCATATATGATCATATGATCATAAAACTTATCTGAAAATCACTAAGAATGCCTAATTCCCTATCATAATAGTTGCAATAACATTTTTTAGTTGATGCATTAATCAACCATTCATACATTCATCAAAGCATGTCAAGATACTTAAGTAATATACATCACATAACAGTCATATAACCGACAAATAACTGACATAGAAACAATGGAATCTCAGCCATAATATCACCAAAATTATTTCCACAAATATACAAAAATCACAATAGAATAATAACTCTTATTAACATATGAAAATGTCAACCAAGTCAGTGACTTCCACATACCAACTGACCATAGATTGGGATGAACAAAATCTCTCTTTCGGCCAACCACCCCAACGCCATATTTCAAGCATGAATGTGGGATATCATGGAGTAAGAAAAATAAAACCAAACTAAGGCTTCCAGAGGACAAACCACCTCAATCCTCAACCAATGATTCACACTCACGATTATACATCACTAATACCAACTAGATCGGTCTCTACCCAAGTTTTCTAGGGCTCCATGAATTATTAACCCAACCCACAACCTTCCAGGGCTTCAGAGGATTTATCCAACCTACCTCCAGGAACTAGTAATTCAACCCACTAAGGGCTCCAGATAAATTTTCCCAACCTATGCTCTAGGGCTAGTAACTAATTACAAGTTATTCAATGGCTTATAGAGCGTTTTTTCCAACCCACATCCATAATGAATTATGAGCACAAATAAGAAAACCAACAAGTGGAAAAACCCACAACACCTTGTATACCTAGAAAATGGAAGGGAAAGGATAAAACCATTGTTAATCCGGGAAAATATCCATGCCAATTATAACACATAACTATAAAAGTACATGCATATACCATGCATCCATAAACCAATAAGAAAATCACACATGCAACCTGTTACCTGCAAATAAACACAGTTGTAGTTGTTGATCCAACTATTCCCTTGTGGTTTACTACTTTCCCCTGTATTCTTTCTCCAAATAAAATGTACGCTAAAATTCTTCTTCTCCAAGAATTATCCAAGAATAATCTAAGTGTTCAAGAGTATGAGGGAATGAGAGAATGAAATACGGATCAACCCAAAATTGTCAAAGGCCGTGAAATGATCCTCAGAAGCCTTTTTATTATTAAGGCCTCTATTTTCTTCATTTTCTTTCATTTTTTCTTCAATTTCCCTCTCATGCAAATTTTTAGCCCTTCACCTACCTTTTATCCTATTTTTCTTTATTTTCGTATATAAATTCCAATTAATGCCTCCTTTCCTTTACCATTTATTTTAACAATTTCCATAGCCATAAATAAATAGAAAGTGACACCCACTAGGATGTTTTTCCCACCATTCAGCTTGGAATATGTGTCCCATGACCTTGGTCTTATATTTTTTACATCGAAAATAAACCAAGGGTTGTCACAAACCCCTTCTCCTTGCGGGAAAATCGTAATTAGTGTTCAACGACACTTATAAACCAACAAAATACATGATTCCCATGGATATTTACAACACATCTCGATGCATAATTTAAATCATATCGTACTGCTGAGACCATGACCATCATACGATGAACAACATACCTCTTATTGGAGCTTTATAACACAACTCGATGTAGTATTTACAACGTACAACCACATATATATTCATGCACATTTTCTTCAACTAGAAAATAATCATACTATCTATGGAGATTTATAACCACGTCTCATTACAATATTTAAAATAATATACACTTAACACATTTCTCAACCAAAAAATAAAAGGATCCGGTTCTCGTATCAGTCAACGAGGGAATCCAAAGGCTTAATGCTCAAAAGTAGTACTGAGATGCACCTCCTTCCCAGGAAGTCCACAATCCACTGACACAGTCAAACCTGCATCTAATTTCTAGCACTATAGTTCTCTCAGTGAATATTCGCTGGCTCATTGTTCCAAGGCACACTCCCAATGTGTTTCTGATTCCATAAAGCAATATTAAGTACCGAAACATATGTATTCGCCAACCTCCCCTTCTATACTACACAATCCCTCAGGAAATATTGTCAACCTTTTTCATGCAGTCACACACCTTCCAAGTTCTACTATCATCCCCTTCTCTACTACACATTACCTCGGGCGATCCATCCCTTGGAAAAGTTTCCTCGCATTAGAATTTCTAAAAACCAAGGCATATCCCTTCCTAAAAACCATCATAATGGTCATAGAATGCTCATGGAAATTAGTTGACAATATTGGGTACCAATGTCCCACAAAGGCTCTGTTCCTAAATTTTTTTTCGTCATATTTTTTCCTATTCCAATTCCTTTTTTCTATTGCTGCTAATTTGTGCAGCCAGTTTAAACCACCCAAATCAAACATTTTCAACCACCCAAACCTAGGAATTTTCCATGCTTTCCTATACCAAGCACATAGTTTCCATTAGATTCAAAATTAATTGAAATAAATTCAAATCATACCTCATTGGTAGATCATCAATTATGTACACCTGCAATTATTTTTACTTCCTATTGTTGAAATTTGCAACAGGAAATAGTGAAATTGGCATCCAGAAACAAAATCTAGAAAATGGCACCTAGAAATGGTAACCATGTGAGGCTTTTGATTCAATTATCCTTAATTAAATTAAAATTAAATTGTAATCTTATCTCGTAACAACCTGTAATAGTTAACTAAGTGTAATAAAATTAGTTAGCTTAAGAATTTCAAGTTGAGGGTCAAAGGATATGCATGTAGATGATTTACAGGGTCCAGTTGCAGTTATAGCACTAGTGTGGTGTGAGTTTAATCAGCTAACTCAAATTAATTGGGTTAAAATCAGTTTAACTAGTTCTAACTAATTGACGAGCTAGTGGAAGATCAAGTGAATTAAAATAGAATTAAGTCACTAGTGATATACCAAGTAACTGATGATTCACTATTAATAGTTGCATACATGTCAATTCTGATGATGAACGAGTTGAGACAAAGGTTAAAGGTAAGTAAACTATCAGTTGTATTATGAGCAAACTCCCCAGGTGTAGTTATAAAGCCACAAGAACCCCATGATGGATTGTGCAGTCAAGGAAGGTTGGAATTCCTATTTAATAGGAAATATTTTGCCTAGGGCTTGCGTGAGCAAGACAGGCTGAGGTTAGGAAGGAATTTGGCTATGTATTGGTACAATTTTTCCTAGATCAGTGTGAGAAAATTGGTAGAGTGTATGAGGTTGTTGTGAGCACACATGAATTGTATTGTTTCATGATTCCTTGGTTGATTATATAATAAAGATAGAGGGGTTTTAAGCAATTTCTTTCCCTAGGAAAATATTTTGTTGTGCGATTGATTTACTTATTTATCTTAATTGCATGTGATTGAGCGATCATGATTTATATTCCACAAATATTGTAGAAGGATCCAGTATCTTTTTTTAGTACATTGCATGATCAACTAAAATCCATTGGTGTAATTTCTACATGGTATCAGAGCAGGAATTGTTTGGGAGGAAAGTTTGCAGAGAATATCTAAAAATTTTGATGCAAAAATTTCAAAAAAAAATAGAATATTTGGATTCCTTACAAAAAAATACAGAAATTAAAAAAACAATCGACCGAATCGGAGCTCGGATGAGGGAGATAAAGAAATACAAGGGAAATAATTCCCAAGGAAAAGAGGGCAAGAGAGACTTGTCCAAGATCAGATGTTTCGCTATCACGAGCATGGGAACTATGCTTTGAATTTTCCATAGACGAAGGCAAGAAAGAAGGAGCCTGCAACTGCAGTGGGTCAAGCATTGGCTTCATAGTTTGAGCTTGATTTGACTCTCATTGCATGCATGGACAACACTGTAATGGGATGCATGTGGTATCTAGATAGTGGTGCCTTGTTCCATATGATGGGGAATAGAGATCTCTTCAGTGGATTGAAGGAGAAGGACCTCCAATAGAAAATAGAGTTTGGAGATGACGGGATGTATAACACAACCAACATGGGTACAATTACCTTTAAAAAGGAGTCTGAATCCCCTCTTAGACTAGAAGTTGTTTTTTTTTGTTCTAGGCCTAAGGAAGAATGTTGTCTCTGTAGCAGTATTGGAAGACTATGGTCATGAGGTGTTGTTTAGAAAAGGAAAGGTGTTCCTTAAACACATAGCCACGGGATAGGTGAAGCATATCAGTTCAAGATTCAAGAACTTGTATGCTCTCTAGGTTGAGGATGAATGCAAATATTTAAGGAGAAAATCAGTGGTTAGTGATTTTGTGGTTGAGAGGGAGAAATTACCTCTCAACATGCAGCGTTAGAAGCAGTCTCAAAAGGTTGTGGAGCAACCACAATTGGAGAAGAAAATAGGAGACTGAGTAGAAGAGTTCACTCGAGCAAAGACCTCTAGGAGGGGTGAATTTTGAGCCAAAAAGGTAGAGGGAGTACATGCAGCTATACCTCTAGGTGTGAGGTGGGGCGATGTGAAGAGTTAATGCCAAGAAGAAATTTGGGCAGGGTCCATTGAGATGGTGTGTCTCATGGATCGACCCTGGATATGAGGAGCCCATAGTACAACAGTAGCAGGAAGGATCGGTTATATTGATATAGTCAGATGTTAGGAAGACAAAAATCAGACTGACAAGTGTGAGATATTGGAGCGCAGATCAGAGTTGGCAGCAGTTCAGAGAGCACAAATCAAGATGTCAGCAGCAACACAGAGAGTACTGTAGACATGTGCAATAGATAGCAGCAACCAGAAGACTGTGATGACATATGCATTATACTGATTTAGTTGTTTGGAGGCTATTTAGCTTCAGGGGAGTTGCATGTGTGAACAATGCTAGAGAAGTGTTGCATGCATAACATTCCAAAGGTACCAGATTGGGACAAATTGATTCCTTTCTTGTTAATAGAGAATGTTAAAATTTGTAACAAGAAACAGTGAAATTGGCTTCGAGAAACAACATCTAGAAAATGGCACCTAGAAATGGTTACCATGTGAGGCTTTTGATTTAATTATCCTTAATTAAATTAAAAGTAAATTGTAACCTTATCTCATAACAACTTGTAATAGTTAACTAACTGTGATAGACTTAGTTAGCTCAATAATTTCGAGTTGAGGGTCAAAGGATAGGCATGTAGAGTGATTCTATTATTTACAGGGTCCAGTTGCAGTTGTAGCGCTAGGTTGGTGTGAGGGTAATCAATTAACTAAAATTAATTGAGTTAAAAGTAGTTTAACTAGTTCTAACTGATTAATGGGCTAGTGGAAGATCAAGTGAATTAAAACAGATTTAATTGAAAAGTAGTGATCTACCAAGTAACTAATGATTCCCTATTAATAGCTGCATGCATGTCAATTATGATGATGACCCAATTGAGACAAAGGTTAAAGGTAAGTGAACTATCAATTATATTATTAGCGAACTCCCCAGGTGCAGTTATAAAGCCACAGGAAGCCCATGATGGATTGTGCAGTCAAGGAAGGTTGGAATTCCTATTTAATAGGAATTCTTTGCCTAGGGATTGTGTGAGCAAGGCAAGTTGAGGATAGGCACTAAATTAGCTTTGTATTGGTCCAATTTTTCCTAGATCAGTGTGAGACAATTGGTAGAGTGTATGAGGTTATGGTGAGCACACATGAATTGTATTGTTCCATTATTCCTTGGTTGATTATACAATAAAGATGGAGGGGTTTTGAGCAGTTTCTTTCCCCAGGAAAATATTGTGTTCTGCGATTGATTTACTTCTTTCTCTTACTTTCATGTGATTTAGCGATCATGATTTATACTCTACAAATATTGTAGAATGATTCAGGATCATGTTTTAGTACATTGCATGATTGGATTGAATCCATTAGTGTAATTTCTACATGGTATCAGAGCAATGTTAGAGATTTTCTACACCTATCACAACAAGTCAAACTAGGGTTTTGATCAAACCATCATGTATAAACATATCACATCCGATTAGCTCAAAACTCAACCACCATTAATCAAAATAATTAATCACATGCACTCATCATAAACCAAAATCATAGATCACATGTAACCATCATAAATAAAAAACATATGCATAATTAAAATTGAAATCAAATACTGATACTTATCCTTCAATCATTTCTTTACTTCTACATTTGTCCTTTGTGTTGTTTGTACACATACTGTATCGGTTTCCATACCTAGAAAGCACCCAGTTCCTTTTCTGGTCTTCAATCATATAAACATACACATAGTGTACATCTCAACACATACACCCACACAATACATACACCTACACTAGTGTACAACACAACACATACACCTACACTGGTGTACAACACAACACATACACCTGATCTATGAAGCAATATATATACGTACAAAAAGTACAAAAAAACCAATACACATGTCACGATACAATGGCTACACAATGCACATAACATAGTACCACATGTACACAACACAACACGTACGACATGTACACAATACCACATAAACACAACACCACATGTATAACATGTGCGCAACACGACTTGTACACAACACCACCTGTACAACATGTACACAACACCATATACACATCCGAAGACTGCACTATCTCTACCAATCAACCTAGCTTATAGTGTCTTTCCACTATCCACGCTTGTCCCAACATGTCGTAGATCACACTTCTTTCATTTCGCTGACGTATCCCTCAACATTATCTGCCATAACATAAACATCAGCATAGTGTAAGAAAATAATATCAAATCATATACATATGATATTGTTGGCTTACCCAGGTTCGGAGTTTATGGATAAACCAACAAACCCTCCAACTACTGGCCCTTTCGGAAATGATCTGCTTGTGTAGACCAAAGTCTCACCCGAAGCAGTATGGGGGAGTGTTGGAACTAGGTTTCCTCACCCTAAGAGAGAGTTTAATTAAGTGGTCCTCAGAAAAACCCTAATTGAATGTATACATATGTGTGCAATAGCTTATAACAAAAACACAGAGATAATATCACAGAACTAGGGTTTACGTTAGGGCAATCAACAGATCTGAAACAAATCTCGATCTTAACCAATGTAATATTTAAAAGAAATAAATATTCACGTATAAACATATCAATTAGCTCTACGCAGTCATCGATAAGAAAGTAGATAGTGCTATCTCATCAAAGCATAAACAGTAAGCATAACATCAAATATACGCATAACACAGAGAGTTCGCCAAAACTGTTCCTTCTATTAATTCTTCAAATCTGTCAATACATCATCTTTCCTTCAAAAACCCTTACAATCCCTTGCGCGCACACAGCCAATGGAGTCCACACACAGTCAGGACTAGGTCTCCATGCACACAGCCAGCAGGAGCCTTTTACCCAACCCAAAACCCTTACAAATGAAAATATTATTCGAATATCAATATCACATATCACATGAACTTCACTACTTGACTTAGACAAATGCTATCTATTTATGATAAACCTAGTGTGCAAACACTATGGTCTCAAACCATGGTTTGAGACCCATAATTTACATTTAAGCTCAAATTATGTCCAAAATTGGGGCAAAATCCCTTTGACTATATTTGTGCAGCGCGCACATACAAACATACAAAAAATATCATTGGAACTTGTGCCTCAGGGGACCCTGCTCCAACAAGCCCCTAACACAAACATGTGACTCATCCTGAGCCACTGAGGCACTGTTGGTGACTCCTTCATTTTGCCCTGGAGGGTCTTGACAGAAGTTTGGAGAGGGAGCACCAACTCAAGGCTATGTGTTGCTGCACCCTGCACCTGTTGAACCATCTTATATGTTGTAGGCCCTTCAGTAGCCATCTCCATACTGCATTGGGTTTATTGAATGATCTTGAGTGTGTTGTCTAGCGTCTAGGCAAATTGCAGTGCTTCATCTGCCCATGGTTGCATTCGTTCTGTGAGCACCTGTTCTTTATGAGGAAAATCTTCAATTTTTCCCTGGAGTCTACGGCTTTCTTGCAGATGAGAAAGTTTTTGTTGAACCACCAATATGGGTGCTACGATGCAGATTTCTTCAAAATGATATTCCTTGGTGCTGAGTGTGTTTCTCAGCTACTGCATGACCGAATAATTCTGGATAGAGGCCCAAATTTCCATTGCCCTAGCTAGAGATTGAGCACACTGAGTGACTGTGGTGGCGATACTTTCTTGGGCTTGCTTTACCTTTGCTGCTCACTTGGTGTGGAACTCGGGCAGTGTCTCTGGCTATAGCTTGGTCTGAAGTTCTACAATTTGTTGCTCATATTCTGCTTGGATGGTGTGAGCTTCTGCCTTCACAACCTTGATCGTAGTAGCTAGTCCATCCAACTTCTCTGGGGGTGCAGTAGTGGCCCTGATCGCTAGAATATCTTGGCGTACTTGGTTGATCTTGGCTCCCAATGCAGCGCGCTGGGCCTCTGCTTCTTGATATGTTAATTATACCTTTTGTTGCTAATCATGTGCTTGTGTAGCCCGTTTTTATGCATATTTGGTCTACATCTGCACGGTTTCTTAGCGGTACTACAGCTCATCAGCAATAACAGAGTGAAGTAAATGGAGCTTTCCTGCAGGAACACAACAAGATTAATATGAAAATCACCTATGCTATTAAACAGAGTGCGCTAGCTCGCATCCTTTTGGAATGTAGATAGGGTAATATGAAAAAATCGTCCTTCCCCAGATGGTGGTAAGGCTACTTCCAAAGGTTGTGCGCTGGTAACAGGCGCACTGTTTCGGCTCACATGAATCACACTTGCCTAGATCTAGCTCGCTTTCATCTTTAAATCTAGTAGTCCAACCTGTACAACCTCCAATGCATATTTATATTGGACCTCCATGTCTGTCCAACGATCATCCTACGCAACAGTCACTTTATTTGCTATCTCATTGAGATCATTCAGGATAGCTTTTCCTGTTTGCTTCGAATCCTTCTTCTTTTTCCTTGACCCAACCATGCTTTACGGACTGCGTTTTGTGCCTTTGGATGTGGCTGCTTCAGTTTCTTTGGGCGCAGAGCCATTCTTTTTAGGCACAGTGGGGGTCTCAACAATTTCTCATGTTGTTGTTTGGGTAGGCTCCTTCTCACCATGTGTGTCGATCACAGTCGGTGATACTGTCTTAGGGGGCTTCTTAGTGGCCTTCTCTGTGGATTTACCTATTGGTGTGCACGGTTGTGTTGGTGGAGTCAACCAAGCTGACGACTAGTCTACTGTGACCCTTATCAAATCATCCTCAGTGACCAAGTAAGGAAACTAATACTAGACACCCTCCACACCACCCTTCACGCGGATGTGGATGTTGTGGAATGTAGTCTTAAAGTCAGCTACCATTTTGTACTGATCATAAAGGGTGGGAGACAGGCAGGACTTTAACTGTACTGCCTGGTATAAGCTTGCATCATAGAGGACCCAAAATATCTTATTTTATTTTTCTTGCACTGGGTTAGAGGAGTACTAGAGAGTCGCATAGCAAACATATTTGCACATGGGCTCTGTGAGTTTCAGGAACTGGGTATCTTCTGGGGTTTTCCACCCAATTAGTGTGATTAAAAATAAGAGCCAAGCATACTGAAATTTCTTTCCCTCCTCCTGGACTTCGCGCACATTCTCAAGAAAATATTTGCATAGGTATGCACACCAGTTGTATATGACTCCTTTTTCGCATCTCCCAGTGAGCGAAATCAAAAGCACAAGCACTTCCTTTGGCCTACACTTTCACATCATATTGCAAGCCAAAATTACCGTGCCAAAATGGACTACCGGGTCATTAATTTATTCTACCACAAATCCATGGGATTTGTGCATAACATCATTGTTATAGCATCATTTTTCACCTTCATATGATTCATGATTGCTTTTATGGCTTTGGGCACCCATTCCTACAGACTTGGACAAAATTCACTAAAAAACAGTGTTAAAATCCCCATACGCGGTTATGCCCAGACTTTTCCGCGTGTATACGCGAGTCCACATGTACTTTCCCGTGTATGCCATTAAAATCATTAAAACATATATTAAAATTCCCTATTTTCGGGCTGGGTTGATGGTTACTCTGGTAGTTCAACCACCCCAGCACGTGGCCAACTGTTTCCAACTATTGAAACTACTTTGAGGGAGTATAAAAGCCCCTCATGTGCATGGCCTAAGGGAGAGAGAGAAATTATTGATATTATACTCTGTTGGAATCCTCCATCCAATTCTGAATTTCTGTGCCTCCTGCACTTCCCAGTTCATTACAGGAAACCCTTGTTTCCTGGAGATTCTCATCTCTTTATATGTCATCTCGTATGCACCAGTTTGGAAGGAATATTAGCGAGGCAAGGGTGGGACGGATCCGGACGACGGTCTGCTCGAAGATCGTGGAAGGATTCAGGTGATCTCTCCACTCATTATTTATGTACATGCTATTTATAATACAGAAGAACCATCTTGTTCCCGAAATATACGTGTTAGTGTCCGCTTGCATATATGAGAATATTGTTATTTAAGCATTTATCATGGTTTATCTAATGTTTCACATGGATTTCACTAACATTTAGAGTAGATATATGTTGTACAACCAGTTCTTCGTGCTTGTCTCTTCTTTTCTTTCAGGTTAAGAAGGAAGAAGGGCTGCTGGGGGTTTGGACCCTGCGGGATCTACTTCAACCGTAGGACCTATGGGTAAGTTCCTCCATCTGCTCTATTTAGTTTTTTCATGAACATGTATGGTTGTGTGAGTCCTTCTTGAGTAGCATGCCCTGCTCTGTGGAGGTTTTTAGCCCAAAAAACCTCTAGGGTGATTTTCCCTGAAACAAAACTGGCGACTCCACTGGGGATCGCATTCTTGTGATTCCCTTGTTGGGTGGTTTCAGCTGTTTGATAGGTTTCCAACAGTTTTAACTTTTATTTTCAGTCCAGTTTACTCTTTCTCAGTCAGACTGAAGTCCTGGTTTCTTATCCAGGCTTGATCCTTTTTGTTTTTCATCTTTTACCTTTATATACGCGGGTTTGTCTGCACACAGTCATGTATACACGCATTTTTTGTTAAAGGGAGCCGCGTATACGCGAGTTTCCTTTAGCACAGTCGCGTATGCACGCTTGTTGCTGAACTGTAAGGTTGCGTATACCTAGGTAGATTTTGAAATTTTGGATTTCTTGGCTTTTTAGTCCTTTCTGTCTGTGGAGACCTGTTCCTGCAGTGTCTTTGTACCCTCTGGATTGTGAAGAAAGTGGTCTTTGGTCTTTTCTCTCTCTTGTTTGATTGAAAACTAGTCTTTTTGGCAAAGTATTGTTTCTTGTGCTGGCATCTCTGGTTCGAGTACCAAGATCTCTTTCTGGGGATTCTTGGCTATTCTGCTTTATCAGAATAGAGAGCTCCTGCTCATTTACTCTTTCCTACCTTTGTGTTTTACTTTGTACTATGATTTTTGCCCATGTCTTGGTTGGTTTTCTTGAGTTTAGTTGACTAGGTCTTGTTGCAACTTTTGAAGAGTCTTTCTTGGTTCTTTGAAGTTTTTGTCTGCGGCAAGGTTGTACTATTCTTCTAGGCTGAGTGGCTGAGTTTTCTTGTCTTCTTTTGCTCATATTGATCTTGCTACTAGTTAGCCCTATAATATTTGGAGCATTTTTGAAGTTTTTTCTTGAAATTCAGTGTTGTTTGGCCTGGGGTTTTATAGTTTTGCTTGGTCTTTTCGAACTCTTGCCTTATAAAATTCAAAAACTCAAAAAACATTTTGCTTTGTTGTTTGCTTTTGTTTCTGCATTTTTTTTTTCGTTTCATCGTATCTTTTGAAGCTCTGTTGAGGTTTCTTCCCTTTGGATTTTGGCTTGATTTTGGAAAAGAGTGTCATTGATTTTTTCCTCTTGTTTTTCAAGCATTTTTGGTGTCTTTATATTAAGAGTTCTTGATTTTGGGAACCAGATTTCTGGACAACCAAAAAGAGATAAAACTGAAGGACTTTTGGGAAATTTCGCTCCGCTTTAGGAGATTTTGCATCTTAGAATTTGCATGCTTGTAGTGATTTGCATCAGGTGCACTTAAGCATTTAGTCATTTTCATAGTTTTTGTGAGTGTGAGTTTGTTATCCGAAAAGAAAAATACAATTTTAGTTTGGTTTTTATTAATTTATTTCTGTGTCAAAACACCATAAGTTTCATTTCCGCATCCCTTTGACTTAACATAACAGCCGATTAAAATAAGCGATATAATTTAAAATCAACTAGCAAGTTTTCTAAGTGTCATACACCAACTAGCTAGGTTGTAGGGCCTTGGATTAGGTGAGTGGAGAGTTAACTCTCCAAGGCCTCTCAAACAAAACATAGAAGTTGATTAATTGAGAAAAATCCAACTCCGTTAGGTGGACCGGGAAAGCTCTCCTCCAGAGAGTCAAGCGCGAGGGGAAGTGAAGGCCGAGAAGAGGGATACCCCCTCTCTGATTAGCTGAATCTGACCTCAAGACCGTTCCGCCCGGCTTCTGACACAGATTGGTGCCCATAGTTGCCACTCCTAGGTTCCACACAGGTGACTGCGGGGGGGAATACCCGTGGTACCTGAGGCAGACGTCGCATCACTTTCAGCAGTACTTCTGGGGGGTGCCCTTGCGAAGCTTGGGTGCTTGAGCCAGAAAAGGCTGTCGTTAGGAGGTCGGCGTAACTGTTTCTGATACCTTCGCTAGTTGTTCTGGGCCCTAATCATCCCAGACTGCTTTCGGGAGGTCCTATATTTCGCTTTCCTATATTTTGGTGTCCGGTCCTCATCACCCGGAGCGGAAATACTTGGAGGTTGTTTGCTTGACTGTATCTCAGGGATTTTTATTTTAGTGAGTGCTCTTTGCTCCTAGCTTGCCTAGCTTTTCACTTTTTTGAGTCTAATTTAAAATCTATAAAAGTGGCTGATCAAGCGCCTCGTCGATCGAGGAGAATCCAGGGGTTATCTCCCGAGAGTCCAGAGCCTTCTTCAAGAAGGCGTAGGAGTGATTTAGCAGGTGGTTACCACCCTGTGACGTCTGACGTAGTGGAGAGAGATCCTCCACAAGGGTCTGAAGGTTTCATAGCTGATTCCGGTGTTGGTTCCGAGAGGAGCGTTCCGCTCACCTCGCGAGTTTTATTTCCTCAGGAAGAAGATTTTCAAATTGAGGAATTACCTGAACCTCCTATGTCAGGTCCATCTCCTCTTCCTCCTGATTATCCGTTCGTTGTTCAATACATCGGACCTGAGTCAGAGAGACCAAGAGATCCTCCGTATTATTCATACCTTTCGATGGCCACGACTGGGAACGTGGCATCTGCTGTGAGTGTTGCAGGCATTCAGACTCCTGCTTCTGTTGAAGGAGGGGACACTATTGTTTTATCTTCGATTGATTCTAGTGCTGCTGTGTTTGGCTCTAGTTTCACCCAAGCACATGCTTCTCATTCTGGTCCCTTCTGTTTTGGAATGCCCACTAGTGGGATTCCTTCTTTTTCCTTTTCCGCTAGTGCAGCTGGATCTACACCCATGTCTTCCATGGCTAGTGGATCAGCTTCTTTTCAGGGGTTCCCCTTTGGAACTAGGCACATTCCTAGTTCCAATCCTTCTTTAGGGTCCTTTCCATTTACTTCTCAGACCCAGAGTTTCAATCCTTGGTCTGGAGGTCAGAATTTGACCACTTTTACAGGATGGAACCCTGTATTCACTACAGTGGGGGCAGGGAATCAGTTTTACGCTGGTCACCAAGGGAATACTTATTTCCCTTCGTCGAGTGCTTATCAGACCTTTTCTCCTCTTTCTAATGCCTGGAATCCCTATCAGGGGCTTTCCTCTTCATTTCATACTTCAGCGGGGGGAACTGGTCTGGGCTTTGGTAACTCTGCGTTGGGAGGAGGTTCTTCTCCTTTTTCTACGAGTCCTTTCTGGAAACCTAGTGCCTCATCAAATCCAGGGTATTCTTTTCAGAATGTTGGGAATCCATCCCATCAAGGATGGAATCCTCAGGCTCCGCCTCGCTTACCTTTTCTGGCAACGTTAAACTTGCCAGATCTGTCGAATTTGACTAATGATCCGATTCGTTATAGTCCGGGGTGGCCTCCGGTTCCCACCAAACTTCCTTCAGACATTCCAAAGTTTGAAGGTAAGAATGGAGAAGATCCGGCTGACCACATCACTACTTTCCATTTATTGTATTCTTCGAACTCCCTGATCGATGATTCGATTAGGTTGAGATTGTTTCAACGCACCCTAACCGGAAACGTTGCCAAATGGTATATTGAGCTAATTGGGGGCAGTTTTCCTACATTTGGAGAACTGGCTGTTACATTCCTAAACCATTTCCAGTTTCCAGTCCATTATGACGCTGGGATTGAACTCCTAGCTAATTTTAAGCAGGACGACGCAACCCACATTTCTGACCATATTCAGGAATGGAGGAGAAGGAAGAGGCTTATTAAAGCTCATATTCCAGGTGAATTCCTTTTAGAATGGTTTCTGAAATCCCTGCAGTCAGATATTTTGAAAGATGTATCCCTCTCTGGGGTATTTTCTGAGGAGCAGGCCATTTTTAGGGCCCAACAGCTGGAACTGATATATTCTCAGTCTGGGGTCCTTCACAAGTATCTGCCCAATGCTCCTCGCTCCAAATTAGATTTATCTAAAACTAAGCCCGGTCCTCATGGTGACGGACTGATTGGATCGATCAATAGTGGTGCAGCCAGCCTACTTACTCAATTGCAACAGTTGTCTTTACAATCTGCTCCTTCTGGTCAGGCTGTGCCTACTAAGTCATTGCCTTCCCCCTCATTATCCATAAATGTTGTCCAAGCTTCTGATCCCAAAGGAAATCAAAAATCCGAAGGGAAGAAGAAGGGACGAAATAATAAGAAAAAGGGCAAGAATGGGAAGGGTAATGCGAATAAAACCAACGAGCATGTTGGTGAGGGTCCAAAGGAGAAAAGGAAAGTGAAGTTTCCATGCAAGCTGTGTACTGGAGACCATCTTACGCACCTTTGCCCTAAAATTCAGGATGCGCAGCGCTTGTTAGCTCAGCAGGGTTCTTCTAGTTCCCAGGCTGTGTTAACAAACCCTTTTCCCCAAGGGCAACAATTAGTTGTTGGCGCGAATCAAAATCCTGGGGCTTCCTCTGGGGGCACCCAGGAGGGGGAAATTCCATCGAACATTTTCATGATGAGTGCTCACGCGGATATCGCTACGAGATCCCGTGATTATGGCGGAGAAGAGTCTTCGAAAGCTAAGGATATTCCTGATGCTACTGAGCCACTTCACATTACCAAGCCTACTGTTGAGTCTATGCCTCGGATGCCCAAAGCATCTTCTAAGCGATCGACGATTAATCCAAATTCTAGGGGTGCCCAGAACTACTCGATTGTGGAAGATCTGGCGCAGAGTCCTTGTGCTATGTCGGCTTTAGAGGTACTCCAGTCTTGTCTGGCTCATCGCAGTGCTTTTCTCACTGCCATTGGGGCTATTGATCCAAAAAATTCTCTTCTGATTACTTTTGATATGACTAATTTTAAGAAGAGACTCCCCCATCACATGGCTTTTCATATTAAATCATCGTACCGGAAGTGTAATATCTTTCGAACGGTTTTTGATGAGGGTGCTTCCACATGCGTGATGTCTCTCACATGTTGGAAGACAATTGGATCTCCCAAAGCTATTCCATCTACCACTCTTCTGACTGCGTTCGATGGTCATTCTCACAGACCCCATGGTATTGTACCAGCTTTACCCATCTGTGTTGGGGGAAAAATGTCAATATAGAGGTTGAGGTAGTTGACGAAAGCTTGGATTACAACATTCTGTTGGTGAGAAACTGGATTTATGAGATGGATGCCATTGCATCCTCATTATTTCAGATTATATGTTTCCCCCACGAAGAGAGGATTGTTACAGTGGATCAACTGGACTATCCTCCTATAGACCCGAATGCGTCTACTGACTCATCTGTTCCAAAGTTGGATAATACTAAGGCGCCTGTTGAGAATTTAGGAGTTGGAATGTATTCTTCCTTGATGGGTACTTTCGATATTCCTCCTCCTATGGTTCATATTAATGCAATTTCATCCTCCAAGGCTCCTCTTCGAAGAGAGTTCTTCAGAACTCATTATTTTTCGGACCCTTGGACCTTACCTTCCCCTACTTCCACATTAGTGGAAGGTCAAGTGGGTGGAATGGCATTTCCTATTTCTGCAGCTGAGATTGCTTATCAGTCTATTGTTGACTCTGCAAAATCCATCCCAGCTCCTCTATCGCCGGAAGAGCTGGATGGAGATGTGGCTCCGGCTTGGACACTTAGTTCTTCTTCTACCTAGGATTGCCTTGATACCACTCTTCCATCTGAAGAGGCCATCCTGGAAGCCATGACTGGTATAGATAGACCGTGGGATGATTTGCATCATTGGTCTTACTTTTTACCTAACTTGAGCGAAGTTGAAACGAGTTTTCAAGTCCTCCGTCTCCTGGTCCTGTTCACCCAGTCTTGAACCCTTTAGCACCAGCACAGGTTTATGCTGAAGGGAACATGGCTGTGATTTCTCCTACTATCCCGGTGAACATTTCCAGGGATCCCAATATTATTGAGAATGTCTTCATCGGAGCTGAATGTTCCCGTGAAGAGATTCAAATTTACACCGAACTCTTTAAAGAGTATAGGGATGTATTCGCTTGGTCTTATGAGGAAATGCCTAGAATAGATCCATCTATTGTCCAACATGAGATCAAGACTTATGAAAACGCTAAGCCGGTGAGGCAAAAACTTCGTCCGGTCAATCCTAGGAAGGCAGCAGCTATCAAAGCTAAGGTTGAGAAGCTGCTTAAGGCGGGATTCATTTTCCCTGTTCCTTTGATAGAATGGGTTTCAAATCCCGTTCCCGTAGATAAAAAGCAAGGAACGATTCGAGTTTGCATCGATTTCAGAGACCTAAATAAAGCATGTCCTAAAGATAATTACCCCACACCATTTATCGATCAGATCATTGACGAGTGTGCCGGTAATGAGATTTTCTCCTTCATGGACGGTTTCTCTGGATATAATCAGATTACTATCCATCCTAAAGATCAGCATAAGACTGTCTTTATTTGTCCCTGGGGTACTTTTGCATACAAGAAGATGCCTTTTGGTCTTAAAAATGCTGGGGCTACCTTTCAGCGGGCCATGTCATATGCCTTCCACGACATCAAAAAGATTATCGAGGCGTACTTGGATGATTTAGCTGCTCATTCTCGGAAGAGGATGGATCATCATGCTCACCTCTGGCAGATATTTGAACGATGTCGGTTCTATAAGATTAGGTTGAATCTGAACAAGTGCGTTTTCGCAGTTACATCCAGTCGGTTATTGGGATTCATTGTGTCTAGGGAAGGGATTAGGGTAGATCCCTTCAAGGTTGAGGCAATACTTCGGTTGCCTCCCCCGTCCTCTATCCGTCAGCTTCAAAGTCTACAAGGAAAGTCTAATTTTCTTCGGAGATTTATCGTAAATTATGCTGAAGTTACAAAGGGATTTATGATATTGTTGAAGAAGGGAGTTCCATTTCTTTGGGATGACTTTGCTCAACGCTCATTCGATGCTTTGAGGAAAGCATTGACCTCTACTCCTTTATTGAGTCCACCTGATTATAGCAGGGATTTCCTTTTGTATCTGGCAGCAGCAGAATCTACTATTGGTATGGTTCTGGTTTAGGAGGATGATGCTCTTGCAGAGCATGTTATATAATACCTTAGTCGAGGCTTGGTAGGACCTGAACTCCGGTACACTCCGATAGAAAAGTTAGCTTTAGCAGTAGTTCATGCTGTGCAGCGACTCTGACATTACATTATTCTTCGAAAAACTTATGTTTTGGCAGCATCCAATCCATTTCAGTTTGTCCTCAGTAGGTAGTGATTGGGGGCAAATACAATAGATGGATTGTGACTTTACAGGAATTTGATCTTGAGTTTATGTCTGCCAAGTCCAAGAAATCATTAGTTTTCACGGAATTGATCTCCGAGTTGCCCTGTGGGGAAGAGATGATCTATGATGAATCCTTTCCGGATGAACATTTGTTTCTTATCTCTTCACAGGATCCTTGGTATGGAGATATAATTGTGTATCTCCAAACTGCGAAGTTTCCCTCTACTTTTTCGAAAGATGAGCGTCGTAAGTTGCGTCACTTGGCCAAGAATTATTTGATTATTGGTGATGCTTTATACCGTCGAGGGGTTGATTCAATCCTAAGACGCTGCTTAACTCTCGAAGAAGCTGAGGCTGTGCTCAATGATTCTCACAGTGGAGCTTGTGGGGGTCATTTATCTAGGCTTGCTACAGCCCAAAAGATTTTGCGTGCTGGATACTTTTGGCCCTCGATTTTCAAAGATTGTATTGAATCGGTCAAAAGGTGTCATCCGTGTCAGGTATATACTCGAAAAATGCGCGCTCATCCAGCTCCGCTTTTTCCAGTCGTTACTGTCGGACCCTTTACAAAGTGGGGTATCGATTATACTACTTGTAACCCGCCTTCGGCAAAAGGTCACAAGTACATTATCGTAGCAGTAGACTACTTTACGAAGTGGGTCGAAGCTATGCCTACTTTTGGGAACGATGGTGAGACTGCAGCTCTGTTCTTTTTCAACCAAGTTATTGCTCGTTTTGGTATACCTAGAGAGATTGTCACTCACCATGGCAGTCATTTTCAGAATAGTATGATGGCTGAGTTGGCTCTCAAATTGGGTTTCCGGCAGGAGCATTCATCTCCATATTATCCTCAGGCCAATGGGCAAGTGGAAGCCGTGAATAAATCCTTGAAGACAATTCTTCAAAGGACAATCGATAAAGCTAGATCCAACTGGCATATTATGCTATATCCTGCACTTTGGGCATACAGGACGTCAGTGAAAACTGCAACTGGCTTTACTCCGTTTCAGCTAGTGCACGGGTTGGAATCTGTATTTCCCATTGAATGTGAGATTCCTTCTCTTAAGTTAGCTGTTGAACTTATTCCTGACACTTCTAGTCTTGAATAACGGCTCCTTCATCTGGAACATCTCGATGAGTAGCGTCGGGATGTTGCCACGATGAATGAGGCGCATAAAAACCGAGTTAAAGTTCAGTATGATAAGGCGGTCAAGCCTAGGGTTTTTTCGGAAGGTGACCTTGTTTTGGTCTATGCCCAAGAAAAAGATGCCCTGGGGGCAGGAAAGTTTAAGTCTATGTGGTATGGCCCCTATATCGTTAAAAAAGTCCTTAAGAAAGGAGCATACACCTTGGTTGATTTTGAAGGAAACGAGTTGCCCGAGCCTAGAAATGGGCTCTATTTGAAGAAGTATTATGCCTAGGCCTCAGCCTGGCATGTTGCTTTTGTATATAGTAGTTTTTCTTTGTACATATCTGATTTTTCGATCTTTGATGGGTTGGTGATGTTTTTGATCTGCTTTGGTAGGTTGTGTTGGATGTCATGAGTCATTTTGGTTTTGCCGATGGTGCTAGTAGACACACCCGGAACTTAGCTTCTATGGCTTGGGTGCTTCATTATCCTTCCGGTCAGCTGTTAGTATCAAGAGGGGTCTGCATTGGTCCTGCTTCCAATAATATAGCAGAATACACTGCAGTTGTTTATCTATTCTCAGAGGCAATATCTTTGGGTGTTGATTTGTTGGTAGTTTTCTTGGACTCTCAGCTGGTGATGTCGCAGTTGAACAATACTTATCGGGTTCGAGATCCATTTTTACTCCGGTTGTTCTTAAGGGTACGTTTGTCACAAAGATCATTTCAATTTTTAACTTTCATTCATATTCCTCGAGCTGACAATTGGTTGGCAGACTTATTAGCTAATCAAGCAATTGATTGGCATATTAATCATTCCATACAATAAAATTTAATCATAAAAAACATCATACATTTTGATACATTTATCACATCATACATCAAACATTTAAGTAGATATATATCATCATAGTGTTCAAAAACTTAGCAAAATTGATCCATAAGTCATACAAAATTTGGGCTTATGCCCGATCATGTTCGCCTAAAATACATGCTCATCTCTGATACATCATATCTATCTACCCCCGAGGTCCCCGCTAGAAGTCGTGTTCCTATAGAACATAATCGAAGTGGCAACCCTACGAACAACTGCACTCACTTTGGGGCACTCCTACCACCCGTCTTCCTCGATGGCTTCTCGGTAGATCTTCCATGGCAACATAGGTACTTGGCGTTAATCCCCCTCCAAGTTCTTCTCCGTATTGTGCCCCCCGGAGGGTCCCGTTCGAATCCATCGTATCCGCGCCTTGCCGACGCTTGTGTCGCGGGAAACCCTCAGGTCGAACTGGTCCAATATCTGTATCATGATCATGTTTACATTGTAAGTCATTATGAATCCAATCAAAAACATGTTTGTTTTTCATTTTTTCATACATATTTGAAAAAATCTAAAAAATTATATAAGTCAACAATTTTTTCAAACTTACCGACTGTGCCCCATGTTGTTCCTGGTGGAAGAATAAGATCTGGATCTCCACGAAAGTCCATCCCGGCATAGGGATAGTCGTCCACAGCGATGATTTGTTCTCCCCACCAAAAGAAGAACTCATCATCCCAAGTGGTCCGGGGAACTTCACTTCCCCCTAATCTCTTCATCATGTCAGCCCAGCGGGCAATTCTTGGGTCTCTCGGGCTGCTGATGGTTGAGATAACTCTGGGTCTCAATGCTGGTATCTTCTCAAAGAAGAATGTCATCAAAATTGTACCGTATCCAAAATGTTTTGTCTTTTCTTGACGGATTGAGGTCAATTGTTGCTTCATGTTCAGTAATAGGGCTATGCACCAATCATATACATGAGTTAAGCATTCCACTTCTATGCTCATATGCGTCCTGGATGCCTGGTGTAGGGAGACAGATCCTGCCACTCTGCCAATGGTGAAAAGGAGGATTTTCATGTGAAAATCTCTTAAATATTTAATTGCAATTTGAGTTCCAACTTTCTTGGAACCCTCTACGCAATACATGTGGACGTAATCTTCCACGGTTAGCCCTCCCAGGGGCTTCCCGTGCAAATCTACTGGTTCTCCCCTCCGGGAGAGTCCAGTGATAAAATATATGTCTTCCACTTCAATGCGTACTGGCATCTGATCTATCATAAAGCAGTCCTCTTCCGGTTCCCAATAATTCACGAGCATTTCTAGCAACCGGACATTGCTTTTCATATTTGGCATTTTCAAAAACTTGAGCAATCCGCAATTCCGAAGAATATTTGGCGATGCTCGATCTCGCATGACTTCTTGATCAATTGCACTGTGTTCACGCTCTCTCCATGAGATAGTCATCCTGTCAAAATTCAATAAATCCTTCACTAGCTACGCATTTTTTCATTTGGGCTTGCGCATACACGACTTTATCATTACCAACCCGCGTATGCGCAAACCCGTGATTTTTAGCAAGGGTTTCTATGGTGAAAATCACTAAATTTTAATTTATGAATGGACAAAATGATTTGCAAGGATGATTGATGAGCTTACCTAACAAATTCGGTGCGATTTGATGGTCGGTTGCTCCTGATTTGACGAAAAAAGTTTTTGCTCCAGAGCACTTTTTTCCAAATTAGCAATGTAACAATGAACCAAATATGAGGTAATTTGTCTATTTATGGCTAAAAAGTTGAAAATTTTAAAAAAATTTGTTATGCTTATTTTTTCGATCTATCTTAAGCTGCATAACCCAGATGCTTGGAAGTGCCTAGTTTGGTATGTTTTCAAGTACATTTTGACAAATTTGAGATTTTTATCGATTTTTTGATCCATGATTACCGACTCGTCATGGCAAGTACATCATCTTCATTGGCATATAGGTTAGGGAAACCACTTTCCGCTGCATCTTGCATACTAGCCTCCATACTGATCACTTTCCATAGGGTCGATCCGATCAGGTCATGAATATTACACCCATTTCACTCGCCGATTATTTAATCATGACTTGGTGGTAGAGCCTTCCTTTACATGGGATTCCTAGTTAGTTCCTTGCTATCCCTTGTTGCCCATGCTGCATTTCATGTAGGCTCGGGAGTCCTCTTTAGTCCCGCCATGACTTATGTGTTGAAGCTTCATTCTTCTTCTTCCTCACTATCATTTTTCTCGCTATTACCATAGAGGCTCCCTGGTGTCGATAAGTTGTATTACTACATTGCATATTGGCTACTTGTTTATCCTGGCCTTTAGCCGGCTTCATTTGGACTCGATGTTTAAGCCAAATTTTGACCTTGTCTATTTGTACAAGTTAACCATTGCATGCACTTAGCTATCGCGACTTGACACCCTTTTACCCATGGATGGAACGTTCCTTTGAGTATCGCTTACCAATTTCCGCCACCTTGCATTGAGCATATGATTGTTCCAAATCTTAGGAACTAGTGCATCTGATTTTTGATACTCGTTCTATCCATTGTACAATAGCATTATTTTATTCTTTTTCAGGCTTATTATAGGAAAAAGACAAAAAAATCAAATATAACGAAAAGAGCGGGAACGGGATGTATCTTCGTTGTTTTGATGGCAATACAGAGTCAGTTTGTCACCCTTGAACAAAGCACATATACTTATATATATTTCCTACATTTGGGATGGTTTTAGTTTTTGACCGAGGTTCAGCCTTTACCATGTTTCACTTGTCACTTCTCCCCCGGTTGGTTATCTCTTCCAATCATATGGAGAGTTTGTTCTGCCTCCTGCATAACAGACTTATACAAATATCACTTTTCATCGCCATGGTCATCATGAGTCGTGCTTTGTTCAAGGAAGGCCCAACTCGCAGTCACAATCAGCACACAAGCTTGACTCATTATTCAGTCGGCCTTCCCGGTCTTGTCAGTATCATGTTCTATCACATCAGATGTTTTGATCTTCTGCTCGTGCTGGTTTGAGAAGGTCTCCATTGACTTCTTGCCGGCGGGTTTGTCTCTTATCGACTACGACACATTGCTTTGAGAGCAAGCCTAGAGCCGCACCTTGGGCCTATTTCCATCATTGATAGGTGACCTCGTGCTCAGCATTTGATCATCATCATGGGTCTTTGACTGAGGGGTTTCCCCTGTGTTCGACGTCAGCACACATTATCACACTTGGGATTCGTGCAGTACCTTGATTTCCATTTGACCCTATCGGTGGATTTCTCGCCTCTGTGTCAGCTTTCATTATTGGTTGGTTCAGAGGGTTTCTTCCGTGCGCCAGCTTCATCTTGTGCACGTCGGAAACGTACTTCGGTTTTGGTTCCATCACTCTCCTTCGTCCGATTCCTTCCAAATCTTGGCCTGCGGGTTACACTCGCGCTGGACTGATGTGGGATGCCTTAATGCCTTCCTTCCAGCAGATCTTTTCCCATCGACTCTGACTCATTGCTCTGGGAATAAGGTCTAGAGAATTTTTGTCAGTACCTTAGGGTTTGCAGTCATCAGTGGCAGACTCTTCGCTATCGACAGTGGGGATTCATCATTGCCTCCTGATTGGTAGATTCTTTCAAGTGTTCGACTTCAACTCATTCATTCGCACTTGTCAGATTGTACTGGGGCACCTTGACACTCATTTTCATTATTGGTGGGTTGTCTCGCATTGGTTAACAGTATACATCATTGACCGGTAATCCAACGATTTCTCACATGGTCGACTTCAGCTCATTTATTCCCATTGTGTAGAATTGTGCCATAGTGATCGATGAAGACATCGGGTTGCATCAGCATTTCTCGGTTCACTTTTGACAGTCCATTCAGTTTCTGCCAGTGATGCCGTCCACCCTTATATGTTGCAGTTCAGTACAACAACATCTTATATGTTGGCTCCCGAGTTGCGTGATTGTACCATGAGATCCACCCCTTATGATTTGGTACTTTGAGATTCAGTTACTTATATGATCAGACATCCAGTTCCAACATCATTGCTCAGCTTTCTATATATGTGATACTCGAACATTGATTCGGACTTATACTTCCGGGCCATGCTCGGATGATTCATTGTGTACTTTCAGCTCAGCTATACTTGTATACATGTTGGATCTATTCAGTAATTTTCATATGATGTATTTTTGACTGAGCATGGGTATGCTCGTCTCAGCATGAGTTGACTCTCTATTTTCTTTCATTGGTTTTTTGGCAGGGTGAAATCTGGTGAAGTCCTCTCTTATCCTTGCGAAGTTCTTTCTATGTGCATAATACATTTCGACCATCATGTACCCCTTCGACCTCATATCACATCAGCCAGGGGCATCATATAGCATCATTTTCACCTTCTCATATAGTTGCGTTGCTTGCATATGGCTGACACCATTCCTACAGACTTGGACAAAATACACTAAAAAACAGTGTTAAAATCCCCATACACGGTTATGCCCAGACTTTTCATGCACGAAGTATCACTTGCGAGTCCACATAATACTTTACATTTCGTATGCATAGTAAAATCATTAAAAAATATATTTCAAATTCCCTATTTCGAGAATTTTGGTTGATCGTAGTTACTACGGTAGTTCAACCACCTAGCACGTAATAGCTGTTTTCAAGTGAAACTACTTTGAGGGAGTATAAAAGCCCCTCATGTGCATGGCCTAAGGGGGAGAGAGAAATTATTGATATTATACTCTGTTGGAATCCTCTATCCAAGTCTGAATTCCAGTGCCTCCTGCACTTCCCAGTTCATTACAGGAAACCCTTGTTTCCTAGAGATGCTCATCTCTCTATATGTCATCTCGTATGCACCAGTTCGGAAAGAATCTTAGCGAGGCAAGGGCGAGACGGATCCGGACGACGGTCTGCTCGAAGATCGTGGAAGGATTCAGGTGATCTCTCCACTCATTATTTCTGTACATGCTATTTATAATACAGAAGAACCATCTTGTTCCCGAAATATACGTGTTAGTGTCCGCTTGCATATATGAGAATATTGTTATTTAAGCATTTATCATGGTTTATCTAATGTTTCACATGGGTTTCACTAACATTTAGAGTAGATATATGTTGTACAACCAGTTCTTTGTGCTTGTCTCTTCTTGTCTTTCAGGTTAAGAAGGAATAAGGGTTGCTAGGGGTTTGGACCCCGCGGGATCTGCTTCAACCGTAGGACCTATGGGTAAGTTCCTCGATCTTCTCTATTTAGTTTTTTCATGAACATGTATGGTTGTGTGAGTCCTTCTTGAGTAGCATGCCCTGCTATGTGGAGGTTTTTAGCCCAACAAACCTCTAGGGTGATTTTCCCCGAAACAGAACTGGTGACTCCATTGGGGATCGCATTCTTGTGATTCCCCTGTTGGGTGGTTTCAGCTATTTGATAGGTTTCGAATAGTTTTAACTTTTATTTTCAGTCCAGTTTACTCTTTCTCAGTCAGACTGAAGTCCTGGTTTCTTATCCAGGCTTGATCCTTTTTGTTTTTCATTTTTTACCTTTATATACGCGGGTTTGTTTGCACACAGTCGTGTATACATGCATTTGTTGTTAAAGGGAGCCGCGTATACGCGAGTTTCCTTTAGCACAGTCGTGTATGCACTCTTGTTGCTGAACTGTAAGGTTGCGTATACCTAGGTAGATTTTGAAATTTTGGATTTCTTGGCTTTTTAGTCCTTTCTGTCTGTGGAGACCTGTTCCTGCAGTGTCTTTGTACCCTTTGGATTGTGAAGAAAGTGGTCTTTGGTCTTTTCTCTCTCTTGTTTGATTGAAAACTAGTCTTTTTGGCAAAGTATTGTTTCTTGTACTGGCATCTCTGGTTCGAGTACCAAGATCTCTTTCTGGGGATTCTTGGTTGTTCTGCTTTATCAGAACAGAGAGCTCCTGCTCATTTACTCTTTCCTACCTTTGTGTTTTACTTTGCACTACGATTTTTGCCCATTTCTTGGTTGGTTTTCTTGAGTTTAGTTGACTAGGTCTTGTTGCAACTTTTGAAGAGTCTTTCTTGGTTCTTTGAAGTTTTTGTCTGCGCCAAGGTTGTACTATTCTTCTAGGCTGAGTGGTTGAGTTTTCTTGTCTTCTTTTGCTCATATTGATCTTGCTACTAGTTAGCCCTATAAGATTTGGAGCATTTTTGAAGTTTTTTCTTGAAATTCAGTGTTGTTTGGCCTGGGGTTTTATAGTTTTGCTTGGTCTTTTCGAACTCTTCCCTTATAAAATTCAAAAGCTCAAAAAACATTTTGCTTTGTTGTTTGCTTTTTTTTTGCATTTTTGTTTTCATTTCATCGTATCTTTTGAAGCTTTGTTGAGGTTTCTTCCCTTTGGATTTTGGCTTGATTTTGGAAAAGAGTGTCATTGATTTTTTTCTCTTGTTTTTCAAGCATTTTTGGTGTCTTTATATTAAGAGTTCTTGATTTTGGGAACCAGATTTCTGGACAACCAAAAAGAGATAAAACTGAAGGACTTTTGGGAAATTTCGCTCTGCTTTAGGAGATTTTGCATCTTAGAATTTGCATGCTTGTAGTGATTTGCATCAGGTGCACTTAAGCATTTAGTCATTTTCATAGTTTTTGTGAGTGTGAGTTTGTTATCTGAAAAGAAAAATACAATTTTAAATCTTGTAGAACCTGTATAGAAGTTGCTTTTCATCGAAAGACAATAACTGCATTTGCATGTAGTTTGGTTTTTATTAATTTCTTTCTGCGTCAAAACACCATAAGTTTCATTTCCACATCCCTTTGACTTAACATAACAACCAATTAAAATAAGCGATATAATTTAAAATCAACTAGCAAGTTTTCTAAGTTTCATACACCAACTAGCTAGGTTGTAGGGCCTTGGATTAGGTGAGTGGAGAGTTAACTCTCCAAGGCCGCTCAAACAAAACATAGTAGTTGATTAATTGTGCCAAATCCAACTCCGTTAGGTGGACCGGGAAAGCTCTCCTCCAGAGAGTCGAGCGCGAGGGGAAGTGAAGGCTGAGAAGAGGGATACCCCCTCTCTAATTAGCTAAATCTGACCTCAAGACCATTCCGCCCGGCTTCTGACACGGATTGGTGCCCATAGTTGCCACTCCTAGGTTCGACACAGGTGACTGCGGGGGGAAATACCCGTGGTACCTGAGGCAGACGTCACATCACTTTCAGTAGTACTTCTGGGGGGTGCCCTTGCGAAGCTTGGGTGCTTGAGCTGGCAAAGGCTGTCATTAGGAGGTCAGCGTAACTGTTTCTGTTACCTTCGCTAGTAGGCCTGGGCCGTAATTATCCCAGACTGCTTTCGGGAGGTCCTATATTTCACTTTCCTGTATTTTGGTGTCCGGTCCTCATCACCCGGAGTGGAAATACTTGAAGGCTGTTTGCTTGATTGTATCTCAGGGATTTTTCTTATAGTGAGTGCTCTTTGCTCCTAGCTTGCTTAGCTTTATATTTTTTGAGTCTAATTAAAATTTGTTAAAGTGGCTGATCAAGCGCCTCATCGATCGAGGAGAATCCGGGGGTTGTCTCACGAGAGTCCGAGCCTTCTTCGAGAAGGCGTAGGAGTGATTTAGCGAGTGTGGTTACTACCAAACGGGCGTCACGACGTAGTGGAACGAAGGCTCCCACAAGGGTATGAAGGTTTCGTAGCTGATTCTGGTGTTGGTTCCTAGAGGAGCATTCCGCTCACCTCGCGAGTTTTATTTCCGCAGGAAGAATATTTTAAAATAGAGGAAGTACCTGAACCCTTTGTGTCACTTCCATCTCCTCTTCCTCCTGATTATCCATTCGTTGTTGAATACATCAGACTTGAGTCAGAGAGACCGGAAGATCCTCCGTATTATTCATACCTTTCGATGGCCACGACTAGGAACGCGACTTCTGCTATGAGTGCTGCAGGCATTGAGACTCCTGCTTCTGTAGAAGGAGGAGGCACTATTGCTATATCTTCGATTGATTCTAGTGCTATTGTGTTTGGCTCTAGTTTCACCCAAGCACATGCTTCTCATTCTAGTCCCTTCTGTTTTCGAATGCCCACTAGTGGGATTCCTTCTTTTTCCTTTTCTGCTGCTGTAGCTGGATCTACACCCACGTCTTCCATGGCTAGTGGATCAACTTCTTTTCAGGGGTTCCCCTTTGGAACTGGGCACCATTCCTAGTTCCAATCCTTCTTTAGGGTGCTTTCCGTTTACTTCTCAGACCCATAGTTTCAATCCTTGGTCTGGAGGTCAGAATTTGGCCACTTTTACAGGATGGAACCCTGTATTCACTACAGTGGGGGCAGGGAATTAGTTTTACGCTGGTCACCAAGGGAATATTTCTTTCCCTTCTTCGAGTGCTTATCAGACCTTTTCTCCTCTTTCTAATGCCTGGAATCCCTATCAGGGGCTTTCTTCTTCATTTCATACTTCAGCGGGGGGAACTGGTCTAGGCTTTGGTAACTCTGCGTTGGGAGGAGGTTCTTCTCCTTTTTCTACGAGTCCTTTCTGGCAACCTAGTGCCTCATCAAATCCAGGGTATTATTTTCATAATGTTGGGAATCCATCCCATCAAGGATGGAATCCTCAGGCTTCGCCTCGCTTACCTTTTCTGGCAATGTTAAACTTGTCAGATCTGTCGAAGTTGACTAATGATCTGATTCTTTATAGTTCGGGGTGGCCTCCGGTTCCCACCAAACTTCCTTCAGACATTCCAAAGTTTGAAGGTAAGAATGGAGAAGATCCGGCTGACCACATCACTACTTTCCATTTATGGTGTTCTTCGAACTCCCTGATCGATGATTCGATTAGGTTGAGATTGTTTCAACGCACCCTAACTGGAAACGCTGCCAAATGGTATATTGAGCTAACTAGGGGCATTTTTGCTACATTTGGAGAACTGGCTGTTACATTCCTAAACCATTTCCAGTTTCCAGTCCGTTATGACGCTGGGACTGAACTCCTAGCTAATTTTAAGCAGGACGACGCAACCCACATTTCTGACCATATTCAGGAATGGAGGATAAGGAAGAGGCTTATTAAAGCTCATATTCCAGGTGAATTCCTTTTAGAATGGTTTCTGAAATCCCTGCAGTCAGATATTTCGAAAGATGTATCCCTCTCTGGGGTATTTTCTGAGGAGCAGGCCATTTTTAGGGCCCAGCAGCTGGAACTGATATATTCTCAGTCTGGGGTCCTTCACAAGTATCTGCCCAATTCTCCTCGCTCCAAATTAGATTTATCTAAAACTAAGCCTGGTCCTCATGGTGACGGACTGATTAGATCAATCAATAGTGGTGCAGCCAGCCTGCTTACTCAATTGCAGCAGTTGTCTTTACAATCTTCTCCTTCTGGTCAGGCTGTGCCTGCTGAGTCATCGCCTTCCCCCTCATTGTCCATAAATGCTGTCCAAGCTTCTGATCCCAAAGGAAATCAACAATCCGAAGGGAAGAAGAAGGGATGAAATAATAAGAAAAAGGGCAAGAATGGGAAGGGTAATGCGAATAAAACCAACGAGCATGTTGGTGAGGGTCCAAAGGAGAAAAGGAAAGTGAAGTTTCCATGCAAGCTGTGTGCTGGAGACCATCTTACGCACCTTTGCCCTAAAATTCAGGATGCGCAGCGCTTGTTAGCCCAGCAGGGTTCTTCTAGTTCCTAGGCTGTGTTAACAAAACCTTTTCCCCAAGGGCAACAATTAGTTGTTGGCGCGAATCAAAATCCTGGGACTTCCTCTGGGGGCACCCAGGAGGGGGAAATTCCATCGAACATTTTCATGATGAGTGCTCACGCGGATATCGCTACGAGATCCCGTGATTATGGCGGAGAAGAGTCTTCAAAAGCTAAGGATATTCCTGATGCGACTGAGCCGCTTCACATTACCAAGCCTACTGTTGAGTCTATGCCTCGGATGCCCAAAGCATCTTCTAAGCGATCAACGATTAATCCAAATGCTAGGGCTGCCCAGAACTACCCGATTGTGGAAGATTTGGCGTAGAGTCCTTGTGCTATGTCGGCTTTAGAGGTAATCCAGTCTTGTCCGGCTCAGCGTAGTGCTTTGCTCACTGCCATTGGGGCTATTGATCCAAAAAATTCTCTTCTGATTACTTTTGATATGACTAATTTTAAGAAGAGACTCCCCCATCACATGGATTTTCATATTAAATCATCGTACCGGAAGTGTAATATCTTTCGAACGGTTGTTGATGAGGGTGCTTCCACATGCGTGATGTCTCTCACATTTTGGAAGACAATTAGATCTCCCAAAGCTGTTCCATCTACCACTCTTCTGACTGCGTTCGATGGTCATTCTCACAGACCCCATGGTATTGTACCAGCTTTTCCCATCTGTGTTGGGGGCAAAACTGTCAATATAGAGGTTGAGGTAGTTGACGCAAGCTTGGACTACAACCTTCTGTTGGGGAGAAACTAGATTTATGAGATGGATGCCATTGCATCCTCATTATTTCGGATTATATGTTTCCCCCACGAAGGGAGGATTGTTACAGTGGATCAACTGGACTGTCCTCCTGTAGACCCGAATGCGTCTACTGACTCATCTGTTCCAAAGTTGGATAATACTAAGGCGCCTGTTGAGAATTTAGGAGTTGGAATGTATTCTTACTTGATGGGTACTTTCGATATTCCTCCTCCTACGGTTCATATTAATGCAATTTCATCCTCCAAGGCTCCTCTTCAAAGAGAGTTCTTCAGAACTCATTATTTTTCGGACCCTTGGACCTTACCTTCCCCTACTGCCACATTAGCGGAAGGTCAAGTGGGTGGAATGGCATTTCCTATTTCTGCAGCTGAGATTGCTTATCAGTCTATTGTTGACTCTGCAGATTCCATCCCAGCTCCTCTGTCACCGGAAGAGTTGGATGGCGATGTGGCTCCGGCTTGGACACTTAGTTCTTCTTCGGCCTAGGATTGCCTTGATACCACTCTTCCATCTGAAGAGGCCATCCTGGAAGCCATGACTAGTATAGATAGACCGTGGGATGATTTGCATCATCGGTCTTACATTTTACCTGACTTGAGCGAAGTTGAAACGAGTTTTCCAAGTCCTCCATCTCCTGGTCCTGTTCATCCAGTCTTGAACCCTTTAGCACCAACACAGGTTTATGCTGAAGGGAACATGGCTGTGATTTATCCTACTATCCCGGTGAACATTTCCAAGGATCCCAATATTATTGAGAATGTCTTCATCGGAGCTGAATGTTCCCGTGAAGAGATTCAAATTTACACCGAACTCTTTAAAGAGTATAGGGATGTATTTTCTTGGTCTTATGAGGAAATGCCTGGTATAGATCCATCTATTGTCCAGCATGAGATCAAGACTTATGAAAATGCTAAGCCGGTGAGGCAAAAACTTCATCCGGTCAATCCTAGGAAGGCAGCAGCTATCAAAGCTGAGGTTGAGAAGCTGCTTAAGGCGGGATTCATTTTCCCTGTTCCTTTGACTGAATGGGTTTCAAATCCCGTTCTCGTAGATAAAAAGGAAGGAACAATTCAAGTTTGCATCGATTTCAGAGACCTAAATAAAGCATGTCCTAAAGATAATTACCCCACACCATTTATCGATCAGATCATTGACGAGTGTGCCGGTTGTTAGCCCCCCTATGGAATTCTTGACAAGCAAGATGGGGGCTAGAATTGTCCTGGAGCCTCCAAGGAATGCCTTTCCCTTGAAAATTCATCCTCCTTGGAGTCTTTCTGTACTGTGCCTAAAATGTAGCCCTTCTGCTGATCCATTCCTCAAAAGGGGCCTTTTTACCCCTTTATCCTGCAAACTTCCCAATCTCAGCCCCTGTTTTTCCCTTTTATCAAAATCCCCTCCTTCCCCATGCTTAAATTCCTCGAAATCCCCTTGAAATCCTTTCCCTGCCCCTAATTTGGCCTTTCCTATCCTTCATTTCCCTATCGTTCCTCCCCTTGGGCCTAAAAATGCTCTAAAATGTGCAAAAATCATATAATAAGGCATAAGCCACTTTGGCCATAGCCCCGCGCTCCTTTTCTTCCCACAAGACCTGGCACCGGAACCCAGAGCTAAACCCTCCAGGCGCTTACCCCCTCCAACCTTTCTCCGCTCGAACATTTCATTTAAAAACCTTTGTTAACGCACATTTTCGGGTTTTAATACATTCTGTTTGATCAACGGATCCCGACCGTCCGTTAAACGCCGGATCCAACGGCGCGAAGCGCGCCCGAAATGGTGGACCCCTCCTGCACACGTCATCCGCCAAAACCCGCCGGTAAATTCCGCACCGCCCATCTGCAACTAGCGGTATTCATCCGAAACCCAGCGATCCCATTCATCCCCTGCCACGCGTCCTCCGGTACTGTTCTGAAAACCACTATTTCGCGCGTTATCCCCCGGATGAAAGCCGGGCAGTGGAATCCACAATCGTCGTTGGATCCTGGAGCCCTCATCCAACGACTGTCATCTTCCGAAGCTGCGCACCTTTTAATCCGGTCCATCGTACCCGCGGGCCCGCCTTCTGACATCCTCCACCATTGATCTATCAATGATCAACGGTCCAGATCCGTCTGTCCATGGTTGACCTTTCGCGTCACCCCGTCCCGCCACGTCAGCGCCACGTGTTCCATCCGTACTCCTTCCCAATCCAGTACATAAAACTGGTTTATTTACGTATTTTTCATGCATTGTTCATTCCGCAACATCCGCCAACCCTACCTGAGCAGTTTTTCACCATTTTTCTTCGTTTTCTTCCGCCATGTCACTAATTGCATGCCCATTTCTCCTATCTACATCACCCACCACCCTTGTACATGGAGTTCTTCATGGTCTTCTTGTCTCCTGCAGGTTTATAAAGAAAGAATGGCCGCCGCAATACACTCCTATGCTACCAGGATAGCTAAATCCGAGGAAGATCATCCACGGCGGCTGAATTTATGAACAGAGGCCCGGGAAGGTGGAGATGAGATGTTCATTAAAAGAAAAGAGTTCGAACCCTGTGGAAAATCTCCCATCACCATTAAACCCGAGCTAACCTGTCAGAGATGGAATTGAAGCAGCAGAACGTTCCAGTACAGAGAAAAAGGAAGATTAAAGCACAACCATGAAGATTTCGAGCCCTAAGTCAATGTTTTCAGAGACAAAGCAGTAGATCACAGACCCCGAGGATCGATTAAAGGATCCTGAGCGCAGACAAAAGGTAATATCAGGGTTTTTAGTCAGCATAATGTTTTTCTTTATCAGGTGCAGGGCACCCATACTGTTTTATTTACACGCCGTGTCCCTGAAGATCTTTCCCACCAGACTACAGCTCAAAAACAGTCAGGCATTTATGAGACAGGCCTTCCTAGCAGTTTATTTTATTTTTGTTCAAATCACCCGGAGTACAACAAGCCAAAATGTCAAGATCAAATCTGGAGCAGATCATTCTCTTACAAGGAAGGTGACATAGATTAAATATACAGCATGTCGAGCAGAATGGGTTTCGGCCCTGCATTCATGATTGTGTTTAAAGATACATTTAATTTTCACCTACCTTCTCAGTCGATCTTAGGTTTATCCTTTGCTATAAAGCACAGCAGGAAACATTGTAATGGTTGTTGATGAGATATCAGTGAAATGCAAGTGTTTTCCTCTTGAGACAAATTTCTCTGTGTATATTGTAAGATAGGCTGAGATATGATGTATTCTGACTGAATGTTCAAGCTATGGGCTATGATGTACCTGATTGGTGTTGTTTTTAATATGACAAGCATGTTTCTTTGGATCCTGATCTAAAGCAGCTGGTGATGTTTTCCTTTCTCTGTATTTGTGATTGACTTGCTTTCATTTCATCCTGTTTCTGCTGGTAGGCAATAGAAGTATAATGTAAGACTCACCCTTGATAGGTGCCTTATGTTTCCTGCTCTCCCTACCTCAATGTTTTCTGCTTATATGTGTATCTGAATGTTGATTTCAATTGGTTTAACCAGCGTAGTGGATGTTATTGCCTGCTCTCTGATGTATGAATTAATGAAGTCTATGTTCAGATGTTCTTGTTAGGATTTAGTTGAATGTGTTAAGAACCTGTGAGGTCTAGAATCCTGCATCTTCCCCACTAGGAGCTTTCCATCCTAATTAAACCTTTCCAAGATCCCTTGTTACACCTCTGATTCTGTCTAGGAAGGTCTGGAGTTAAATGACCTCTGGCCTGATCTATAGACAGAGTTGGTTGGTTCTCTTCCTCTCATTTTCTATCCTTAATGTTCCATTCCAACTATCATCTCTGAGATCCAGATGATTTAGATGACTAGCCCAACTGGAAGCTTGCACATTGATTATGAGTAAATCCTTTCTTGACTCCATAGCCCAATGGCTTTGATGTTCTTTGAGTTATCTATCTCTGCCTAAAGCTTCCTCTTTGCTCATCCTTGTCACACATTGGTCCTTCTTTTCCTGATTTCCTCCAACCAAACACAAACAATCAAACCAACAACCTCGAGCCTATAACTAGCCTAAAATCTTATACTTTAAGCCTCAAAGATATATCCTTTGACTTCATAGAGAGATCCCTCTCTGGACCTAGGAGGGCTAGATCCTAAGGTCTGAAAGTGGTTCTATGTTGTCTCATCTTTTGGTCTTTGTCAACCTGGCCAAAACATGGGAACCCCAACACCGGTAATGAGATTTTCTCCTTCATGGACGGTTTCTCCGGATATAATCAAATTACTATCCATCCTGAAGATCAGCATAAGACTGCCTTTATTTGTCCCTGGGGTACTTTTGCATACAAGAAGATGCCTTTTGGTCTTAAAAATGCTGGGGCTACCTTTCAGCAGGCCATGTCATATGCCTTCCACGACATCAAAAATATTATCGAGGCGTACTTGGATGATTTAGCTGCTCATTCTCAGAAGAGGATGGATCATCCTGCTCACCTCCGGCAGATATTTGAACGATGTCGGTTCTATAAGATTAGGTTGAATCCGAACAAGTGCGTTTTCGCAGTTACATCCGGTCGGTTATTGGGATTCATTGTGTCTAGGGAAGGGATTAGGGTAGATCCCTTCAAGGTTGAGCCAATACTTCGGTTGCCTCCCTCGTCCTCTATCCGTCAGCTTCAAAGTCTACAAGGAAATTCTAATTTTCTTCGGAGATTTATCGTAAATTATGCTGAAGTTACAAAGGGATTTATGAGATTGTTGAAGAAGGGAGTTCCATTTCTTTGAGATGACTTCGCTCAACGCTCATTCGATGCTTTGAAGAAAGCATTGACCTCTGTTCCTTTATTGAGTCCACCTGATTATAGCAGGGATTTCCTTTTGTATCTGGCAGTAGCAGAATCTACTATTGGTATGGTTCTGGTTTAGGAGGATGATTCTCTTGCAGAGCATGTTATATACTACCTTAGTCAAGGCTTGGTAGGACCTGAACTCCGGTACACTTCGATAGAAAAGTTAGCTTTAGCAGCAGTTCATGCTGTGTAGCGACTCCGGCATTACATTATTCTTCGAAAAACTTATGTTTTGGCAGCAGCCAATCCATTTCAGTTTGTCCTCAGTAGGCGACTGATTGGGGGCAAATACAATATATGGATTGTGATTTTACAGGAATTTGATCTTGAGTTTATGTCTGCCAAGTCCAAGAAATCATTATTTTTCGCGGAATTGATCTGCGAGTTGCCTGTGGAAAGATGATATGATGAATCAACTAGGATGAACATTTGTTTTCTTATCTCTTCCACAGTCTTAGTATGGAAATGTCTTGTGTCTTGAGGCTTGCAAAGGGTCCCCTGCTTTTTCCAAAGATGAAACGTAAATAGTTGCGTCAGCATTTGAGGTATTTGATTATTGGTGACTCTTAGCTCTATCTTGTCCAGAGGTTGATTCAGAAATCTGAGGCAATAACTCATGAGCTGAGGCGGTCTTGAATGATTCCCACAATGGAGCTTGTGGGGTCATTCTCTGGGCATGCTATGAAATCCTTTGTAGTCATTTGTCCACTTTTGGCCCCAATTAAGAACCGTGTGAATGGTCAAAAGTGTTATCTGTCAAGTCATGCTGAAAAATATTGTTCTGTCAATCCCTTTTCCATTCATTCTGTCAGTCCATACACAGAAGTGGGGGTATTGATTGTACTACTGTAACCGCCCTCGGCAAGGTCATAAGTACATTATTGTAGCAATAGACTACTTTACGAAGTGGGTTGAGGCTATGCCTAATTTTGGGAATGATGGTGAGACTGCAGCTCTTTTTCTTTTCAACTAGGTTATTGCTCGTTTTGGTATTCCTAGAGATATTGTCACTGATCATGGCAGTCATTTTTAGAATAGCATGATGGCTGAGTTGGCTCTAAAATTAGGTTTCCAGCAGGAGCATTCATCTCCGTATTATCCTCAAGCCAATGGGCAAGTGGAAGCCATGAATAAATCCTTGAATAAAATTCTTCAAAGGACAATTGATAAGGCTAGATCCAACTGGCATATTGGAAGGGCCATTGAATGAAACATCTGGGACATCAGTGGCACACAGCCCAGAAACTTTATAGTTTGGCTAGTGCAGGTTGGAATCCGACCTTGCTGAATGGAATTCCTTCACAGTTATAATTTGTTGAACTTCTTCCTGACACTACTAGTCTTGAAGAACGGCTCCTTCATCTGGAACATCTCGATGAGCAGCGTCGGGATGCTGCCACGATGAATGGCAAAGCGGGGTCAAGTTGAGGTCTGATAGCGGGTCCTTGAGAGTTTTCGGAAGGTGTTTATTTTTAGTCTATGCCCAGAAAAGATACCTTGGTAATTTTAATTCTATGTATTTGTAAACCCCTTTATCATTAAAATTCAACCAGAAGAAAGAACTGCATTAGTTGTGGACACAGGCAGTTGTAAAACTGAAATGGGCTCTATTTGAAGAAGTATTATGCGTAGGCTTTGGCCTGGTGTATTGATTTTGTATATAGTAGTTTTGCTTTGTACATATCTGGTTGATTTTTTATCTTTGATGAGTTGGTGATGTTTTTGATCTGCTTTGGCAGGTTGTGTTGGATGTCTTGAGTCATTTTGGTTTCGCCGATGGTGCTAGTAGACACACCCAAAACTTAGCTTCCGCGGCTTGGGTGCTTCATTATCCTTCCGGTCAACTGTTAGTATCAAGAGGGGTCTGCATTGGTCCTGCTTCCAATAATATAGCAGAATACACTGCAGTTGTTTATCTACTCTCGGAGGCAATATCTTTGGGTGTTGATTCGTTGGTAGTTTTCTTGGACTCTCAGTTGGTGGTGTCGCAGTTGAACAATACTTATCGGGTTCGAGATCCATTTTTACTCCGGTTGTTCTTGAGGGTACGTTTGTTACAAAGATCATTTCAATTTTTAACTTTCATTCATATTCCTCGAGCTGACAATTGGTTGGCAGAATCATTAGCTAATCAGGCACTGGATTGGCATATCAATCATTCCATACAATAAAATTTAATCATCAAAAACATCATACATTTTGATACATTTATCACATCACATCAAATATCGTTGTATATATATCATTAGAGTGTTCAAAAACTTTACAAAATTTGGATCCATAAGGTCATACAAAATTTGGGCTTATGCCCGATCATGTTCAGTCTCAAAAATATACAGTCATCTGATACATCATATCTATCTACTCCTGAGGTCCCTGCCCAGAAGTCGTGTTCCTATAAAACATAATCGCGGTGGCAACCCGGCGGAATAACCGTACCCAGTCTCAGGGCACTCCTACCACCCGTCTCTGGATGGCTTCCAGCAGATCTTCCACGGTAGCCATAGGTACTTGGCGGGTTAATCCCTCCAAGTTCCTCTGTACAGCCTGGAGGGTCCTGTCTGAATCCACTGTATCCGCTTCGCCTCGGCGACGCTTGTGTCGCGGGAAACCCTCAGGTCGAACTGGTCCAATATCTGTATCATGATCATGTTTACATTGTAAGTCATTATGAATCCAATCAAAAACATGTTTGTTTTTCATTTTTTCATACATATTGAAAAAATCAAAAAATTATATAAGTAAAAAAAAAATAAAAAAAAATTGCAAACTTACTGACTGTGCCCCATGCCGTGCCTGGTGGAAGGACAAGATCTGGATCTCCACGAAAGTCCATACCGGCATAGGGATAGTCGTCCATAGTGATGATTTGTTCTCCCCACCAAAGGAAGAACTCATCATCCCAAGTGGTCCGGGGAACTTCACTTCCCCCTAATCTCTTCATCATGTCTGCCCAGCGGGCAATTCTTGGGTCTCTCGGGCTGCTGATGGTAGAGATCACTCTGGGTCTCAATGCTGGTATCTTCTCGAAGAAGAATGTCATCAAAATTGTACCGTATCCAAAATGTTTTGTCTTTGTTTGGCGGATTGAGGTCAATTGTTTCTTCATGTTCAGTAATAGGGCTGTGCACCAATCATATACATGAGTTAAGCATTCCACTGCTATGCTCATTTGCGTCCTGGATGCCTGGTGTAGGGAGGCAGATCCTGCCACTCTGCCAATGGTGAAAAGGAGGATTTTCATGTGCAAATCCCTTAAATCTTTAATTGCAATTTGAGTTCCAACTTTCTTGGAACCCTCTACGCAATACACGTGGACATAATCTTCCACGGTTAGCCCTCCCAGGGGCTTCCCGTGCAAGTCTACTGGTTCTCCCCTCCGGGAGAGTCCAGTGATAAAATATATGTCTTCCACTTCAATGCGTACTGGCATCTGATCTATCATAAAGTAGTCCTCTTCCGGTTCCCAATAATTCACGAGCATTTCTAGCAACCGGACATTGCTTTTCATATTTGGCATTTTGAAAAACTTGAGCAATCCGCAATTCCGAAGAATATTTAGCGATGCTCGATCTCGCATGACTTCTTGATCAATTGCACTGTGTTCACGCTCTCTCCATGAGATGGTCATCCTGTCAAAATTCAATAAATCCTTCATTAGCTACGCATTTTTTCATTTGGGCCTGCGCATACGTGACTTTATTTCTGCACAGTCGTGTGTATACGCGACTTTAGCATTACCAACCCGCGTATGCGCAAACCCGTGATTTTTAGCAAGGGTTTCTATGGTGAAAATCACTAAATTTTAATTTATGAACGGACAAAATGATTTGCAAGGATGATTGATGAGCTTACTTGACAAATTCGGTGCGATTTGACGGTCGGTTGCTCCTGATTTGACGAAAGAAATTTTTTGCTCCAGAGCACTTTTTTCCAAATCAACAATGTAATAATGAACCAAATATGAGGTAATTTGTCTATTTATGGCTAAAAAGTTGAAAATTTTCGCAAAAATGTGTTATGCTTATTTTTTCGATCTATCTTAAGCTGCATAACCCGGATGCTTGGAAGTGCCCAGTTTGGTATGTTTTCAGGTACATTTTGACGAATTTGAGATTTTTCTCGGTTTTTTGATCCATGATTACTGACTCGTCACGGCAGGTATATGATCTTCACTGGCATATAGGTTAGGGAAATCACTTTCCGCTGCATCTTGCATACTAGCCTCCATACTGATCACTTTCCATAGGGTCGATCCCATCAGGTCATGACTATTACACCCATTTCACTCGCCGATTATTTAATCATGACTTGATGGTAGAGCCTTCCTTTACATGGGCTTCTTAGTTAGTTCCTCGCTATCACTTGTTGCCCATGCTGCATTTTATGTAGGCTCGAGAGTCCTCTTTAGTCCTACCATGACTCATGTGTTGAAGCTTCATTCTTCTTCTTCCTCACTATCATTTTTCTGGCTATTACCCTAGAGGCTCCCTGGTGTTGTTGAGTTGTATTACTGCATTGCATATTGGCTACTTGTTTATCCTGGCCTTTAGCCGACTTCATTTGGACTCGATGTTTAAGCCAAATTTTGACCTTGACTATATGTACAAGTTAACCATTGCATGCACTTTAGCTATCGCGACTTGACACCCTTTTACCCATGGATGGAACATTCCTCTGAGTATCGCTTACCAGTTTTCGCCACCTTGCATTGAGCAAATGATCGTTCCAGTCCCAGGAACTAGTGCATCTGTTTCTTGATACTCATTCTATCCATTGTACCATAGCATTTTTTATTCTTTTTCAGGCTTATTATATGAAAAAGACAAAAAAATCAAATATAACAAAAAGAGCAGGAACGGGATATATCTTCGTTGTTTTGATGGCAGTACAGAGTCAGTTTGTCACCCTTGAACAAAGCACATATACTTATATATATTTCCTACATTTGGGATGGTTTTAGTTTTTGACCTAGGTTCAGCCTTTACCTTGATTCACTTGTCAGTCCTCCCCCGGTTGGTTATCTCTTCCAATCATATGGAGAGTTTGTTCTGCCTCCTGCATAACAGACTTATACAGTGTCACTTTTTACTGCCATGGTCATCATGAGTCGTGCTTTTGTTCAAGGGAAGTTTAACCAGAGTCGGCCATTCTGCGGTGTCTCTTGACTCATTATTTAGTCGGCCTTCCCGGTCTTGTCAGTATCTTGTTCTATCACATCAGATGTTTTGGTCTTTTGCTCGTGCTGGTTTGAGAGGGTCTCCATTGAATTCTTGCCGGCGGGTTTGTCTCTTATCGACTACGACACATTGCTCTGAGAGCAAACCTAGAGCCGCACCCTGGCCCTATTTCCATCATTGATAGGTGACCTTGTGCTCAGCATTTGATCATCATTATGGGTCTTTGACTGAGTGGTTTCCCCTATGTTCGACGTCAACATACATTATCACACTTGGGATTCGTGCGGTACCTTGATTTCCATTTGACCCCATTGGTGGATATCTCACCTCTGTGTCAGCTTTCATTATTGGTTGGTTCAAAGGGTTTCTTCCGTGCGCTAGCTTCATCTTGTGCATGTCGGAAACGTACTTCGGTTTGGTTCCGTCACTCTACTTCGTCCGATTCCTTCCAAATCTTGGCCTGCGGGTTACACTCGCGTTGGACTGATGTGGGATGCCTTAATGCCTTCCTTCCAGCAGATCTTTTCCCATCGACTCCGACTCATTGCTCTGGGAATAAGGTCTAGAGTCTTTTGTCAGTACCTTAGGGTTTGCAGTCATCAGTGGCAGACTCTTCACTATCGACAATGGGGATTCATCATTGCCTCCTGATTGGTAGATTCTTCCAAGTGTTCGACTTCAACTCATTCATTCGCACTTGTTAGATTGTACTGGGGCACCTTGACACTCATTTTCATTATTGGTGGGTTGTCTCGCGTTGGTTAACGGTATACATCATTGACCGGTAATCCAACGATTTCTCACATGGTCAACTTCATCTCATTTATTCCCATTGTGTAGAATTGTGCCATAGTGATCGGTGAAGACCTCGGGTTGCATCAGCATTTCTCGGTTCACTTTTGACAGTCCATTCAGTTTCTGCCAGTGATGTCGTTCACCCTTATATGTTGCAGTTCAGTACAGCAACATCTTATATGTTGGCTCCCGAGTTGCGTGATTGTACCGTTTGTTCCACCCTTTATGATTTGGTACATGGAGATTCAGTTACTTATATGATCAGACATCCAGTTTCAGCATCATTGCTCAGCTTTCTATATGTGATACTTGGACATTGATTCAGACTTATATTTCCGGGCCATGCTCAGATGATTCATTGTGTACTTTCAGTTTAGCTATACTTATATACATTTTGGATCTATTATGTACTTTCTATATGATGTATTTTTGACTGAGCATGGGTATGCCCGCCTCAGCATGAGTTGACTCTCTGTTTTCTTTCATTGGTTTTTGGCAGGCTGAAATCTGGTGAAGTCCTCTCTTGTCCTTGCGACGTTCTTTCTATGTGCATAATACATTTCGGCCATCATGTACCCCTTCTGACCTCATATATTAGGGGGCATCTGTTATAGCATCATTTTTCACCTTCATATGATTCATGATTTCTTTTATGGCTTTGGGCACCCATTCCTACAGACTTGAACAAATTCACTAAAAAACAGTGTTAAAATTCCCATACGCGGGTATGCCCAGACTTTTCCGCGTGTATACGCGAGTCCACATGTACTTTTCCGCGTATGCCATTAAAATCATTAAAAAATATATTAAAATTCCCTATTTTCGGGCTGGGTTGATGGTTACTCTGGTAGTTCAACCACCCTAGCACGTGGCCAACTGTTTCCAACTGATGAAACTACTTTGAGGGAGTATAAAAGCCCCTCATGTGCATGGCCTAAGGGGGAGAGAGAAATTATTGATATTATACTCTGTTGGAATCCTCTATCCAAGTCTGAATTCCAGTGCCTCCTGCACTTCCCAGTTCATTACAGGAAACCCTTGTTTCCTGGAGATGCTGATCTCTCTATATGTCATCTTGTATGCACCAGTTCGGAAAGAATCTTAGCGAGGCAAGGGCGGGACGGATCCGGACGATGGTCTGCTCAAAGTTCGTAGAAGGATTCAGGTGATCTCTCCACTCATTATTTCTTTACATGCTATTTATAATACAGAAGAACCATCTTGTTCCCGAAATATACGTGTTAGTGTCCGCTTGCATATATGAGAATATTGTTATTTAAGCATTTATCATGGTTTATCTAATGTTTCACATGGATTTCACTAACATTTAGAGTAGATATATGCTGTACAACCATTTCTTCGTGCTTGTCTCTTCTTGTCTTTCACGTTAAGAAGGAAGAAGGGTTGCTGGGGGTTTGGACCCCGCGGGATCTGCTTCAACCGTAGGACCTACGGGTCAGTTCCTCGATCTGCTATATTTAGTTTTTTCATGAACATGTATGGTTGTGTGAGTCCTTCTTAAGTAGCATGCCCTGCTCTGTGGAGGTTTTTATCCCAACAAACCTCTAGGGTGATTTTCCCCGAAACAATCATATTTCTTCTTGATTTTTTCTACCAGCGCTTTCCCTCCGAAATTGGTCATAGGGTTAGCCCCCTTGTTTGGAAATCCTGTGATTCTTTGAATCAGATCTACATTAATTGGAATGCGCTCTCCCAGCAAGAGTGCATCTTCATGCACTAGTGTCAATAACTACCTGACACATATATCATTAATGGGGCTATGCCCAAAATGAGGGATCTGTAAAATATTGAGGAGGCCTCACTTGTGCAGACCTAGCATTTCTCTCTTCGGTTCAAGTGCACCAGACCTATGGCATATGGAACCGGATCAAGATAAAGTTTTGGCATGAGCTCTAGAAACTTCTCCATGTCTGTGATGTCCTATTCATCGAAGCACAACTGGGGGATTTTTGTGAGCATGTTCCTATCCATTGGGACATTCTTTGGGATCAAAAGCACTTGGGTACCTACACGCACCTTATCCAAGTGCTTTGACACCTTCACTGTAGGTTTGTGTGACACAATTTAACTAGGTAACCGTTAGAATGGTGTTACTTCTACTGACAAAACGATCCCAAATCTGGAAAAATCCCCTCATTAAATGCATCTTGGACGCTCCTAAAAATGGTAATAATTTTTTCTTATCCAATTTTACTCTTCCAACGACTAGTGTTTGACACCTTTGCACACCAGTCAATCCCCTGGCATAGATATCGTGCATGTACCACACCATACCGCACATACAATCCAAAGCTAAGCATAACCATTGACAAAATGTCCCTCCGAACACAAGCTTGTTGACCAGGTAATTCAAAGCATATCGCGTAGTATCCGTAATATCCATTAGTAACTGCAAAATTCTCTAAAATTCATCATCCCAACAAAATGTTGCACCTCTTCTGAGTAATCTGGTCATGGGCGCAATTATCAATTCATACTGGGGAATGCGCTTTCTGTAGTATCTGAAAAGACTCATCATGGAGCGCATTTGTCTGAAGTTCGAAAGGGTGGAGGGTCCCGTGAGTGCATGTGGTTCCCTAACTTCTGCTAGTGCCAAGTGTCGGCAATGTACAATCTCCCTTATTGGTCCATTAATGATTGTGGTTACCAGCACAGACCAGTCGCTAGTGCCTCTGCGCAGCTCGGTTTCCAAGTACCATTTAGTTGGCACCTTTCTCAATGTATGAATAAACATATGAGCCCATTCAAGCCTTGGTTCTATACCCCATACCCGATTCCACTTGGCCAGGTGGTTGCGTGGATCCTTTTTGCCAGAGTATAAGTATTCTTCTTTAATGACTGGATGTTTACATTGTAGCTACGTCATCTATGCACATTCCTCCAAATATCCCATATTATCCTTATGTGTTTCCCACCATCTTGCTGGAGTAGCGAGCAAGCCAATATCTAAAGCATGGAACCTTTGTGTTTCTGGCACAGTCCTTTCCATTTATCCCGAGAACATGTTTACATCAGTTGAGCCATCATAATGTGGTAAATCACGCACCTCCGATGTTATGCAATGTAGAGCGCGGGTCACATGATTACAGCACAACGGAGACACCTCATGAAGTTGGTTCTACCAATTCTCTAGTTATTCATCAAAGTCTAAAGTGCAAGAACTATCCCTCTCCCATTTAAGATTCCCATCTGTTGTTGGATTAATCCAGTCTTCCTCTTGCAGAGTTAGCGTGTAAATTTGATCAATCTTGTCCTCAGCGCACATTGGCTCAATATACCTTTATCCTTCTGTAGGATCCAGAGGAATGATGACCCTAACTCCATTTTTCTCAAATTCCATTCCCCTTTTCTTCAGGTTGATAACACCATCCATGTCAATGGCCCAATTCAATCCTAACAGTGCAGGATAGGGATCAATATCATCTACAACCTGTATGACTTCAAAATATGCCTACACCTTAACTCCTTCTATATCGACCACAAATTTTGATAATATCCCCAAGGGAATGACCTTTTGTTGGCTAGCCATGCGTAGTTCGATAGTAAACCATTCTAGCTTCGGTTCTCCCATGCGTTTCCATGTTTGTTTAGGTAGAACATTAGCATCTAATCCCAAATCTAGAATGACTTGGTCCATTTCATACGCACCGATATGTGCAGTCAAATGCATCTCCCTACCCATTCTTTTATTGTTCTTATAGATTTTGTTGACTACCCATTGTTCTACTAGAGGTTGTTCCTTTTTTTGTCAATTATCTATCAATGCCTGCAAATTTTCAACAACCTATTTTTTTGCGCAAAAAATTTAAGCATGCTTGTAAGAATGGCTTAATCTCTTCTTCTCCTCTGACCCCTTTCAGTGTTTGACCACTTGTTGAAGTATCTTCTTCTGTGAATTTTTTCCTTGCTTCAATAAATGTTTCTTTTGTGCGCTGAAGATTAAGGCCTTCTTTAGTTTCAGCTACTTTTCAGATTCATACATCAGTGGCATGTTGCTTTCTTTTATCTTCATTGGTAGCTACACCAATCCTAGTAACTACATTCACACATGAATCTTCTTCACGAGTCTCTACGTGAACCATTTGCAGATTCTATGTTGGAGTCTTCTTTTCCTACATTTTAGCAATCAAGACAGGACAATCTTTTATAACATGATCAAGTTGTCTATAGTACCTACAGGACTGTCGTGCTAGATTTGGACAGTCAGGCGCATAATGACCAACATCACTACAGTTATAATAGATCACTTGTCCTCTTCCTCGACCAGTTGATCCACCTCCTCAGCCTCTTCCTCTGCCTTGGTATCCTCCACCCTCAAAAGGGGATGCTCGTGATGTAGGCTCAACTTGCATCCTATAGATCTCAACTTTATCCAACATCATATCATAGGTCCAGAAATGTTTCTCATCACGCCATAATGAAAAAAATAACTTGAAAAATGGCTATTGTAAGTCGAGCTGATATTTTCGAACCCTCGGCCAAGAATATGTATCATGGAGTTCAGCAATTTGACATATAGTACACCATACAGGTCTCTTCAATGGACTAGGACCTCCAACATTCAAATAATTGTTAAAAACAAGACACTGGTCTTTATGATGCCCAGAAGCTTTGCACTTTATACACTAGACCTCTGTGAAGACCTCCTTGCCTTTGTCCTTGCACATATTTTGAACTTCCAGATGCATAACTTCTAGCTGACTCTGAATCAGTTGAGCTCTGAGCGCAATCAGTGTTGGGGTAGCTTCTAGTTTCATTGCAACTTCTACAACCTCAGCTTTTGTAGCAATATTTTTCTGACCTAATGGTTGGCACAGATGCGAGAGAAACATAGAAATGAACCATTCTTTATGATAAGTATCATCAATCACAAATCCACCATATTTTATGGTGCACTTCAATATTTGATCAACCTCCCATATAGATTCATTAGGTTCTTGACGGATATCCTTCATCTTTGTCACCAGCTGCATGTATGACTTAGGTTTCTTAAACTACTCTTTTAGGGTTACTTTAATTTCTTCCAGAGTAGCATTATGGTTTTATTTTGTATACCTAATGTACTAGTCTAATGTGCGATCTTGAAATGCAGTAGCTAGTTGCGCTTTTATGATATCAATATTGTTTACTTGTTGATCCTACCATATAGCCTCAGTTACAAACCATAAGTGATTAGTGTCCTCATTGCCAATGCCTCTAAAATTAGGTAACTTCATGGATGCAACCATATCTACTTCATGGGGGGGGGGAGGTGGATATGGACTGCGCAGTGGGGTAGGCGATAGACAATGCGAGCTTAGAAGTGGAGTGGATGGAGTAGGGAACAGACTCAAGGGTTTATGATATGATGAGATTTCTTCTTCAGAGTCACTCGAGCTATCAATTTCTAGTTCAAGTTAACTATTAGATCTAGGCTATAGAGGGATATATAGAACCTCTTTAGATTCTTCTTCGTAAATTATTTTACAGTGCATAATTGACCCTATTTGATACATTCAAGCAATATGTTCGCACAGGAAACCCTTTTCACACAATAGCATTTTCAGTAACAATTTCAATGAGCGCAGAAACTTACCTCTAGGGCCTTTGAAAAACCTTCTTTCAGCTTCAGAGTATGACACAAATTGGTCAACAGAAAATTCATTCATGAATATGCCCAGAAGGCAATCGATCCAATGATCTAGCACGTGAGTGATATTATTATAAAATTTCTCTACTTGTTGCATCAATTCAGGAGTCCATTCGGTGACTATGTCGCCTCTTATGCAGTGAGGGAAATCAACCAAGCATGAAAATCACTCTTGTAGTTCATGCGCAAATGAACTGAAGAAAATTTCGTGTAGTTCAATATAAATATACTTTTGTACCCACTGTTCATTAGACAATTTAGTGCTTTTATTTTCTTGTAGCGCAAACTCAAGGATCTTTCTATCCAACCAGTCCTGCAATTCGTTAGACAATGGATGCCACAACATCAAATCTCCCTCAAAATGATGATCCTGGTCTAGGCAATGGAACCATAATTTGTTGGCTTGAGGGGTCTTGACCCAGGTTTGAAGTTTATGGATAAACCAACAAACCCTCCAACTACTGGCCCTTTTGGCAATGATCTTCTTGCGTAGACCAAAGTCTCACCCGAAGCAGTATGGGGGGTGTTGGAACTAGGTTTCTTCACCTTGAGAAAGATTTTAATGAAATGGTCCTCAACAAAACCCTAATTGAACATATACAGATATGTGAAATAGCTTATAACAGAAACACAAAGATAATATCACAGAACTAGGGTTCACGTCAGCACAATCAACAAATCCGAACTAGATCTTGATCTTAACCAATGTAATACTTAACAGGAATCAATATTCACACATAAACATATCAATTAGCTCTGTGCATTCATCAATAAGAAATAAAATAGTGTTATCTCATCAAAGCATAAATAGTAAGAATAACATCAAATATACGCATAACACCGAGATTTTGCCAAAATTGTTCCTTCTATTAATTCTTTAGATCTGTCAATACATCAGATTTCCTCCAAAAACCCTTACAAAACCATTACAATCCCTTCCATGCACACAACCAATGGAGTCCGCACACAACTAGGTCTTCGTGCACACAACCAACATGAGCCTTTTACCCAACTAAAAACCCTTACAGACCCAGATATTATCTGAATATCAATATCAAATATCACGTGAAATTCATTACTTGACTTAGACAAACAATATCTATTTATAGTACGCCTAGCACGCAGATACTATGGTCTCAAACCATGGTTTGAGACCCATAGTTTACATTTAAACTTAAATTATGTCCAAAATTGGGACAAAGGCCCTTTGACTATATTTTCATAGTCCACACATACAAACATACAAAAAATATCATTGGAACTTGTGCCTCAGGGGTCCCTGCTCCATTAGATGCTAACCTCATAGATATGTTAGGGTTAATCTTCCCTCTTGTTTCCTCCTAAAACAAGAACCTCTTCATGTCATTCACCTACATAAGCAATAATTCCTCCACAAGAATGATCCCTGATGACCCTGTTACACAACAACTTACATACATACATGTATACATATATAGAAATCAACATAAAAACATCATGATCCCTAACGACCCTATCAGACAACGGCATTCACACACACATATATATATAAATAATAGCATAAAAATGACCACAACACAGTTACGAGATATCATAAGGTCAAGGTTAAGAGAACTCCCTTCATTCGTGCACAACATGCAAAACATTGAGAAAATTTGTTCCCAACATAACCAAGACATATGATGCCTCAAATAAATTTAATTTACCTTTCTTGTTACTTTTCTCATGACTATCCTGCCATCATCCATTTATCGCAATGGACACAACCAATCCAACTGGTTTTCATATTCTTGCCTTTAGTTGTCCTTATACATGCACCGACTTCATTTGGGTATTACATTACTTGTTGGGTTTTATTCAGCTCCCCCTGAGCTCCAATATTAAGTTTCCTCTTTCCCCAACCAATTCCCAAGACCCTCAAAACATAAAAGGAAAGAACAAGAAACAAACAAGAATAAAACCATGAAAGACCAATAGCAATACAAAATCACAAACAAAGTGCAATAAATTATAAAAAAAACTAAAAATCGAGTGCAACAAATAAAAAATACAAAAATACCAAAAGAAAATAACTAGAAACAAACACCATGACTCAATCCCCATGGGTTGCCAATGCTTCCAATAGAAAGCTTAACCCGAGCCTTCTTCAATATTTCATGGCAGTCTCTTTTTCTATGCAATCCTCTACATCATACTACCATAAACAAACAACTATCAGTGCATAAATAAACATAACAGTATACCAATTACCTGACCTTGTTGGACCTGCCACGCTAACCTATAACTGAACATGTACATGTATCATCTCTCAAGGGACTCCAAATCCTTGATGAGTCCAATGATAAATGGAAACCAATTTTTATACCTGTCAAATACATGCCCATGAATATAGCACATATCCACATAATGTCACATAAAATCATGGTTAAGAAGACTTCATGTATTCATGCCACTCATTCGATTAGAATTGAGACTTCTAAACATAGCCAAAGGAATTCTCACCCAAATCCTTTCTTTTACCTTTTCCTTGTTGCAATTGAGTCTTATTAGGTGTTATCACATCACCCAATTGTTAGTTATATAAACAAACTAACGATTACCTTGTCATGCTAATACCAAGCATGTTTCCCTGCAACTATTCACACATGGCAGTCACATGTTCCAAGTATCAAGACATCATGTCTATTAATTTGAAATCATCTTTTACCAAGACTAACATCCATGCCATAATCAACTCACAGTCATTAACACTTACACTCAAGTTTATATCAGTTGTCTCAACACATATTGTGTTAGTACAACCATATTGAAATAAGATCATTTCTTCATGCAATCTTATAGACACATACTCATATCATGCAATCAATCAAAAATTCAAACAACATGTAAACATACCATGTTAGATAAATCATATAGACAACAAAATCAACTCATACCTCAATGTATCTTAGGGGAGGTTATTACATCTGCACAAGTCAGCCCAGATTAGTATTGACACAATATCACAAGTATATCAACTCATACTTGAATATCATAACCATAACCATCTGCACAAGCCAATCCAAATTAGCACGATACATATAAAATCAAGATCTTAGATACAATAATCGTGCATATGACCGCAATGCATATACTAACAAGTTATTACCATTAAGGAATATACGAAACATGTGCATATGACCGCATTGATTAACTAGCATATATCATGCATGTAACTACAACAGTAGTAGAATGGCTGGCATGCATATAGCCACAATGCATATAACAACCATTAATCATCATACTTGCATGCACAATATAAAAACTTGTATGATGATACGCTCTTACCTCCAGGCATAGTGTTGCAAATTCTCTTTGATAATCTGCATCTCCTACTCCATCTCAACCAACATATCAGCATCATAACATACCAACGACATCATGATGACACAAACTGCATACCATGACCTCATGCATGGAAACCTTAACCATGACACTGTATGCATAACAACATGCATCTAGAAAGGGAAACTTTTAGGGGCTAATATTCGCTAATGGGCTAATTTTCCATGTTTTTTTCCAAAAAAATATTTGTCAATTGCCATTTTTTCAAAAAATGATTCACCCAAATTTTATAGGATAAAAATATTTTACCTTAAAAATTGCCAAATTTATGTAGAAACTATACAAATTAATTATATATTTGAAATTTTTTACGACAATATTTCCAAACATTTTATCGTTTGAATATTAGGGACTAGTAAGATTCACCAAGCTTTCTAAACTTTAGAATAAATTTCCATCGTTAAAATTTTCCCTGCATCTAGCCCATCCAGTCTAAGTGTTTGGACCTGGAAGCTATGATACCAATCTATAACCACCCCTCCCACAGTTACCCAATTTCACCAGCCTTCCAGGGTATACATGAGATGAATATTTAGTGTGGCATGACCCCACCTCCAAGTTCCATCTATTGAAGTTGGGCCTACAAACAGACACATTGACAACTCACAGACAACCCTTAGGGAACTAGGTAACCCGTAAGTCAGTCCACAAACTATGATGACAAAATCCTTAGCTAGAATTTTTTTCATTGTCCTAACCTCAAAACACACCCAAAACAAGGCATGCATGTGATTGGGAACCTCCAACTACACTCACAAGCCTAGCTGCCAAAACATAGTTACCGATCAAACGGTAACTATTACCTCAAAACAAGATCTCTAGCCAAAACAATCTAAAAAAACATGAAAAAACAACCCAAAAACAAAAATTGTGTCTTCCAGAACGCATTGTTTTTTTTAGGGTCAAATTTCAACATTTTTTTTAAATTATTAGTAAAAACCATTTTTTTATTGAAAAAAGGATTGAAAAAACACCGTCTAAACAAAAAGTATTGATGGTGGAATAACATCGCCAATTTTGTGTGTGCAAAAAACAGTCTGAAAACGAAAAGTGTTGATGCTGGAATAACATCGTCAATTTTTTGTGTGCAAAAAACACCTTGAAAACGAAAAGTGTTAATGTTGGAGTAATGTTTTTTTCTTTTCAGGGTAAATTGTCAACAATTTTTAATAATGACATTAAAGATAAAATTTCATGACTCTGAAAAACCTTAAAATTTTAACGACAAACATCACATTAAAGATTAAATATCAAGTCTTAAAATTCCAATGATTTTTAGACATGTTATTAAAGATAATCTAGTATCATGTCTCTAAAAAGCCTTAAAATCAAAGGATGACATTAAAGATAAAATATCACATTTATGAAAATAAAATTCCAATGATTTTTCGACATGGTATTAAACATAAAATATCACTTGTAGAAAATTTAAAAATTAAAAATTAAAAATAAAACAAAAAATTTCAAAAATAAAATAAAAAGGGAAATTTTAAAAAAACACACAATTTAAAGAAAAAAATAAAAATTAACCCAAAACAAAAAAATCAAAAACAATTTTTTTTTTCAAGTTATAAAAATAAAAATAATAATAATAATAATAATAATACTAATAGTAAAACCACATAATTAAAAAAAATGATAAAATAAAATAATTAAAATAGAAAATTTTAAAACTAGTTAAAGAAAATAAAATAAATTAAAATGTTTAAATAAAAAATAATTTAAATAAATAAAACTAAAATAATAATAATTTAAATTAAATGAAAATTAATAAAAATTTAAATTAAAAAAAAGGTATATAAATATATGAAAAAAAACATTTTTAAATAAAAAATTAAAATTAAAAAAAAACTTTAAAAAATAAAATTTGAAAAAATTCAAAAAAATTAAAAAAAAAAAACATTTTTAAAATTAAAAACAAATAAAAACAAATAAACTAAAAAATATAAAATAAATAAATAAATAAATAAAAAAAAAAAAAATTAAATTAAAAAAAAAAGTGTTTTACCACTGCCCTCTGGCCGCGGGGCTCGGTCGTCGGGCGGTGAGAGAGCTGGCAGTTCTCCCATCACCTATCAACTGAGGCCCGTGGCCCCCTGGGTGGCAGGGATGATTCCATAAATCTTAGGAAATCACCTTATAGGATAGGTTATGGGAAGCCATTGGTTCTCTACCACACCTTTCTCTGGATAACTCTGCTTGCGAGGATGAGTATCCGTCAAGTAAGAAGTACTTTGGAAGGCCATCTAAAATAATAGATTTAGGATTGTTTGAGGAATTATATCACCTTTAGGCTAGAGGTAATTTTATTTGATAGGACGGTTTTGCTTGCATTAAAGTAGCATTATATAGTAGTTTGTTTACACTTGGCACCACTACACTAGGTGTTTTCTTGTTGTTTTCTATTTGATTTTCCTATCATCCTTTAGTCCTTTAGTGTTAAATTTATCTTCACATCATTGTGTCACCTAGGTGTTGGTCGCAGTGAATTCGAGGTCTTCATATTTAGTTCCTGTTAGGATGTATTACTCCTCCCCATGGGGTGCGAGTTCATCCTCTGAGTCCTCCATCGAGTCCTTCTGACTCCAAGTCTACTGGTTTATTTGATTCAACATCTTCTCAACCTCATATCACCACCATGTCAAGCACCAATGTAGGTGTGGGAAACCAAGGTGGTACGTCGGGTCCTACCTTGGGTAATACCACTAGTTGAACCTCAACCAATATGGTCACTCCGACTCCATTGCTACCCTTTATGGTTGGTTTGAATCTCTGAGATTTTAATCATATTATCAACGATCCCCTTCTCCATGACCCAAGTTGGCCAATTATGCATACTAAACTTCCTTCAAAAATTCCCAAGTTTGAGGGAAATCCTTGAGAAGACCCCACTAATCATGTTTGCTCATTTCACATGTGTTGTTTCTCTAATTCCATTCCCGATGACTCCATTCATCTTTGTTCATTCCAATGCACGCTTACTGGAGCTATGTCTAAGTGGTATGTTGAACAACCTCGTGCCACCCATTCTACTTTTGCGATTCTCACCAAATATTTCTTATCATCTTTCTAGTTACCTCTCCATTATGACACTGGGACAAAACTCTTGAATTCATTCAGTTAAAATTCTTCCACCCACCTTTCTGACCATGTCTAATAATGGTGCAAAAGGAGGACCTCATGAAGGGCTCCTACTTTTGAATATCATGTCTATATGGATTGTTTCCTTAGATATATTTTTGCCCCCATAGGTAAATATTCTGCATCCCACTTCCCTCAGACAGAGGAAGATTCTCTCCAAATAGCCCTGAAATATGACTTGATCTATGCTCAATCAGGTTATCTTTATACGGTTCTCCCCAATTTGCCTCAGCCTAGTGCTTCTAATGCACTTGGAGAATCTCATGTCGCCGACGATATCATTGGATATCTTTCACACCCTTATCAGCAATGATATGCTCTCCCTCGGATGAGTTATGGTAAACCACAATGGGGGACTAGTACCTCCTACAATTATCCCCCTCAACCAGGAAACCCTTATCCATGTTAAAGCATGCCATATGCATTTCCCCAGTTGCATCAATATATGTCAGGGACAACTATTCCTCAACCTATTTTTTCAAATGTTTCCCATCCTCCATATGTTCCTTTTGCACTGCCTAATGCTCCATCCCCTTCGGCACAACCGTCTCAGCCTCACATGCCTCCTCAACCTCTGCCACAACAACCACCTCCTCCTCAAGGTCAAGTGTATGCTCAATAGAGCATTACCAATCCCCCAAACACCAAGAAGAAGAATAAAGAGAAAGGTAATAGGAATCAACATTCCCAAGGTAATGAGGGTAACCAAGGTCATCTACCTAATCCACCCCAAGGAAATCAGCGTACTACCACAAACCAGCAATAGGGTGGAAAACCCAAACAGAACAAGGCCCTTTGTACGAATAAGCCTTATGCATGTTACGATGTATATGGCCATTATATTCATGATTATCCCCTTTTACCTTAGATGTGTCAAGTATGGGAAGCCCATGAAGGAACTTCAAGAGGACACCAACCCATGGCTCAGCTTCCTCAGGCCCCTACTTCATCTCAGCTGTAAGTTCTTACCAACCCATTTCCTCACCAAGGATACATAGCTGACCAACCCACACAAGTTCAGACAGTGCCTCAACCTCCAAAATCTAGTCCCAAATATTATCAAATTCCCATGATCAATTATGAAGACGTCAACACAGAACAATTCAATCTTCAGACTTGATCATGCCAATATGACAAGCCACCCGCTAAGTCTATGACTCGGTCCCAACCAAAAATTTCCAATGAGTCCATTCCACCATAAAATGGTAACTTACATATCCCTCAACCTAAGGTAGAGGTTATTACCAAGATCCCAAAAGGACCATTACGTCATAATGTTGCTTTATCCAAAGCAGCCCACACTTACAACATAGTAGATGACTTGGTGCAATCTCCTGCTGCCATGTCAACGCTGGAAATTCTCTAGTCGTGCCCATCCCAAAAGAAATTTGTATTGAATGCCTTGGGCACTATGGATCCTTTAGATGATCGCATGATCGTCTTTGAAATTGACCAATTATAATATCCCCCACTTCCTTCATTGATTTATTTTCAAATACTAGTCTCAATAAGAACACCAATGTATAGTGGTGTATCATTGACGAAGGTGCCTCCACATGTGTGATGGATGTTAGTGTTTGGAAACAACTTAAATCACTAGACCTGTCCCCATCCACCATGGCTCTCCATGCATGGGTGGGTCATCCATATCAGCCCTTGGCTTACTTCGCAACTGTCCTATCACTATTTGTGACAAGATGGTATCCATTGATATATAAATCATTGATGTCCCATTGGATTACAACATCCTTCTGGATCATAGTTACACCCATGCCATGTTGGTTGTCGCATCTGTATTTTTCTGTAAGATGTGCTTTCCCCACAAAGGAAATATTGTCACAGTCGATGAAATGGCTTACTATGATCATAAGGCACATAATTGTCCTCAATCCAAAATTTCTTCCATGATTGATGATATGAATGTCTCGTCCCTCGTGAATGTCTCAACAAGAGACTATAAATATTCTTCTTTTCTTGGTGCCTACTATGGTCCACCACCTACCCATTCTAAGCCCAACTCATCCAGTGTTTGCATGCTGCAAGCATCATAGGAGGCTCATAGGGGGTCTGATACGCTCATCCAACAACCAATGCCTCCATAACTTGTTGTCCCCAACTCAACCTAGCATAGAAGTATAATTCCTCAAGCACCACCTCCTTCTTTTGTTGTCTCTCCTAATCCATTCCAACCAAGAACAGTTCCTCCAGACCTTAACCATCTAGGAGAAGTTCCTCAAGACCATTATCCTTCAGGTCATATACCTTTCTTATTCCCCTCGCCAAGAAATTTTTTTGTACCTATCATAGGTACATTGATTTTACCCAAAATTACACTGGGGATCCCAGTCTGGTACATCGATCCCCCCGCAAACACTCCACATGATCACCTTATACCTTACACATATTTGACCCTAGTACAACTTGATGTGCCTTCCCCTTTTTTTGCTTCAGTTCCACAACAACCTCAACACGTACCTACAACTATTGTGAATGCATCTAGTTAGGGGGGAAAAGCCCAGAAAAGGGAAATAAATACAAATAACCCCAAAAAGTCTAGCTCCTCCTAAACCTCCAAAGCCGACACCTCTATGCGCATTATGTGATGTTATTGGGCATTCCACCTATAATTTTACTAAACTCTCTCATCTCAAAGAGGTGGTCGACGATACATTTCATGACTCTAACATCCTGTAGGTCCATGTTACCTTACCTAAGTTAGCGAAGAAAAACAAATTGTTATGCATGAATCACCCTTGTGATTTGTGTGATAACTTTGGAAACTATTCTCACCATTTTCCTTGTCTCGAATATTTTCGCGATACCTGTCAAGAACTTCATGAAATAGAGGCCACTCGTAGTGAATCCATCTCTTCTCTACCTGTAGATTGTAGCACCATTGTTGAGATAGAATAGGAACCACACATCATGATCCCTCCTCCAGATGTCGAGATGATAGATAGCATTGATATTCTTCTCTACCTATCATCATCCATGAGATTTTTATCTGGAGACTCTTTTGGAGTTCTCCATAATGATTCGGTCAAACCTTCTTCATCGGATACACCAATCTCAACATTGGTAGATATTCCATCTACTAGTCATTTGTCCCTTCCTATTGTCGATGTGTATGTGAATCTTGTCTCTCATGACGATGCTTTAGGTAGTTCCTCCACACCAATCAATCTCTCTTCCAACATTCCACCCATATTTCATTCAAATGAAGACATCATGGAAGACATGACCACCCCTAATTATACTTGGGACGATACAAACCATTGTGTATATTTCCTTTTGCAGAAAAACCATGATCAATTTGTTGTGGATTCCACCTCTTTGTGAACCCATAAATTCCCCCCCAACTTAACCGTGATACTCGACCACGTACTCGACATCAAGCCCCTCGCTACTTCATCATAGGTGAAAATATCCATCATCCCATTGTCAAAACAGTCCCTCGTCGCTGTCTCACGCATGTGTTGTCTCCTTGTGTATTTCAGATGGATCCATCATCCACACCTCATATCGGTTATGCCGATGGTGCGAGTTGCTTCTCCGGGAATCTTGCTTCAACAACTTGGGCCATTTTCACCCCTTTGCATTCATTAGTTCATTCCAACAACGTATGCATTGGATCTACCACCAATAATCAGGCTGAATATGATGTTGTGATAGTTTTTTAGCCGATTCCCTTAATCATCACATCCTTCATCTTCATGTTCGTCTAGATTCCCTGCTACTTGTCATGCAATTGAATGGCGTTCATCATGTGCACAATAATTTCCTATTTAAAAAATACCTATGAGTGAATATTTTGTAACGTGAATTTGGATTCATTACATTCAGTCATGTTCCTAGAGCCCAAAATCACTATGTAGATTCCATTTCAAATAAAATTCTAGATTTTAATTTATCACATACAAGAAGGAAACCATAAACATAAACAAATGGCCAACCACAATCATCACAAAAGATGCATAACGAAATTATGTATAATCATATCAAGTCATATATGTGTTTGGAGTCCACTACTCTAATGCATCTGACATGCCCATAGCATCTTACATAACCAAAAAATAGGAACCATATGGACCTCTCCCTACTCACTATCATCTTGAGGCTCTCGAGCCAAGGGCTCCATACCGCCAGCTCGTAGATCTCGAATTGCCTGACTAGACAATGCTATGCACCATTTGATACTTTGCCACTCTGAGGGAAGACCAGTGCACTCATCACCCCAGTTAGTAGCATGTCGAATCTAAGATGAAAATCCTCTATCAGACAATCACTGTCTGGTCTCTATCGTGACGTCAATTCACCCTGATCTGCAGCCCTGGGCACTATGGCTTGGCCTGTATATCGTTTCAGTTACACGGGTGCTATATCTACATCACAAAAGTTTGGAAATCAGTACCACATGCACATAATTTCTAAACTTTAAATGCATCAAAAAATTATAGTAAATTTCACTTGTCATGTGGACCCCATGCTCGTCTTAGCGTTAGGGGCAAGTCAGGATCACCCTAATAGATCATGCCACTGAAAAAATAGTCATCTATGTACAATGGAATCTGGTTGCAATGTGAAAAAAAATAGGTCATAACACTCATCCGAATTCCCCTCCTCCACCTCGTCGCAGTAAATTCCCCCAATGGCGCATCCTGGGCTCTTGTGGGCCCCCATTACAGATATGTACATGTGGATGGATAATAAGGATCTTCTCAAAGAAGAATGAGCATACAACCATAAAAATGAATAGTTATCATTGGTTCATTTCCTACATAAGGTCAATTGTCGTTTCAATGATGACAGCATAATCTGGGCCCACCCTTAGTATGTCCCTTCTAGCATACTCTCTACTAGCATCATCTTCCCTCCAGTGAAGTGATGAAAGGCATGACTACCAAAGATCCGTATGACTGTTGCGGTTGTAGCTCATGTCACAAACCTCTTTATGTCATTAATATGAATGGTTTTTCCCTTTTCACGATCCACAAACTCACTTATCTATCTCCCACAACGCAACACAATATGTATCTCCCCGACCATCCCCAAGGGGGGAAGTCCTATCAGAAAATATATATTCTAGACCGTCAACTCGATCCTATAGCCTTGTATAATGAACGCCTCCTATTCTGGGTACCAGTCGTCACTATCCTCGATAGAAAGGGCTCACCAGATCTCACCAAATTCTATAATGGTTCTTTCTTTGTTTTTTCTAATTTGACACTTCACTCGGAAGCCATTTTTTCCATGAAGTTTCACTTTGCCACCAATTCAAACCGAATTTATTCATATGAGTCGCCTATACTTTGGTACCACTTTCCTTAGTACTTGTCATCTTGTGTGTTGATTTTCATCATGGGTAACCCTTATTTACTCATGTTTTTATGGTCGCCCTAGGCCTATCCTATGTGGGAACATCATCGAGTCACCCTTATTCAACATCCAAGATGAGTCAACTTTGAATTTATGGAGTTTGTTCTAAGCCCCATTATGTCATGTTATAGTATTTTATCCATACTTCTGTCGCATTCATGTCGTGTTTCTATTATTGACCTCCAACCATATTCTCCATCACCGAAAATATTACATCTGAGTACTTGACCATCCCCTCTGGAATTCACAGCCGGGTCAACCATGCATTTTATGCTCTGACACGAGAAATAGCCATTCTTCTTCTCAGTTTATATCCACTGATTATTCTCACTAGTGTCATTCTATCAATCATGTTACTATGATTCCCCATGCCTTAGTTGAATATTCCTTATTACCTCAGTTCTGGCAGGCCCTCTTCGGTCGACTTCAACTCATTCATTCTAGAAGAACGGTCGAGAGGGAGGTGTACCTTTGTTCCTGCTTTCATCGTTGTTCGGTGCCTTGGATCAAGCAAAGGGAATCATCATTTCCCTTTTACTTAGTCATTTCTCACATGCTTGACTCCAACCCATTATTGCACAACTGAGAATCGTACACTTGATGGTCCATTGATCCAACAGATTGTACTAGCGATCTCTAGGTGTGTGTGAGATGTTCTAGACCTCATGAGGGGGTGGCCCTTTAGGTAGCCCCCGATATGCCTGGATGACCTCATATTATGCTCTAGCCTTAGATGTAGTTCTGCAGATTTGATGGATTCGGTTCCAGTCACAACATGCATGTCTCATTTAGATTATTTGTTCAGGTCTTCAGAGCCCTTCCTGTTTAGCAGGGCTTCTTTGGTTGTGGTTCCCCCCTCCCCGTGTTAGCTTGTGGGGCATGATGTCTTATGTACTCATATATTCTTGTATTCAATCATGGCCTATGTTTTTCTAGGCGCATTATGTATATGGGATTGATTGTATTATGTCCTGGCCCATTGATGCTATTGGATCATGTATTATTTACTTTGTAGCTCCCACATTGTTGGGCTCATCACTATTCTTTGTACTTAGTTATCTCAACAGGTATGGGTATGCCTCCCCCGCCTCATTTGAGGTCATGTACTCAGAAATAAAAGGAGATTTATATTGGTTTAGTAGGTCTTGCCCCCTCCATTTTTGTCCTTCTTCACATTGCTTCATTCATCTCTCTCTCTCTCTCTCTTTGACTCCCCTTTGGTGTCTTTTGGAATTGTAACTTATAACGTATTTCAGTCATACGATTTTCTCCTAATGCTCGTATGTTGGGGGGGAATCTATTATCACCAAAAAATGATCACCTAACCATTCCTAACTATGTCGATCGAAATACACCACGTGAGTTTAATTTTACCATAGTAGAACCACTTTCACTATAAGAAATAATTTAATAACCCACTTTTATTAAGTTATTTTCGATTAAAACCCATGAGAATAAATAAATGAACCATTATTTATTTAATTTTATCTAGGAATAATTATTAAATCATTGTTTGATAATTATACCTTCTCACATTTGACTAAATCACCTAGGAATATTTAAATAAATCATAATTTATTTATTTTTCCTTAACACCATCCTTCAAATAATTGTTAAATCATTATTTAATAATTATTTCATTTCACATCCTCCTTATTATTCGCGAAATAATTAATAAATCATTTTATTTGTTAATTATTTCTAAATAAATATATCTAACCATTTTAAATATATTTTCCCTCTCCAAAAATATAATAAAGTATTTCATGCAGTTAGATCTAGATTTTGGTCAATACAATTTTATTATTCTCTATTTTAAAAATCAACCCAATGTTTTGCTATAAATAAGATGGTTTTTCATTAATTTCTCACCATGATCATTATCATTGTCACCATTATCGTCACATGTCATTCGAATCCCATTTTTTAGTTCTACATTGTTTGGGTTTTCAAATATTTGAGAGAGGAAGATCTGAATACTAACGAAATGAGGAAATCAAAGGACCCATCCCATTGAAGGGGACTTACCCTTTGTAAATATCCTTCACCACATGTCATTAGTAAAATATTTTTCTTTCAAATATTTTCCAAGATTGGGTTATTACATCAGATTTATTTCTACTGTTTGTTATTTTAGATTTGCATACATCTATCTTTCTAAAAAAATTTCTCACATATTTGTTGCAGATCTAAAGTATAAGAAACCACGATTTTTTTTAGGGTCAGTAGTCACTCATGACTTAAGTGAGATATTTTTGGTACACATTATAAGAAATTTCATACTAACATCATGGTCAGACATCACTAACATCAACCAGATCGGTCTCTACCCAAGTTGTCAAGGGCTCTAGGAACCAGTAACTCAACCTACAACCTTTCATGGCTCCAGAGTGTTTCTCCAACCAAGCTCTGGGGACTAGTAGCTCAACCCAACAAGGGCTCTAGATCATTTTTCCCAACCTAGGATCTAGGATTAGTAACTAAACCCAAGTTGTTCCAGGGTTTCTAGAGTTTTTTTGCAACCCACATCCATAAGGAATTATGAGCACCAATCATAAAACAACTAAGTGGAAAAAATAACAACACCAAGGCTATCTAGGAAACGACAAGGAAACACTAAAAAATTTGTCAATATAGGAAAATATCCATGTCGGTGACATCACATAACTAGAAAATCACATGCATATACCATGCATCCATAAACCAGGAAGGAAATCCCACATTCAACCTGTTACATGCAAAGTAACCCAGTTGTAGTTGTTGATCCAACTATTCCCTTACACTTTCTTGCTTTCCCTTTCCTTCTTTCTCCAAATCCAATGCATGCCAAAGTGCTCCAAGAATACTCTAAGTGTGCAATATTATGAGAGAATGAGATAATGAAAGAGAGCTCGACCCAAAACTATCAAAGGCCATGCAAAACTGATCCTTCGAAGTCTTTTTATTATTGAGGCCTCTATTTTCTTAATTCTTCTTCATTTTCCCTCTCACATAAGTTTGTGTCCCTTCACGTTCCAATTATCCTATTTCCTTTAATTTCATAAATAAATGCCAATTAATTCCTCTTTTCCTTTGCAAATTTATATAGCCATAAATAAACCGAAAGTGACACCCACTAGGATGTTTTTCCAACCATTCAACTTGGAATACATGTCCCATGACCTTGGTCTTATATTTTTTATAGGGAAAATCAACCAAGGGTTTTTAAAAATCCCTCCCCTTGGGGGAAAATCATTCTCGGTGTTCAATGACACTTATAAACTAGAAAAATACATTCTACCCATGGATATATATAACACAATTCAATGCAACATTTACATCATATCATACTAATGAAACCATGAATATCATACCATGAACACCATACCACTTATTAGAGTTTTATAACACAAATCTATGCAGAATTTACAACATACAAGCACATATATAATCATGCACATTTGCATCAACCAACTAATAATCATACTGTCTATGGATATTTACAATAATATACAAAAATAAATATGCACATTTAATTTAACCAACAAATAAAAGGATTCAATGCCTGCATCAGTAAACAAGGGAATCCATAGGCTCACACCTAAACCCTCAAAATTAGTACCAGGATTCATCTCCTTCTGAGGAAGTCCATAATCCACTGCCAACGTCAAAGATGCACCTAATGTCTAGCACTACAATCCTCTCATTGAAAAACTATCGTCTCATTGTTCCTAGCTCACTCCCAATGTGTTTCTGATTCATGGAAAATTTTAGGGGCTAATATTCGTAGGTGGGCTAATTTTCCATAGTTTTCCAAAAAAAAGATTCGCCAATTTCCATTTTTTTATAAAAATGATTCGCCCAAATTTTACAGTATAAAATTCTTTTACGTTAAAAATCGCCAATATTATATAGACAGTATATATAATATCATTATAAATTTGAATAATTTTACAAATACATCAATAAACATTTTATAGTTTGCATATTAGGGACTAGTGAGATTCGCCAATTTTTTAAGCTTCAAGATAATTTTCCATCCTTAAAATTATCCCTGTTCTGATTCCATCTGGAAATGCTAAGGACCAAAACAAATGTATTCCTGGGGCCTTTCCTTCTCTTCTACACAGTCCCTTGGGAAATCCGGTCACCCCCTTCTGTGCAGACACACACATTCCAAGTTCCACAATCATCCCCTTCTCTACTACATAGTCCCTTGGTCGATCCATCCCTTGGTAAGGTTTCCTCGCATCATAAGGTCCAAAAAAGAAGGCATATCCCTGCCTCAAAATCATCATACCATTAATAGCATGCTCATGGAAATCAATGGACATTATTGGATACCAATTTCCCACAATAACCCTACTCCTAAATTCTTTACCATCATAATGCTTCATGTTCGGATTCCTTTTTATTTCTTCTGCTAATTCTTGTAGTAAGTTTCAACCTCCAAAACTTGAAATGTTCAATCACCCAAACCTATTAATTTTCCAAGATTTCCTGTACCAATCATATATTTTCCATTAGAGTCAAAATGAATTCAAATAAATTCAAATCATACCTCAATGGTACCTCATCAATAAGGTACACATGACATTTTGTTTACTTCTTGTCACAACATGTCAAACAAGTTGTTTGATCAAATCATCATGTATAAACATATCACATCTGGTTAGCTCAAAACTCAACCACTGTTAGGTCCATATATTCCTATTATAGTTTGTTATTGTTGTTAGTGTAACCCACTTATTGTTATCGTTGTACCCCTGTAACCCCAATATTGTTATTATTGTGCCCTTACATTATTATTGTTAGGCCGGCTAGGATTATATTGTGACCCCATGGACTCCTATATATAGAAGGAGGTTTTGTCATTTGCATCATCCAAGAATTGTTCATTTATGTAATGTATTGGAGGTTTCCCCTTCGAAGTGGCTGATTTATAAGGCATTGATCTCTCTTTTATTTTATTTTTGGAGCTGGTTTCATAACTTTTGGTGTTAGATTTTCACTACTCCAAACAGGTCATTGTGAAATTTTTGCTATAACTTTTTTTCTACAAAGGTTCAGAAGCTGAAATTTCTACAGAGCGAAGGAAAAATCCTAAGGAACATCATGGAAACATTTCAGATCTTGGTTCACAATATTTTTGGATATATGATCTGTAGATGTTATGGTTTTTTCAGGCTCCCGCATTTCACCTAAACAGGTCATCGTGGAATTTTCACTATAACTTTGTTTCTACTAAAACTTAGAAGCTTAATGTTTTACCAAGCGAAGCTGAATGCCCGAGGAACGTCATGTAGAAATTTCAGACCTTGGTTCACAATATTTTTCAGAGATATGATCTGTGGAAGTTAGGGTTTTTTCAGGCTCTCAAATTTCATATCAAATAGGTGACCATGGGAAAATCATCATAACTCTCTCTCTGAGAATCATATTTAAATTCTGTAAAAAGTGGTCATAATCACACGGACTATAGTTTCCTGTGTATCAATTTGAGAGCTGAAGGAGGAAAAAATGACATGTGGCACACCATACAAGTTAGATCTACTGAATTAGTCCATAATTAGGTCATTGTGGGGGATTGGGCATAACTTTGCCTTGAAGAATCAAAATTAGGTCAGAACTGTGGCATTCAAAAAAATATTCATAGGGATACTACAAGACCTAATTTCAGATATTAAATATCCTAAATCATAGAGATAATTCAATTTCACTATCGATCTCCTCAAAAGAAAGAAAAAGGTGTGTATTTTTTTTTCGAATTGCATAAGTCTTGTGTGAAAAATCAGTTTGAATTGATTCCAAGGGCATATTGGAGAATAGATATCAATATTGGGTTCTAAAGTGCCCCCTAAAAATAATTCAACACCCATTAAGCCTTTATAAGGCTTTATTGTGACTCATGAAGAAGAAAACCTGCAACATGACATGTCAAAATTACAAGAGAAAGTGCACCAAATTTCGCTCTCGCAAAAATAAACAAAAAATGAAATGGAAGTTTTGAAGAAAGGCATGGAAGCTAAGATGGATGGCTTGAAGAAAGGCATGGAAGCTGTTAGCTCCTGATCTGGACCCCAGGCTGAAAAAGGGCAAAACAGGGTAACATCTAAACCACACTCAACCTTGTAGCTAGCCCTACAAGAACATAAGAGGGCTCTCTCTGTCAAAGGATATTCAATAAAATACAATAATGATCTGATATTAGGCTAGGTAAAATGATGGGAAAATGTTTTAATAAAATTAATGAGTTTTCAAGGATGTGCGGGACAAAATGGGACAGTTGAAACTGGGGAATTAAATTAGGATACAGGGTATTTCATGGGGCAAGATAGGCAAGATATTTTAGCAAATAAAATTAAATAATGATGGAATGGTAAGACTGGTGAGGAGCTGAAAAGGGAATGGGAGATGGATCCTTTTCAAACAGAAGAAAAACACAGAGTATGAATGATTTCCCAAGGCAGGGCATAAAAATGGATCCTACCTTTCTATCTTGAAAGCATTCAACAGGAAATGTTTATGGATGAAAGGTGAAACATAAAAAATTTACATATGAAACAAAGGAGAAAACAAATGCTAAAACTCATACCACATGGATCCCACAAATCATAGCTGCATCTCTTATTAATTCCCTATCAAACTGTACAATGGAGCGCAGAGTGTTCGTCCACACTATTCCCCTACTTCTGAGTTACAGACTGCTTTATAAATGATTTACAATTACATTAAATAGACCAGATTTGTGGGAACATAGATCCACAGAAAGAGGAGCTGTTTTAACAGCTCAAGAACAGAAATCTAATCATAGAAAGGACATCCAATGATCTGCCCTTAAAAATGAGGAACAACTATTCATTTTTTGACCATCTGAACATTTGCTGTTACAAACCGAAATGATTTTGTGCTTCATAATTAGCTCTCAGCTTCTTTGACTGTTGCTTTCCATTATCCATTTGAAGAAAACTAACTTTTTAATAAAATGCCTTTGAAATAAAATAAAATGAATTTATGCCTTTGTGAAGGGAAAAATCGATTTTGGATGGAGGGAGCAAAGGGAAAGGAAGTGGGGTCCACATCGCAATCGAATCAATGGGGGAGGAGATACAATATACAATGAAGTGATACATTGCGATGGTGTCATCGCAATCGGGGATCGGGAGGTTGTAAGTATTTGAAACAAAACCCAAAAGCTCCGATGTGATTGGCATAGGTCCGATGGGGTAATAGAACAAGCCAAAGGGATAGTGAAAAAAGAATAAAAATGTTTTCAGTGCTTTTACAAAGGGAAAAGGTGATTTTGTATGAAGGAGCAGAGGGGTTTTTTAAAGTGGGACCCGTGGGAATCGCAATTAGAATTGGAGAGATCGGGGTGATGTATCGCATAATAGAGTTTCTCCGATGCGATGGGAAAATACTTTGTAAAACGAAATAAAACACAGTTTAATATTTACAAAGGGAAATGGGATTTTTAATTATAAACGGGCGGAGGATCATGGTGGGCCTGAGGGTCAATCGGGATTGGGATCGAAAGCTCGGGGCGCGGCTTTGTAAAACTACATAAAAATAAATTTTATGTTTTACAAAGGGGAAAGGCCATTTTATTATGAATGAGGCGGAAGATTTAAGTGGTGGGACCCGTAGGTCCATCGACATCGGAGATCGGAGGAGGGCGGAGGGAACAGTTTTATGATTGCGCTGATTGGGATGGTCCGATTGGTTGTGGACCATCGGATTGGATGATGAGATCGACGGCTGAGGAATAATCAGAGGGTATCAATCGGGGGTTGCCATCAGAGATACACAATTGGGAGTGGAGAAATCAAAGGCGCCGATGGTATGTGGGCCATTGGATCATTAATTAAATCAACGGCGGAGTTTAAACCAATCACATCGGAGATTTGGGCAGTCACGAGGACCATCGAGATGCACCTTTCGAATATTGCGATGCGATGGGAAAGGGATGGGAATGTATCATCGGGGGGTCTTATAATAAATAACTTAAAACTTTATTATAAAGTTTCAAAGCATGGAGGGTAAGTGGTTTGGGAATGGGGGGGATCTATATGATATAGAACTTTTTAAAATTTTATTATAAAGTTCTATGGTATGGAGGGGAAGTGGTTAATACATTACATATGTGTTTAAGAGATTTAAATAATGCAATTATGTAATCAGAGGGGGGGAAAAGGGATTTATTAAAGAATATAAAACTTAAAAAAAATAAATTTTAGGGAAAGGTGGGAAAAGGGATTGTTTAAGGGTATAGGGGACTTTTTACTTCACTTAGGCATAAATTTCAATCTAGAAGTCAGTTTTGAGAGTGCAATATACCGTTGGAAAGCTCTTTCCGGGATATTTCTACTGGATCTACTTGGAACATGATTTAATGCTGAAAATGTTGTAGAAAACCTCTCTGAAAGGTAGGGTGATGACTTTGTGGAGATAACATCTTCTGAAGTGTGACTTATTACATATGCTAACATAAAATTACATAATGAATGATAATAAAGGAAAAGTATCATGTTTTCACCTCAAAACATGGTTTTTAGGTGAAAATTACATCAAACTTAATAAAACATCTCTTTAATCTTCCAAGTGTTGTGAATTTGAGTTTATTGACTTCCTCATGACCTTGTTGACACTTGACTCATTAATTTGACCATGATGAGATCCTAGAACCTAATGAGACCCATCCTATGACCTACTGACATTATTTTGAGAGTAAAAGTGACTCATGACTAAAGACCATAGAGAGGAGAATCAACAAGTTTCACATGAGGGAAAATTGATGAAAAATCACTACAATCAATGAATCCATGACCTAGCGGAATGGTGAAATTTATTGGTATGTGACTCCTAATATGCAAATGCAAAGAGAATTTTTTGATCACTGATGGCAGTATGACTAGATTGACACTAACAGAAGCTAATATGGATGGCATGGAAGCTAAGATGGATGACATGGAAGAAAAAATGAAAGACAACATGGAAAACATGAAGAATGATCTAAAAGCAGACATGGAAGGTTTAACAAAGTTGATACAAGAAATGTTTCCTAATGGTGAAAAGATAGTAGAGGAAACTCATGATGAGAACAAAATAAATGTTAATCATGATTTCATAAACTCTAATGTTGGATGGAAGAATCACCATATTCCAGAGATGGATATTAGGAAGTTTGATGGCAAGGATCCCGTAACATGGATACTACATATGGAGCAATATTTTGGTCTCAATAATGTGCAAAACACACAAAAGGTACACATTGAAACTTTACATTTAGAACAAAATAAATTTGTATGGTATCAATGTATTTTCTCCCATTAAAGAAAATGTCACTTGGTCAATTTTTATGAAGGAAATGATATCACATTATGAGGATAGAAAGAGCAACACCTTCTTTAGTCAATTGATAAATCTCAAACAAAAGGGTTCAGTGGTGGAGCATATTGAGGAATTAAAAAAGTTGAATATAAGAGTAACTGATATTCCAGAGGAACACATGATTGATGTCTTCATAGGGACTTTAAAGGATAACATCCAACATGAAGTTCGCTTTTCGGAACCTGATTCATTGGAGAAGGCATTCAGATTGGCAAGAAAAATTGAATGTAAAACTATGGCGATAAGGAAGCCTACCACTCACATCTATAAATATGGAAGTGTTGCTACTCCTAGACTTCCACAACCTACAAGGTTGACACCATAAAAATTGGAAGATAAAAGATCAAAATGGATTTTCTACAGTTGTGATAGCAAGAAATTATTTTACATAGATTGTGAAGAGGAGGAAGAAAATGAACAAGAAACTTCAAAAGAAGAGGATATACACCAGGAACCAACCCTAGAAGAAGAAGAAATGAGTCCAACCATATCGTGTAATGCATTGGCATGAATTACCACTCCTCAAACTCTCAAGATAGAAGGACATATCAAGAAGAAAAAGGTAATATTGTTGTTTGATTCAGGTAGTACCCATAATTTTATTCATTGTAAGGTAGCCAAGGAATTGAATTGTTTCCTATACCCAACACCAGAATGTCAATTGATGGTTGCAAATGGAGGAACTATAAATTTATCTAGAAAATGTCATAATATCAAGCTAAACATGGGGGAATATGTATTGAATAGTCCAATGCTTTCCATTCCAATGGGAGGTGCTGATGTTGTACTAGGAGAACAATGGTTACAATCTTTGGGGATGTTAACTTTTAATTTTCAAGGAATTTTCTTGAATTTTTTTTCGGAAGGAAAGGAAGTTGAATTATGGTGTATCACAGGGAAGCCGGGAAAGATAATAAGCTCTAATGTCATGACAAAGCTTCTAAAGAAATAACAACGAGGTGTAACTGCACAATTATGCTCACTAGAAGTTCCAACATCAAAATCATATATTTCTCCAAATCTCCAAAAAGTCTTGAACAATCATTCCAAGGTGTTTGAAACTCCCAAAGGACTCCCACCTAATCATGATCATGATCATTCTATTCATTTGATTCCAGGAAGTGTTCCTCCAAACATCAGGCCTTACAAATATGCTTATGTCAAAAAGAGCGAAATTGAACGTATGATTGCAGAAATGTTAGAGGCTAGTATAATTCAACCTTGTCAAAGTTCTTTCTCTGCTCCAGTAGTATTGGTGCACAAGAAGGATGGATCATGGCACATGTGTCCAGATTATAGGGAGCTCAATAAGCTCACTATTAAAGTTAAATTTCCCATTCTTGTGATTGATGAATTATTGAATGAATTACATGGAGCAATTTGTTTTACCAATTTGGATATTTATTCAAGATATCATCAAATTAGAATGAAGACGGAAGATATTCCGAAAACAACATTTCGAACTCATGAGGGTCATTATGAATTTTTGGTCATGCCTTTTGGCCTTACCAATGCACCTTCTACATTTCAAGGGTTGATGAATTCCATTTTCAAACCCTTAGAAAATTTGCGCTAGTATTTTTTGATGATATAATAATCTACAACCGGTCTTGGAAGGATCATGTTCAACATGTTGACAGGGTGCTCAAACTATTGGAGAAGAAACAATTATATGCAAAAACATCCAAATGTTTCTTTGGAGTACAAGAGGTGGAATATATCGATCATATTGTATCTCATGAGGGTGTTAAGGTAGACCCTAACAAAATTAAAGCCATTAAGGAATGGAATGTCCCCACAACCATAAACCAATTGCGAGAATTTATTGGGTTAACAGGGCATTATCACAAGTTTGTTAAGAATTATGGGAGAATAGCATCACCTATAACAACATTATTGAAGAAAGATTAATTTTCATGGACTCTTGAAGCAACTAAGGCTTTTGAAGATCTTAAAGAAGCAATGTGCCTAGCACTAGTCTTAGCTACGCTAGACTTCACAAAAAACTTTATTGTGGAATGTGATGCCTCGGGAAATGGAATTGGTTCTATTTTAATGCAAGAAGGAAGACCCATTGCTTTTAAAATCCATCCAATCAAAGGAAAGTATTTACAGAAAGATTTTTATGCGAAGGAAATGTTGGTAATACTACATGCACTAAAGAAATGGTGACCTTACCTAATGGGAAGAAACTTCCAGGTAAAAAATGATCATGATAGTATTAAACACTTTTTAGAACAAAGACTGTCTTCAGAAGAGCAACAAAAATGGGTCAAAAATATGTTGGGTTATGATTTTGAAATCATCTACAAAAAAGGGAAGCTAAATGTTGTCACAAATGCATTCTCAAGAAAGGATGAAGAGGTGGAAGCATTGCTTTGTGCCATTTCTATTATCCAACTAGAATGGATAACCGAAGCAAGGGATGAATGGAATAAGGACGAAAAAAATGTGGACACTCATTCAAAAGTTGCAGCAAGATCCTAGTGTATATGATACATTTAGATGGAAAAATGATTCCTTATGGTACAAAGATCAATTATATATTTATAAGAATTCCCAACTAAAACAAAAGCTTCTTTTGGAATTGCACACTTCTCCTTTAGGAGGACACTCATGATTCTTAAAAACTTACCACAGGGTGAAGAATATTTTTTTTTTGGATGGCCTTACATCTGATATTCAAAATTTTGTGGCGGAATGTTTGGTTTTCCAGCAAAATAAAGTTGAGACAATTAAGACCCCGAGTCTTCTACAACCTTTATCCATTCCAAGTCAACATTGGGAGGAGATTTCAATGGATTTTATCATAGGTTTACCTAAGTCCGAAGGAAAGAGTGTCATCATGGTGGTAATTGATATACTTACCAAGTATGCACACTTTTGTGCATTATCTCATCCATTTAAAGAAAGTACAGTTGCTACTACATTTATGGAAAAAATTCAAAAGCTACATGGAAGCCCAAAGATTATTGTAAGTGACAGAGATCCCATTTTTATTGGAAATTTTGGATGGAATTATTTTCGTGTTTGGGTACTCAACTAGCTCATAGCTCATCTTATCATCCTCAATCCGATGGTCAAACTAAGATAGTGAATAAATGTTTGTAAGGATATCTTTGTTGTTTTTTATCTGATAAGAAAACACAATGGGTCAAGTGGTTACCTCTCACTGAATGGTGGTATAACACTTCCTTCCATATTGCAGCAAAAAATACCCCATTTATGGCACTTTATGGATATCATCAACCGTCCATCACATCATATTTAAGATAAAATTATAAGGTTCAAGCAATGGAAGATCACATTGAGCATCAACAAGAATTTATCCAACTCTTAAAGGATAACCTAAATTTGGCACAAAATCGAATGAAAAAATAGGCAGATCAACATCGCAACGAGAGAATTTTTGATGTAGGAGACTGGGTATTTTTATAGTTACAACCATACAAACATATGTCCCTCAAGCAAGCTAAGGAGGATAATAAATTATCACCAAAGTACTATGGTCATTACAAGGTGTTGCTAAATATTGGTACTATGACATACAAATTGGAGCTTCCTGCTTCTTCGTGAGTGCATCCAATTTTCCATGTTTCATGCTTAAATAAGGTTATAGGTGAAAAACTTCCAGTTCAAACAATATTTCCAGAACTTGATGAGGAAGCAAAAATCATATTGGAACCTGAAGCAGTCATGGAAACAAGAACTCGACAGCTACGAAATTGATCAATTTCAGAGTATCTCATCAAGTGGAAGAACTTAACCACTGAAGATTCTATATGGGAGGATGAGAATTTTATACGGAAGAATCTGGAGCTACTCAAGCATTGAGGACAACACTTTTTGAAGGTGAGGGAAATGTTAGGTCCCTATATTACTAGTATAGTCCCTTATTTTTGTTAGTGTAATCCCCTTATTGTTATTTTTGTACCCTTGTAACCCCAATATTGTTATTATTGTGCCCTTACATTATTATTGTTAGGTCGTCTAGGATTATATTGTGACCCCATGGAATCCTATATATAGAAGGAGGTTTTTTCATTTGTATCATCCAAGAATTGTGCATTTATGTAATGTATTGGAGGTTTCCCCCTTGAAGTGGCTGATTTCTAAGGTGTTGATCTCTCTTTTATTCTATTTTTGGATTTGGTTTCATAACAACCACCATAAATCAAAAGCATGAATCACATGCACTTATCATAAACCAAAATAATAGATCACATGTAACCATCATATATCATAATCATATGCATAGTTAAAAATGAAATAAAATATTGAGTATTATCCTTCAAGTGGTTCTTTTCTTCTAAATTTTCGCTTTGTCTTGTCCATACACACAGGATCGGTTGCCATACCCGACAAGCGCCAAGTGTTGTTTCTTCTCTTCAATCACGTAAAATACACACAATGTACATCTCAAGACATACATCCACAGTGTACCACATAATACATACACCTACACTAGTGTACAACATAATACATACACATACACCTGGTGTATGAAACAATACATATACATACATAGAGTTCAATGCAATGAATACACATGCCACGGTAAAAAGACTGCAAAATTCACATAACATAGTACCACATGTACACTACAAAACATGTATGACATTTACACAATATCACATGTAAAAAACACCAAATGTACAACATGTACATAACAACACCTGCACAATGTCTACACATCACCATATATAAATTCAAATACCACATTGTCTCTACCAAGAAACCTAGCTTCTAGTGTCTTTCCAATATCCATGCTTGTCCTAGCATGTCGCAGATCCCATTGCTTTCATTTTGTTGATGTATCCCTCAACATTACCTACCATAACATAAATATAGGAACAATGTAAGAAAATAATATCAAATCATATATGCATGATACTAACCTCATAGATCTATTAGGGCTACTCTACCCACTTGATTCCTCCTAAACCATGAACCTCTTCATGCCATTCATCAACACAAGAAATCATTCCTCCACAATAATTGTAACACCCTCCTCCCACATTTTCCCAAGCTAACCGATCCACTGGGGTAAACATGTGACAAGAGGCTAGTATGATGTGATTCAACTCTCCATTTATAGTTAATGAAGTGGATCCAATAAAACTAAACCAATATGACCTTCCTCAAGAGCTACAGACCCTTCAGGAGGCAACCAACCTTTCCAAGTGCTTAACCCCTGAGACAAGTTTTAATTTTATTGATTTTTACCCTTAGTCGCTCCCATGACAAGCCATACATGCGACTAAGGCCTTCCATTCACTCCCAAATCAAGGAATAATAGTGACTTAAGAATATTTGAGGAAGTTTTCACTATCGACCCTGGATTCTAGGCCAATTTTTCACGACTTGGTATCAGGCCACTGACCAGAAATTCATGAAAGTTTCAGAAATGATAAAAAATAATGGAGTAAGGTTACTAGTTTAATAATTGGTAAAATTACTTGATCTGACCCCTACTAGCCATGACACAAATTTTTTCAAACATGTCACAAATATGTAATCTACAATTCATAAAAATAGATACGAGAATAGAGGTCTCATACATATATGAGATTCATAAAGAAGAATTGATGCCTTATCACAATAGCTTCATTATCATATATTAGGTCATATATTCATTGTACATTCACTTTCAAATAAAAACATGATAATATCCATACATCAAGTCTGTCATAAAACATACTCATAACCAACATATAACAATCATAATTAACAAGGATATAAAAACCATAAGAATCATATATGAACAAGTACATTTACCCATGAAATACCAAGGAGAACTATCTCTTATTAATGAATGCATAAGCCAACCAGTTCTAGGACTTCCATGAACTACCTAACCATAGATTGGGCTAAACCAAATCTTTCTTTGAGCCTATCACGCCTGTGCCATATTCCAAGCATGAATGTGGGATTCATAAAAAACCCAACTAGGGTTTCCTTAGGCTTTATCGCATATCCTACTAAGGGATTCTACGCCCTAACATTCATCAGTATAACAAGGATTTAACACAATCCCCACTGGATTACTAGGCCCTCAACAAGCATGGATTCCTTCGGATCTCTCCACCTAGACCATGAGGAATTTTTCTATCTCAACCTTTCAGATTTACTATGTATCCCTCCATTACCGATCAAGGGATTCCTAGGCCTACGAGGTCTCCACCCTCTAGGATTTACTATGTATCCAACCATTACCAGTCAAGTGTTTCCTAGACCTAATCAAGGGTATTCCCCTGTAATCTTTATTGTGTATCCCACCATTCACCGGACGAGGATTCATAGGCTTAATTAAGGGTATTCACCTATGATATTTACCATGTATCTTGCCATTCACCAGTCAAGGATTCCTAGGCCCAATCAAAGTATTCACAACCAGGATGTACTGTGTATCCCATCTCAGGATTCCTAGGCCTTGTGAATAATCTTGAGACCTCCCCACTTAGCTTCGGATCCATCCGAAAATCCAACTCAACCAAATACAAGAGAACCCACCACACTATGGCTATCTGGAAATGGAAAGGCAAGGCTGAAGACACTGTCACATTTAGAAAAACCCATGCCAATGACAACAAGAGAACCAATATTTCACATCCATGTACCATGTATTCCAAATATAGCAAGGAAATCACACATGAAAATAGATACCCGCAAGTACTCCCGCTATAGCAGCTCAATTCTTCTCTTCCTTTGATCTTTGCTTCCTAAATTCTTTTCTCTTCCTTTGATTTTCTTGATCCAATGCTATAGTGCTCCAAGAATTCTCTAAGTATCCAAGAGTGTGAGAGAGATCTCCAAAACTGAACTGAAAAAAGGTACCAACTGATCCTCATAAGACTTTTTATTAATGTCCTCTATTTTCTTCATTTTCCATTATTTTACTTTCATTTTCCTCCTGACATGCAAATTGTGACCTTTCACCTTAATTTTCTCCTAATTTCCATTATTTTCATAAATGAATTGCCAAAAATCCCATTTTTTGTTTCTAAGTCCTTTACCATTGGCTTTCCCAATTTCCCCTATCCACAATAAATAAAATGAACACCCACATTAGGATTTATTTCCCAGAAATCATCTTGGAATAAGTGTCCCATGACCTTGGTTATTATTTTTCATTTATTAACTTTATTACATGGAATTTTTACTAGGGTTGTTACAGGGCCCTCCCCCTTGGGAGAACATTGTCCTTGGTGTTCAATGACACCTACAACCAATAAGACTATTGAAAACAAAACATAGTTCCCATGGAAATTTATAACTAATCTCGTTGGATTATTTACAAAGATCAACCTGATGATACGCAAACCAACATGAAACCCATACCAATTATTAGGGATTTATAACATGGTTCATGTTGGTATTTACATCCATATATATATATAAACCAAAACATATACCAAAAACATTTTCTCAACCAACTAATAAAGAAGGATACATAACCGACATCTCATCTGCCATCTCCCATGTAGCTTCATCTAGCCCAAAGTGATTCTACTACACTTTAACCTTCTCGATTGCTTGGTTCTAGAGCATGAACATCTTTATCTACAAAATACAGCGAGGTTTCGGCTATAATTCTCCTTCTGGCTCCACCTGCAATACAAACTAGTCAATCACATGATCAACATATTTAACATACTTCTTAAGTAATGACACATGGAAAACATCATGCACTATCACTGTCATAGGCATTGCAAGTTGATAGGCTACTAGTCTAATCCTTTCAATAATCTTGAAAGGTCCATAAAATCAAGGTGCTTCAAATTGAGTTCCTGTTAGGCTGCTTCAATGTTATCTCCAAATTGAGTTCCTATTAGGCTGCTTCAATGTTATCTCCAAATTGAGTTCCTGTTAGGCTGCTTCAATGTTCAACTTGGAGTAACTATTTCATACTAGCTTTTGACTGAAGATTAGCCTCCTCAGTCTCAGAGGGATCTCTCAAGATAAATTATGATTTTTTCAATAAAAAATCTATTAGATGGCTAACTATATGATAATGAATTGATTGTATATTATTGCAGGTGGAAAATGTAGAGGATTTGCTACCATTGGGCTTATGGAGTCATTTTAAACCTTAATTACAAAACAAAAAATGTCATGGAAGCCAAGGCAATTATATTCTTATCAAATCACACATAAAGGAGAAAACAACGACTACATGTGTACAAAAAATTGGAGCATATTACTAAATTCCAAGTGATTACACACGAGCCACTGCATAAAGATCAAAAGGAATAAGATAAACAAGCATAGATAAGAACATGTACAATGAATCTTGGGTCTGAAACAAGTTGCTGCAAAAGTATATTACTAAAGTGAAAGATTACAATAGTAGTGCATACCTAAAATCTCCCAGCCCTTTCTAACTCTAAAACTCTATCATTTATAGTGTTAGGAATCACACAAATGATTTTCCACCTTGCTCACCTCGAATTCCCACTTCAGAGACCTATTTCAAACATGATTCCATCACTTGGAGACTTCCTAGGGATATTTCTGTTTTGCAGAGTTTGAATACAAAAATGACTCTTCTTTCATTAATAGTTCAAAAAATAAATTTAATAACCATTATCAACTAAAAAAATAAAAAATTCTGAGTGTAATAGAGTGTTTATGTGTCATTATGCCACGTGGATGCTAAGCTGGACCTCCTCCAAGTCGAATTTTACAATTTTTTCACAAATCTGGTTAGTGAAAATTCTAAAAAATAGGCTTCAAAGATGAGTGTATAATTTCCAAACCCTGATGGATTTGAAGAAAGTGAGAGAGATTTTTGAGGATGAGCCTATGCTAAAGAAACACCTCTTTCATATTTCCAAAATAATTTTTCATTTTATTAGAAATCAAACTTGAAGTTGACTGCTAAAACAATAATGTACAGAAATTTCATAGCGCTCATTTCGTAGCAACTTTTCGTAGCGCCTCTATTTTAAACACTTTTGCCAAACGTGTATGAAAATATCTTCCTGACTATACTTGAACTACACATATGATCATCTGACCTTGGATGCATGACTTCAAGACAAAATTCCTTCAATATTCAACTCACTCCCAAAACAGGGGAAAACAAGGCAGTTTCGTAGCAACTTTTGGTAGCAAATTTAATTTACCAATTTCCACCACCTCTTAGCTCTTTTTTCTTTCATGGATCTATTTGATAGGTTTAAAGAGATAATAAAAAAATTTCCCAAGATTTTATGCCAATTTTCATCACCTTTTTTTTCAAAAAGTCATCTTCAGAAATTCTGCAGCGAAAATTGGGCTTCAAGCCTGGGACACTCTATGGAAACACCTAAAGTGTAAAAAATTTAAAATTCTCCCTTTTTTCAAAAATTTTACCATTAGGTCTTAAAGTTGATATTATGAAGGATGATAAAGCAAAATTGGTTCAAAATGCCTCTTACCCTCTTCAAAAAGCATCTTTTTTAACTTTAGCAAGTTTATTTACAAATAAAATGACTATGTTTTTTCTGAACAAATAGGGTTCATAGTTGAGCTCCTATATCCATATTCTTGAGAGCTGTGGAAAAAATGGAGAATTTTATAGGCCAGTTCATTCTAAATAAAAACATCTCTTTGTGTTTTTAAAAACATCTCCAGGTGTTTGGGAACTACATTTGAAAAACATGTATCAAATAGGAAAAACACATTCTGAAAATAGAGCTGAAAGACATCTCTGAATATCCCAATTTGTAGCACCTTTGAGAAAATTGAAAGAGGTTAATGTTATTTGATATGTGCTTGACAATAACCTCTCTTATTTTCTTATAATGCTTCTCTGTTTTCCTATAAACTTCCCTTGAAGTTGACTGCACAGAGAAATCCTTAGATTCGCTACGAAATTGTCAGGTAGTTTTGTAGTGAAATCTGCCTATTTTGCATTGTATTCGCTATGAAACTATGAAAAACTAGACAAGTGGCTCTTTTTTAAAATTTTATGACTATGCAAGTGAACCCAATGTGGATTATTGTGGATATGACCCTAATGACAAGACTAATGAAGTGTCTACGACCTATAATAAACATGATTAAGTGAATTTATCATCAAATGAATGATCTAACATAATGAGAGAAGGTGAAGCTTATGATGACCCTATAAAAAAAAAAATTTAAAAATTGAAAGTGATAACAAAATCATCAAGGAGCTCTTCTTGGGCTTGATGCACAAGCACACTTGTTCCCAACCTCAAACTCCTTAAACATCCTCTTCCGATCTGCATAAATTTTCTTCCCCTCTCGTGTTTCCTTCAAATTCTTATTGATTACCTGCATTTCATGTTCCATATTTTCCAACATATCTAGTCCAATCAACACCTTATCCATTGGTTCAATCCAATCGATGTGAGTATTACAACTCCACCCATATAGTGCCTCGAATGGGCTCATCCTCAATGACTCTTGATAACCATTATTATAAGAAAAATCAACCAACAAAACATACTCCTACCATCTCCTCTGTTGATGCATCACATACATCCTCAACATGTCATCCAATATCCTGTTGACCCTATCTGTCTTTCCATATTTCTATGGATTATAAGTTGTGCTGAAGTCCAAATATATCCCCAAACTTGCAAACAACTTCTTCCAAAACTTGAAAGTGAACTTAGAATCCCTGTCTTGTGCAATATTCCTTTGAACACCATGTAGCCTCAATACATGTATGATGAATACTTGTGCTACATCATTAGCTGAATATATAGAATTCACAAGAATGAAGTGCACTACCTTTGTTGACTTGTCTACCACAACCCTGATAGAACAATGCTGTCTAGATTACCTCGAAAAAATTGTAATGAAATCCATGAAAATGACCTCCCACTTTCACTCTAAAATCATAATCAGTTGTAGTAAACCACCTGGATGCTTACCTTCTACTTTCACCTACAGACAGTCCAAACATTTAGCGAAAAAAATTACCACATCCTTCTTTAGATTCTACCAATGATAAAACTTCGTCATAGTTGTTAATGACTTCTGGTATCCTAGGTGACCTAAATATGGTTTTGCATGAAAATATCACAAGATAGTATTCTTGATCTCACTGTGATTGGGAACATATCTCATGTCCCTATACCTGATCAAATCATCCACTGTAAGATGATATTCCACATCCTGCTCACCCATAACCTGTTGCAACCTGTGCCTAACCTCCATGTACCTTCCATCCTGTTTATCCTTCTTGTAAGCTCTGATCCTGTAATTTTGTCCCATAAGAACTCATAGATTTTATAGTATTCACCTGTATCCTCCTTCTAAGAGCATCTGCAACCATGTTATCCTTACCCTTGCTGTACCTGGTATAAAATTAAAACTCACTAATCACGGCCAACCATATAGCTTGCCTAAAATTCATATTTTGTTGGTCAAATAGATACCTCAATCCATTGTAATCACTCATTAATACAAAGCTTCTTCCAAGAAGATAGTGTATCCAAATATTCTATGCATGGATAATCATTTCCAACTCAATATCATGTGTCAAATAACTTTGATCATGCTTATTCACTTTCCTTGATTCATAGCATACTACCTGTCCTTCTTGCATAAGGGATCCACCAAGCCCTCTCTTGTAAGCACTTGTGCACACTACGAACTCTTTATCTGGATACGGAATATTTAGAATCAGATCATTTATCAACAATTTCTTCAACTACTCAAAATTGGTTGCACATTCCTCTATCCATTCAAATTTCTTACCTTACCTTTGCAACAATGTAATAGGATAATCAATCTGTGAGAAGTTTCTGATCAACCTCCTATAATAACCTGTTAACCCCATGAATAATCTTACCTCAACCACATTCCTTAGATCTTCCCACTCCATGATAGCCCTTATCTTTTCTAGATCCAATATTATGCCTTCCTTGGAAACAACATGCCCCAAGTAATGTACCTTTGTTTGAAAGAAACTACATTTACTAAGCTTGGCATACAACTGATGCTCTCTTAGCAATATCAATACTGCTACTAAATGTTCAACATGATATTCCTTATTCTTATAATATATCAATATATCATCAATGAATACAATAATAAACTTATCCAGATAAGGACACAATACACTATTCATCAAGAACATAAAAGTAGTTGGAGCATTAGTCAAACCGAAAGGAACTACAACAAAATATTAATGCCCATACCTAATATGGAAATTTTTCTTATATATGTCCTCTTCCTTAATGCGTACCTGGTGATATCATGATCTCAAGTCAAACTTAGAGAAAATTTTCTCTCTCTTCAAATGATCAAACAAGTCATCAATCCTCGACAACATATACAGTTATTCTTGATAGTTACCTTGTTCAACTTCCTGTAATCAATGCATAACCTAAGAGTACCATCCTTTTTCTTCATGAACAACATTGGTGCACCCCAAGGTGACACACTTGGCCTAATATATCCCTTTTCAAGCATTTCCTTCAACTACAACTTCAATTCCACTAACTCTGGTGTGGTTATATTGTAAGATGTATTTGATACTGGTGCAACCAATGGTACCAACTCAATAGAAAATTCAACTTCTATGTGAGGCGGCTACTTTAAAATCTTTGCTGGAAATACATATTGAAACTACAGTAAGATTGGTTACATGTTCAATACCTAGGCATCCTCATACTTCTTACCTTTATCACTAGAAATATGCACTGCAAATAACACACTACCTTTTCTGCGACTGCACTTTTCTTGCATAGTTGTCACCATTATAACTAATGTTGCCTTCTTCTTACCCTACAAGACTCTTTGTTATCCATTGCCATCCAAGAACTCAATGACCTTATCATAACAATCCACCTTAGTCCTATGAATATACAACCATTCCATACCTAAAAGCATACTATATGACCCAAATGGCAATACATTCAAATGTGTTGATGTAGGCACACCATTCAACTTGAATGTACAAGCTCTTACCCAATGATTAACTCTCTTCTTTATGCATGTATCCAATTTCACTAATCAATTTTTTCCATGCAATTCTTTATTCAAACCACACTTATCCACCAATTCAAGGTTAACATAAAAATAATGAGATCCAGGTTCAATCAGAATAGAAACAAATTGATCACAAAGCTTACCGTCCATCTCGATAACGGAGGTATGGTGATTCACCTGCCTATTATTCAATGTTGCATATATATAAGGAATGCTTTGCCCAACATCCCCAATAGTCTGTGTTTCCCGTGCATTTTAAATATGAGGCCTACCAACCTGATTTTTCATACAATCTTTCTTAAGATTGTCCTTTCCACATATTCAACACTGCAAGGGTCCCATATCATCACCTCTATTATGTGGCCCTTCCAGGTTGTGACCCATGTCTCTGTATAACTACGTTGAACTTATTATAAGGTGCAATGTTTTCTTTCTCACCTGCATCTTGAGGCCTTGTTCTTTTCGGCTTCCATTTACCGTTAGCTTTGTATTTCCCTTTCCAACCTTTCTGATATTTTATCTTACACTTTGACTGCTCATAAAAATGCTTCAATTTCCCAATTAATTCCTCAAGCGACTGGGGCTCATCATACTCTAAATGCTAATGGAAATCCACTGATAAATCTCTGAACTTAAGCTTTTTCATCCTTAAGATACAGTACATGCCTTAAAAACTCCAAGAACTTGGTCGTGTACTCCTCATCTGTCATTGATCCCATCGTTAACTTATAGAATTCCTTGGCTTTACTATCATAGTACCTTTCTTATAAGTATTTATTTCTCAAAGGTCTCTTGAATTCATGCCAACTCAAGTCTTCATTCCTGATATCAGATGTTTTCTTTCTGTTTAAGGCTGAAGATAAATATTCTGGACTTCATATTCTTTGTGTACTCAAGTAGCTCAAATAAATTCTTGATCCCAAGTAACCATTCCTCTTCATACTTCAGATTCTTCAAATCCCCATCAAAGGTAGGTCGCTTTTCTTTATTGAGCTCATCTAGAAAATATCCCCTATCACTCCTCTTATAAGGATGATAACGATGAAAATCATACTGCCTGTCAGAACCAGAACTAGAATAGAACCTATTTCCTTCACCTCTCCTATTCAAATTATTCAAGATTCTGCCATCTCTGATCATGTCATCCCTATCTGACATGTGTCCACCATGAGACCTATTTCCATATTCCCCATTAGTCCTATCCTCCTGCACATGTCTGATTCAAAGTGGTCCCTATCTCTACAATTTTGACAAACTCTAAAGGATTATTGCATTGACTTCTACTTGTTTCTCCTATTCCTAAATGATCATATCATTATATGCCTTACAACTTCTTATTTTTTCCTTCAAGCTCCTCAATGTGTCTACTAAGTCAGAAGAATTCCCAACACCACGTTTCTCAACTGATCCATAGGGAGAATCTCATGAACTTTATCCTACCATCTTGCTAGTCATCTTTGATCTCTTTCTGGCAAGTATATCATGTCAACTAAAACTAAAACATAAAATAATCATCATACCTCAGTATAGTTCAGGGGAGGATATCTTGTCTACAAGATCAAATTGATTAGCATGATACATGTATAACCAGAATCATAAAATTATATATGTATCATTTAAACCATTATCCAGTTATCAATGCATGACCATAGCAACCACATACCATGACCTCATGCAAAACAACTATCACCACGTCAATATATGCATAAAAAAATATAATAATTAACATGCATAACCAAAATATACTCATGACGACCACATTCAATCAACGACACCATAAAATTTCACATGGAGACACAACTATAACCATGACTACCACCATGCATACACAAAAGCACATATACCATAAGAATCAGGAGTGACATATGAAAATGACATGTATGCATGACCAATAGATCACCCATCTATTCCAAGGGGTGAACCATGCTCTGATACCACTATGTAATGCCCTCCTCCCACATTTACCAAAGCTAACCAGTCCACTTGGGTAAAAATGTGATGAGAGGCTACTATGATGTGATTCAAATCCCCATGTATAATTAAGGAAGTGGAATCGACAAAACTAAACCAATCTGGCCTTCCTCAGCAGCTAAAGACCCTTCAGGAGGAAACCAACCCTTACAGGTACTCAACCCCGAAGAAAAATTATCATTTTGCTGATCTGGACCCTCAACCACTCCCATGAAAATACATGCATGTGACTGAGGCCTTCTAGTCTCTCCCACAACAAGGCATGCCAATGACTGTGGATTTTTTCAGGTAGTTTTGAGCCAGGGACCCCGAATTCTGAGCCACTTTTTTAGGCCTAGGTCTCAGTCCAGTACCTAGAACTTCATGAAAATTTCAGAAATGATAAAAAACAATGGAATATTGCTACTAATTCAATCATTGGTACAAGTAATTGATTTGTCCCATACTATCCATGGCAGTAATTTCGCCAAACATGTCACAAATATGTAATATACAAGTCATAACAACAAATATGAGCATAGAGGTATCATACTTATGTGGAATTCGTAAAGAAGCATTGATGCTGTATCACAATAGCTGCATTATTATTTATTAGGTCATATATTCATTGTACATTCATTTTCTAATCAAAACATGATAATATCCATACATCAAGTTTGTCATAAAACATACTCATAACCAACATATAACCAAAAAAATTAACAAGTATATAACAACCATAAGAATTATATATGAATAAGTACATTTACCCATGAAATACCAGGGATAAGGATCTCTTATTAAAGAATGCATAAGCCAACCAGTTTTGAGACTTCCACGAACCACCTGACCATATATTGGGTTGAACCAAATATTTCTTTCAGTCAATCACCTTCATGTCATATTCCAAGCATGAATGTGGAACTCATAAATAAACCAACCAGGGATTCTACATGATTTATCGTATATCCCACCAAGGGATTCGTAGGCCCAAACCCTCATCAATACCACCAAGTTTTACCACAATCCCAACCAAATCACTAGGCCATCAACAAGCATGGATGCCTCCATATTTCTCCACCTAAACTGTGAGGAAGTTTCCCATCTCAACCTCTCTGCTTTACCGTGTATCCCACCATTACTGACCAAGGGATTCCTAGGCCTACGAGGTCTCCACCCTCTGGGATATACTGTGTATCTCACCATTACCAGTCAAGGGATTCCTATTCCAAATCAAGAGTATTTCCCTCTAATCTTTACCGTGTATCCCATAATTCACCAATTAAGGATTCCTAGGCTCAATTAAGGGTATTCAACTTTGAGATTTAATGTGTACCCCACCATTCATTGGACAAGTATTCCTTGGCCTTATCAAGGTGTTCATAACCAGGATTTACCATGTATCCCATCCTGAGATTCCTAAGCCTTGTAAATAATCATGAGATCACGCCACTCAGCTTCAAATCTATCCAACACACCAACTCAACCAAATACAAGAGAACCCACCACACCATGGCTATCCAAAAATTACAAGGCAAGGTTGAATACACTGTCACATATGGAAAAACCCATGCCAATGATAGCAAGAGAACCAAGAACAAACATACATGTACCATGCATCCCAAATATACCAAGGAAATCACACATTCAAATTGATACTAGTAAGTAATCCCATTGTAGTCGATTGATTATGCTATTCCTTACTTGATCTTTGCTTCCTTTTGCCTTTTTTTTCTCTTCCTTTTTTTTTCTTGATCCAATTTTAGAGTGCTCCAAGAATTATTTAAGTGTATAAGAGTGTGAGAGAAAGTGTAGAAAGAGAGAGATCGAAATTTGAACGAACAAAAGGTACCAATAAATCCTCATAATCCTTTTTAATAATGTTTCCTCCATTTTCCATTATATTTCCTTCATTTTCCTCTTGACATGCAACGTACGACATTTAACCTTCCTTTTCTCCTAACTTCCATTATTTTCATAAATAAATTGCCAAAAATTTCATTTTTCATTTCTAAATCCTTTTCCATTTCCTTTTCCAATTTCCCCTAGCAATAATAAACCAAATGAACACCCACACTAGGATGCCTTTCCCAATATTCAGCTTGGAATAAGTGTCCCATGAACTTGGTTATTATTTTTCCTTTATTAACTTTATTACATAGAATTTTTACCAAGGTTGTTACAAGAATGATCCTTGATGACCTTATCAGACAATGGCACACACACACACACACACATACTTACTTACGTACTTACTTACTTACATAAACACATAATTACTTACATACATAAATACAAGCATACATACATACATACATACATATATGAACATTAGCATAATTATTATCACAACAAAATTACCAGCTATCATAAGGTCAAGGTTAAGAGAACTCCCTTCATTCATGCACAAAATTGAGAACAACAGTTACCAACATAGCCAAGGCATATGATGCCCCATATCCATTTAATTTACCTTTCTTGTTACCTTTCTCATGACTATCCTTGCATCATCCATTTATCCCAATGGACCCAACCAATTCAACTTGATGTCAAATTATTTCCTTTAGATTCCCTTATACATGCATTAAATTCATTCGGGCCTTAAATTACCTGTTGGGTTTCATTAATCTCCCCCCGATCTCCATTAACTTTCCTCTTTTCCAAACCAATTTCAAAGACCATAAAACCATAAAAATAAGGAATAAGAAACAAGAAGAAGAAAACCTTGAAAAGGAAATAGCAATACAACATCACAAAAAAGTGGCATTTTCATGCACCAGACATTAAAAAAATGCAAATCCAGAGCAACAAATCACAAAATACCGAAAGAAAAAAATATCAATAAATACCATGACTCAATCCCCATGGGTTCCCAATGATTCCAAGGGAAAGCTCAACCCGGTCCTTCTTCAATATTTCATGGCAGTCTCTTTTTCCATGCAATCCCTTGAATCATACTACCATAAATGCACAATGTTCAATGCATAAATAAAATTAACTATTAAGGACGTCTACACAACATGATTTCATCATGGTTTTGGTTGACAATTGAGTAAGGTAGTTCACTTCATTACAGTGAAGTCTACTAATTCAGCTTGTGAGGTAGCTCATATCTTCATCACGGAAATAGTGAGATTGCATGGTGTTCCTAAGAATATCATATAACACAAAGATGCCAAGTTTACTTCCAATTTTTAGAAGGAGTTGTTTTCAAGATTGGGGACAGAGATAGTTTTTATTACAACTTCTCATCCATAGATAGATGTATATAGAGAGAGAGGTTCTTGAGTACACGTTGAGGATGTATGTCATGCATCAACAAAGGAAGTGGGAGGAGTATTTTTCACTAGTTGAGTTTGCATATAAAAATTTTATCAAGATTCTATAAGGATGAGTCCATTTTAGGCTCTTTACAGGAAGAATTGTAATACTCCAATTAGCTGGAGTGATCCAGTGAACAACATGTCGATTGGGCAGGATATGTTGGTTGATATGGAACAAGAAATGTAGGTTATCAAGAGGAATTTAAAGGAAGCACGAGATAGGAAGAAGAGTTATACATATCATCATATCACATTCTAGGAGTCTTAGGTTGGGGCACTTGTGTATTTGCACATCAAGTCCAAGATGAGCTCCTTGAGGTTTGGATCATGTTCCAAGTTGGCACCTCAGTATTATAGGACTTTTGAGATCCTTTATAGGATTGGACCAGTGGCTTATAGACTTGCATTTCTACCAACATTGAAAGTCCATGATATTTTCCATGTTTCATTTCTGAAGAGATATGTCCAGGATGTTGATCATGTGATTGATTGGTTTATATTTCAGGTAGAGCTAGAGGGAGGATTCCAACTAGAACTTCAATGCATTTGAAAATGGAAATAGATCATGCTTTGAAACATAGAAATAAACTAGGTTAAATTGTAGTGGAAGCAGTTTGGGCCCGATGAAGATACATGGGAGATGGATGATCAGATGTGGGATTTACAACCTTCTATGATTTGTTGCTTGAGAAGATGGTTTGATATATGTGTTTTGGTTTATGATTATATATGCATATGTGTAGTGTATATACTGGAATGAGATGTGTTATAAATCTCCAATGAGTAGTGTGTTGTAAATACTATATTGAGTTTTGTTATAAAGCTCCAATAAGAAATATAATGTTCATGGTTCTAACAATTTTGTATGATGTAAATTTTTCATTGAGTTGGGTTATAAGGCTCCATGGGTAGTATGTTTTGCTGATTATAAGAATCACTGAACACTGAGGATGGTGTTCCCCCAAGGGGGATTGGTTTGTAACAACCCCTGGTTTATTTTCCATGTAAATAAAATAACAGCAAGGCCATGGGACACGTATTTCAAGTTGAATGGTGCAAAAAACATTACGTTAGGCATCTCTTGTGGTTAATAATGGCTATGGAAATTGAAAAATGCATTGTTAAAGGAAAAAAGGAAATAAATGAAAATAGTAAAAATAAGGTGAAGAGACACAAATTTGCATGCAAGGGAAATTAGCGGGAAGATGAAGGAAAATGAAGAAAATAAAGGCATAAATGATCAAAATTATTTAGAGAGACAATTGATATATTTTTTACAGTTTTGTGGGAGCTCTAGTTCATTCTCTCACACTCCCATTCTCTCATACTCTTACACACTTGGATTATTCTTGAAGCATGCTTGGAGCATTCTCACATTCACTTGGATTGAATAAAGAAAGAAATGGAAAGCAAGGGAGCACAAGGGATACATTTGGATCAACAAATCCAATTGGATTTCTTTGCAAGTAATGGGTTGCATGTGTGATTTCCTTGTTTATTTTTGGATGCATTGTATATGCATGTGATTCCTTGGTTATGTGTTTTCATTGGCATAGAAATTTTCCTACATTGACAATGGTTTCAACGTTGCCTTGCCATTTCCTAGATATCCATGGTGTTGTCGATTTTTCCACTTGTTGTTATGATTGGTGCTTAGGTTCCCTATGACTATGGGTTGGAAAAAAATTCTCTAGAAGTCCTGGAACAACTTGGGTTGAGTTACTAGTTCCTAGAGTCGTAGGTTGGGACAAACACTCTAGAGTCCTTTGTGGGTCGAGCTACTAGTTCCTAAAGATTATTTGGAAGAAATGTTGTGGATCCCTGGAAATTTATGGTTGAGTTACTAGTTATTAGAGCCATGGACAACTTTGGTAGAGACTAATCTGGTTGATGTTATTGATTTCCAGACCATAGAGGTGGAATCATTATGGTTGAGGGTTGAGATGGTTTGGCCTCTAGAAGCCTTGGTTTGTTTTATCTTTTCTTATTCCATGATATACCACATTCATGCTTGGAATATGGCATGGGATTGATTGGCTAAAAGAGAGATTTGGTTCAACCCAATCTGTGGTAGAGTGGTATGTGGAAGTCCATGAATTAGTTGGAATTTTCATATGTTAATAAGAGTTTTTTTCCTACTATGATTTATGAGCACTTGTATTGATTATCATGTTGACATTATGGTCGATTTTCCATGGTTTTTGTGTTATTAATTTTTTGGTTATAGGTTTGTTGTATGATCTATTCTATGTATGGATATTGACATGTTTTGATAAGTATTTCAATGGTTGATGAATGCATGGAATAACATGTGTTATTATAGCTATCTAGAGAGAGCTTAGAGCCTTCTTGGTGATTCTCAAATGAAGACTATTAGTTCATGATTAAATATGCATGCATGACCTATAGCTTATATTTTTACCATATCTTTGACGAAATGTATGATGTAGATTAGGCATGTCTTGTTCAAGTTCTTTCTTGAATTTAAATGGTTAGATTTTTTATCATCTTTTCTATGATTCTGGAAAGTTCAAGCAGTTTTGGGTAGTAGTCTATAGGCTATCCTGAAAAAGTGGCTTAGATCCTAGAACCATATGCACAGAACTAGAGGATTTGGGTCATAACTGAGTGGATACAAGCCCATGAGTGTGGTTATAGGCTTCCAACTGCATGGATGCAGTGTCAAGGGTTCAATTATGGAGATAGGTCAGAGAAAAATGGTCCCAGCTCAGGGATTGATCACATAGGGTGGTTTTCCAACTTTTAAGTGATTTGTAGTCCCCGTGGGATGTCATTATGTGTTCAATTTGTAGGTTCGACTTCCTTAACTGGAACTTGGAGGTCTAGTCATATCATAGTGACACTTCTCTCATGTTTACCCTGGCAAGCTTGTGAATTTGGGTAAATGTTGGAGGAATAATTACAAAAACATTAAGCTTAAAAATCGTTTCAATTAATATAAAATTATTACAAGGGAGACAACCTACATAACAGGTTCTATGTGTAAATTTATACTATGATTTGACCTACTTATAATCCTGTGAATCTATACAAGTGGCATTGTATCAACGTTGAGGGGTTTCTTTCCTCTTCTTAGCAAAAGGATAGCAACAAAGTTACCAATCAAACAAGAACTATTACCTCAAAATAAGAACTATAGCCCAAAAAAAACTCAAAAAACATGAAAAAACACCCCAAAAATGAAAAGTGTATATTCGAGAATGATGTTTTTTTATTCGAGAATAATGTTTTTAAGGTAAAATTTCAACATTTTATTAAAACCCAATTTGTTTTTCTTGAAAAAAAGATTGAAAAAAAACCCTCAAAACAAAACGTGTTGATGCTGGAATAACCAAAAAAAATGGGTCACAATTTTGACACTTCTTAAAAATGGAATTAAAGAAAAAATATCAGGACTTTGAAAAATCGTAAAATTCCAAAAAATTTGAGACATGATTTTAAAGATAAAAATATCAGGACTCAAACCTTATAATTTCCAACAATTTTCATCCATCTTGTTAAAGATAAAATATATTGACTCTAAAAAACCCTAAAATTGTAATTGTTTTCAACCATAACAATGAAGAAAAAATATCATAGCCCGAAAAAACCTTAATATTTTGACAAGTTTTCAACAATGGTTTTAAAAATCTTAAGTTTTTAACATATTCGAACCATGAAATTATGGACAACTTATATGACTAAAACAATTTCAGAAGGACTAAAATATCTCTTTTCAAATCTTAGCCTAATATAAATTACCTTATTGCAACCAAAACCTAAAAATAAACCATCAGAACAAAGTGTCCCCTTTCAATAAGGAATTAAATTTCAAAAATTTTAAAAGTATCTTATACCAAATGTTAACAATAAATAATATCGTATAATTTAAAAATTCAACATTAATTCTAATATTTTTTTACTTTTAATCGAAATATCAACAAATGATAACAATAAACAATCTCATGGAAATATCACTACATAATTTAAAAATTAAACATTAATTTCAAATATATTTTTACTTTTAATCGAAATATCAACAAATGATAACAATAAATAATCTCATGGAAATATCACTACATAATTTAAAAATTAAACATTAATTTCAAATATTTTTTTACTTTTAATCAAAATATCAACTTTGGTATATTGAATATAAGATAAATTATTTTTTTAATTCATTGTTGCATTAGGGATATTCTAAAGAGATGAATTGTTCATAATTTAAACATATAATGCAATAAACATATAATGACTCATAACTTCATGTAAGATCATATGGAAGTCAAAATATGTATTTCAAGTTACCTTGCAAACATCGTTTACATAAAATGTCTTCGACATTTATTCAAAATAATTCATAGGTTTTGGCACACCATCAGAACCTACATATTCAGATGAATAACTGGATGTAGATGAAGATAATCCATATTGTTCTCTTTCATCAACTAGTTCTCCATCTGATTCAACTGCATTCCCATCGTTTTAGGTTTCAAAAGTCTTCTAGATCTACAACTAGATTCAAGAGACTCCCATCTCAACACTATTTCTTCTGGTAGCAATTTCTTCAAAATATCTATGGTCTTCAAGAGAATAGTTCTTATTTTGGTCAAATTTAAGTCATACACAATTATGTCAACATCCTCTAAATTTAAGAGGTTTGTGCAGTGATGATTTAGATTCGTGCCCTTTAATTTTCTCTTTCTGCCAATACTTTTATCAACTATCATCTCTGGCTTGTACACACCATTGAATGGGTGGGTATTTGTGGCATACCAATGTACTTCAACAACTATAATATATTTATTTTCTTTAATGACCTTTATAACCTTGGAAACCCTTAATGGATAGCCAATTGGATCTCCATCTTCTAACACTGCTATCATCCAACCCTCCTTAACATCCTGCACAGAACCTCTATAAAGGTCTTCCATGGCTTCACATTGTGCACATGATCTTCTAGACCCAATATAGATTTCTCTTTCCTCTACCTATGGAGAATTAATAATAACTTGATACTATTGTTGTTCAAAAATGTGTCTTTCCTCATGTTCATTTTGCATATTTTTTGGCCAAATAAATGAAGTATTCAAAAGCATATCTTCATTTATTGATCTTGAAATCATATCACTTTGATTATTGAAAAAAGCTCCCACAAAATTGAATCAACGACAACAAAGTACTCAAATGTATCTCTAATACATATTTTAATTTCTTCCAGACATTAAAAATAATTTTTATCTAATTTTTATCTCTCTTATGCCTCTGTGCATGATGGAGTTTGGCAACTAATTGTAAAAATAATATCTTTGATGTAAATATTGGAAGCTCTGGAATGAACTTCAAAAATTATAAACCTGATGACGACCCCCATTCTACAACAGTTGAATACTTCTTGCCCCATATAAGTGTTTCTCCTCACCATGTGATCCCATAATAAACCTTCACATGTCAATAGTTTCTTCCAACACATGAAAAACAGGCTCTGGAATGTATGATTTTCTTAATAAATTAAATTAATGATGGCAGGCTCCCAACATCTTTCCTCCTCAATGTTTCTGAAAAACGACTGAACATGTGATCAATATGGTTAGGAGTATGCCCAACAAGAAGGAAACCAACCTTTAACTTTTTAAAAATTCACAATTCAACAAGCATGTTTAGATACCCAAAAATAACTATATTTTGTTTTCACAGCATGTGTGTCTAATTGTACGTAAAGAACTTTAGGAAGAATACCAGACCAATGAGTAACCACATCATGGATTATAGTTGTGGTTAAAATTGCATCATTATGAATATTTGGAATTATGAAGTAAACCATTGGAAACATCTTCCCATTAAATACCATACAACCAACCAAGTGAAACTAAATAAAATTTTCCTCCTGTAAATATTTTGGTGTGCGGAAAAGTGTGGCAGAAGTGTTTGCTTTTGGTCCATACCATCAATTATCAAACCCAAATATTTATTTGGATTATCATAAAACTTCTTTCGATGTTTATACACTTTTTTTTCTTTCACTTGTTTGTTGGTTGTGATTCTCTTGAAGTGCTTTGACTACAGAATATGCACATAAAATAAAAGAAACCTATTAATAAATATATTTTCATAGTTGTTAATCGTATCCAATTTTTAAAAATAATGTTATGAACGCATACCTCTTTCTACCCCTTGACATTTATCCCTTTTATATTTAAGAGAAGCTCATGTATTGCAAACCCCCATCCTTGTATTCTTAGGAATATAAACATTGTTGAATTCATTCTTCCATACCCTTGTAATATATGAATATGTAATAAAATTACCAGCTCCTTTAGCACCTTTTGCATATTTTTTGTATAAGTTGTAGATTTCGCGTCTCGAGAAATTATCTGGAACACGTATTGTGTCTTTATTTGGCATAAACTTTCCATGTTTTGAAAATAATTCTTTCATCCATGACATAATAGTATTTTCTAATGAACCAACCTCCCGTCTATAACATACTTATGAATAATATCTGGGATCCTTTTCCAATCTTTCTTGGATTCTTGAAAAACGAAATTACCAATTGAATGCAAAATTTTAAAAGCCTTACTATAGAGCAATACATTCCCAATATGTTCATCATAACCTACTAGTGTAGATTTCATGCAACACACTAAATATGATTTTTTCATGTTTTTATTCATTGGCAAATATCTTTTTCTTTTCTCCAAAGCATATTTTAAATCCATATGTTTCAAGCAATCCTTTCAACAACATTCACTTCAAATCAGATCACTGATATAAATTTTTCTTGTGAGATATGTTTCCCTAAGCCTTGTATAACTAGAATATTTTGAATTGATATGAAAAGGTCTACTCCTACTCCTAGTTACAATTTTCTTTTAAGGGCTTCATCATTCCATTATCCTTTGTAGAAGAATTTGCATCACCATTAGGAGGAATATTATCCTCACTATGATCATTTTTAATATAGTTAGGAAATTCATCACCATCACTTCTTGGAAAATATCCATTACTGTCCTCACTTGAAGGAAATTATTCAGTACCATCATCTGTGCTTTTGAAATCTTGACTCTAACAAAATTATTCACCATCTTCATCTGAAATTTTGAAATCCTCCCTTGGAGGATTAAATTCATCATCACCATGAGTGCGTTTGAAACACTCACTCAGATAAAATTCATTATTCACATATGTGCCTCTAAAATTATCATTTTCAAGAAACTATTCATCCTCCCCTTCATAACTTGTGCTCTCATAATCCTTAGGATTAGAACTAAGTGGAAAATATGACTCTTTATTCATCATAAAATTATCATTTGTAGGAAATTATTCATCCTCCCCTTCATCAATGGTGCTCTCATAATCCTTAGGATTAGGAATAAGTGGAAAATATCACTCTCTATTCATAGTCAACTTATCATTTACAAGAAATTAGTCATCCTCCCCTTCATCAGTGGTGCTCTCATAATCCTTAAGATTAGGATTAAGTGGAAACTTGACATCTCTATCTAATGGAAATTATTTATTATCCCATTCTTCATTGGTGCTTTCACAATCCTTAGGATTAGGACTAAGTGGAAACTTTGAATCTCTATCTACTATAAATTCTTCATCCTCCCCCTCCCCTTCCTTAATGGTGCTCTCATAATCCTTAGGATTGGGACTAAGTGGATAAATTGACTCTCTATTTATAGGAAAATATTTTTTCTTCTCTCATCTTCCTTATGATTAGGACCAAGCGAAAAATTCATCCTTAGGATTAGGACTGAGTGGAAATTTTGGCTTTATATTCATAGTGAGAGAATTATTGTTATATTCATCAATATGAATAGAGTTTTTACGTCACGAAGATGTTGTTGTTGCAAAAAAAAAAAAAAAAAAACTTCCCTATCAGAAGAATCCATTAGTTTCAAACATAAGATGTTGAATGATAAAAATGCACTCTCTCCGAATGAAAATTGATAGCTTTGAGATTGAAATTTTTCTCTAAAGTTTCCCCCAAAAAATTTTCACCAAAAAATTTTTGTTCAAAGATTCCCCCCAAAAGCTTTTGCCGAAAATTGTCTCTCTGAAAATTTCAATTGAAATATTTCCATCCAAAAATTTTGTTTAAAATTTATTTGAAAACATTTTACTAAAATTTTGGTCTTGAAAATTTTCACCCTATGTTCTATTCAAAATATCCACAAAAAAATTCCTTTAATGCATTCCTTCGAAATTAAAATAATTTTTTTAGTTAAATTATTCAACATTGACTATGTAACTAAATTATTTTTATAATTTATATTTTATTTTTTATGCCACATTGAATAAAACTTAATCTAAACCTATAATATTAACTATATATTAATTTTCTTAATATTAATTTTAATCCCACATTCAAGAAATTCTAAAGCAATCCCACAATCTTCGTTATATAATAACATTCATTGTTTCTATTTGTCAAATCACATCAAGTCTTCTAATTCTTGTTAAAAAGTTTGGAGCAATTTTGGGGAGGAGCTACAATGTCTTGATAACACACCAAACGGGGTTTTTTCGTATTTCAAAGGTTATTTATCCTTCTATTTTGTCAATTTAAAGAGGAATTTGGGGAAAATATATTGTTTTATGGTTTTTATGATCCAAAACTATTTTTTTTTTCGAAGTTTTGTTTTTGTAATATCATATTTTACGAGAAAAACAACTTAAAAAGCTCTATTTTTTATATACTTTATAACGAAGAAGACGAAAAAAACTCAATTTTGTAGGATTTTTAGGAGAAAAAATAAGAAAAATTATATTTTTTAGGGCTTTGAAATGAAAAATACAGTGTTCAAATTTTTTTTTGGATATATATATATATAATTTGTCTTAGGGGCATTTCAATTCTTTGATTGGAAATTTATGTGGTTCTTTTCTATCCAAATCAGGTTCCCAACAAGCATGCATTTGGAAATACACAATGTTTTGAATATAAATATTATGTAATTGGAGGGAATAATTCAGTAGAGGCTAAAAGACAATTGATGGAGGAATATCCCAATAACTGTCTTTTTGAAACAGTGAAATGCATCATTTACGTTGGTTTAACAGAAACAAAAGCAACGTTATTGGCATGGGATCATAATGCAAATAATGAGTACAAAATGTATATGACTTTCATCCAACGAGTCATATTTATTCATAATTAATTTGTAGAAAAATGTGGTGGGGATAAGAAAAAAGTCATTATAATTTTCGGAATGAATGTTTAATGGAAACAGGATATCAAATTGAGGATAAAATCAATTCAAAAGGTGGCAATTTACATTCAAATATATTCATAGGCATGGATAACATTTTCCAGTTGGCATTAAGAACTGGGGAGATATGGGAATTGATTGATGATATTTTTAAGAGGTGGGAGAATATTTCCATAAAAAAATCAAAGGGTTAAAATGTGTAAACCCATTATATGTATCAACAGTAAGACAGGTCCTGAAATGAAGCAACTTCCAGATGATATGACTATCACACCTTGGAGAAAAATGCAAGGAGTGAAGGATGAGAAACTATTCAAATCAATACTATGCCCTGTGAAGTCGAGTGAATTATCAATGGATAACATATGTGCAAAATTTCAAAAGTAAGTTTATTAAATTATTTTTACTTTTTCTTTGATTATAATTTTCTTTTAAATATAAAATATTGTTGTTGGTATAATTTTCTATACATATCACTATATTAATAGTTTTTACTTAATTTATTCAGTCATAATATTTCTATGAAAATACAAGAACATATGGCTAAAATGTTGAATGAAGACAGGTTGGACGATGTTGTGCGCAACTACCCAAAATCAAGTTCTACAACAACACTTCAATATTTTTATCTTTCATTTGATAAGGTATGTCAAATTATACATTCATTTTATTCATATGTAAACTATTTTTATTTTATTACTTATACATATATATTTTTTATGTCATTAAATATGTCGAAGAAGGATGAAAATGGAGTACCAAATACTTTCAAAAGCTTTATTGAAAAAATTAAGTTGGAAAAGATGAGAAAGCAATGTATTATCAATGCTGAACTTGATCATACTCTTAATCATTTCCTTTGGAATGGGCTCGACACTATCCAATATCAAATAATACCAGGTTATTGTGAATACATTGCAAAACTCATACCTAAAAGGGAATATGCCCTAGTTATTGCAGATATTCCTCATGGTTTCAATTTCCCAGACATTGAATATGATAGTGAACCTTATTTTTGGGTCAATGTACTATTGTAAACTAAAGCAAGTATTTATTATCAATTCGGGTTAGTGGAACTTAAAAGCATCCCCAAAGTATATGGGTTTCAGTTGTGATCAATTCAGAAGATGGTTTATTGATGATTAGGGAAATGCATATTACAAATATAAATATAATTTAATTAATTTAGAAATTCTAAACAATAGATCAAGATACATGAAGTAATAATTGAAGAGGCTCTTCACTAAAAGAGGTCATGGTTGTCCTTCATAATTGATTTCATTTATCATTAATGCTATTGTGAAAACAACAATTCAGAAAAGCAGGAAAAGATGAATCTTAGTTTTGAACCCTTGATCAGATAGAAGAAGTATTTAACTTAAATATTGGTTTGTCTCTTCGTATGCAGAAAGAAACAAGATTAAGATCCATCAAAAATCAAAGCATGTAAAGGCATGTAAAGATGAATTCTAACTGAAAATATTGAGTCCATAGAAAGAGTGCTTAACTTAAACACTTGTTTTCCTTTCATATGCAGTTTAAGAATGATCATTAGATTCATCAATACTTAAAAATAAATAAATCAAACATAAGAAAACTAATTCATAAATTGCAGCTACGATGAATGTTAACTGAAAATCTTGAGTTGATAGAAAGAGTGCTTAAATTAAACACTTGTTTGTCCTTTCATATGCAGTTTAAGAATGATCATTTGATTCATCAATAAATAAATCAAACATAAGAAAACTAATTCAGAAATTGCAGCTATGAAATAAAATAATAAGTGCACTTAGCTCAGTGTGGGGGCCCTCCACCCTTGCCTCGCACACTGAAGGTAAACTCAGCTACTTAAGACTTCAAGAAATTAACCAGCATGTAACAACATCAAAATATGATAGAACATATCTTCAATTATGTCTCCAAGTCTCAAAAATAATAATAATAATTCATACAAGTTCCATTGTCAAAGCCTTCAAAGTTTGAGGCTTAAATAGATAAAATATCTAACAAAATCATATAAAATAGCTAAAGTAGTCATAACTATCATTATCCTATCATATCAAGTCGAATTCATCTATTCAGATCCATCATAATCTAGAAAATCCCATAAAATAAGATTTTTGACCTAGTTTCTAGGGATCCTGCATAAAGATTGGTCATGTTTGACTGCCTTTGACTGGGCCTATTAAAGCTCAATCTGACTATGCCAACAAGTGTACTCTTAGTATTAGTTCCCGAGATTTCTAGAAACATATCCAGGTCGAGCCCAAGTGTCCTGCACATATGCAAACCATAATGCTATTACAAGAATTTCTGTTGCTATCCAAAAATGCACTTGAATTCCAATTTTTACAAAAACATCTAATAATTGAAAAACATAAATTAAATACCTGTATATGCATATTTTGGTCAATTTAATGTGGATATGATGGTAAATAGATGGATAATATGGAAAAATAAGGTGTATTTCCTAAACAAAAAGAGATAAAAACAAGGCTCAACATCTCCCCCAAGCTAATGATCAAGATTGTCCTCATGCTTGCTATTTCCTCTTTGACCTTCAGATCCCTGGTGTTGATCTAATTCCTGATCTTGAAACCTCATTCTATGCTATGTACAAAAGAGAATCCATGTATTTTCCTTGATCTTCCTTTTAGATGGAGGGTTTCACCTTTTTCTTCTCATACTTAGCTTTCCAAGAGTTTTTCTCCTAGAGCCACCTAAATGCCTGTGTATAGAGAAGATTGTTTTTGTTTTTTAACTTCTCCATTTCCTCATTGATCTTCTCATTCTCCTTAACCAATTTCTCATTGGTTATTTTATAGGTTTCATTTTCCTCCTTCAGGTGCCTCTCCATAATTTTTCTTATCTGTAAGCTATCAATCAACTTTCTAACTCTGGAAAGGTTTTGATCTTCCCCCTTTGAATCTTTGGAAACTGAAACAACTTCCACTTCATTGTTTTCAAAGTAGGAATCTTTATCTATAGGATCCTCATACACTTGCTGTTGCATTATTTCAAGGATTTCATTTGCCTATTTTTTTATAGGAGAAGTTTCCATGACTTGTATTTTTGGTTCTGCTGAATGTTTCTTCTTCTGTTTCCTGGAAATAGTAAAAAATGATGTTTCTTTTTCTAACACAACTGTCTCCTGCTATTTCTTTGACCTTGTTTTGGGATAAAGAGATGTATGCATAATTTTCCTTATTTATTCTATGGGTTTAAGTTTGTTTTCCACAACTTGTTCTACAAACTCATTTTCAACCAAGAAATCTTCCCAAACCATTCCTTTGACTTTCAATTGATAATCTACAAGAATTTTGATGAGTCCTCGATGAATAAATTGAGCCTCTTTGGGTTTAGTCTCTGATTTTATGCTTTCAATCATTTTCATCAAGTTTTTTTAGAACAAATAGGGCAGGTTTATCCTTATATCTCTCTTGATGTGTTGTAGCAACCTAACATGGTAAAGGTATACTACACTGAATCTATTGTCACAAGTGAAGAATTTCTTAATTATCAATACCAATTCTACCCATGGTTCATTAAATCATTCCCTTGGGATTCCTTTTGATCTATCAAAGGAACCCTTTGTGTTTTTATCTAGGAAAAACGTCCATCCCTTATCTCTAAAATGTAAGCCTTTGTGATATAATTCACCTAAAGATGGAAAATCTAATGCTTCAGAGATATACTTAGGAGTCAAATGGATATGTATGTTTCCCACCATGGTTTCATTTTTTCTGAAGTTGTTTACAAATTATTTTGTGAAATTCTCATTATGACCTTTGAACTTTTGGAAAAAACCTATTAACCCTGACTGGTAAAGTTTTTCCACAGTCTCCATACTCCAGTGTTCTATTTGGAAGTCTTTAGGTTCTGCTCTTGAGGCCATTTGGTCTGAAAACCATTTTATATAACCATCTACCATCATTAAATTCATTTTGCAAATAAAAATTTAAGCACTGGATGTAACCATGGTAGTAGGCTTACCTTTTTTTCTTCACTGCCTTTGTCAATCAATCAATCCTCTGTTTTTCTCTTTTGAAGAATGTGAGCTTACTGTAAATAAACAAAATAATTTGATAGAAACATTTCAAGAAAACATAAGTTAATGTTTCTAATATTATACCTTCTATTTCAATTCTTTGTTCTCCTTAAAAACATTCGTTGTATTTGTTTTGAAAAAGAAATTGGACTGTGTTAAAAAATTGAAATTTTTTTATACAACAGTGCTTTCTACTCATCAATTTCATAAAAATTATTTCCAAAACTTTGCATTCAAACTCACTGTGTATACAACAGAAAAACTTCAATTATCTCATCACAAATTCATGATAGATTCACTTCTTATCTTCATCATTCCTCATAGTATTTCTTCTGTCATGAAAAACATGTCTAACTATCTTCCATTTTCTTCATAAAATCTGTTCTAAATCTTAGACTGAGTGTGTTAAAAACAAATCTATTACACAGTTTAGTTAGTAACAACCTCACTTATGCAATTCAAATTGAAACTCCCACTCTCTGTTTTCCATTTGAAATGAAACATTGTATATGAGGACATGTTGAGCTTACCTCCCTTATGCAGTAGCTCTTGTGATTCTCTCTGATCTTCATGGTCTTCTTTCAGTTGAACTGAAGTTTTAATCCACAAAAAATTCATTAAAATCTTCATTTATGAACTTATTCACAAAAATATTTAGTTGATTGACTGAGGTCAGAGTGGTTTTTGAAAGGTGTCAACACGTTTTTGAATGGTGTTTAATACAAAACTCATCGTATGACAGACTTGCAAATCAAATGAAATCGTTCCCTTTATAACTCAGATTTTGTTGACACAATCCTGAAATATTTTAAACAATCAAATCTTCATTAATTTTTTACCTTCACTTCCAGATATTTCTACTTCTTGATGGCTCAGCTAAGCAATATGTTTTCTGGATTCGTGGCCTTGAAAACTTCAATTCACTCCTTATCACTCTGTTTCTCCTTTTCACTGTATTCCCTACCTCTTCTTCTGCATTTTATCTCTTTTTCCTCTCGGCTTCCTCACGTTTTCTTCTCTGCGTTTTTGTTTTCACAGGATTATGGATACTAGGATATGCTTTGACTGCATGTTCATTTCTCTCACTGATCCTCTCTCATGGCAATGATGGTGAAAACACTTGGAAATGATCATTTTTGAGGTTTTTTAATGGCATAAATGGTCTTGATAGTGGCGGATATAGTTTCATTCGTTTTACATAGTGCTATGTAAACACATTTGAAAACATCTAACTGTTCATCAACTCTTTTGACCGACCCATGCACGTATTTTCTTCTTTGAATGTCATGCTAGTGTACATTCGTCCTTCTATTTAGCTTCTTCACGTTTTGTGTTAATGGCTATGTGCATTCCCATTATCCGCACTACCTCCATGCATCATCATGCTATCTGTCTCCATAACTCGCATTTTCTCCATACATCTGTACACCATTATCATATGTTGTATCTCCACTGCATGCATTCATTCTCATCATGACTTACCATATGTCATCATATCCATGCACTTCGCATCATTCCTTAGGTTTGCATTCATTCATTTGTATTGTATTAGCTACATTAGCTTAGTTCATTTCTTCATATGATTGCGCTCGTTTTATTTTGATTTAAAATGTTTTCACTATATAATATACCTTTGCACAATACCATATATCTTTTGTAATTGAGCTCTATATATTTTGAACTTTGGTTTTAACTTTTGATATTTAATTTTAAAAATTGACTAATGAAATAGTCAAATTTTTAAAGTTAAATGTTTATGATAAAGATGCTAACCTTTGTTTATGGTTTTGTAGGTATTTCAAGAGCCTTCCATAGGCTCAATATTTGACCTTTTGTTCCTAATTCTCTTTGTTAGAAAATACATGGGGTATGATATGAATAGTTATATGGAATGTTTTGAATAATGGTATGGATATAGATGTGAATAGAATATGGTGAATTAGAATAGTGGTATGAAGTGGGTTATAAATTATAGAATATAGATGAAAGTGTAGGGAATGTAAATGAAATATAGGGAATGTTGGTGGTGTAAATGAAATGTAGGTAAATATGCATAACTAATATCAAATTAGTTTGTCCAATTCTAGAATATTTTTTAACTCACCATACATATGTACACCATTTTTGATGTTTGATGATGATCGACATTGTGTTTTTTTTTACGACAACTTTTGTAGACTTTGTAGAGACTTTGTTTCTCCTTGCATCTGATTTGATTTAGAATAATTGTTGTTCAAGTCCTTTCTGTAGGTTAAACTTCGACATTTTCAAGTCCCATCTGCTATGATCTTCTCAGATCCCATCTGACATGTTAAACTTTGATGTCCCTTTCTGGCATAATTTCACAATGATGTTCCATATTTAAAAATTTCTTCTGTCATAGTTATTCAGGTCCTATTCTGAATAATATTTCAACAATAATTTAGGTCCCTTTTGTAAATTTCGAATGATATACTAGATTCCTTTATGACTGTAATTCATATTATGTCTTCAATTCAGCTACTGAAAACTATTTTCATAGTTTTTTTTTTTTTATTTCACACCTTCCCCTAAGCTGATGTTCTGACTTGTCCTCAAGTCTGCAATGTCTTGGAGGGTATATCAGCAAAAATATAAAGTAAAGTAAGATAAAAACAAAAATGGAATTCATATTGGCCAAACAAATTGGTTTTCCGATATGAATTCGAGTTTGTATTGTGCTATTTTCCTGGATTTTCACAACCAAACTCTTTTTTTTATTATTATTATTATTTTTATTTTTATTTTAATTTTTAATTTATATTCTTCTTCTACTGGAATTATGGATGGCATATTGCTATGCTGCCCCATTATTTCTAAATCGGAATCCATTAAATTTTTTCTTAGAAAATCCTCTTTATTTGTAGGCTTATTGTAGATTTTAAGCCTATGTCTATTGACGACAAACGAAACAGATTCTTCATCAATTGTTTTTATCTTGAAAACTCTATTATCTAATATTTCTTCAATCTCATATGGCCCAAGCCAATGAGTCATAAATTTTTCATTGAAATCTTTGAATTTGGAGTCAAACAAGAGTGCCCAATCTCCTTTCTGAAACACTTTATTTTTTATGAATCGATCATGCCATTTGATCCATTGTTCTTGGATAAGAGAAGTATGTTCAACTTCTTGTTGTCGAATATCATCCAATTTATTTAACTGCATAATCCTTTCTTGTTGTGCTTGAGACAATTCCATCCCTAATTTTGTTGCTAGCTTGTAAGTATGTATTTGAAACTCAATGGGTAAAAGAACTTATTTCCATACACTAACTGATATGGACTGAAACCAGTAGTTTTTTTCCAAGTTATTATATATGCTCATAATGCATCTTTCAACTTTTCTGACCAGTACTTTCTGTTCATTTTTACAATCTTTGTCATAATGTTTTCTAGGACTTTGTTTGTTGATTCCACTTGTCCATTTGCTTGAGGATGATACAGAGTTTATTTTCTATGTTTGATCTTGAATGTCTCTGTAATATCACGAACAAGTTTTGACGTGAATTGTGCACCTTGGTCAGTTACTATTTGTTTCGAAACTCCATATCTCACAATTATCTCTTCAAACAGAAAAAACAAAACAATTTCTTTTGTTGCTCGTGCTACTGCCTTGGCCTCCATCCATTTAGTCACATAATATGTACATACAAGGATGTATTTCTTTCCATTGGATGGAGGGTTGATTTCTCCTACGAAACCTAAAGCCCACTATTCAAATGGTTCCATAAGTACTTATGGATTTAATGGCATTTCATATGATGCCACAGGTCTACCAATTCTTTGGCAATTATCACATCTTTTGACATAATTTCTGGAGTCCTTGAAGACGGATGGCCAGTAGTAGCCAAGCTTCAGCACTTTGTATGTTGTCCTTTTATCTGAAATTTGACCACCACATGGTTCATCATGACAAGCTTTCAAAATTTCAATTATTTCATCTTCTCTTACACATTTTCTAATCATTAAATCAACACCAGTATAAAATAGGTCTCCATTGACCCAGCTATACCTGGAACTTTCTCTAATTATTCTTCATTTTTTATTGTTTGTGTAGTGAGATGGCAGGATATCAGATGATAAATAATTAGCTATATCTGTAAACCAAGGAGTTTTGACATTTATAGCGAATAGATGTTCATCTGGGAAGTTGTTTGATACTGGATTTGGATCACCAAGTGAATTTAATCTTGACAAAAATTCAGCAACTTGGTTATCTTTTCCTGGTAAATCTTGTACATTAATATTAAACTCTTGCATCAATAACAACCACCGAGTTATTCTGCCATTTTTAATTGATTTATTCATTAAATATTTTATAGTAGAATGATCCGTGTGAATATAAACTTGATAACCTATTATGTAATGGCGAAATTTATTTACTGCATGTACGACAACTAACATTTCTTTTTCCGTAACAGTGTAATTCAATTCTACTGGTGTTAAGTTTTTACTGATGAAATATATAACATAATTGAATTGATTCTCTTTTTTTTCGAAGTGATGCTCCAATAGTTGTATCGGATGCATCAATTGAAATGTGAAATGGCAAAGACCAATTAGGTCCTCGAAGAATGGGTGCAATTGAAAATTTTTGTTTTAATTTTTCAAATGCATGTTGACAGTTATCAGTCCATTGGAATTCTACATCTTTCGCAAGTAGCTTGAATAATGGCGAAGCTATTTTACTAAAATTTTCAATAAATATTCTATAATAACCTGCATAACCCAAGAAACTTCGAACTTCTTTTTGTGTCGTAGGTGGTGTTAAAATCACAATGACCTGAATTTTTGTTGGATCCAATTTAATCTCTGAAGAAGAGATATGGTGTCCCAACACTATCCCCTCAGTTAACATCATAAAAAAAAAAATCATTACTGAGTGATAGGTTTGTCTCAATTCATATTTTTAACACTTTTTCAAGATTCTGTAAACAAACATCATATGTTGTACCATACACGGTGAAATCATCCATGTAAAATTCCACACACTCATGAATAAAATCAGCAAAAATAGCAAGAACTGCTCTTTGAAAAGTAGCGGGTGCATTACACAAACCAAAGGGTAATACATTGTATGAATATATTCCCCAAGGGCATGTGAATGTTGTCTTATCTTGATCTTCTAATGCTATTTTTATCTAATTATATCCGCTAAATCCATCTAGAAATGAGAAGAATATAATTCCAGCTAATTAATCTAACGCTTGATTGATAAATGGTAAAGGAAAATGGTCTTTTAATGTAGCTTTGTTGAGCTCTTTGTAATCCAAACAAATTCTCCATTTTCCATTTTTCTTAGGTACTACAACTAAGGGTGAAACCCATTGACTATCTAAAATAGGACAGATAAGTCTGACTTGTAACAGTTTCTGTAAATCTTCTTTAAATATTTCTTTCATCATGGGGTTCATCCGTCTTTGTGGTTGCCTTATAGGTTTGATTTCATTATCAGTGTAAATGTGATGGATGCATGTTTTTGGATGAATTCCTGGCATGTATTTATAATCCCAGGCAAAACATTTCAAATATTTTTGCAATAATGTTGTTAGCTTTTCCTCTTGTGATCATTGTAGTTTGTTACCAATATTCAAATGTCTTTCAGGACTGATTTCAATTATTTTTCTATTTGAATTGGTAATTGAATTTACAGGAAAATTTCTTTCAAATATATTTTTCAATGATTGTATTGTGAAATTTTACTGAAAACATTCATTTAAAATATAACTAGCAGCTTCATATTGAGTTATCCTAAGCTGCTCTGAAAGATTTGGTTCTGAGATGAATAGATCCAATAAGTCCTCATTTTCTTCCTCCTCTCTAAAATTGTAAACTTGATTAAGGTTAAGAACATGTTGAAGTTTTTGTTGTTCTTTTTCATCAAGTAATGATAATAGAGAAGCAGAGTGAGGAGGAGAATATAATGTAACATGCTTTCTTTCATCTCCATGTACAATAATCATACTTCCTGACCTACATCCAATGTAAGCATCTGCAGTGGCTAACCATGGTCAGCCTAATATTAAGGGATGCCCTCCCAAGTTTGTTTTTGGATGAAAAATCAATAAGTCTATAAGATACTCCCATGAATCCAGTGAGACAATGATATCTTCTAATATACCTTCTGGAACAACTTCAGATATGTCTGCAAGTTCTAAGACTGTAGTAATAGGTCTAATTTTGTTCAGATTCAAATGTTTCATAGTCTCTGTTGGCATAACATTGATAGCTACTCCTAAGTCTATTAAAGTGTTTGGCACTGAAAATTTGTTAATCGAAATAGTAACCATAGGAATTCCTGGATCAACATATTTTTCAATGGCTATGTTTGTAGACATGAGATTTGAAAGACTTCCAATTACCTAGATTGTTGGTGGATCCTTCTTTCTTCGGCCAGATTTCTTAATGCATAATTCTTTTATTGTTTTTTCATATATTGGAATGTCTTTAATTGCCTGCAATAAAGGAATTTTAACATATGTGTTTTTCAATTCATCCAAAATACTAAATTCAGGGACAGATATTGGAATATTCTATTGTATTAAGCTCTTTGGATATGGTGGAGTTTGTGTCATGATAGCTTTACCCTTCTGAATTTGTTTTTCTGGTTGAGATTGTTCACTTTTTTCTCCTTGTTCTATTTTTTCTTCAATTATTGGAGGAGAATATTTTTGTAACACCTTCCTAGACCTTATGTGGACATCTTGTACAGGAAGAATTTAATAAGTAGGATAATATGTTGCCTCTTCCACATGATATGTTGGTCTATCCACCTTGTTGCTTGGATTAGCTACTGGCTGAGCTAGTAATTATGTTGGTCTAGGAGGTGGTTGGTTAGTTGGCAACTGAATTTTCTACGGTTGAGTTAGCATTGGTGGGTTTTGAGTTGGATATGGCATGGGTTTTTGTTGCTAGAATTGTTGATATTGAGGAAATGATTGTGGAGGTTATGGTTGTTGATATTGATACTACTGGGTAAAAATTTTCTATGGTGGTTGTTTTCCATAACCATATCCCCTCCAATCTTGTGAAGGTTGGTTTTGATATTGTTGTGGTCGCCAACTCTACGATGGCATTGGTGTATTCCATGTGTTTTGAGGATATTGAATTTTTTGGGGATTTTGTTGAGGGAACTGGTGAGGCACTCTTGGCTGCCAAGGTCTCCTTAGTGCCATATAGTAGAGATAATCTACTCCTTGTACTTCCCCTCGCAATTATTTTAACTTTGGACATTTTTCTGTTGCGTGATTTTCTGTGCATAGTCCACATACTTGTATACCTTGCAAAGGACATTCCCTAAGTGGATGTTTTTGTCTACAGTTTGGACAGAAAATTACTAAGACTTCATCTTGCTATTCTTTCTTTTTCTTAGCTTTCAAAACATCTACTTGTGTACCCAAAGTTCTCAAGATATCTGTCTTAAAGTTTTCTAGCAGGCTTCCTATCTCTGCTCTTGTTACTGCACTTGCTGCAGATTTGGAAGCTTTTGATGAAATATCTCTTTTCCCACTCTTAGCTCTTCCCCTAGAGTATTTTTGATATAATTCAAAAATTTATTCAAATGGTAAATTAGAAATATCTCATTTTCCCATTACATTAAGAATGTCTAAATACTCAACTCTAATATCCTTTAGAAAAATAGTGCGGATGGTATCAAAACTAAGAGAATGATGTTTGGATTTTTGTAAATTGTAAGGGAATATTTCAAAATATTCCTCCAAACTTTCATCTTCCTGTTGAGACATTCTTAAAATTTCTTATTTTGAGTCTCTAGCCCTATAGTAAGCTTGATACTTTTTAAGAAATATTTTCTTCATATCTTCCCAAGAAGCTATCGTGTGTTCTCCGAATCCCATGAACCATTTCAAAGCTGCAGCTTTTAAAGTAGCAGGAAAAAGTCGAAGTTTATGTGTATCATCAGTATATCCATATGTTCTACGCAAGATGTCAAACTCAAACATGAATGCATTGGGATCTTCTATTGACATTCCATAGAAATTAGGCAATACAGAAGGTGGAATATTTTTCATTTTTATTTCTTCTCCTTGTATTGCTCTTGCATCTAAAATAGGAAAACCAAAAGTAGTCTCCTAATCATTATTAACTTCTTTCTCATTTTCTTGTGTTCTTCGATTTTGGTTTTCTCTTCTTGCTTATTCCTCTATTCTTTGAAGTGCTTCTTCTCTTTTATCTTCTTGTGCCTTTCTTTCCGCTTCAATTCTTCTTTCTTCTTCTCTTTGTCTTAGCCATTCCATTTGATGTCTTTCATATTCTAATATTTGTTCAGGAGTCATGTTTAATCTAGTTGATCCTTATCCTTCTTCAGCCATTTCATGTTCAGAGACTTGTAGTGTTTCAATAGGTTTACTTTGTATTTCTTCCACTACTTTTATTTCCTCAAGGATAGGTTGCTCTACTTGTTCAACAGTTTGTTTTCTTGTGTCTTTTGTTTCCAAACAGAAGGAGGTTCTTTAGGTGATTTCTTTTTCTTTACCTCCAAGGCCAACAAGATTTTTCTTTCAACTAAAGTTAATCTTTATCCTAATCTATGTTTTTCCTCTAACTCCTCTATAGTAGGTTTTCCAACAACTCGTGTTGTTAATCCTGTGGATGAATGAGTTGTTGGGGGGTTTTGTTTCACAAATATACCTTTTGATCTCTATCTCTAGGCATAATAAACCATTACTTGAAATAAAAACTATGTTTTGGTTTTTTTTTGGTGATTTTATATTGTTTTTGTCTTTTAATTTATTATTTCTTCCTATTTTGACTGTTTTTTAAATATGCTTCCCTAGCAACGGTGCCAAAATGTTGGGTCAATTTCCTATTGTAAACTAACACAAGTATTTATTGTCAATCCGGGATAGTGGAACTTAGAAGCATCCCCAAAGTATATGGGATTCAGTTGTGATCAATTCAGAAGATGGTTTATTGATGATTAGGGAAATGCATATTACAAATATAAATCCAATTTAATTATTTTCTAAATTCTAAACAATATATCAAGATACATGAAGTAATGATTAAAGAGGCTCTTCACTAAAAGAGGTCTTGGTTGTCCTTCATCATTGATTTCATTTATCATCAATGCTATTGTGAAAATAGGAATTCAAAAAAGCAGGAAAAGATGAATCTTAGTTTTGAACTCTTGATCAGATAGAAGAAGTATTTAACTTAAATACTAGTTTGTTTCTTCGTATGTAGAAAGAAACAAGATTAAGATCCATCAACAACCAAAGCATGTCTTTAAGGCATGTAAAGCAATCAAAGCATGTATTGGAGTTGCCTCCAGCCTGGGATCATGGTGGGCGCTGTTGGTTGCTGCCCCCCTATCCAGGGTTGCCTTTTGGCTTCTTTTTTGACTTTTTCTTAACCACGTTAGGAGGGTAGTTCTCCTAGTTATACTGGTGTGGTTGATTTTGGGATGGCTGCACAAATTTCACCTGTGCTTTGGTTTGAGTAGGTGGGTCGTGTGCTTGGGAATGAGCATAACGTTGTCCCTTGTTTGCAGCTGGCCGTTGGGGGGGAGATCTTTTGTCAGTGTTTCTTTCTGCGTACTAGGTCCCCTCAGCTAGAGGATAGGGTCCTCCTTGGTGATACGCTTGCACCCTATTATTCAAATCTTGCTAAGCCATATGATGAATTTGAAATCCAGGTTAAGGCATGTTCTGAGTAGAATTATATGCGTAACTAGGATTTTGACTACTACTGCCTAAGTAACCTTGGATCATTAACCCTATTAATCCATCTGCAGAGTTCGACGCACCTGGAAATTCTTGATAAGTTTGCAGGCATGGGGCATTAGGCAGGATGTTGTAAATGTATCCTAACTACGTATAAATTAGTTCAAGCTTCTAGGCTTTACTGATTGCATACTCTTCGGTTGTGAGGTATTGCTACACCACATCCTTTGAAATCTCTACCGTTAGAGTTTTCAAGAATAAATCTAAGAGGAACCGATCATCGAGTTTAGATTTACATAAACTGCGACGTCGCCTCCATTCATGAAGATAATTAGAGATATGGATGACGGGGGTTTGTCTAAAATGAGTCAGTAACTCCATTATTGAATCTTGGTGAATGGGCAACTGAAAATATATGAAGAACGCGGTAGCAAGGGTGCTAAAGGTTCCATGTGAAGCAGGAGGTTACTCCACATACCACTTCGCAGCCACTCCCGTAAGAGTGCGTTGAAATAGACTCAATCGAATAGTGTCATCGATGATACTATTTGATGAGCACCATAGGTGAAATGTCATTACATGATTACCTGGGTCTTCCAATTGCTTGCCTTCAAACTTTGGTATATCCGAAGGAGACTTGTGGGCATGGGAGGCCATGAGGGATCATGTGCGATGGGGTCATTTGTTAGCTTAGTTAAATCGGGTAGATTCAACGTAGCTAAGAAAGGTGATTGGGAGGTTGACGCCATTGTAACGTGTGAAGACATGAAGTTCTGGTTAGAACGAGGGTTAGTTTGTGATGTACTCTGATGTGTGTTCAGCTGCTTTCCCGAATGGGACACACTCCTCTGCTCCCCAAGGGTCAAGGGAGGAGTGGTGTTGAGTGTGGTGTTGGGAGACTGAATAGGGTTCCCAACTATGATTGCTCGAATGAAGGACGAATCAATGACGGTGGCATTATTCCGTCTTTGACGCCTAAACATCGAAAGACCTGGAACCTCTCCTGTAATGGGGGGAGGTCGAAAAGATGTCTAGATCGACGAGGTTTCATTTGGACTGTTCGGGTGTCGACCAGGTTAGTTTTTGGAAAACTTTAAGAGGATGGAGTCTATGATCAAGGAAAATTTATGGCCATATACATAAAACAAAGTGAAAATGAAATGATTTTTCCCTTTAACTTAAACTATGTGATCAATTAAGCAAAAATATGGTTTTTGTTTGTTTGCGCGTGATACTCAAAATCTTAGAAGACCTTTGTGTCCTCACACACTTAAAGTAACTGGGCCTTGAGAATATTTCTTGCGAGTGTTGGCACAATGTCCCGTAAGAGCTGGCGACACCCCCAGTCAGCCGAAGAGAATCCACCAAGGTAAGGGTAGAGGGTCTGGTGCTTGCCTGCACCGTCACCTATAGGGTAAAGGATGCTCTAGTTTTTGGCCACTAAGAACCACCGTCCCACATGAGCATTCGAGTCTTGGGATTCTTGGTAGTCATCTAATAGTACTGAGTATCAGCCGGGTCAGGTATCCCCAATTGATACCGCACGCACTGCGCCTAAGCCTAACCCCCTCTGAATCGGGTCTCTGCCCAACTCAGGTTTTCTTTGCCGTGGGCTGATAGGTGGATTTGAAGCTCCCTAAATACAAAAATTCTATGTTTCAATATGAATTATGATCAAGGCGGCTTATTGGATGCCTACCCCTTGATCATAACTTAAACTATAAATTCTTTTGTGGCCCCTTTGGGGTGAATTTAGTGAGCTTTTTTAAGTTAGTTTTAGGTGTCTTCCTTTGCTTAGTGAGTGAGTGTGTGCGAGCATATGGTGAACAATCTCATAGTTTTAACATATGGATATTGGTGATCCTTTACAAAAGTCCCCTAGTTAAACTATGTTATATTGTTCCTGGCTCAAATGGAAAACATTTGCGGATAAAGGACCGCTTTCAAATTTTCCTAGTTAAGAGCGTTCATATGCTTACCTAGGATCACTGGAGGGTGCAAAGGTAGCAGATATTACTTGCTCTAATCGACAAGTCAATCGTAGTCCTGCACTTCCTAATGCAAAAATTGAACTAAACTAAACAATTTCTACACTAGAAAATGAAACTAGCTATGCATGTGTGGTCTTGGGCCACTTGCTTGGACTAGTTTATCTAAGTGTGAAACCAGAATTTGCAAACATAAATTGTTCAGAATGCAATGGTTAATTTTCCCCCTACTTAAACTATGTGAATATTTTTGCAAAAAACCAACTTAAAGGAAAACTAACTCTAAGCCTACATAATACAGCTAAAAGTAAGTTCTCAAAAGCTGTGGGGTATCAACACAAGTGCTGGCAGATACATTAGGGGCTACCCAGCACACTTACAAGAAGAAAAATGCAGAATATAGGGAGAAAAATCTCATTCTACAATTTGCGCAGAAAAGGCTCTGACAGGTGTGCTTTCCTCCACGCAGGTCAGTCTTGAACGCGCGCAATCCACATTTGTGGGATGTTGAGATTCAACAAGATGATGAGCTTAGTGAAAATGAGTTGCCTTCACTAAGTGGGCCTGTAGGCTATTTTTAGGTGCAAGTCTATTTTTAGACTATGTCTATTTTTAGGCATGGTGATCATATTTCAGAATTTGTAGGATGTTATTTGTGGATGGTTGGTCAAGTTGGAAAAATAGATGAAATTCTATTTTTATAATATTGGGGGAAGTCTATTTATATATCGTCGATCTAAAAATATAAGTGTCGATTATTATTAGCTCTTAATAATAATCCGACAATAAACATCAACTTATTCTCTTGGAGCACTTAATTTCAGTGTACAGATTTGGAAAATCAGTGGGCTGAAGGAATTACACAATTCCTACAGTTTACTGGTGGTTCATGCATGGAGGACTCAGTTAGAACTGAAATGTTAAATTTATGACAGAGTTGGAAGAGTAGTTCATGGAGTTGTTATTCTGTTTAACTCAGTTAATGGAGTTAAACTTAGTTGAGCTAGTTGTATCTAGTCTAACTGAATGATACACTACTGAGAGTGGAGTGAATTAATTAGTTAATTAATTCACAAATAATAACTCATTAATAAACTGAACAAATACAGCAGTTAACTACAGTGCATGTCAGTTCCAGTGGAGACCCGGTGGAGAGATAGGTGAAAGGGCAAGATGGGTATATGTTGTGACTATAGTGATGCATTGATTGCACCACACACACATTGGAGTTGCCAATGAGGATTGCGCAGTCAAGGCTAGGGTAATTTGAATTCATTCAAAGCTATTCTTCAGTAGGGATTGTGCAGTGGAGGCAGGCTATCAGGTGGCAAGAAATCAGTGCATGGATTTGCAGATTTCTTCTTATTAGTGTGTGACGGTTGATTGTACTGAGAGCTTGATGTACTAAGCTTTGGATGAGATTGTTACATGATCTCCATGATACATATATTATGATATTTGGGGTTTTCAACTTCAGGCTTTCCTATTGAAACAACTGGGTTATGTGCGATTGTTTTTATTTGCTTCATGTGTTTGCAATTGATTTTAAATTTTCACAAAAGATTAACAATGGAAGGATTATGTATTTAGCAAGAAGATAAATATTGTTAGATCAGGAGAATATGGATATATACATGCATCTTGTATATAATTTCTACATGGTATCAGAGCAGTGTTAATTCTTGAAGATTGCAATTGTGAAGAATTGTTGAATTTGTGATGGTGGACAATTCGAATTTGCTTCATAAAATTATTGGTGCGAAAATTGAGTGTACATTGAAATGTCTTTCAATTGGTTGCGATTGGATTATGCCCTTGATGGCAGCTCAAATTACATAGCCTGGGAGGATAGGATGGATGCGGTGTTGGAGGATAATGGACTAAAGGAGTTCATCGATATCAATGTTCCTAAGACGGGATCTAGCGATGCTGCCTTACTTGACACATGGCAAAAGAAGATAGCAAAGAGAAGAAGAATTTTGTTGGAAGGTGTGAAGGACCATATTGTGTCTATCCTTCACGGGAAAGCCACTCCATTTTCAATGTGGAAGGCTTTGACAGATTTGTTCCAAAGTAGCAGCGACTAGAGGAAGTTGGCACTGAAAGATAAGCTCAGAAAAATAAAAAAGGAGAAGGGTGACAGTATTCCAAAATATCTCACGAAGTTTGTCCAATGTAGGGATGAACTAGGAAGTGTGGGGATTACTGTTGATGATGAATACTTGGTGAGCTTGGCTCTCCTTGGGCTTCCGAAGAGTTGGCATAGCTATGAAGACTCTGTAAATGAATGGGAGAAACTGCAGGGATGGGAGCAACTTTGGTCGGATCTTGTGCAGGAGGAGATAAGGCGAAGTACTAGGGATGGATCTTCATCGAAGAGTGAAGATGAAGAGAATTGCGCTTTGGCTGCAAAAGCAAAAAAAGGGAAGGGGAAGAAATTTCCTTCAAAATCCGAAGCTAAAGGCAAGAAGTAGGATTTTTCCAAGGTGAAGTGTTTTCACTGTCACGAACATGGGCATTTCACCACTAACTGCCCATAGAAGAAGAAGAAAAAGAAGGTTGTTGGAGCTGCAGTTGGAGAGGCCTTAGCCTTGCAATTTGAACTTGATTTCTCTTTGATCGCATGCTTGGTTTCAAGCTATATGGGATCGGTGTGGTATCTTGATAGTGGTGCATCTTTCCATATGACGAGAGACAAGGAGTTGTTTAGTGACTTGGAGGAGAAGGACCTTCAAATGCATATAGAGATGGGCGACGATAGTTGATACAGTGCGACTGGCATTGGGACCATTACCTTTGAGAGGGAGTCAGGTAATCCATTTCTGTTGAAAGATGTTATGCATGTTCTAGGTCTGAAGAATAACTTGGTCTCAGTTGCAATGTTGGAAGACAGAGGTTATGTCGTTGTTTTTAGTGATGGAAAAGCTTTCCTGTGACATAAAACAATGGGTCAAACCAAGAGGATAGGGATTCAAGTTAAGAATCTCTACAAGCTGGAGGTAGATGGCTACGCTGCAATGATGGGCAAAGTAGAAGAAGTGGTGAGCCAGGATGAGGGCGAATTATGGCACAGGAGATTGGGCCATCTTCACCATGGCGCTTTGAATATTTTGCAGTAGATTTCTACTGGACTTCCCAAGGGTACTCTTGCATAGTTAGATCAGTGCAAGGGATGTACTATTGGTAAGTTTGTGAAGACCACCTTTCATAAGAAGGACAACCGTGCTTCGGTGATCCTAGTGAGAATTCACACAGACATGCGTGGACCTTTCTCGGTTGCTTCAACAGCAAAACATAGGTATTATGTTATTTTTATTGATGACCATTCTCGTAGATGATAGATCTTCTTCATGCAGAAGAAGAGCGAAACATTCTCAAAGTTCTGAGAGTTTGAAGCATTGGTGGAGAAGGAGTCAGGGAAGCAAGTGAAAGTTCTACGGAGTGATAATGGTGATGAATACATCTAGGGCGAATTCAAAGAATTCTATAGCAAAGAAGGAATTTGAAGAGAACTCATAGCGCCTCATAACCCACAGCAGAATGGGGTCACGGAGAGGAAGAATAGAACGATCATGGGTGCTGCACGAGCGATGCTGCATGACCAGGGCCTACCGATGCACTTGTGGGTGGAAGCATACAACACTTGTATGCATAGGAGGAACCTCTTGTTCCCAAAGATGAGCCTCTAGATGTGGATCAGCCATAGGAGGAGATTCATGGAGTGGAGGAGTCCACTCATGCAGAACCAAACATCATACACGACAGAAAGCGTACCACAGAAGCTGAGAGACTGAAGCTTGATGCGGCATAGAATGTAGGAGTCCCTACATCACAGCGCAGACAGAGACAGTCACCTGACTGATTTACTGGATACATGGCTCCTATGAGCAAGTGTATCGTGACAGAGCCATCTTCTTTCGAAGAAGAAGTGTAGGATCCCACATGGGTAGATGCCATGGTGGAGGAGTATGACTCCATTATTAGAAATAGTGCTTGGGATATTGTTCCAAGGCCAGTGGGTAAATCAGTTGTAGGATCAAGATGGATCTACAAGGTAAAGCAAGCTGCTGATGGGAGTGTTGAGAAGTATAAGGCAAGATTTGTTTCCCGGGGCTTCTCACAGATCAAGGGGATTGATTATGAAGAAAACTTTGCACCTATCACATGGTATTCTTCCATAAGGACCATCCTTGCTCTCTCAGTGTAGATGGGTTGGCACATTCATTAGATGGATGTGAAGACTGCATTCCTTAATGGGATCATTGAGGAAGAGGTGTACATTGAGAATCCTGAATGATTTGAGATCTTCAGCAGCGAGTCGCATGTGTGCAGGCTCAAAAGAGCGTTGTATGGGCTTAAGCAAGCACCTCGTGCTTGGTACACATGGATCAACAGCTATTTCACTGGACTTGGCTTCACCAAGAGTGAGGCAGATGCAAACCTGTACCAAATTGTGGTGGAGGGTAAGCCTTTAATCATTGTTCTTTATGTTGATGATTTAATACTAACGGGCGATGAGCAGTTGATACACTCATGCAAGGCAGATCTTGCAAAGGAGTTTGAGATGAAGGATTTGGGCCTCCTTCATTATTTCCTTGGATTGGAAATATGGCAGTGGGAAGGTGAATTGTTTGTGTCTCAAGGAAAGTATGCTCAGGAGATACTTGAGAAGTTTCACATGCAAGGTTGCAAGTCTATCGACACTCCTCTTCCAGGAAATTGGAGGAAAGAGGATGCTACATCGGCAGAGGTAGTGGATGCCACTATTTATCGACAGTTGGTGGGTTCACTCATGTATTTAGTTAATACAAGACCAAACATATGCTATGCGATGAACCAACTTTCACAAGCAATGGTTAAGCCTACCAAGCTCTTTTGGAAAGCAGGCAAGCATGTCCTAAGGTATCTCAGGGGCACATTTGAGTATGGCTTATGGTACAGACAGACAGATGAGGTGAAGTTGCATGGCTTCACAGATGCAGATTAGGTAGGCATCCCAATAGACAGAAAGATCACATCAAGAGGGGTTTTCAGTATCATATCTACAACAGTTTCTTGGTACAACAGGAAACAAAGATCCATGACACTCAATTCAGCGGAAACAGAATACATGGCAGCAAGTCAAGCTGCATGTGAGGCTTTCTAGATGAGGAAGATCTTGGTTGGTTTGTTCGGTTCACATTTAGATCCTATAGTGATACATTGTGATAATCAGAGTTTCATTAAACTCTCGATTAATCCTGTGTTTCATGATAGATCTAAACATATTCATATCTGGTATCATCATATTAGAGATTGTGTGCAGCGGAAGATCATGTTTCTTCGGTACATCTCTACAGAAGAATAGGATGCAGATATTCTGACGAAGGCGCTCACCAGAAGAAAATTCAAATACCATAGAGGCAAGATCGGGGTGAAGGATAATCCCTATCTTGTTGAGAGGGAGTGTTGAGATTCAACAAGATGATGAGCTTAGTGAAAATGAGTCGCCTTCACTAAGTGGGACAGCAAGCTATTTTTAGGTGTAAGTCTATTTTTAGACTATGTCTATTTTTAGACATGATGATCATATTTTAGAAGTTGTAGAATGCTATTTGTGGATGGTTGGTCAAGTTGGAAAAATAGATGAAATTCTATTTTTATAATATTGGGGGAAGTCTATTTATATATCGTCGATCTAAAAATAGAAGTGTCGATTATTATTATCTCTTAATAATAATCTGACAATAAACATCAACTTATTCTCTTGGAGCACTTAATTTCAGTGTACAGATTTGGCAAATCAGTGGGCTAGAGGAATTACACAATTTCTAGGGTTTACTAGTGGTTCATGCATGGAGGACTTAGTTAGAACTGAAGTGGAAAAGTTATGACAGAGTTGGAAGATTAGTTCATGGAGTTGTTATTCAATTTAACTCAGTTGAGCTAGTTGTATCTAGTCTAAATGAATGATACACTACTGAGAGTGGAGTGAATTAATTAGTTAATTAATTCACAAATAATAACTCATTAATCAACCAAACAAATACAGCAGTTAACTACAGTGCATATTAGTTCCAGTGGAGACCCAGTGGAGAGATAGGTGAAAGGGCAAGATGGACTATCTGTTGTGACTATAGTGATGCATTGATTGCACCACAAACACATTGGAGTTGCCAATGAGGATTGTGCAGTCAAGGCAAAGGGAATTCGAAGTCATTCAGAGCTATTCTTCAGCAGGGATTGCGCAGTGGAGGCATGCTATCAGGTGGCAAGAAATTAGTGAATGTATTTGCATATTTCTTCTGATTAGTGTGTGACGATTGATTGTACTGACAGCTTGATGTACTAATATTTGTATGAGATTGTTACATGATCTCCATGATACATAATATATGATAGTTGGGGTTTTCAGCTTCAGGCTTTCCTGTTAAAAAAACTATGTTATGTGCGATTGTTTTTATTTGCTTCAGGTGTTTGCAACTGATTTTAAATTTCCCCAAATTATTAACAATGGAAGGATTCTGTATTTATAAAGAAGATAAATATTGTTATATCAAGAGAATATGGATATATACATACATCTTATATATAATTTCTACATAGGAAACAACTGCGCGCAAAAATCCTGCAAGTAAAAATATTAGGAGCTACCTTCTTCAGTCTATCACTCAAAGTGAATCTAGGGACTGCAATATGGATCAGAAGACTATTAGCTGCACTCTCCAGCGTAGAAAAAGGTTTCCTACAAGAGATGGCACAACCACATAAACTTGTAAATTTTTAGTGGAGTCGCCAATCCTGTTGTGGTATATTTGATGCATGGGTGTACGAAATCGCACTAGTTTAAGGGGTGTGGTATATCCATTTAAACTATTGGTAACAGGCAGAAAGTGGTGGAGCTCAAAAGCAAATAATCTAGAGGAAAAAATATGCAAATGTATGCTCAAAGTAAACTAAAAACTAAAACACAAATATACAGAAGCTATTGAAGAGAGTCAAAATGATAATAATGCAAACGATGGCTCAAGGCCTCTTCTTATTAAACGTTTGATATGGAGAAGAAATTTTACCCACTTGCCAAAGGGCCCTTAGACAATGGTTCTAGGTCCCAATACAAGGATGTTTTTTTTCCAAGTTTTTCCTCTGATGCAGTCTCCCTCTCTCTCCGCTATGATGGACTATTATTGTTGGGTGGCCAATATTGAAGTCCCCTCTATCTCTAGCTCCGAGTCACTTACTGCTGGTATTGCTTGGGCAATTTTCACCAGCATAACAATGTGATCACCCATTCTTCATCTCTTGGTGGCTTTATATAGGGGATTTCAAATCCTCCTTCTCTCCCTTGGTACATGGTGGATGGTGACCCAAGGGTGAGGTATGATTCCATTGTGTGCTCACATAGTGTCTAAGGAGGTGCTCGTGATTGTCCTTAGGTGACTTCATGTAAGGAGAAACTGTCCTTTGCTTTGTGTGGTCCCAGAAAGAGACATTTTTCCATTTTTCAGGAATGCACACTTATCGGGGGATATGCAAATGATGGAACTAGTCTATCATTTAACATGAAAATATAAAATGATAGACTAGGAGTTTATATTTAATAATAAACTGCTAAATAACTCTCATTATTTAAATGATAATAATAAGATAAGGTACCTAAAAATAATATGCACTAGTTATTATTAAAAATAACTAAATAATAAGAGAAAATAACTCAACCTACCTCCATAAAAACTAAATAATTCTCGAGGATAAAGCGCGCAATCCGCATTTTGGACTAGTTCAAATTTGATTTTCTCAAAACCATAGAGATTTTAAATACTTACACGATTCCATAATGTATTCCTGCCCTATAAATCCTTTGGCTTGACATTAATTAATTTCATCTTCTGATGTATGATTTTCCATTGTTAACAGTTTCCCCCTAATGTGTGAGGTCTAAGAAGTACTGTATAGTCGAAATACATTATAGTTTCTTTTCTGTATCATGCGCAAAGAGAGAGAGAGAGGCATGTGTGAACCTTGGAATTGACAACACCTTGCACTGTTTCCGAGATGACCATGGCCTAAGGGACCCCTGCAAGCAAATAATTTACAACATATATACAAAATTTCAATGAGGCGGGCATGTCCCATGCTCGTGATGCTATGGCAAGTTAAACAAAATTAACAGATACATGTGAAATCTGCATTACTACTGTGGTAGTGATGGTGGTGGTTGTTTGACGACGACTGCTGACACCCTTAGGGGCGTTTTTTCTTTGACAATAGGTGGAATGTGGTACCCATATGCATAAATTGGTATCGCATATAGCTGCGTAATGTATGCATATGTACTCGCTGGGACCTTCCCATGTAAGCATTGTTGACAGAGACGATTATGGAGGCACGGGTCTTCGACAGATCTGATCAAAGTACAATGGTTGTAAGGTACGATACCATATTGACATGAAAGCTTTTGTCATAGTCTAATTTTAGGAGGATTGATTACATCTGTGGACAATGATATCTCAAACAGTGCCACCCGATGATACCCCTTTGCATGGGGAGGGGTGATCCAAGGTACTGCTTCCTTTTTGGAAAAGAGGTGTCGAGGTCGACAGAAAGGAAGCCTTAACCGAACCATGGGTCGCCGCCCTGAGGGGTCGGAGACCTGGATGTGATGGGTTTAACATAGGCATGCTGGTGAGAGGTGACTAAAAATGAAGGATGGGGATTCAGTGGCCTGAGGTCGGAGTATACTTTAGCATCTTGGCAGCAGTCATAGTTATTTATGAAGGGAAAATCCCTCGAGTCGGTAGGAGTTCCAGGGCAGGTGTGAACTGGCTATGAATGTGATGATGGTGTGTGCATGGAGGTGAAATACTCCAACCAAGGGGAATGAGGGATTGTTGCCATGGGGGAAAAGATGAAATATGAGGGTGAAGGGGCAAAGTGTATCGTTTGCGGTCTTTGTACACTTACCAAAAGAATAAAATAATGAGGTTTGGTTTGTACAAAACATAGAGACAGGTACCCCAAAACATAAAAGGGTTCGCTCACTAAAGGTGTGAGGACGGTGTTTTGCTAGGGGTTGGGGTCCCACTGGTAGGTCTCGTGTGCGAGGTTGATGAAGCGGATGAAGATGTGTCGCAGATGGGATTATGTTGGTGGAGGTATGGTGGGCCAAATGTGATGTGTGAAGGTACGCTTTCAATCTACTTGTAAAACCTAGTCATCCGGGAAGAGGGTGTCAGCTTATATGGTGAACTTGACCTTGTCCATGATGAATGGATGGGCACGAGGGGCTTCCTGGACTGAAGTGGTATTCCCATGGCATCATTTTTGTTGTGATATTCAGTATACTTTGGGTGATGAGCACCATGGAGGGGAGGCTCTACCGACCAACGCGGACTTTTGTCATGTGCAAGGTGAGGTGATGATAAGCACAGTTGGATATGAGGACCCTATGGTTTATTTCTGATGGAGAAATGATGTTAGGATATGAAAATTTTTCTGGGACTCTATCATGCTGGGGGTAGAATGATACCTGCTCTGGAACCTTCAGTAGATGGTGCTATGAATGGTTTGCAGGTTTTTCCTGCAAAAACAACTACCTCAAGTGAAAGCATATTATTTTCATCAACTATTATTGAAAGTCATGAGCTGTTAAAAAGGAAGATGGGAGAGGGCATACCTGCCGGCACTGAAACTTTATTTTTCCTGGAAAGCAAATGTGTGGCATCACTTTCGTTCATCATGGCATACTGATGATGGTGCAACTTACGGTTTGCAGAATGGACTTTCTGATCTCTTGTTATGGACCTCCGAAGTTCTTGAAAAGGGCGATAAATATGGGATTATGACCCTAATCCTATTCATTTGTACTTGCTGAGTTTTGGGAGATTAGAGGTGCTTGCAGAGCCTTTCTTTCCATTTTGGTCAGCCAATGTACTAGGGACTAGAAATATTATGCCGAGGTAACTTTCATGACGTCCTGCATTGTAATTTTCTCAGTTTGATGGTACCGAGGGCCGTACAAATTGGGTTTTTATGGCCTCTGAGTGACTTTTTCCCTAGATTGTGCGGGCAATCTAGGAAAAAGAGTGCCTTCTTTGCATGTAATTCTGAGGGACAGGAGTGCGAGGGCACATTGTTCCCTTCTTTTTGCACGCAAAGGTGCGCCTGTGAGGAATAAAGGCACGCGAGAGCGTGCCTATCAAGGCCATGATGACAGAAAGATTTTTTTTTTTTTTCTATTTTTGATGCTTTTATTTGTACTAATGGGTGCAAACTGTGTTGTTGGCAGGTTGGTGTGGAGAGAGTGGTATTGGCCCGAGATCCAGACCGCTCTAGCTGCTGATGTGGGGGTGCGTTGTTAGTTGGTCGCATGGGGCCTTCTTAAATTTGCTGAGAATGAGTTCCTGCAGTAGCAAGATCATTTATAAAGTTACATTATACAACATTGGCGCAGGAGGCACAACATGTTCATGTTGCGGGGGACGAACCTGGTGATCTGTCCTGAGACAAATATCTATTTCATGACCGGGTTACTGCCTCAGGGGTTGGCTTTGAGATACCCACTCTCCTCTGGGAGAGTGAACCTGGATAGATTCCGGAGGCGCCATTGTGGAGGGGCGCCTCTAAACGAGGGATGCATCAACATTACATTAGTGACATATGTGGTAGAGTGGTGTGCTCTGGCAATGATTGTATGATAGGTGGGGTCATTTGCTTCGCATCAGGCGTCTAGCCCGCAGGTTGGAGTTTTGCACCGGTTGAGGTCTAGGCATTTCTTTAATTTTTCCTGATTCTGCTTTGATGGTATGGTGTCGCAATTGAACAAGGTCCAACGTGGACCGAAGTCATTTATGTATGCCAGTATACTATGAAGCATCATGTATGAGCAGGTGGTGCTGCTAAGGCCAGTGGTGGTCATGACTATGGGGGGGCCATGGGAGCCACGAATGAGGAGGTGGGCTCCGGTGATGCCACGCAGAGGTGGTGGCGTGGTGGGGCATTACTGAAATGCCATGACAGAGGCTTGGTTTGAGGCCAACCCACAGATGTTCTTACCATACCTGTATGTGGGGATGGACTTCCAGGGTGTCCCAGACATTGGTCTCCCTTTTGGTTATGTTTGGGGACCTGTAGGTATGCGCTATATATTTGTTATCTAGATTTGTTGAGTATTTATGTACTTATGTGTTTTTCCATCGACACTGACATTATTTTGGTTACTCGTGTAGATGTTGGCGAGGTAGGTTGCCCCGTGGCCTGATTGGTGGGTCACGATCCTCTGCTACGACCTCGAGGTGGTCAAGGAGGAGGTGGTGCAGGTGGACCAGGTGGTGGTGCTAGTGGACCTGGTGGAGATGGTGTTGGCCCTTCTGGTTAGGGTAGTAGCTCGGCTGTAGCAGAGATTGCAGTCAAGCGAGCTCGTGCTGATGCAGCTGAGGCATGCAATGCAATACTGATAGCTCAGGTGGTCACTCTTGAGGACTTCTGGGGTCTAGTGGACCGCTTCACCCAGGGTATGCCTGCTCGAGGTTTCATGGACGACTTCGAGGAGGTTTGGTTAGAGACGATGATAGCCTGCGAGAGGGATTATCGGCCCACTCTACGTTAGGTGGAAATCACGGTGGTGATAACGGCTCTAGTGGTGGTAACAGGAGAAGTGATGGGTCCAGGTGCCCCTCTTGAGGGGGCACCCCCCTAGAGAAGTTTTGTACATAGGGAAAGCACACGTTATGAGGATTCTTCCCTTATTTTTTGACGACTTTTGTATCTTTGGGCTGGCTAATGGGCCAATGACATTATTTTTTGTACTTAGATACACATATTTTTTGATATATATATGACAGATGTTTTTTGCGGCCCTACATGATGTATCACCTGTTTCAGCTTTTGTGTTGTGTTATGCTGATAGATGCCTATATTTTTGGTTTTTATGAATGATGGTTTATTTGAGATGCATTCCAGTTTTGGATATCGTTATCTATGTGATCAGATGTTTGGTTTTGACTCCTTGGTACATGTGAAAATGTAATGTAATCAAATTTTCTGCTTAATCTTTTGGCATGCAAATATTTTCTAAACGGATGTGTGTCTCTGGTCTCAAATGTTTGGTTTAGCTGCGATACTACTAACTAGGAATCGAGGTAGATATGCATATGGAGAATGCCCCAATGGAGGGTGTCGCAGATAATTCCAATGACGGCATCATATTCTGCCTGATTGTTTATTTTTGAACCGATATACACGCCATTTGAACATAGTGGTCATCGATCAGGGTGGTAAATGACCCAGGCAGCTGCAGCTAAATTTTGAGACCATCTTGATCCTCCATCAGCAAATCCGAAATATGGTTCATTTTGGTCATCCATGATGATACTTTGAGCGCTTTTTAAATAAGTCTTTGGGTCAAAAATTTTGAGTGGGTGGGTTTTTTGTGTACTCTAACTCTAGGGGAAGGGGCTGCTGGGCCCCTTATGGATAGAACTTCTTGAGGTAAAGGTCGTTGACGAGGTTAGTGAGGCAAGTCTCGTCTAGTTCCGTCAAGATGTATGCCCCCTATCGGATGTAGTGTTTAATGACGTAGGGTCCTTTCCACAAGATTTCGAACTTTCCTGGCCCTAAGGCCTCTTTTGCGACATCATAGCGAACGACTAATTCTCCCTCGGTGAACGAGTGAGGGGTGATGTGGCGGTCAAATGATGATTTAACCCTTTTCTTGTGGGCCTCGTTATGCTGCAGTGACTATCGTCAATTTTCATCGACAAGCTCTAGTTGTACTAAGTGTTGCTCCAGAGGCTGAGTGTCATTGAGGAGTTCGATGACGGCATGCACATTTGGGATTTTTCGAAAATCAACGCAAAAGCACAAGGTAACTTGGTTTTTTACGATAGGAATATGGTGGAAATCCTGGGACGGGGGTGAGGCAATAATCCTGTCTCCAATATGAGTAGATACAAATCATATGTGGTGGACTGTATCATCGGCATTTGGCGGGGGTAGAATCTCCGTAATGGGATTCAGTATGGGCATAAGGTTGGGTTCCCCGCTAGGATGGTCGATTTCCGATAGGTGGAAATTATGCCTACCATAGAGGTGCCTGAATGTTTCCATTAGTGGGCATGACTCTAGTGTGTGATTTTGGCTGGTGCAGATGGTGCATGGTTTCACGGAGCCAACAGAGTAGATAGTGTGAGTGTAATGTTCCAAATCTGGATCTCAGCAATGAATAAGCTGTATAATGGTCCTGTTATGATGAATGAGCTTAAAATATACAAAATAAACACATAGACATCATTTTTAGTTACAACAGAAACTTTTATTTCGTTTCATGATCCGAAAAGTGGGGAAAAAGGGGATTTTATTCCCTAAAAAAGTTGTTTTTAGAAATTAGCGTAAAAATAAGTAGGGGAACTAGCTGAATATGATATATTAGGTCAAGAGGGACCTATGTTCCGAATTTCATCTCAAACTAATGCTTCTAGCTTTGTTAAACAGCTCCTCCTTTCCCGACTAGGCTAGAAAACACTGATTCCCATGACTTTACTAAACATAAATTTCTGAACACAGTGAGAGCGTAATTTTCATGAGGGTTTCTATAGAAAATGATTGAATAAGTCTTATCAGAATTTTTTACTAGTAATACAGCAAATAAATTGAGGTTTAATCACTTATACAGTAAAAACAAGACACCCGGCAAGGTTTCCGGCAAAATGCATGTACAAAGAAATACTACAGAAAATAACGCATTTTACTGAAACATTGTATTAAACATGACTTAATATGAAATTTAAATGCTTAATAATACATATAATGGCCTTAGGCCTTCTTATTTGAGCTCTTAGAGGGAAATTAGCACCTCCTCCTCAAAGACTAGCATACAAAGTCAATGTTGAACCCAGCAACAATGCTCCTGCAGAAAAGGACGCAGTTTCTGAAGTAAAATACATTGTAGCTGAATGTAGATGAATGGACACAAGCCAAATACTAAAATTAAGCTCAAATCCTTCTCTCTTGATCCCTTAAGCAAGCTGATCCAAAGAGAGGATGGAATTCCCGCACGGGAATTCTTTGCACTAAGCAGTGCAGCAACTCTGGCTAAACAGCTGAAGCAAGCAAGTGTCTCAAGACCAAAATAGTTGAATACATGAATGATCTCCCTTTGATTATTTTCCTTCCTTTCATCTTTGGTCAGCCTCCTCACCCCGGACCCCACACAATGTTGAGGTGACTTATTCATGAAGCTTCCTCTTTCAAAACTGCGCTGCCCTAGCTTGCTTCCCTCCTCTTATGGCTACGCTATTGACTTGGTCAACTAATCCACCTCCAATGCCTCTTTCCACACTAGAGATCTTCAATCTAGTTTACATATGTGTCTTAGGCTGATCCTTGTTCACATTGAACTAGTTTTCTTAGGTGATCTCTTCCTCCTCAAGAATGCATGTTGACTTAGTCAAACTTGACTATGTCCTTATCTATTTTGCCCATGTTCACACTTGTAAGTGTAAATTTCAGCTCCTGAAGTGATCCCCTTCCTTCTTAAGGTGGAAATTATTCATATTTTTATTTTTCATGGGCTCCCTTACCCATTTATTCCTTTCCTAGGTGAAAGTAGCAAAATATAATGTTCCAAATTGCTATGTGCAAATTTGGGAACATTACAGTCCTCCCCTCCCAAATGTTGCTTGTCCTCAAGCAACTGCAAGGATAGGACTGAAGAGCACCCTCTTCTCCCATACAAAAACCTTATAAGATGAAATCCTCCAAGGATCAAGGTGCTGCATCATCAATATATCTCCAAGTTTCCCCTCCAAAGTGTGCAATCCATCTCTTGGGAATCATCCCAAATAGCTAACACTGTGTGACAATGAAACATCCATGGAAGCAACAATGGGATGTTTGTAGGTCCTCTTGAAGCATGAGGGCTGATATAGATTGGGATTCATCATCCCCATTTGAATCTCTCCTCCCCAAGCTATCAACCAAACAAAATGAGTCACCCTCCAGTATGGAAACTCATGAAGGATCTCTTCCACCTTGGGCTCTTGCAAGAAAGGTGGGTTGCATAGCTGATTGTGTGGAGTTAAAATGTGCATCTCTTGTTGCTTCTCTTTCCACTTATGATATATATGGGGTTGCTGCTGATATATGGTTGAGATATAACAGTCTTCAAGAAATACCCAAGCCACCCCATCCAATCCAACACCCATGAGGTGTCTCCCCAAAGAACTAAAACCTCCCAAATGAGTCCTCTCACTTGAAGGCAAGATGTAAATCATGGCAATCAAGGTCTGCCCCTTGTTATTTCTGAAATATGCAGCTTGTATAATGTGAAGAACCATCTTTTAATTGGGCCTCTCCACCTCTTGTGCCACTCCTCCAATGGTTCTTCCTACAATCAATGTTTTAGCAACATAGTATGGAAGCATAAACATATGAAAACAAGGAGGTAGAACATAGTCCCAAACATGGAACCAACGCAGGGCATTATTTTCCTGCCTCAATACATAGTGCAACAAGTGTCTTTTTAGCCACTTGTTTGCTGCCACATTCATTTTACAAAAAGGAAACATAAAAGCCTAATTTGGTGCCAATGATGCACACCGAAAACCATGTGGCATTCCCCCACAAGCCACAAATAGAATGGCCATCATAAACAGTGAAAGTGGCCTCAAGTACATAACAATATAATATGAAAGAAGAAAATACCCTTCTTGGTATGATATGCTGCTCATATAGGTAAGGAAGTGTAAAATACAAAATAAAATTTTACCTCCTCCATCATGTACTTCGGTCATTGAGATGAAATGGCTCAAGTGCAAATTCTCCCTTGCTGCAAGTGAGTAGGGAAGTGGTTGTGCCAACCTTTTCTTCATCTTCCAGGCTATGCATCTCTCCATATGCTGATATACATTCAATTGAATTCCCTCCCAAGTGAACTCCTCCATTGAAGGATGATATGCATAAAAATGCATGGAGGGAAAGTCCACAAATGTTGCATGTAGATCTTTCTCCTTGTGCTTGTGAACCCAAGCCAAGAAGGTCAAAACATGGTAAGGTATGCTTCCATCCATTACTTCCTCATGCTCATCTTCCACATACCTCCAAGGTGTATTACTTGTGAAGTGGTCTTGAGAACACTCCAGCAAGCAATCCAAGCTCCCAAGTGATAGCGTTGCTAGCCTTTGGAGTAGGGCCACTATCAACTCAAAGCTCAATTCTTTGACATAGATTGTGTCAAAGACTCTTCCCAAAATGTTGTTGTGTATGTAGAGATCCTCCCAATATGGAGGTGCTACTCTTTTCACTATGCTAGTGCCATCCCTTACTCCAGCAGCATCATGCCAAGAGTGAGAGAAATTATTCCCTTGCTCTCTCCCAATCCTCCAAAGCAACAAATGACTTTGCTTCCTCCTCATACCTCCATCATACAACTGATGCAGTGAAAACAAAATTACCATATCATCATAATGCATCCAAACTCCTTGCTGCCCCATGATGAAAGTATCTTGCCAATCTTCCTTCCTCTTCTCACCCCATTGAAAAGGACATGTCATAGGTTGACCAAACTCTCTCAAGAGTAGCCAATGCAGCATTGCCTCTTGCTGCCCAGTGTGATAGACTTGCAAGTGGTTTAGAAGCCTCTTGCCTCCCATCCACATCCACTCAATTCCTTGTGGATGCTTCTCATCATTCTGCATCTTGGTATTTCTCCAATGAGATCTACCATCCTCCACAAACAGTTTCTTTTCTTTACCTCTCATGAAGTGTTGAAAGGCATCTCCTTGGAGATCTCTTAGAGAAGATCTCATGTCTACAATAATTTTGAATCCATAAGGATCCAAATGTGAAGAAGGAAAAACCCTCTTACTGCTATCTCTTGATAGCGCTGTATAACTCCTCCATGGTGTACAAGCTGTCTCATATCCTGACTCAAGAATGATCATGAATCCCCCCAAAAGATCACACTTCAACCTCAAGGGTTGAGTGCAACTCAACAAGGGTCCAAGAGGATGATGGTTCATTTGTTTCTTGAACCATTCAAGTCCGCACATCACAGTGCAATATTGCTGCTCTACCCCAGCAACAATGTTTGATCTTGGGCCATATGAAAACATATTTCCACAACTTTTAGAAAGATTTGTTGCAATAAGTAAAAGTGGAAATCTTCCCATACCTTGGTGAGATGTGGGAACCTCTTGTAGAGCTGTAAAGGCTCCTCCCTCTATTGTAATGGCTGCTCCAACTGCTGGTGTAGAAGGCTGCTCTCTCAATGCTATGACAGCGCTGGTACTTGTCTCTTCCCATGGTGATGTGGGCTTCCTCTCTTCTGATCTTTCTCCATCAAAGGTTCTAATCAGCCCTCGAGTAAACTCAAGAAAATAAATCACTCTTGTATGGCTTGAGTGACTGAACCACCAAGCATTGGCTTCACCCTCTAGGTGCAGCGTTGCAAATTCTACCGCCTCCTTATCTACCATTGGGTGAAATAGGAATAATGCCTAAAGCTTCCTTGCCCAAGCTCTAGCTGTAGTTGACCCATCAAATGTAGACAACAGGAACCTATTGCCTCTCATCATTCTTTTACTGCATGGTCTTCTTTCTTCTCTCAATTGAATAAACTGAGGGAAATCAAGGGTTTCTTTGAAAGCCCTAGGTTGGAACTTGTATTCTACCAAATATCCACTTAAGATCTCATGCTCTAAGTAGTATCCTTGCTCTTAAACTCCTCTATAAGAACAGGAAGTGCATGCATCTTTTTCTGCCTCTTGAAACCTAGAGGTTTCACTGCAGCTCTCTCCTCCTTGAAACCCTTTTGGAGTTTCAATGCATTTCTCTTCTTCTTTCTTCTTGGATCTGAAAATGGATGAGAGTAAGCTCATCCTCTCCATAATTTTTATCTCTGATTTTCTTCTTTTCTCCTCTTATAGCTTTATCTCACAGGCTGTGCCAGAGATCATGCTTTGATACCACTGTAATGTTCCAAATCTGGATCTCAGCAATGAATAAGTTGTATAACGGTATTTTTATGACGAATAAGCTTAAAATATACAAAATAAACACATATACATAATTTTTAGTTACAGAAGAAACTTTTATTTCGTTTCATGATTCGGAAAGTGGGGAAAAAGGGGATTTTATTCCCTAAAAAGGTTGTTTTTAGAAATTAGCGTAAAAATAAGTAGGGGAAACAACTGTATATGATATCTTAGGTCAAGAGGGACCTATTATCTCAATTTCAGCTCAAAATAATGCCTCTATCTATGTTAAAAAGCTCCTCCTTTCCCGACTAGGCTAGAAAACACTAATTCCCCATGACTTTACTAAACAAAAATTTTTGAACATAGTGAGAGCATAATTTTCATGAGGGTTTCTATAGAAAATGATGGAATAAGTCTGATCAGAATTTTATACTAGTAATACAGCAAAGAAATGGAGGTTTAATCACTTATACAGTAAAAACAAGACACCCAGCAAGGTTTCTGGCAAAATGCATGTACAAAGAAATACTGCAGAAAATAACGCAGTTTACTGCAAAATTGTATTAACCATGATTGAATATGACATTTAAATGCTGAATAATACAGAGAATGGCCTTAGGCCTTCTTATTGGAGCTCCTGGAGGGAAATTAGCACCTCCTCCTCAAAGAAAAGCATACAAAGACAATGTTGAACCCAGCAACAATGCTCCTACAGAAAAGGACGCAGTTTCTGAAGTAAAATACGTTGTAGCTAAATGTAGATGAATGGACACAAGCCAAATACTGAAATGAAGCTCAAATCCTTCTCTCTTGATCCTTTAAGCAAGCTGATCCAAAGAGAGGATGGAATTCCCGCACGAGAATTATTTGCACTAAGCAGTGCAGCAACTGTGACTAAACAGCTAAAGCATGCAAGTGGTCTCAATACCAAAATAGCTGAATACATGAATGATCTCCCTTTGATGCTATGCCTTCCTTTTATCTTTGGTGAGCCTCCTCACCCCGGACCCCACACAATGTTGAGGTGACTTCTTCATGAAGCTTCCTCTTTCAAAACTGTGCTGCCCTAGCTTGCTTCCCTCCTCTTGTGGCTGTGTTGTTGACTTGGTCAACTAATCCACCTTCAATGCCTCTTTTCACACTAGAGATATTCAATCTAGTTTACATATGTGTCTTAGGTTGATCCTTGTTCACATTGAACCATTTTTCTTAGGTGATCTCTTCCTCCTCAAGAATGCATGTTGACTTAGTCAAACTTGACTATGTCCTTATCTATTTTGCCCATGTTCACACTTGTAAGTGTAAAGTTAAGCTCCTGAAGTGATCCCCTTCCTTCTTAAGGTGGAAATCATTCATATTTTTATTGTTCATGGGCTCCCTTACCCATTTATTCCTCTCCTAGGTGAAAGTAGCAAAATCTAATGTTCCAAATTGCTATGTGCAAATTTGGGAACATTACAGTGAGATTCTATGCTACTCGTTGTTCCTAACATGGATGCCTGGAAAGGGTCGGTCATAGAAGAGGTTGTATTCTACTTCAATTTCCGTATCATTGGCTTAAACGTGTCTTCCTCTTTGGTGGAGTGCAGACTGAACGCAGCTCGTGCCGCTCTCAGCTTGGGGAGATGTACACCTTAAACGTATGAAGAAAGTGTGAGAAAAATCGGCAATAAGTGCGTGTGATCTTCTCTTGATTAGAGAGAAATTTTTGAGGGAGAGAAGAGACTATGCGGAGAATATTTGCAAGGGGCTTGAGTTCTCTGCATTGGTTGACTCAGTGATCGTTGCAATCACATAGGCTGCATGTTATCCTAGGCTAGGCCGAGGTTATTCTTTGGTGGTGTGTTATCTTATCAGGCTTGATACACCATTGTGGAGGTGGGGACATTGACCCGGTGATGTAATTTTTATGCCATTCTCGGAGTTCGTCCTATCTCTTCTTTATGGCATTAATCATGTCGATAGTGGGACGAATGTGCGAGGCATAAGTACAATGTCTCTCATAATGATTACCCTGACATATCAGGAAAAATATCCTTGATATGAAGGTTCCATCAAGTTTATTTTGAGGTCTGATGGGGAACCAGTGCTGGAAGGCTGCTAAATCAGGGCAATGGATGACTGCATGGTCCATATTTTTGCATACCCTACATGTTGTTCATCACTGCGAAGTGTTGTTAGGGGTAACTAGGGGTTCCTTGTTAGGCCGTTCTTCGGCTGTCAAGAACATGATAGATGCGCTCATCTCATCTGCTTGGGTCATGGAGCTGCCTATAGACTCGACATCCATATAGTATTCTTGGGAAAGGCAGACTATGGCTGAGCGGAGGCTAGCAAGGGCTAGCCAGAAGCGAGGTATGTAGTGAGAATCCTCCAAAAGGTGATTTTCGGCACATAACGAGCATGCGAATTGTGTGGCCCATAGCCCTATGTAGTAAACCATTTCAATTGGATACCATCTGTGAATGAGCTCTAAGGCTACACATTCTTCGAGGTAGTGGCCATGCTCCTTGCATAGCATACAACGTATAATGAGCATTACAGGGGGCCTTTCTACAATCCTATGCTCCTCTTGTAAGTATAGGATGGTACGAGGTTCATCATTGACAAGCTGGATGGAAGGATCTTCTTGATAGGATCGCTCGATCACATGTAAGGCATCCCTATATCATGGTATCTCTGGACAATGGTGGGTATAATGCCCATAGTTTCCACAGAGAGCGCATGCATGATTGGTACGTAGCGGTTTGCCTTTACCTTATGTGGTAGGTTACTTTTTACGGGAATGTGGCGTCGAGATGTCTACTTCAGAGCTGAGGAGTGGTTTTAATTTGTCTAGCTCCAGACATATATGGGTAGGGTGGCCTATAACTTCACATATGGTGTAGACTGGTGATTCCATTTAAATGGCGGGGGTCACCATCTTCTTTCCTCTATTTGTGGTTTTCTTGGCCGTGATTACTAGTTTTGCAATGGGAATTTCCTTTTTTGGGGCGGTCCCGGCCGTTTCTTGGGTAGGTTGGGGCTCTTCAGTACTGAGGGGCTTTAACCGTATAGTAGTAACATTGTTGGCTCCTATTTCGGAAGGGGGAATGAGGTACCAAACTGGGAATGCCAACGATATGTTGGGTAACACCAGTGTTGCCAAAACCTGCTGGGAGATGAAGCCAGCTAGGGGGTAGAGGAAAGGGGTTTGGGAGGTGGCGTCGGCTAGAGAGGCTGTCATGGCCGATGCCTCGGTGTTGTTACTACTTGAGTCTGTGTCCTGACTAGCCTCGGTGCTTGATGTGGACATCATGCACACTAGGGCCCTTATGGAATCGGGTGATGCCTTAGGGATAATGGGAGGATCTCTTAGGAATTACCCAAGAACGGACGATGGTTTGAATTGGCGAGGGCCATATTATTGATACCATGAAATACCATCTGAGGCTATATCTACATAAGATAGAACTACATTCTTGTTGGTTAGAGGACGCTTCTTGCTATGCGTCAGCTGGTCTATAGTAATGATGCGATCGTCGTGGGGGAACATCATAATACGGAAGACGAAGAGGCTATGGAAAACATGGCATACATATAACTCCACCCGAGGAGTATATTGTAATCCAAGTGAGCATCCAAGACTACAATGTCTATGTGGACCATCTTTCTGACTATGCAGACCGGGACATTTTGGTAGAGGCCGAGAGGGGTTGAGGGACGACCGTCGTATACTCGAAGCATTATGAGCGAGGGTTTTATTTCGATAGAACCCAACTTCTGCCAAACATTTTTCGAAATGATGCATGTTGATGCACCCTCATCAATGACACATCGATGAATAGTGATATTCTAGACCGACACTGGTATCTGGAAGGCAACCATAGAAGGAAGCCTAGGGGTGGCTTTGTCTAAGTCAAAAGCCATCATGCATGTATCGGTAGGGTTGATAGTGCCTAAAATGGAAGGTAGGTATTTCCATTACTTTGGGCACAACTGCAGTACTTCTAGCGCAGACATAGCAGTGAGTGATTGAGCTAAATCGTCCATGATGCTATAATTATGGGCCGCTTTGGAGTAGTTACCCGTTCCCCTATTAGGTCCCTTTGCCATCTTTGGCAATGATTCTATAGGCATCTTTGAAATGGTCAACGGTGCAGTCGGCGCACTAGTGCTAGCCCTTGATGTAGTGGTGTCTGGTGGGGTGTCGTAACTTCGTGTCTGGAAAAACATTTCTTCCCTAGTCATGTAGATTTCATGGCTGCTTTTCCTAGAATCGTCTAGGTTTTGTTGCGGAGTGCTGACCGTTCCTTGGTGGGGGAAAGGTTCTTGCAAAACAGCAGGTTTCTGGGAAGATCCTCCTTGTCCTCAGTTACTCTGTAGCTTTTTTAGCTCAAGGAGATCGGGACATTGGTGAGTATAGTGCTCGTACTCACCACATATTGAAAAAGAGTGGTTTGTTCGCAGAGGTGGCCTTTTGCCTTGCCATTGGGCATTTCTTGGCTCCTGGTTCTAATTCTTGTTGGAGTTGCCTCCAACCTGGGATCACGATGCCAGGCGCTGTTGGTTGCTGCCCCCCTGTCCAGGGTTCCCGTTTGGCTTGTTTTTTGACTTTTCCTTAACCATGTTAGGATGATAGTTCTCTTGGTTATACTGGTGTGGTTGATTTTGGGATGGCTACACAAAGTTCACCTATGCATTGGTTTGTGTAAGTGGGTCGTGTGCTTGGGAATGAGCATAATGTTGTCCATTTTTTGCACCTGGCCATTGGGGGGGAGCTCTTCTGTCAGTGTTTCTTTCTGCTTACTGAGTCCCCTCAGCCAGAGGATATGGTCCTCCTTGATGATACTCTTATGCCCTACTAGTCAAATCTTGCTAAGGCATATGATGACTTTTAAATCTGGGTTGAGGCATGTTCTGAGTAGAATTATATGCGTAACTGGGATTTTGACTACTGCTGCATAGGTAACCTTGGGTCATTGACCCTATTAATCCATCTGCAGTGTTTGACATGCCTAGTAATTCTTGATAAGTTTGCAGGCGCGGGGTGTTAGGCAGGATGTTGTAAATGTATCCTAACTACGTATAAATCAGTTCAAGCTGCTGGGCTTTACTGATTGCATCATCATCAGTTGTGGGGTATTGTTGCACCACATCCTTTGAAATCTCTGCCTCTAGATTTTTCAAGAATAAATCTAAGAGGAACCAATTGTTGAGTTTAGCTATACATAAATTGTGACGCCACCTCCATTCATGAAGATGGTCATAGATATGGACAGCGAGGGTTTGTCTAAAATGAGTCAGTAACTCCATTCCCAAATCGTGGTGAATGGGTAACTAAAAATATGTGAGGAACGCGGTAGTGAGGGTGCTAAAGGTTCCATGTGAAGCAGGAGGTTGCTCCACATACCACTTCGTAGCCACTCTCGTAACAATGCATTGAAATAGCCTCAATCGAATAGTGTCGTTGATGATACTATTCGATGAGCACCACAGGTGAAAGGTCATCACATGATTACCTGGGTCTGTTGTTTACTTTCCTTAGAACTTTGGTATATCCGAAGGGAGCTTTGTGGGCATTGGAGGCCATGAGGGATTATGTGCGATGGGGTCATTTGTTAGCTTGGTTAAATCTGGTAGATTCAACGCAAATAAGAAAGGTGACTGGGAGGTTGACACCATTGTAACGTGTGAAGACTTGAAGTTCTGGTTAGAACGAGGGTTAGTTTGTGACATACCCTGATGTGTGTTCAACTGGCTTCCCGAATGGGACACACTCCTCTGCCCCCCAAGGGTCGAGGGAGGAGTAGTGTGGGGTGTGGTGTTGGGAGACCGACTAGGCTTCCCAACTATGGTTGCTCGAATGAAGGATGAACCAATGACAGTGGCAGTGTTCTATCTTTGACGCCTAAACGGCGAAAGGCCTGGAACCCCTCCCTATAATGGGGGGAGGTCCAAAAGACTCTTGGATTGATGAGGTTCCGTTAGGACCATTTGGGTGTCGACCAGGTTAGATTTTGGAAAAATTTGAGAGGATAGAGTCTATGATCATGGAAAATTTATGGCCACATACATAAAACAAAGCAAAAATGAAATGATTTTTCCCTTTAACTTAATCTATGTGATCAATCAAGAAACAAGATGGTTTTTGTTTTTTTTGCGCGTGATACTCAAAATCCTAGAAGACCTCTACGTCCTCACACACTCAAAAGTAACTAGGCCTTGAGAATATTTCTTGTGAGTGCTGGAAAAATGTTCCGTAAGAGCTGGCGATGCCCCTAGTCAGCCGAAGAGAATCCACCAAGGTAAGGGTAGAGGGTCTGGCGCTTGCCTACATCGTCACCTATAGGTAAAGGATGCCCTAGTTTTTGGCCACTAAGAACCACTGTTCCACATGAGCGTTCGAGTCTTGGGATTCTTGTTAGTCAGCTAACAGTATTGAGTATCAGCCGGGTCAAGTAGCCCCAACTGATACCGCATGCACTGCGCCTAAGCCTAACCCCTCTAAATCGGGTCTCTATCGCGCTCGAGTTTAATTTTTCGTGGGCTGATAGGTGGCTTTGAAGCTCCCTAGATACACAAATTCTATGTTTCAATATGAATTTTGATCAAGGAGGCTTATTAGATGCCTACCCCCTTGATCCTAACTTAAACTATAAATTCTTTTGTGGCCCCTGTGGGGAGAGTTTAGTGAGTTTGATTAAGTTAGTTTTAGGTGTCTTCCTTTGCTTAGTGGGTGAGTGTGTGTGAGCATATGGTGAACAATCTCATATTTTGAACATATGGATATCGGTGATCCTTTACAAAAGTCCCCTAGTTAAACTATGTTATATTGTTCCTAGCTCAAATGGAAAACATTTGAGGATAAACGACTGCTTTCAAATTTTCCTAGTTAATCTATCTGACTAATGAAAGGGAGATGGCGACTTGTAAATATAGAGCATTCATATGCTTACCTAGGATCACTGGAGGGTGCAAAGGTAGCAGAGATTACTTGATCTAATCGACAATTCGATTCTAGTCCCACACTTCCTAATGCAAAAATTGAACTAAACTAAACAATTTCTACACTAGAAAATGAAACTAGCTATGCATGCATGGTTTGGGCCACTTTCTTGGACTAGTTTATCTAAGTGTGAATACCAGAATTTTCAAAACATAATTTTTTCGGAATGCAATGGTTAATTTTCCCCCTACTTAAACTATGTGAATATTTTTGCAAAAAATCAACTTAAAGGAAAACTAATTATAAGCCTATAGAAGGCAGCTAAAAGTATGTTCTCAGAAGCTGTGGGGTATCAACATAAGTGCTGGCAGATACATTAGCACACTTACTAGAAGAAAAATGCAGAATATAGGGAGAAAAATATCATTCTATAATTTGTGTGGAAAACGCTCTGACAAGTGTGCTTTCCTCCGCGCAGGTCAGTCCTAAATGTGCACAAAAATCCTGCAAGTAAAAAGATTAGGAGCTGTCTTCATCAGTCTGTCACTCCAAGTGTATCTAGGGACTATAAGATGGATCAGAGGACTATCAGCTCCACTCTCCATCATAGACAAAGGTCTCCTGCAAGAGATGGCACAACCACATAAACTTGTAAAACGTTAGTGGAGTGGCCAATTCTAATGTGGTGGATTTGATGCACGGGTGTACGAAATCACACTAGTTTAAGGGGTGTGGTCTACCCCTATAAACTATTGGTAACAGGCAGAAAGTGGTGGAGCTCAAAAGCATATAATCGAGAGGAAAAAATATGCGAATGTATGCTCAAAGTAAACTAAAAACTAAAACACAAATATACAGAAGCTCTTGAAGAGAGTCAAAATGATAATAATGCAAACGATGGCTCAAGGCCTCTTCTTATTAAATGTTTGATATGGAGAAGAAATTTTACCCACTTGCTAAAGGACCTCTAGACAATGGTTCTAGGTCTCGATGCAAGGATGTTGTTTTTCCAAGTTCTGCCTCTGATGTAGTCTCCCTCTCTCTCTGCTGTGATGGACTAGGATTGTTGGGTGGCCAACAATCGAGTCCCCTCTATCTCCAGCTCTAAGTCACACACTGCTGGTATTGCTTGGGAAATTCTGGCCAGCATAACAATGTGATCACCCATTCTTCATCTCTTGGTGGCTTTATATAGGGGATTTCAAATCCTCCTTCCCTCCCTTGGTACATGGTGGATGGTGACCCAAGGGAGAGGTATGATTCTATTGTGTGCTCTAAATATTCCTTTGTGTGCTCACATAGAGTCTAAGGAGGTGTTGGTGGCTATCCTTAGGTGGCTTCATGTAAGGAGAAATTGTCCTTTGCTTTGTGTGGTCCCGGAAAGCGACATTTTTCCATTTTCAAGAATGCACACTTATTGGGAAAAAAGGCACACAGAAGGTGCTCTTCTCTAAGGATAAAGAGCGCAATCAGCATTTTGGACTAGTTCAAATTTGATTTTCTCAAAAAATTAGAGATTTTAAATACTTTCATGATTCCATAATGTCTTCCTGCCCTGTAAATCCTTTGGCTTGACATTAAATAATGTCATCTTCTGCTGTACTATTTTCCAATGTTAACCCCTATATATGCATCTTTGGGTTAATGTAATATGGATATGATGGTAAATAGATGGATAATATGGCAAAATAAGGTGTATTTCCTAAACAAAAAGAGATAAAAAACGAGGGCCAACACTTATACTTATATATCTTTTAGTAAAGTGGTTATAGGGTTTCAAAAAGTCACAACATCACCACTTTGGAGATTTGTGACATTTCATTCAGACACACAATTTGCAATGTTATTATCAAGCTTCAAGGGAAAAGAAAACTCAATGATGTAGTTTACATGGTAATACATTGAAATTGTATGTTTGATTAATGTTAATAAATATTATTTATGTACAAGTTAATTGAACTTTTACTATGTCATGTTACAGGCAGAAGTCAAATCTTGTTTCTTTCAAAGATCAACCTATTATAAATGATTGTGAGTTCATCCATGTTGAATGTTGGAAAAAATAGGATAGCTATAAGCCTATTCTTCTGAATCGAGTAGATGGGAATATTCATACTCAAGTACCGGTTCATGATGTTGTCGTAAGAAAACTAATATATGAGGCTAAATATGAGAAATGAGAGAAAGTTAACATTTATTAAAAAATGCAAGCATTGATTAACCATCTTATAGATCTATTTTCAAATGAAAGAGATTGGTTTTTGGATTTATTCTTAGGTTCAAGTAAGTTTTACTATATAAAATTGAATTTTAATATTTTAGCTTTTATTTTTTATGTGTTTATACTAATTTTCTTAATTATTTCTTTTGTGTTTGATGATTAGGTACAATAGTAGCATGTTGCCTTAAAAAAGGAAGAAATTGCATTGCTCTTGAGAAAGACTCACTGCAATGCAAATTTATTCAACAAAGAATTAATGCTCTTCAATTTCTTCTAGATGCAATGTAAGAAGTTGGATTGAGGAAAGGGGATTTTAATGAATCATGTGTGGCAAAAAAGGCAAAGGAACCTCAACCACCGTTACATGGAATTATTGGAAAAGGACACTTTGAAATATTTGCAGACATCAAAGATCCATTAGAAGAGGTCAATGAAAAAATGAAGCAGAAAATGTTGTGGAAGAAGACATTAATGATGGTCTAGAAGATATTGAACATGGATTAGTTGGTATTATTGATTAACTTTAAGTTTTGCTTGCAAATAAAGCTCAATTTTGAGAGCTATTCATTTGTTTTACTTGTAATGTTTAGACTTTGATATTTTATGAGAAGAATCATTATTTTTTGCAAAAAAATTGTGATTACTATTAATTTTTGACATAAAATTCATAAAACATGCTATTTTTTAAGGTTTTTTTGTTAAGCTTTTCCATAAAAATCATTTATTTAACATGTTATTTTTAACAAAAAGTCTCAAAATGTGTATTTTTTTCATTGTATTTATAATAAAAATGTGCATTTTTTTGTCATATATTTAAAAATGTTGCTTTTTAGCAACAATTATTTGATGTGCATTGAAATATTAATTAGCAATAAATAAACATATACAAAATCCTAACTTTAAAATATTGACCCTTCTTTTATTTTTTTAACTATCTGAAAAAATGAAGATTTAATTACAAAAAAAATGAAAGAAAAACAAGTACATAAATACACTTAAAAATAAACATCTCAGGGAAGAAAAAGACATTAGAAAATGTAAAGTGTCAAAATAAACCCTCTAAAAAAAGGGGGGTGTTTCTGCATCACTAATTTTCAAAATCAGCATGAAAATCTTGACATTTAAAAAAAAAATCATAAGAAAATTTAAAGTGCCAAAAATATACTCCAAAAAAAAAGTGATTTTGCATCACCACTTTTCAAAATCGGGTGTTTTTTTTTCTACCTCAAAAAATGGGTAATCGATAATTTTTTCATTTGATCGGTAAAAATTTTTAGCCTGAAACCCTTGCATGAAGGCTTAGTCAACCTTACATTTTTTGTAGACTGGAGGTCTTCGACGAGCTTCCTGGCATTGCTAGCTAGGCACTAGAAGCCCTTGCATAGCTCCATGCAGCTAATTGCAGGCTTTCCTTGGGGCATGGAACCCTTTCCGTGTCATAGGCGAGTTGGAGGCCTTTCAGGAGTTTGATACGAACCTCTAATAAAGTGGGACTAGAACTCAATTAGCGTGGCCATGCATTGAATTCTTTGTCCATGAATAGGGAATGTATTTGGGCTAGAAGCTTGTTGGAGTGGATTTTTCTAAAGCTCATGAAGGGTAGCATTGTAAGGTGCTTTAGTAACCCACCATCGCAATCTTCGAGTGTTGATGTCAATCTTGATGAATAGAGAAATTTTGCAGTAGAGTGGTCCAAATGACCAGCAAAAGATGCTTGATGAATAGTTGGAGCAAGATCTCATGATACTCATCGAAATCCAAATTGAGCACATCACTTAAGGATGGGAATATTTCCTCTAGTCGGGCCATGGAAGTGATATAATACAAGTAGGTTTTTTAGCACATGAAGGGTGTAGCCCTAAACTTATAAGATAATTTCAGGCTAGCCATATCCATCATTAAAATTCAAAACCATTGACGTGGTAGCGATGGATTGGATTTCGGGATTTCCCTTGTATTTCCATTGGATAAGGGATATGACATAGCTCAGAGCTAGTATCCCCGAAGGTTTATTTTGCACAACAAAGGGATCAACCTGCAAGATGTCAGCCGAGATGAGTTGAATGACATGCAATATTGATGGTCCTATTATTCATTGCAGGTAGTTCCCATAGGAAAATGTGGCTTGATTGTTCCATCCTAGAGGAATTGCGAAGATGCTCAAGTAAAGGAACGATATGACATCAGCCGACATGAGTTGGAAGACACGCCAACCGAACAGGTATGCTATTGGTTGAGTGGTGGGCTGGGATGTGCTAGAAACCATGCAATCCTTGTGGTTGCGCCATTGGATGGAGGTGTGGCCACTGATCATATGGCTTGAAGGCCTTGTCCCAGAAGTGTAAAAGGAGTGCGTAGAGGAGGCGTCAGGGTAGCTAGGACGGGATGAAATGGAGTTGTAACCACCTTGGTATAATTAGAAGTTAGAAACGTGCATATTTAAGACCCACTAGTCCACATAAGCCCAAATATCTCACCCCTGAGGTAAAAAAGTTGGCTTGAATGAGAGCGATGGGAGGAAGAAGGCGAGATGACGTGATTCAAGCCTCATTATCATAGCATTCATAGTGATTGGTGGAAATGAGGTCCTATCAAATAGGTCAGCCCAACGTTATGACCTTATAATATTAATGAGGTACAATAAGGGAGGAAAATAGGATGAATGGAATTAGGGTGGTGTGGCACAGGCTACAAAGGAAAATGTCAGTTGGAGTACTGGACCAAGGGAAAGAAGAACATGCATCCCCCACTAAACATGTAAGCCTAGTAAAGAGGCCCAGGTGGTTAACGTAGGTGCATGGTAAGGAAAAAATCAATATGATTTAGCGGGGCCACTGCACCAATGAACAACTGATATCACATTCAGTGATCAAACGATGGGAGTGGGTTACACACCCCCCCACTTGGGTGATGCCAGCAGGAAGGAACCCTTGTGCACACCATTGATATATATTTTATGATAGATGGTGAGGATTTCTTCATATCCCCCTGGTGACGTTATCACGAGGTTAACGCCTCACGCAACCGTATATCTTCCACAAGTAGATCCTAACTATTGATTAATTCAATGGACGACAGGGTCCACTAGTCAGGAAATGTGGCCAATTATTATTGGTTCTAGGAGTTAATGGATGGTGGGGACTACATTGTGGAACACCGTGGAGCAATGTGGTAGGAAGAGATTAGCCTCAGGAATTAATTAAACATAGTTCCCTTTTCATGTGAGTGGCCTAACGTTCGGTTGGCCCAGGGTTCATCGTTTATACAGTGGTGTATGTATACGGTAAAAATGTATTTGTGTAAATGCTAATATTTTACAAATATATATATATGTTGAAAATGGCACCAAGAAAGGATTCTAATTTAATTTTCCTTTGAATAAAATTAGAATAAAGTTGTAATTCCACATCACATGATAGCTTGTACAAGTTAACTAAGTTAGGATGACTTAGTTGGTTTAGTTAATTTGAGTTGAGGGTCAAACTAGAGGCATGTAGAGTGTATCCTACATTATAGGATCCCTTGTTGAGTTTATTTTGAGTTGTAATTAATTAACTCAAATCATATGAGTTAAATTCAGTTAAACTAGCTCTAACTGATGGAGGAACTAGTAGGAGGTTAGAAAGCAGGGTGTCTCTTCATGTGTTCAATTAGTTAACTGATAATTCACTCATAAATAACTAATGCATACCATTTCTAAGAAAGACCTAGTTGATATTGGAGTTCAATGGCAGTGTCCTATCAGTTGTATAATTATCTAAACTGTACAGGTGGTGCATGCAGTCAGAGGAATTCCCCTAATGTATTGCGAAATATGGGTTGGGAATTTCTATAATTAATAGGGCATAATTTCCCAAGGAAACTAGGCAAGGAAATAGGGACTTGGGAAAGCCAAAATTTGGTTAAGTATTGAACAAGGCTTATCAAGGAATTATTGAGACAGATAGAGATAGTTTTGAGGTTTCTTGGCTTGCAGAAAAGTATTTTGATCTTATAATATTATTTGGCTTATGCAATATATAGATAGCAATATTTTTAGCTAAGGCTTTCCCCGGGAAAATATTTGTGTTGTGCAATTGAAATTCTTTCTCTTTTATGTTTTGTGATTTCAAGATCTAAATTGGTTTTCTCAATTTGTATAGTAGATTCAAGTATAAGTTTTTATCATATTAAAATTATCATTTGAATATACGTGCATTTTCTATAGGGTATCAGAGTAGGAATCACTCTAGAAGTGAAGAATATGAGTTTGTTTTGTGCAGTTGAATTGAATTTCATATCTAGTCTTCAGTGCTAGCAGCAGGATCAAGTTGTCTTTCTTTGGATTGAGACTCGAATATGCCCTTGAGGGTAGTTTGAATTACATATTTTGGACAAACAAGATGGAAGTATTGTTGGAGGAATTCATATAAATTAATATGCATAGGCCTGCAGTAACAGATGCTCAAGATCTAGCAGCATAGAAGAAGAACACAAAAAAGGCAAGAAGGATTTTGTTGGAAGGTGTTTGATATCATATTGTATTAAAGCTCCATGGAAAGGAAAATCCATATGCTATGTGGAAGGCCTTAATATATTTGTTTCATAACAAAAATGACTACGGGAAGTTATTGCTGAAGGACAAGCTTAGAAAAATCAAGATACCGAAGGGTGACACAATACCAAAATACTTGACCAGGTTCACTCAATATCGGGATGAGCTTGGAAGTGTTGGTGTTGCAGTTTTCGAGGATGATCTGGTGATCCTAACACTTATAGGCCTTCACAAGATTTGGCACAACTACCATTATTTGGTGAATGGGAGGGAAAATCTACCAGATTGGGAATGACTGTGGCTCGAATTAGTACAAGAAGAGATTCGTCAAACACCAGAGATGGATCCTCATCAAAGCATGATGATGAGGAGAATTTTTCCTTGGATGGAAATGAAAAAAAGGGAAAGGGAAGACATCCCATTCCAAATCAGATTCTGGTCAGGCACACAAGAAGGACTTGTCAAAGATTAAATGTTTTCACTGTCACGAGATGGGACATTATGCCATGAAATGTATGCACAAGAATGCCAACAAGAAGCCCTCGAAAGGAGCAACAGGTGCACTTCAAAATTCAAGTTATATTTCACTCTCATTGCATGCATGGTGTCATCGGTGATGCGTTATTTGTGGTACCTGGATAGTAGAGCCTCATTCCATATGACCAGAAACAAAGAGTTATTAAGCAACTTGGAGGAGAAGGATCTCCAAATTCACATCGAGATGGGAAATGATGGGAGGTCTAGCGGGACTGACATAGGTATTATTACCTTTCATAGGGAGTCTAGTTCTCCTCTCACATTAAAAGACATCATGTATGTTCCTAGTTAGAAGAAGAAATTAGGTTTAGTTTCTATGTTGGAAGATCATGGCTTCGATGTGATATTTAGCAAAGGAAAGGCATTCCTTTGTCACATAGCCATGAGACAAGTGAAGAAGATCGAGGTTTGAGTAACGAACCTCCACAAATTGGATGTATAAGATTATGTTTCCTCAAGCATGAAAGCAAAGAAGGTGGAGAACTAAGACATTAGTGAGTTATGGCATAGAATATTGGGCCATCTACACCACAGAGCTTTGAATATTATGCAAAAAATTTCTACAAGACTTCCCAAGGGTGCACTAGAGTGGCATCATACATGGAAAGGGTGTATATTGGGGAAGTACACCAAAGAAACCTTTCATGATAAGAGCAGTCGAGAAAAAGAAATCCTTGAAAGAGTTCACTCAGATGTATGTGGACCATTCTCGACAATCTCCATGGACTATCATAGGTATTATGTGATTTTTTTAATGATTTTTCATGAAAGCGTTGGATTTTCTTCATGCAAAAGAAATATCAAGTGTTCTCAAAATTTTGTGTGTTCAAAGCACTTATCGAGAAATACATGGGAGAGAAGGCGAAGGAAAAATTAGTTTGGTCTTTGGTACATATGGACAAAGGGAGTAAATTTGCAAGGCTTCACAGATTCAGTTTGGGTATGGAGCCCATCATACAGGAAGAGCACATCAGGGGGCATATTCAGTATTGGGCCAGCAGCATATTTCCGGTACAATGGGAAGAAAATATATGTTTCACTCAGTTCAACAGATGTAGAGTACATGGCTACTAGTCAAGCATCTTGTGAGGCTATCTAGATGAGGAAGATACTTGTGTGTGTGTGTGAAAGGGTTGTCGAGCCTAAGGAAAATGGCCAAATGATGAGATAATTAAAAATAACTAAATAGTTATAAACAAATAAACTATTTAGTGTATAAGAGACTCTAGAAGGAGTGGAGTATTTAAGGAAACAAAAATATAAGTGTTTGTTTTAACCCATTCCTCTAACAGTACCAAAGGATTTGGATTTGAAATAATAGCCATCCCGCTAGGAAATTAAGGTGGAGTGGTTATTACATTTTCTCTATAAACTCACTGTATAAAGACTCAAATACAAATGCACACATATGGATCTATGAGTAGACCTAACTAAAAGCACGTTATTGCTATTTATGCACACAATTATCCATTCTCATTTATAGAATACCTCTACATCAAATCTCTCTTTTATAAATCATATTTAGGCCTTCTCCTTTAGAATTCATACATCACAAATCATACATAAAGGATAAATAATGGTATATAAACTCCTTGTGTATTAAATACTCTAACTTTTGCAACTTTAGATTGATCAATTCACCTTCTAGTGCATTTAATTGTTCCAAAACACATAGCAAACAAAGCTCATAAAAATGCACAATGTTACACCATTTTTTGGTCATCTAACCTGTTACTATTAGATGGACCTAAGTATACAATGTAAGACCAATTTTACCCTAAGTAAAATTGCTTTCACTATGAAAAATAACTTAGTAAAACACCTTTATTAAGTTGTTTATGGTCTAAACAGGAAACCCCATGAGGAAATATTAAATAAATCCACATTTGTTTGATTTTCCTTAAGGAATAATTAGTTTTTTTTTTTTCTCAGTAAAATTAAACTATTTCTATTGATCAAAATATAGTAAAATCAAGAGAGACAAGAAACCGGCTGACTATCAACTTTAGAAATGATGAAACTATCAACCTCGGTCCTCCAAGACCGAGGTTTATATACCATTATTTATCCTTTATTTCTAAAGTTGCAACTTTAGAAATGATGAAACTATCAACCTCGGTCCCGGAGAAGGAATGAACCATGCAAGGAGCTACATCAAATGACTTGAAAGTAAAAAGAACGACTTCTACACCACATGGGCTGAAGTCTCAACTCGTAATTTTTTCCCTTTCTTTTTATTGACTTTTATCCATCCATCCTGGGGGGAGTGGGCTAAAACAACTTGAAGATTGGAGTTCTCCGATAGGGGGACCTCCTTGTATGAATCAGAGGAGGAGGTCTCATGGACACATTTCTGGGTGCTCGATGTGACAGTGGTGTGCACAGGGTCCATCGTCTGAGGCGTCTGGTCTGGATCTGCATCGCTCCCCTCCTCATCCAAGATTGAGGATTCAGAGCTGACTGCTGGCGACGGAGAACAAGGGGTCCATCTCTTGGGCTTGGTCTTTGCAATGCTATCCTTTTTCGTTTTTGCAGGAAGTGATGGACAAGAATTCTGTAGGTGCCCTGTTAGGTGACAGTGGCGACAACGGAAGGCAGTATTCTCGTAATACAGGTCCTGGGTCCAAAAAAAGTCGTTGATCTTTAGATTGATTTGGTCTGGCAGTCCCTTGCTTAGATCTAATTCCACACATATTCTGGCGTATGTGTAAAGGCCTTGATGTTCCCGCCAAGAATCTCCCATTAAAAAGCTGCCCAAGGTGTTGCCTATGCCCCTGTAGACCTCCATATGCCACATGTGAGCTGGTAAGTTTGGAAGCCTGACCCAGACCAGAGTTCTGGTGATCACTGCAGTTGCTGGGTCAAAATCTGGGAACCAAGGAGTTAAGAAGAGCCCAGTAGTTCCCATAAACCAAGGTCCTTCTTCAAAGGCCTGTTCATAATGCTTAGGATTGTCGAACAGAACTATGAAATATCCTTTTGAACAAAAGCTGACCTTGCAATGGTGAGTCCAGTTGGAATGGGTCCAGTCATAGAGGTCCTTAGAGCACGGCCAAAGCCCATTGAATCTGCATATGATGGCCCTCTCTACATATTTTTGAAGGTCATCTGCGAGGCCAAGGTGGGAGATCTCAACAGAGGGAATCTCCTCCAGTTTTTCAACTAGAAAAGGCTGGGGTTTGGGGGTCTCAAGGGGTTTGGGATTCTCAGAGTGTACTGCATCTTTGAAGGAGTAGGGAGGGGCAGCAGAGGATTGTCCTACAGCACCACCTCTCAGACGCAAGGAAAACACTAAAGAGCTGTTACTTTTAATGATGTAAGAAGAGAGGGGGAGAAGGTCATCAAGCTGTTTACCTTGAAATAGAAGTCTTTGAAGGGCTGAGGGAATCCTGAACCGGCGTTCCAGATTTTCCTTGAGATTCTGCACCAGGTCAGAGGGGTGGACCCAATGCAGAATGGTCTTGCCTGAAAGCTGAGTGATTTGAATCTGAAAGGGGGCAGAGAGATTTTTAAATGCCTTTCAGAATGACATAGTTCCATAATCTTTTAGATCTCCAACTACCTGACCTGGATGAGGCTCTTCAACGCATCCATAGAGTAGATCCACAAGGCCACGCTACAACGAGGCAGAGGCAGTGACTCCCACAACATTGTGGAGGACGGGCTTACAAAATCGGACCAGGAACTCATCCCTGGTGTAAACGCTTGCAGATTCTGGAATAGACGCCACAGTAGCAAGGCTGTCAGTGGCCGCATGGTCATCCCTGTTGGCAGTGGTAAAGTAGAGGGCTTCCGCTTCAAAGGGAGCGGCTGCAACACGATGGGGCGTAATCGACCTAGAAGGGGCCACTTCTCTTCCAAGCGCTACAGCCGTTGTAGCTACAGGCTCTTCCTCGGTCTTCACATTGCAGCAGGTGGCGTATGAATCATGAGCAGGGTTTGAAAACAAAGGGTCGACGGCGACCACAACAACCCGGCTAAGAAAAACCCTACTGCAGGCCATCGCTCTCCCTCTATATGAAATGAAAATCTTAAGGAATAATTAGTTAAACAGTATTTTAATTAATATTCCTGGTCATATTTAACCCAAAACAAGGAAATTAATTAGATAAATTATTATTTATCTTATTATTTTCTAGGAATAATAATTTAAACCTTATTTAAATAATATTCCTTGTTAAATTTGACTAAATCACTCATAAATAGTTAAATAAATCATTATTTATTTGATTATTACTCAACCACATCCATAAAATGATAAATAAATCATTTATTTATTTATTGTTTACAAATAAAGGGATTTGACCCAAGTCAAATTCCTTTTCCCTCCAACAAAAATAATAAAATATTCCATAAAAGTTGGATCTTGATTTGGTTAATAATATTTTAATTATGCACCAATATCTAGACTAACTCAATATTTTGTTATAAATAGAAGGGTTTCCCCATTTATTCATCACCTTTTATTGCCTAAGATCACTCTAGATCTATACTTTTGGTCTGACTTTGATCCACCATCATTGTCATATTTTTATATCCTTTTTCTTGTGAGCTCCCTTTGAGTTCCATTTTTGTCTGGGTTTTCTACACCATCAAGAGAGAAGAATTTTAGATCTGAAGTGCTGAGGACTTACAAGAACCCATCCCATTGAGGAGAACTGGTAACATCCTTCTATGTTTTCCTCCCAGGTGCCCTTAATATAAAATTCATTCAACATATTATTTTCTTGTCTATTAGATGCATGGAGTAAATCTTGTTTTATTTACTGCTTAATGTATTTTGATGCATAGATATAGATTTTTACAGCATTTATCTTGATCAACTAATTACAAATCTGAAGATATTGGTAGCAATCATTTGCTTTTAGGGTTGTTTGTTATGCACAGCTAAAGTGGTCTTTTTTCGTACACTTGCAATTAAGATTCATACTAACACACACTCTAGCTATTCGATCTCCTTTTCATTTTATAGCCTCTTATCCTTTCCAATACCATAGGAGTACCAATGCTTTAGTTTATGATAACTATTTATGGAATCAAATAGATGTTACTCGATTTTTTGCACACAAATACCTTGGTAAATTCCATGGCTTAGCTGTAAGTTTTTATTTTTCTGCACTTAGAGGAAATAAAGCACATATTCCATTTAGTAAGTGAGTTATTAATGTTTTTATTGAACTATAAATATTTGTTACACTCAGCTATAAATCATCTCCCGCTATGATAATCCACATTACCCTATCTATAGGCTAAAAACCCAGCCAATCCTTAGTCAAAATTCACTCAAAATTATTCCAACTTCTAGCCTTCCTTCTTCAACACCTATGGGTCCTATCAAGCATTGAAAAGGATTCAATAATACCTCAAAAAAATTAGTAAACCTTCTTCAATAAATCACCTATGTCTCCTCAGTTTCATTCTCTTCCAAGCATTTTTCATCCTTCTGCAATTGTTCCAGACCATGTGCAACCTTTTACAACTTGTATGCAATCATCAAGACACTTGAAAATATTTTTCAACCATTAAGAATCATCCTCCATCCAATAACTAGCTATAAACATAAATTATTCATACTTACTAATAGTTTCATAGTGTGACAAGATCATGATGACAAGTGTGACAAGAGTGTCATACTGTGACAAAACCATGATAACATGATCTTACAATTCACACAATCCAATATTGACATCTATTTTGACATCAGGGACAACACATTAGACATAATTCTAACAATATCCCCCTTTTTAATTGATTTCAACCTCCTACAAAACACCACATCCTTCTCTCCCCCTTTCACATCGAGGGAAAACGACAAAACTAATATGAGAGAAGTACTCACCCTGAAAATTCTCAAAATAATAAATCTAATATACTAATCTGAAAAATGGCTCTTGGCTACATGATATTACCATAACCTCTCATACTAATCATTCTCCCCTTGAGCATATACTAGATCTTCTAGTGATATAAAATATAAGTACAAGGCTTTATGACGCAAATATATGGTTGTTCATAAGCGCATATGACTAATATATACCTCTTCTTTAAGCATGGATATCATCAACCAATGACTATATGAATTTTTTTTTACATCAATAACCTAGATAAGTAGGGCTATATCAATGATATACATGAATTTGACATCCAATACCCTATACATGGTTGAATTTTACAATGCCTACAACATGGGCTCGTCATGACCAATACACCAAAAGATGGGACAATGACGGTACATTGATGTAACAAATACATGGAATCCATCAACAATAGAAGTACAGTACATGATAGCACATACTTACTCTCTTATTCATAAACAACATATGTGGAGCTCTCATCAACATATAGATGTAATTGTAATTAGTTCCTTTTATAGCATCTAAATTCCTCACAAGCCATTAACTATAGAAATAGATAAGATTGATAAAAAACCAACCAACATCAACAATGAAATATCTGAATAAAAATTATGACATAGTGACAACAACATTTATGAACCTCTTCATCAATGAAGATGCCAACCAATAGTAAGTAATGCATCAAATAATGAATTTAAGAATAATGATATTTGCAACAACAAAAATAATATGCAATGAGACGTCATGAACTCATCGTAGATCAACACACTCTCAAATAGTCCCAAACACCATATATGCATTATCAACAGTTTGCAATAAACCAATGTCAGATAAGTAGTACCCATGTTTCTTACTACTAAGGAACCATAATGCCAACAATGAACTATGATATGCTCCTTCTGAACATGTGTCAATCCTTCATCACCAATCCTAATCACAATAGCTTTACCAAATTCAACATTAGTACCATAAATCATCTTCATCAAAAGAATAGATATAATAAATTCATCATCAAAATTGATCCAGCAAACATGTAAACCCTATTTTCATGCCTTGCTCCCCTTGAGCATATGCATAGGTTGATCCTGCACACCTGATAGTCATCACACTATATTCACTTCTATAGTCCTTTAGAAATATGTATCAGGTATTATATATTTCATTGGGGTACTATCTTCCCCTAATCTGAATCTGAAGAGGAGGAGATTGACTTCTTGCCCAAATTTTTCTTTAGAGCATATATTTTGTCTACATTTATTATTCCTCTTGCTATAAATTTTCCAATGTATTCTTCTATAATTTTGCATATTGTTGAGGTAAATATAACTTCATGCCATTATCATCTATTTGAGCTACACTTATAATTTTTTGTTTTAGTCCTTCAACTAACAATACATTATTTGCTTCTATATTCTTAACATCAAGAACCACTCTACCTTTTCCCAATACTTTTGTCAATGCAATATTTCCAAGAATAACTTCACCACCCTTATTTTTCTTAAGAGAGATAAATTTTATCTTATTCCCATACATGTGATGAGAGCATCCATTGTCTATGTATCAATGATCTTCTTCTTATAATGCACACAATGCAAATCCACACTTGAGTTGTTCCTCTTTCCTTTTCTTGATATGGGGAATGATAATGGATCCATATTCTTTGGGTCATTTGATAACTACATCCTTGCCTGGTTTCTTGTTTTGGATGATTTCTACTTGCTATCTAAAATGTACAAATAAATTTATTGACTTGGTCCTGCATTATTTTGATACATGTTTGAATTTATTACATGTAAAACACCTTATGTGACCATAAAAGGGAGCAAGAGAATCATAATATTTTTCTTTTTATTTCTAAAATCAATAGCTTTATGACCAAAAAATTAAATGTAAAAAAATACCATTTAAATAAATTTGAGTACCTCGGAATTGATGATCTTCTCGTGGAGAGACGGTTTGCTCAAAATCTACTTCTGCAATCGGTTGCAATGTGTTTAAAGTTTTGAGAGATATAACATTCATTATCATTGACCAAAGTAGAGAATGGATTGTTATTTATATTTTTGTCATACTTATTGGGTGAAAATAATTTCCTTTGAAAACTCACTTTTCTTGGTTGTTGGTTTAGTTGACTTCTTAATTCTCTACCAGGATTTTTAGAATTTGATTTGTTATATTCAAAATTTCTTACACAAGCTTGTGAGCTGGATTCTCCATTCATAGTTTCATCAAAACCAATGTCTTATTTGATGGAGGGATACCTTTTCATATTAAGAAGGTTATCCAATATCTTGTTTCTATCTTTAAATCTCAATTTTTATTTATTTATTTATTTTATTTTATTTTATTTTTATTTTTTTATTTTTTTTTGCTAATTTACCTTTTAATATGCTTACCTCATCCTCTTTCTCTATTTTTGTCTCTTCCAACTTTTTTCTTAACTCAACAATTTATTCTTTAAACCCATTTTATTGTTCTTCAAATACTTAAAGTAGATCATCATTTCATTTGTTTGACTTTTCCATATCACATTTGAGAGATATGATCTCCATTTCAAGTCATTTACAATATTGTTTCTTTTCGTTAAGTTGTTCTATTGTTTCTGCGGTGGTTACATATTCATCATGGTCTCTGTTTTCATATTCATGTAACTTAATTTCAAGACAGTCAATTGTTTTCAAAGCATAAACAAGTTTTATTCTAAGTTTAAATACTTCATATAACCTCTCTTCTTCTAAAGTAGTAAATCCATATGATATGGTAAAGGTTGTTTCATGGTCACACTCATCTTTTGATAGACCACAATTTCCTTCATATTCATTTATTGTTTTAGAAACAAGAATACCTGTCATTTTACTAGATGAACAAACTTCCATATTTACTAGTTTTCCCTTTCCTTCATGGATTGCCTGCAGATTATCTTATACCTCCTTTGTGGTTTCATAGTGCATAAATTTCTCAAGTTTTGACTCAAATAGACTAAAATGGATTGCATTTAATGTTTGACCATAATTTTTCAACTCTTGACCTGATGGGGTAGTTTTAGTGGAACCATTACATACTAAATTCCAAACAACGGATCCTAGGGCCATTAAACAAGACTTCATCCTTTATTTCCAAACATGACAATTAGCATCATTAAGTATGATATACCTTTATTATCCATATTTTATGACTTGAATTGTTCTGCTACTGATTTTCCTTGACCAATAATTGCATATACCGCTACTACATTTCATACATCATTATCACTGACATAGTTTTCCTGAACTAACTTATTCCTTTGTTCTACCTTCTTCTTGTGCTTCTCTCCCATTGTCCCTTATCTACAATCAAGTGTTTAATATTTACTGGAGAGACCACCTTTGATACCATTTTTTAGAAATAATAGGGGGGAGGGGGGTGGGGGGTTAATTAGTATTTCATCCCCAATCAAATTTTACTTAGTTGATGCTTTCATTTTCAAATTTATCTGATTCATAATTTCATTAACAACACAATATGTTATATATATTAGCACATTCAGTAAACCATAAGCAACATTAAACATAAGAACATGTAAATGATAATAATGCACCATGTCATCAACCATCAACACATAGCAACACTGGTTTTTTAGTTGGAAAATAATTGGGGAAAAACATCATTATTGTCATCTTTGTATTCTTCTTGTTATAAAGAAAATATTTCATTACATGTTGCATTGGCATAGACTCTTACCAGTGCACAGGATCATACCTATTGTAGGATACCACCTCCTCTAGTTTCTCCAAATTTTATTGGAAGGAAGATGCTATCCCTAATCAAATTTACCGGCCACCACTGAAAGGAAGCTACTACTCCCACATTGAAGTCTCCAACCCTCAGTATCTATTTGGACCACATTTAAAAATATTTGAAACTATATCCACCTGACTCAAATACAACCCAAAACTTGCATGCCACATTTCATCCATTTTTCATATTGGACCCGCAACCAATAATATGTTCAATCTAAATAATAGAATACCAAAACCTATCTATAAAAAATATCTGATATACTCAATAGACCATCAAACTGAAAAATACGAAGCCCAACTAATTTTTCCCAAAATCAATTTCAAATAAAAATAACATGCTCATGAAAGAGCTCCTTATCAGTTAAAAACTCTCATAAATGACATAAAAAGGTACATTGTAACTCTGTAATTAAATCAATCATACCATCATGATATTGTTCTCAATATGAATACATTTCAACAAGATATGTGACAACATGTGATACCGATAGAAAAAAACTCAAAACATCGAAATCCTCCAACTAGACACATAAAAGAGTCACCATGAACTCAACAATAAATTCATTTTTATCAATCAAAATAAGCAGCATATATTCACAACATCAACAATGATACAAGTCTCTACCATACCATCCTCATGAACCAAAAAATAACCACAATAAATCCTCTCTCTCTGCAACAATTCAAATTTTTATACATGAATATTACAAATCAATCATAACACTACCATTAACCCAATATAATCATTGGTTTATTGATCTCAATCTCAATCAACTCAACAAGGCATCCCTACAAAACAAAAATTCCAATCAAAATGTTCTGCTACAACACTCTTCCGGAATGGCTTTCTGCATAAAACATTAAGGGTCTCAATCAAGGCAATCTTATCATGTAAAAAACCACTCTCTAATATATACATGTGAACTTTATAACCACAACAAAATTATTCTTGTGTAATTCATTAGCATCTATCATATGTCCTCCATACTTATTTTTTATCTAAATGTTCAACTCTTTCATACTACATCTGTCATGAAGCTCTGTTACATAGGTCTCTACATTATTTTATTTTTGCATACATCATTCAAGTCATTTCTATCATATTCATTTACCATGCTTAGAAAACTAAGCAGCAATACATCTTTAGCAGCATACAACCTCTACACAATTTCATTAGGAAAACAGAAGGATATCCAACATGTAATTAAATGAAAGGAGAGTCTCATTGTCACTGAAACAAATCAACCCATCAATACATACAGATCTCCACCCTAGAAAATAAAGTGTTATAGGATAACCAACAACATACACAAACCTCTTTTATACACAAAACTCTTGTCATTTTATGTTTCTTCCATTCAAATACACACTAATCTTTGCACACATTGTTAAACCAACATAGTGAGCTCTGCATACAGTGAACTATGCATACATACTAATCTCTATCCACTCATTTATATATCTTCCATGTAAACTCATAAAATGATATTCATTGTATACAAACTAATAAAACAATGTGAACCTATGGATATATGAGTATCCCTCAACAAAAAACATGTTATTGATAGTTATGCACACAAACATCTATGATCATTTACATAATACCTCTACAACAAATCTCTCATGTAGAAATCATATCTAGGCCTCCTCCTTCAGAATTCTTGCATCGCCAACCAAAAATACAAAGGATAAATCATGGTATATCTAATCCTTGTGTACTAAATACTCTAACTTCTGAAACTATAGATTGATCAATTATCCCTCTAGTGCATTTACCTATTTGAAACACATAGCAAACAAAGCTCATAAAAAAGTTGTTCGATCTCCTTATCCATTTATAGCCTCAGCCTTTACATTTTTGCAAGAAAATCCAATGGTTTAATTGATGCTAACCATTGATGGAATAAAATATATGTTACTCAACCTTTTTCACACAAATGCCTTGGGAAATCCATGGTTTAAATGGAATTTTTTCTTTTTATGTTCTTACTGGAACTAATGCACCTCTCCCCTTCGGGAAGTGAGTTAGTAATGCTAGTCGTGAACTAGAAACCTGTGTTACCCTCATCAATTCTTCATGCTAACCAAAAATGTCATAGTTTGAAAACTTCATGATGGCATAGTATGACAAGAGTCTCATAGTGTGACAAAACCATCATGACATGATGTGACAATTTTCACAATCTAGTTTTGACATCAAGGAAAAATTATTCCTAACGCCAACACCCTTAATTAAAGTTACCAAGGGAAAATTAAAAGAAAAGATTTTTTGCTCTGAGTCCCAACAGAAGGCATTCATTAAATTCAAACATTGCCTTTACTCTACACCAATCCTCACCTTTCCATACTTGCAACAACCATTTGAGGTTGAGTTATATTCATTAGACTATGCTATTGGTATAGTCCTCACTCAACAGTGGAATATAGTGGTGCATCACAGTGAAGCACTCTCTAATATTTTCTAAATATACCCCACTTATGATTATGAAATGTGTTCTGTCATGCAGGCATGTCGACAGTGGAAACAATATATTCTAGGGAAGGATACAATCATCCACACCGATCACAAACATCTTCAATTTATGCAGACATAGGGGAAGTTGTATAATTATCACCATAATAAATGGTCCACATACCTGAAAAAATTCCATTTGAGAATTACATAGAAGGGTAGCATCAATCACGTTGTAGACTACCTCGATCAACCCCAAATTGTGGCACTGAAAAAAGTTCTCAACCCTTATGGTAATGAGACCTCTAGAAATCCATAGCTATATGAAAATGATAGGGAATTCACTTCCACCTACAAGATTTTTATGAATATAAAGTTAGTTTCATACATCCACCTTCAGGATAGACTATTGTGCTACTTGGGACAACTTTTTGTTCATTCAAGTGAATGTGCCAAGCTAATTTGGGAGACACATTATAGTCGAGATGAAAGACACTCTGTGTGTAGAAGATAGTGGAAATTCAATAGAATTATTTTTATTGGACAAAAATCTGACAAGATGTTGGCAAGTATAATAGATCCTACACTACCTTCACCATCGCCAAACCAAACATTAAAAATAAGGGCATATACACCCATTTTCCTACTCCTAACTGACCTTGGGAATCCATCTTGATGGGCTATAATTTTAGCATTCCTTATACCAAGCATGGTAATGACTTTGTATTTGTGGTTGTTGATATATTTTCATTATGGTTGCTTGGAAGAAGAATATCACAGTTGCAGCCACTGCCAAGCTGTTCTTCGAACCAGTGTGCATAATTTTAAGATCTTGTAGACCATCATATCATATCATGATAGTATATTCCTAAGTTCATTATGTTCAAGCCTCTGGTCATTGTTTGAAACCAAGCTCACCAAGTCAATCACCTTCCACCCCTAGACTGATGGTCAAACAAAGGTTGTTAATAGGATGATCGTGTACATATGGCGAAAGTACAAATCCAAGCATCCACGAACATGGGATGAGAGACTCCCTTATGTCAAAAATACTACATATAACACTAAATTGTGATGGATATTTTTCTTTATTTCGATGATAATTTGTAGTTATAACGACAATAAGAGCTTTCATGAAATTTCAAACATTTTATAGTCGTATTTATTACATTTCCTTAATCCATGAAAGTTTGATGGGAATTGCTGTCACAATTATTGGTGTCATCATTTTGATAGAAATCATCATCGAATCTCATTTGAAGACACTTGTTTGTGTCTTCGAAATGTTTGTCACAATATTGACATATAGGCATGGTAATTATGACATAGAGGTGAGCGAATTATGATGTCATTTTTGTAGGATTTGCAACATTCAAGCTATGAAATTATGGCGTTTAAGGCTGGGAATTTTGACGTCTCTTTAAAGTAATTGTGATGTTCTCTGTGTAGGAATTGTGATAAATTTGAGTGGGAATTTCAATGTTGAAGTGTGGGAACTACAACATCTATGCGAAAGAATTGCAACATTTAGTGTGTAGGAATTTCAACGTTTAGGCATGGGAAGTGTGAAATTTGTGTGTGGGAATTGTGACATTTGTGTGTGGGAATTGTGACATTTGCATATGGAAATTGTGACGTATTTACATAGGAATTGTGACATTCTATGCTTAGGAATTGTGCCCTTTTGGCATAGGAAGATCAATGGTTCCAAGTACTATGATGGTTATGTGGGTGTCGCAATATCGATGAAGTTGGAAATTAAAAAAAAAATCACCCCTCAAAAATGTGTTTTACCTTGTTTTGATTGGTGTTAAAAGATTATGGTTAGAGTTATGTTTGTTATTTGTAAAGCATTTGGAAATTTGGTTGTAAATATTTGTATATTTTTTACATACATTTTGAAAATTTCTGAATAGGGAGTACTTTTGTAAAAGGAAATAGGGTTTGAATGTATAAAATAATGGGAATATTTGTTAAAGATATATTTGATGTTGTTGATGAGAAATTTTTTTAGGAAGTTCGACTTATAGAGAGAGTAATTAGGGAATATTTGAATTTGATTGCAAAAACTTCAAAAACTAGAGGGCTTCGTTGTTACATTTGATAACTGAGTTTATATTAAAGTATTTCATTATTAATTAAATTAAAAAAAAAACAAACATAAATAGTTTAAAATATATATATATATATATATATATATATATATATATATATATATATATATATATATATATATATATTATAATGCATTCCTCAACCATGAAAGAGTTATGTAGAGGGGATGCAAATAATTATTGCTTAGATACAAACAAATTCAATTCAAAACGCTTTATGTTTGTGAATGCAAATATAAGACATCGTCTTTCTTTATAAACATCAGAGATTCCTTCTCTACAAGATAAAAATGTCTACTTGCACATAGTAATCAATACTTGACGTGGAGGATTTTAAGGCCTTCTCGCATGTTGAACATCCAGTTTATTCAACAATAACACATACCTTCCTCCCACCTCAAATTTATGCACTTTTCATCAACAATGGCCTTGAATGCCTCTATTGATTCACTAGGAATATGACACCCATCTCTAAAAGACAGTGAAAGGCTTCTTTTTTCATAGTCGGTTATGGTGTTAAACCAGACTTTCCTCCCTCTCTATCCCTCAAATTCTCTAATTTCCTACTGGGGATCAAACACGAACTCATCTAATATGTTCTCTAAGAACTTCGTATAGCCAATCACCTCTACAATTATGCTTATCATTCATTCAATTGTAGAGGCATTAAACTTTGAAAATAAAATTAACTAAAAAACAAAATGAAGAATGGTGAGTTTAATCACATTGGAATAATAAAGTTATGAACAAATCATGTAAACCTAGTGTTTCATTTGAGGATCATGCTAAGTTTATATCCAGTTTTAATATCCATCCTCAAACTATGAAGCTAATTAGGTTAGATACAATTATATGCACCTCCAAAATTTCTAAGGTGGTACCTAGGTTTGATATGTTCATACAATGGGATGTTTATCATGCTAAGGATTCCCTAATTTTAAGAAAGGGTAGTGGAAGTATTTTTTACTGACAAAGTCATCTAATTTTCCATTTCGAACTGAGATTGGAAGTGGGAAGCGGCACGAGAATGCCAAATTTTTTATGCAAAGGATTTTTGGTTTGTTTGTCGAGTATGCTTCTCTTTATTATAAAGTTATCCATATTTGAGATCTTAATTCTTAAATATGCATGGTAGTTCCATGACTTTAAATTTATCTCCTTAATAGAAGATATTGGGACTGGGTTATAACTTTGTCATGTATTTTCTTGTTTTGTAGCTAAGAAGGATATTCGTAAGAAAGTTTCAGGAATAGGTGAGTGGTCTCAAATATTTGTAAATCATGGGATACTAGCTCAAGAAGGGCTAGGATTTTAACAATTTAAATTGTTGAAATTCCTTTATCTTTATTTCTCTCTATGGTAGTATTAAAATCTTCATTTTTCTAAATTTTTACTACCAGGTTTTAATTATAACTTTATACAAGGGAAAAATCTTATGCATTTTCCACCTCAAGTTTTTCTTTTTGATGTATTTTTGGTGGGTATTTTTCCAACACCATAGAAACATGGCTCAATTTAGAGTGCAGTGAATGGGATCCAACATGGGTGGTTAAGAGAAGTTGTCACCTCACCCAAATTCTTATTTTGGCCTCTCATTCGTTGATTGTCTCTATAAGAATCCAATTCATGTGAATGGGGCCAAATACACTCACTGAGTGATTTTGATGAGTTATAATCTTCCCTAACATTTTTTTTCGCCAAAAATTGATTCTACAAGTCCATCAATGAAATTCATCCAGTTGGAAAAAGAATTTCAAAGAAAAAAAAGGAGGTTCATGGAGAAAATTATGTGGATTATAATTTATAGATAGTCGTAAAACTTGCTACCAGTGTTGATCAATATTGAGTTTAAATCACCACTAAGGATGTCTCTTTGAAGTGCATTTTTTTAGACTAAACATCCATAACACTCACTATTGGTGTTGACCAATATTAACTTGTCGTCACCCCTTAGGTTGTCTCTGGTGAGCCCTAGTATTGCACCAAGAGTGCTGCAACTCCCAAGGGCTGCCCTACTTTACTTTATCAACCCGGGGTCCGTACAAACTTGGAGGTGACAATGCTATATACACAGCAGATGCATTATACTTATGTCATCATCTTCCGCTTTATGAAAGGGTGCTACTTCTAGGGGTTATCAGTGAAGTCTGTCACACTTCAATGAAACTAAAATAAATTGCAGAAAGGAAACTAAACTAAATTTCTCAAAAGAAATGACAGGAAAGAAACTAATTTAAATTTTAGAAAGGAAATGATGGAAAGAAAACTAATTTAAATTGTAGAAAGGAAATGATAGAAAGAAAACTAATTTATATTGCAGAAAGGAAACTAATTTAATCCACACTTAACTTGGCCAATCGACTAAACACACCCTACTTATCTTATGCTCTATCTATGCAGCTATTCATGACCTAATTCTAATTTGAAGAGGTGTTTCTTACAGTTTGGGGAGAAAGGGCTAAAGATGCTAATGGAAGGCTTAACACATGTGACAAGGCTTAGAGGTGGAACGAGGGGTTTAGAATTCACTAAACCTTATGATATCTCTGAAATAATTTGGAGGGGGAGGCTTTGGAAAGTATGATGGAGGAATTTCAATGGGAGGACAGAAATGTGATATACAATATGCGATATCGCAATTCACAATATCACAAATTTGGAGGAGTAGAGGAAGTGATGTTCGGGAGAGGGAGGGAAATGAGAAATGCGATGGGGATAAAAACTATGAAATGTGAAATGCGATAATTCAAATGATGTGGTCATAGGACAGGTAGCAGATTGCTTTAATCATATCGCAATCGGCATTGGGAGTGGGGAAATGTTAATGGAGAGCAGATCGAGATTGTGAAATGCAATGGCGAAAAGGGATTGTGGTAAGTCTTAAAGGAACTAGGGAAAATGTTGCGAAATGCGATTGCGAAAAGGGATTATGGTAAGTCTTAAAGGAAAAAGGGAAAAGTTTGCAAAATGCGATTGTGAAAATGAATTATGAAATGCGACAGGACGACATGGTAGTAGGGCTGGTGGCAAAGTATGACAACGATATCGCAATCAGCATTTGGAGCGGTAAGTGTTAACGAGAACCAAATGAAAAATTCGATTTGTGATTTGTGATGTGGCGAAGTACGGTAGCAGGAGTTTCGAGGAGCAAAGGCAGAGGTCCAAATTTGATGTTTTTTGTGAATAAAAAGGGTGTGACAGCTGATAAGAAGAGAAAAAGGAGGGGAATGGAGGCACAACAACAAGGCTTAGAAGCGTAACACAAAGATGGAGAGGAATTGAAAAATGACGTGGACTGGCTGAATGAACTTCTCTGGAACTTTTGATGCTTATTACTGCAAACAACCTTGCTGATCCATGCACAAAAAAGAGTAATGCACAATAATGCAGTGAAAGAAAGACTTGGAGTGGTAATGCAATTTCTTCCCTAAACTCAGAACCAATGAATAGAAATCAATTTTTGGCTCTATGGGAAGGTTCGTCCTCCTCGATATCTATTGAGAGAGATGAGAAGGGGGGTCTTGATCAACAAATTTTAGATTTTTATCCTCTATTTGATTACTTATAAGCAAATGAAACCTATAGCAGCACACTAAAAGAAAAAATAAACAACAATGAAACTATCGAAAGCAGATCTACTGATAGCAAGAAAATAATAAGTACAACAGAGAGGGTGAGGTGCATGGATTGGGGCCTAACCCACACGCCTAGCTCTTTGAAACTTAAATAAATAAAATGAAATCAATCTTCTCATTTGATGAAAGAATAGTCTTGTACATTTCTCAAAGTTTAATCGTTGAGTACAATAATCAAAATCTCAATAGCTTGCAGCAAAGTTCCCAATAGAATCGAATTTTTTTCTAGCTCTAGCTCCGCTCTATTTATTCTACAGAGCAGCTACCAAAAACTCCCTTGAAAATAGTGATTGAGTCCACTTGACTCCAAGTAAACCTATATTGAGTGAACTTTGTTCTTTGAGTTGCTTGGCTGCCTCTAGAATTCGAATAGTTGGAGAGAATCCTTGGGGATCCTTTGGCTGCCTTCGAGAGTTAAGGAGGGTGGAAAATCCTCCTATAATTTCTTCTTGTTGTCTCCTTCAATTATTTAAGATAAAATCTTTAAACATAATGCCAAATACTCATGATTTTCTGCATTCAACCTCATATTAGGCACTCAAAGTATGTTATCCTTAATCACCACCTATACTAGCATCATAAAACCAAATAACAATAAAAATGCAAAAAAAAAAGAGATTTAAGAAGACAAAAAGGTGACCACTAACTCCTCCAAATATGTTAAATGATGGAGCTCATCATCACCCCCCTACTGAATGGTTTCTCATCCTCTGAGAAAATAATCTTCCTTCTGTAGCTTTGACAACCCCCTTAACTTCACAAGGAAGAAGTGTGGGAGTCCCTTCGGTGGGGTAAAACCCATTACTCTTTTCTACATTCTCCCATTCTCTATCTTGCACATCCGTGTCCCTTTCATCATTCAGCCCCAGCAGCAGAGGTGGACTGAGCTTGAGACCAAACCATTAGATCTTCTTGGCATGCATGGCCTTCTTGTATAATGGTGCTCTTTCCAAGGCATCCCTCAGTCTTTATGGAGTATGGTACTCCCTGTTCTTGAGGCTATGAGGGAGGTTGTTCCATCTCCTCTGGCTGGCCATAATTCACATCTTATATCTTCCTAGAAACATCATCAAAGTTTCCTATTACATGTGTTTGAGTCTATAGGTAGCTTTCAACTAGTGCAGGGTCCTTTTCAATCTCTCGATGGTTAAGGATGACTCCTCTTGGGCTAAACAATTATGGTCTAATATGTAAGGGTTATCTATTTATTCTTCTCATGACCCTCCATATCTCTTTTGCTCTAGTGTCCTCATTCATCATCCAAGATAATAGAGCCATCAACAACATATTCCCCATTTTAGAATTTGGGGTCCCAATTATCCATATTTGTCACCACAAAGTTATGCACATAAAACTCTGCCATCTTTGCCTAATTAACCATGTTAGCTTGCTTGTAGAAATCCATGAATTTCCTACAATATTGGAAAGGTAGGGATCCATGGGAGGCTAGAGTTTTTATTTTATTAGGAGCCATTTCTCCTCGAGGTACACAACATATGAGTCAGCAGGGAATCTATGATGAAGGGATTCTATGCACAATTTTGCCATGGTGGCTACTTGTTGCCCTTTTTGCTGCAATTTCTCCTTTAGTGCTATATTATTTATTTGTTCCATCTACAACTTCTCCTTCAGAACTGTCTCTCTGATAATTTCCTCCTCCCTTGGTTATTATCCAATGATGATGGGGCTCTTGGGAGGAGTTTCTGGTTCTTTCTGACTTACCCTCTGACTCTTTTTAGTTCTGAAATACATAGAGGTCTCCCATTTTCTCTTTGTGCTCAAAGAAGCTAAGGTGGCAACTTCCTCTTGGTTTTGAGGGGATGTTGGGCGGTACTATGAGTCTCCTTATTGCTCACTTTCTGCTACGTTTATGACTTCTACCTCCATTTCTATTTCTTTTGTTTCCCCTTGGCCCTCTGTCTCTTCCTCTTCTTCTTCTTGTTCCTCTTCTGGTTATTCTTCTGGCTCTTCTTCTCCTCCTTTTCTAAGGCTAGGAGTAGAATTCTACCTTGTTTGGGTTGCTATAAAATCTTCCCTTGGTCCCTTTCTATTTTTTTTGATATGTGGTATACTTCGGAAGCTCGCTCGAATGCCGGTCATGTTGTTTTGTTGCTACTATTGCACACTATGTTGAACCTCTAATTAAACTGAGAGGGGGGGGTGAATCAGTTTAATACATTCTTGATCTTTTAAAACTTTTCATTAAACTTATCTACACCTTCATTTCAAACTCAATTTGATGTGAGAGTAATTTTAGAATGCAGACCGTAAATCTGAGCGATTTAGTTTATAGAGCAAGAGACTTATGAGAGAAGCAAACATTAAGAAAATGATACATATCAGATCAATACATAAATATCATGCACAGAGACACCAGATATAAGTGGAAACCCATAAAGGAGAAAACCACATTCACATGCGGATGCAAAGGCAAGCTCCAACTCCTCTCACCACCCAAGTCAGAGAGAGCACCAACCCACAGGAGGTTCTATCCTCACCTTATGTTACAACTTGCAAGGAAGCACCAACACCCCTCTCAAATTTCTGCTGTGCACCAACCTCTGGTGGAGGCTCTGTTCCTACGGGCCCATAACCGACGACTATCAAGTTTAACTTGATAGGGAAGCTCCAACTTCCTCAATTTACTTCAACTGAATGTTTGCCGATTTTCCTCAGGACATCACTCTCCGTTTCCAGCTTCTTAATATTCTCTCGCTTTCATATTCTCGCAGATTCTCTATATATGCCTCTCCCTATCTCTCAAAAAACCCATTTTATATCAAGATGATATTATTTATAGATTTCCTCACATGATCGTCTCTAGACTCGCTTGGAATTCAAATGGAAAGTCAGTGTCTCTTTGCTCTACCTCTCAGCAGTACCTTTTATCACCATTTTGTGAAATTATTATAACCGAGGTGTCAAATTTGAATATTTGGGAATTTTTCTTTCTCTCGAGACTTGCCAATGCATCACAAACAATAAAAAACAATTAACCATTTACATTCGACGTCATAAATGCAATCTAAGCCACTTATTTTGTCTCTTGGTTTGCTGCGCATTTGTCTTTTCTGTGACTGTATGCTTTTCTGTCCTCTGCTGTGGTGTATTTGCTGCATACGTGAAAACAGTGCTTTTATATGAGTGCCTCTTAGAAAAATACGTGACTGCTAACTTGCAGCAAGTGTCTTGTTGATGTGGAACTTTCCACAAGCGGAACGGACATATATCACAGTCATTGTATATTAAGAATCGCCCTCCCGTTAAGATGAGGCCCGTGGGTCTACAAACCACACAGCTTATCGTAACAGCGTTATATATATATATATATATATATATATATATATATAACAACGCCCTTTTATATATATATAAGTAATTTTAACACTCGGCATACATACAACCTTCCTTTTAAAACGACTTAAATCAATTCTCGGCATTATATAATAAAAACTCTTTAAACAAATAAGAACTCCTTTCGGGCTCACTCGCCGATCTTTCCAGTGCGACGAATCACTCCTCCGCCTCTTCCGATTGCGATTATTCTCCATTATGGCGAAACTTCAAACATATATCAGTCTTGGCTTATAAACCCATCGGATCCGGCCTTTCAGTCGCAATCGCAACTCTTTGTTTGCACATTCCGATCCCCTTGCGATTTCCGATTGCGATTGATCACAATCGCAACTTTGAGTTGCAAGCCCCTCTGCTTTGTTTACCTCCGATGCGATTGGGAAGGGGTCCCACCATATAAAACTTCGTTTTGTGTGCTCCATATATATACCTTGGACCTTTGGTTATATGCTCTGGGATTCATTGTATTCACAAATTCTCTGTTTATTTAAGTTCCGAGATTTATCAATTGCGGTTTATAGACCCATCGGGTCCGGATTCTCATCGCAATCGCAATTTCCTGTGGGTTACATATTACGCTGCTCTTGTGATCTCCGATTGCGATTGGGTGAGGGGTCCCACCTTATAAGCCATTTCGTTTTGATAGTACCTTTGATTATATAGATATAAAGCGCTCCGCTTGTATATAACTGTTATATATATGTATTTTGACGCTGGAGTGAAGCGATTCCCGGAATTATGTTTGTATATGTTATATGTGCTCCGCTTGCATATAACTGATATATATGTTTATATATTTTGCCGCTGGAGTGAAGCGATTCCTGGAATAATGTTTGTATAAGTTATATGTATAATGCCGGTTGGAGAGTGTGATTCCTGGAATTTTATAACGGCTCTACTTCTGCCTCTGCCTCTGCTGCTCCTGACGCACTGCCTCTGCCTCTATTGCTGCACCGGTTGGAAAGTGCGATTCCTGGAGTATGGTTCTGCATTATATGCGTAACGGCTCTGCCTCTATTATATTCGCTTCCTCTGCCTTCATTTGCTTCTTTGCTGCCTCCATTGTATTCACTGCCTCCTTTGCCTGTTTCTGCTTCAGCACTGCCTCATTTGCTTGAGCGCTTGCTCCTTTGCTTGAGCGCTGCCTCCTTTGCTTGAGCACTACCTCCTTTTCCATCAATGACAATATTTCCAACAGTCTCCCCCTTTGGCATTGATGGCAATCCACTTTCTCTGTTTGCTTTCTCTTTCTCTTGTTGCTTGCTCTTCCTGTTTGCCTGTTCTTCCTCCTGTTGTTTGTTCTTCCTCCCCCTTTGACATCAATGGCAAAGGACGACACCTCATCTCTCTGTATGGGTTTTGTCGTTGCATTTCCTTTCTCTGAGTTACATTTAGGTCCTCTTCTGCTGAAATTGGACTATGCTGCTCCAGAGTGATGTATGAAACTTGTTGAGAGAACACTTTGGTATAGTGAGCCGATATATGTTTTATAGTTGTGATTCATTTGTAGTGCCTGTAATATGTGCTAGATTGCAGACAGAGATGATACATTTTACGATTGAAAGGTTCTTGTTGCTTCTGAATGCTGATAATATTGATAATGCTGATAATACTGATAATGCTGATCCTGTGGACTTGTTTTATGCTTATCTTGCTGGCTGTTCTCCCCCTGGAATGATATCTTCATTTTGTTCTCCCCCTGAGACTGTGCTTTCTCTTTATATCAGAGAGTAGCATCTGCAGATACTACCCCTAGTTTATCTCTCAAGTATTGAAATGGTTCTCGAGCAAGAGGTTTGGTAAATATATCAGCTGTCTGTTCTTTCGTTGGTACATATTCCAGCTTTACTATCTTCTGAGCCACTTGTTCTCGGAGGAAATGATACTTAATTGGAATATGTTTAGTTTTTTAGTGAAGTACAGGATTTTTAGATATACTTATAGCACTTGTATTATCACATTTGATTGAAATAGGTTCATCAATGCTTACCTTCATGTCTTGAAGAGTTTGCTTCATCCACATGACTTGTGTACAACATGTTGTTGCTACTATATATTCTGCTTCAGCTGTAGACAAAGAGATGGATGTTTGTTTCTTGCTTAGCCATGCCACCAGAATTTCTCCTAGATAGAATGCACCTCCACTTGTACTCTTCCTATCATCCACACAGCTGGCCCAATCTGCATCTGTGTATGCTGATAAAGTGAAGTTTTTGCTTTTAGGATACCAAAGTCCATACTGTATTGTTCCTTGTAGATATCTGAATATTCTTTTGACTGCCAGAAGATGGTTTTGTTTAGGTGTTGCTTGATATCTAGCCACTAATCCTACTGCTAGCATGATGTCTGGCCTTGATGCAGTTAGATACAATAGATTTCCAATCATTGATCTGTAAAGTCTTTGATCTATGTCAGCAGACCCATCATTAGCACACAGCTTGCAACCCGTGATCATGGGGGTTGTCACTGGTTTGTAGTCCTCCATTTTGAATTTTTTCAGCATTTCTTTTAAGTATTTTTCTTGAGAAATGAATGTGCCTGTGTTCTTTTGCTGAATTTGCAGTCCCAAGTAGAAACTGAGCTCTCCAATCATAGACATTTCAAACTCTGTTTTCATCTCATCAGCAAACCCTTTTACTAGTTCATCTTTGTTGCTTCCAAACATAATGTCATCAACATATACTACAAAAATCAGGAGTTCATCTTCATGGGCTTTTATGTATAGATTGTTGTCTACTCCACCTCTCCTAAAACCCTGTTTTTGCAAATATTTGTCCAGTCTTGAGTACCAAGCACGAGGAGCCTGTTTCAGTCCATATAGGGCCTTCTTCAGTCTGCACACATAGTCTTCTTTGTCTGTCAATGAGAAGCCTTCTGGTTGTTCCATATACACTTCTTTTTCTAGATCTCCATTAAGAAAAGCAGACTTTACATCCATTTGATATACCTTGAAGTCTTGGTAGCATGCAAATGCCAGGAACATTCTGATAGCCTCCATTCTGGCTACAAGAGAAAATGTTTCATCATAGTCAAGTCCTTCAATTTGTGAGTATCCTTTGCAGACCAGCATGGCTTTATTCTTGATTACTTGTCCTTGATCATTCATTTTGTTTTTGAATACCCATTTTGAACCAATGATATTTTTCTCAATAGGTCTAGGAACTAGTTCCCAGGTATTGTTCTTCTCAATTTGGTCCAATTCTTCATTCATTGCTTTTACCCAATACTTGTCCTTGTTGGCTTCTTCAAACTTCTTTGGCTCTATTTGTGATAACATGGCTATGTATACTTCTTCTGTTTGTTCTGTTAGCTGCCTTCTTGTCTGGACTCCTACTTTCTTGTCTCCTATGATCTGATCTTCAGGATAATTCTTCTGAGTGTATCTTGAGGGGGTTTTTGGGCTCAATTCTGCATCTTCTGTTGTCTTGCTGGTTTCATCATCATTCTGATCTTCTTCTTCATGATTATCTAATGGACTGTAGCAGTCTGGATTTCTTGTATTGTTTGGAAATTCTTCATCAAATCTCACATCAATACTTTCAACTATTTTCCGAAGAGTCTTATTGTAGCACCTGTACCCTTTACTTTTGGAAGCATATCCTAGAAAAATCCCTTCATCTTCTCTTGCATAAAATTTCCCAAGGTTTTCATCATTATTCTTTATGTAACACTTGCTACCAAAGACTCTGAAATGTTTTATTGAAGCTGGCTTTCCATGCCATAGTTCATATGGAGTCTTGTCACTGCTTGGCCTTAAGTGAGCTTTATTAAGGATATGTACTGATGTGTGTACTGCTTCTGCCCAGAAGTTTTGAGAAATATTATTCTCTTGCATCATAGCTCTGGCTATTTGTTGTACAGACCTGTTTTGCCTCTCTTCTACTCCATTCTGCTGAGGTGTCCCTGCAATAGTAAATTGTTGCTTTATTCCATGTTCATTGCATAGGTCTACAAAGTCATAATCTGTGAATTCTCCTCCTATGTCTGATCTGATACATTTCAGATTGCATCCAGTTTGATTTTCTGCTAATGCTTTGAATATCTTAAAATTTTCCAATGCTTCTGATTTATTTTTGAGAAAAGCAACCCATGTCATTCTGGAAAAGTCATCTATTATCAGCATGAAATAGGATTCTCCACTTGGTGTCCTAGTTCTAGCAGGTCCACATAGGTCCATGTGCACAAGCTGGAGTGGTCTTCTTGTTGACAGCTCCTCTTTAGATTTAAAGGATGTGCGAGTCTATTTCCCCAATTGACAAGATTTGCATATAGTACTTGAAGGCCTTTTTATTTCTGGCATATCTTTGACAGCTTTCTTCTTGCTCAATTTGATGATATGGTCAAAGCTGAGATGTCCCAATCTCCTATGCCACAACCATGACTCCTCAAGTTTGCTAAGATGGCAGGCTTCATCTTCCTCTTTCACTATGTATACATCGTTCTCTGTTCGAACACCTTTGAGCAGAGTCTTTCCTGTTGTGCTTGACCTGACTACACAATCTTGTGCTCTAAAAAGAACTTCACAGCCTTTGTCACACATCTGACTGACACTCAGTAAATTTGCTTTCAGTCCATCCACAAATAGTACCTCTTAGGCTTTTCCTCTGCCATTGTCTATGCTGACTGAGCCTTTTCCCTTGATCTTTCCTGATTTATCATTACCAAAAATAACATTGCCAGATTTCTTTTCATCAAGAGTTATAAACTTGCTTCTGTCTCCAGTCATGTGTTTGGAGCAACCACCGTCCAAGTACCACTGGCTTTTCAGATCTTGAGCAGTTAGAGCCAGGTCACACTTATTCTCCTTCTTTTTCCACTGGAGGAATCCTTCTGTTTGATATCTTTTGTGAGGTGATGAATTGCATCCTTTAAGAGGACATTTGGAAGGCATATGTCCAGCTTGATTGCATATAAAGCATTTGATCATAGTTTTTGCAGAATTTTGAGTATGACCAAAATTTCTTTGATTCATGAACCTCCTTGAGGTGTCGAACATCATTCTTTTTCCATACTTTCTACATTCAATAATTTTATGGCCAAATTCCTTACAATAAAAACAATAACCATAGAAATTATTTGCATACCCGATGTAAGATTGTTTTCTCCATTTGTTTGTTTGAGATAGCCTCTTCACTGTTTGCATATTTTGCAGGTCTGAATTACTCTTCCTTGCCTAACAATATGCAGCAATGTGTCCTGGCTTGTGGCATACATAACAGGTGGCATTCTTCATAGGAGGGAAGAATCTCCTCTGATGACTTCCAAATTTGATATACTCAGGGGCATATGATTCTTTTTCTACCATCTTAGTATTCATTATATTCCTTGTTACTAGAGATTTCTTCTGATCTCTGTCATCCTTATTACATGTTTCTTCTTTTGTATGAATTGTCTGGGCTTCTTCATCAGTCTTCTTTGCTTTTACAAAAAATATATTTTTGTTTTCTTTTTCTTTTCCTTTATTTGATTCTCCTTCATAGCCTATTCCTGTTTTTATCATTGGGGATCTTTGAGCAACCAGGATATCATTCAACTTGCTAGAGCTTGTTGTTTGAGAAGAGTTTATAACCACTGTCCTTTGAGCATTTTCTAGTTTCTTCCTAAGACATACCACTTCTTCCTCCAACTTCTCTTGTTCTTGGGTTTTATCCTTGATTTGCTGAAGTAACATATCTTCTATCTTCTTGGCTTCTTCAAGCCTTACCTTCACCAGCATGAGGACTTCTGAATTTTGTTCTTCTTTAACACATTTGAGGAGAATATCTTTTTGTTTTCTGCATTTTAGTTTGAGTCTCTCAATCTCCTCCAGAGCACTTCTTAGCTCCCCCTCAAGGTCGACTTCCCCTTCTTCTTCTTCATCTTCGAGTAGGAGTCCCTCAAGATCTTCTATGGCCATCAATAAAAAATCTGAGGTTCCTTCTTCACTTGAGGGTTCATCTGAATCTTCAGATGTACTGCTATCTTGTTGAGCATAGAAAGATTTTCTGCTGAACTTCCTTCCCTTCTGCCAGTTCTTTGATTTATTCTTTTCTGACTCTTGAGCCTGATTCCTTGCTTTCTTGTGAGGACACTTAGTAGCATAGTGTCCAATTCTTCCACAGTTAAAGCACTTGAAAAGAAGTTTACCTTTGTATTTACCTGAACCTCTATCCAATTTCTTGACAAATTTTGCTTCTTCTTCATCTGAGCAAGAGCATATTTCTTCCTCTTCTTCTTTCTTCTTTTCTGTTTTAAAGGCTGCTTCCCTCGACCTTGGTTTCTTCTGTGGGAGCCTCATTTCATAGGCTGTTATATTTCCAAGTAGATGGTTCATGGTCAAAGTCTCCCAAACCGCTGTCTCTTCTATTGCAGACACCTTGGGATTAAATTTGGATGGGAGTGTTCTCAGAATCTTTTGCACAACTATACCTTCTGGTATGGTTTCTCCAAGGGCTTTCATATTGTTAACAATTTCTGCAACTTTTAAGAAGAAGCTGCCAACATCCTCATCATCATTCATTTTTAAGTTTTCAAACTGGGCTCTATATATTTGAAGTTTGGCAGTTTTTACTTTCTGGTCTCCCTCATGTATGTCTTCAAGAGTATCCCATATTTTCTTGGCAGTGTCTTTGTGCATTACTTTAATAAACTCTGCTTCACATCATCCATTCAGGATGGCATTCATGGCTTTTGCATTAGCCACAAAATCTTGTTTTGAGTCCTTTTCTGAGTCAGTTGCCTTCGGGGCATATCCTAATTGCACAGTAGCCCAGACTTCTATTCCTAGAGACATTATGTATGTCTTCATTCTAATTTTCCAGAAAGCATAATTTTCACCGGTGAAGAAAGGGGCTTTATTGGTTGAGCATCCTTCTTTACTAGCCATCTTGGGAACCTAGGATCTCCTTTCAGTTGTTAGACTTGTACAAAGGAACCCGCTCTGATACCAATTGTTGAGCCTCTAATTAAACTGAGAGGGGGGGTGAATCAGTTTAATACATTCCTGATCTTTTAAAACTTTTCATTAAACTTATTTACACTTTCATTTCAAACTCAATTTGATGTGAGAGTAATTTTAGAATGTAATCAGAAAGTATTAGTTTAATAGAGCAGTAGACTTAATATGAGAGCAGCAGGTATTAAGCAAATGATACATATCAGATCAATACATAAATATCATGCACAGAGACACCAGATATAAGTGGAAACCCATAAAGGGAGAAAACCATATCTTATTATTGTTGTGATGCAAAGGCAAGCTCCAACTCCCTCTCACCACTATTTTTCTGCAGGCACCAACCTACAGGAGGCTCCTACCTCAATTCTGCAAGCTACAACTTGCAAGGAAGCACCAACTCCCTTCAGTTTTCTGCAGGCACCAACCTACAGGAGGCTCCAACCTCAGTCAGCTACAACTGACGACTATCAAGCCGCAACTTGATAGGGAAGCTCCAACTTCCTCAATTTATCAAACTGAATATTTGTTGATTTTCCTCAGATATCAGCGTTGTTCTGTAGCTTCTCTTAATCTTCTCTGCCTTCTATATTCTGCATTCTCTCTATATATGCTCTCTCCCTTGCTCTCTTAAAAAAAACTCACTCTGTATATCAAGATGATATTATTTATAGATTTCCTCACATGACTGTCTGTATTCTGCTTGGAATTCGAAATGGAAAGTCATGTCTCTTTGCCTTCTGCCTTCTCACTCCTTTTATAGCTTACTCATAAATTATAATTGTAGGTGTCAATTTGAACATTACAGTGGGAGTTTGTTTTCTCTCGGAGACTTGCCAATGCATCACAAACAATAAAAACAATTAAACCATTTACATTCGAATTACAATGTGAATTCCAGCTCACTTATTTTGTCTCTTGGTTTGCTGCGCATTTGTCTTTTCTGTGACTGTATGCTTTTCTGTCCTCTGATGTGGTGTATTTGCTGCATACGTGAAAATAGTGCTTTTATATCAGTGCCTCTTAGAAAAATACGTGACTGCTGACTTGCAGCAAGTGTCTTGTTGATGTGGAACTTTCCGCAAGCGGAACGGACATATATCACAGTCATTGTATATTAAGAATCGCCCTCCCATTAAGCTGAGGCCCGTGGGTCTACAGACCACACGGCTTATCGCAATAGCGTTATATATATATATATATAACAGCGCCCTTTTATATATATATAAGTAATTTTAACACTCGCCATACATACAACCTTCCTTTTAAAACGACTTAAATCAATTCTCGGCATTATATAATAAAAACTCTTTAAACAAATAAGAACTCCTTTCGGGCTCACTCGCCGATCTTTCCGATGCGATGAATCACTCCTCAGCCTCTTCCGATTGCGATTATTCTCCGTTATGGCGAAACTTCAAACATATATCAGTCTTGGATTATAAACCCATTGGGTCCGACCTTTCAATTGCAATCGCAACTCTTTGTTTGCACGTTCCGATCCCCTTGCGATTGATCGCAATCGCAACTTTGAGTTGCAAGCCCCTCTGCTTTGTTTACCTTCGATGCGATTGGGAAGGGGTCCCACCATATAAAAATTCGTTTTGTGCGCTCCATATATATACCTTGGACCTTTGGTTATATGCTCTGGGCTTCATTGTATTCGCAAATTCTCTGTTTATTTAAGTTCCGAGATTTATCAATTGCGGTTTATAGACCCATCGGGTCCGGATTCTCATCGCAATCGCAATTTCCTGTGGGTTACATATTATGCTGCTCTTGTGATCTCCGATTGCGATTGGGTGAGGGGTCCCACCTTATAAGCCATTTCGTTTTGATAGAACCTTTGATTATATAGATATAAAGCGCTCCGCTTGTATATAACTGATATATATGTTTATATATATATATTTTGCCGCTGGAGTGAAGCGATTCCCGGAATTATGTTTGTATATGTTATATGTGCTCCGCTTGCATATAACTGATATATATGTTTATATATATATATATTTTGCCGCTGGAGTGAAGCGATTCCCGAAATAATGTTTGTATAATTTATATGTATAATGTCGGTTGGAGACTGCGATTCCTGGAATTTTATAACAGCTCTCTACCTCTGTCTCTGACTCTGTCTCTGCCTTTGCTGCGCCGGTTGGAGAGTGCGATTCCTGGAATTTTATAACGGCTCTGCTTCTGCCTCTGCCTCTGTTGCTCCTGTCGCTCTGCCTCTACCTCTATTGCTGAGATAACAGTTCTGCCTCTATTATATTCGTTTCCTCTGCCTTCATTTGCTTCTTTGCTGCCTCTTTGCTTGAGCGCTGCCTCCTTTGCTTGAGCGCTGCCTCCTTTGCCATCAATGACAATATTTCCAACACACTATTCAAAAATGCAACCCAAACTCATTACTGTTGTGCTGCGGGCTCCCTTCGGTCTCTTTCCCTCAAAAATTCTCAATTCACTGGTTTGGATGAAACATGATCTCTTTTTATTAGATTGCACAACTCATGTCAAAGTGCTTATGTAACTCGGCCTCAAATCCAGTTTCCGTTAGAGACTGTTGTTTCTTTCTCTCTGTTAATTCATGATGGACTGCATGTTCCCTCCCCTCGTTCTCCTCAACTCCACTTGATTTCAATTTTCTCTTTTGCACACCCAGGTGGCGTAACTTTGCAGTTCTCCCTATTCATACTTCATGATGGCGACCAAGCTAGTTGGCCACCTTTCTGCCCCTTAAACTCTAAGTCTACAAATTTAATTATTTATGGCTACTATGGATGCATAGCGAGGGGTGAGAAGCTATACCTGAGTTTACCTGTTTTTTCAAGGCATTTTCAGGAGTGGGATTGATGAGACAAGCCTTTTAGATGTTGTGTTCTTCACTATATTCTTGTTTTCTGAGTGAGCATATTTCTGAATGAGCAGCTTCCTGCGTGAGTTGCTAATATTTTCTTGTTGTTTCTTTATGCTTTAGATGTGGCGTGGGGTGCTCAAGATGCCATGGGTGGAATTCTCGTTCTCCTTGATTCTGTTATGTAGCTCATTAGGGGAATTTTGAGGTCTAAAATGGGCCTCGTAAGGAAATTATAAAATAATAGTGGAAAAAATCAAATAATATTTGATGACATCGTCAAATTTTAGAGGGAAAAATGAAAAAACTACTTTTTCAACTCATATTTTCAACCTATCTCCCAAATTTGTTACTCAAATTTCAAGCGGGAGTACTCGTTCGATGCAAAATTTAATTCCTCATCCAAGGAGTAACCATGTTGCATACTTTCGATGGGTTCTACTACACGAAAAATGAGAAATAAATTAAAAACGTGATTGTAATCAAGTTTTTTATGTATTTCTCATTTTTCGTGTAGCAGGGTCCATCGAAAGTATGCAACATGGGTACTCCTTGGATGATGAATTAAATTTTGCATCCAACAAGTACTCCCACTTGAAATTTGAGTAACAAATTTGGGAGATAGGTTGAAAATATGAGTCGAAAAAAGTAGTTTTTTCATTTTTCCCTCTAAAATTTGACGATGTCATCAAATTTGAGTAAAAACTTTGGGAGATAGGTTGAAAATACGAGTTGAAAAAGTAGTTTTATTATTTTATTAATTTTTAATATTTTTACCATTTTACTTTAAAAATGGTGAATCATCTTCCATGGTTGACATCATCATATTGAATCCTATTGGTTCTTATAAATTTTATTTTTGTTGTACATTTTTCTTAGGAGGCCCATTTTAGACCTCAAAATTCCCTTAATGTTTCCTTCTTGTTTTTCTGTGCAGTCCATGAACAACTTTGTTTTTGAAGGAACTTCTTGATGTTTTTAGCAATTTGTGGCTTTCTTTCTTTTGTTACATTGTGCTCAGGAATAGAGGAATATGGTGTATGGAGGTGATGGAAGGAGTTATGGAAATGAATGGAGTGAATGATGGGATGAGTGGTAAAATAGAAGGCGAGAGAAGAAGATGACTGCTTCCCTGTGTTTCTAGAAACCATTGATAACATGCAAAACAACATACACAGAGACATAGATGTTTGTTTGTTTTTTTATTTTTTTGAAAGCAAATGGGCCGCCTCCATCGAGGTTTTCAACCCACAAGATTGCCTAGAGTGCCTCAGATAGGTTTTCACCCAAGGACCTTTACTCTTTTTTTTCTTTTTTTTTTAGGAGGTGCTGGAAACTATGGAGTTTCCCATTACATACACCTCTCTTCTTATTGAATTTATGAACTCTGCCCTAGATAAGGGCTTCTTTTAAATCTTAATTTTGTTACCATTGACAAGCAAGGGGATTCCTTCATCATCTATGGTCCTGATTTGACCTGCCATTATCAAAACATTTTTCCATCGTGTAAGGTCCCTACCATATTGTCATCAATTTGTGCTTAAAGTCTTTCAACCTTGAATCATACAACAACGCCCAATCTCCTTCTTGGAAGGCCTTCCCCTTAATGTTCTTGTCATGCCATACCTTCCTTTACAGCTGAAATAACTCTATGTGAAGAAGTGCTTGCATTATGAACTCATCCAATCCATTTAGTTGCAAAAATCTCTCTTTTTTGGAATTTGATAGATCTATATCTAATTCAGCTGCCATACTTAAAGTATTGAATTCAAACTCAACTGAGAGTAGAGATTTCTTACCATAGACTAGTTCATAAGGAGTGAACCCTATTGTTGTCTTCCAAGTAGTGTTGTAGGTCCAAGTAGCTTATACCAATATGTCTGCCCAATATTTTCTGCTGCTGCTCATAACCTTGGTGAGGATGCTCTCTAAAGCTCTGCTAGTTACTTCTACTTGGCCATTCGCCTGTGGGTGATAGGCAACAAAAGTTCTATTTTTAATCTTGTGCTTCCTCAAAATATTTTCAATGAGGTGAGAAGTGAATTGTGCTCCCTGATAAGTGACTATTTCTCTAGGGTATCCAAACTTGTAAAGCACATTCTCCTTCAAAAATTATTCTACTTTCTCCTCGGTTGCTACCTTCACTTCTTTTGTTTCAGCCCACTTTGTTAGGTAATCAGTGCAGACTATGATATAATGTTGTCTGGATGGTGGATCGATAGGTCCAAAAAATTCCATGCCTCACTTTTCAAATGGCTCAAGAGTCACCTGAGGGTGCAAAGGCATCTCATCCCTTTATGTGGGTTTCCCCATCCTTTGGCACTGTTCACACCTACTGGTGTATCTTATGGAATCTTGGTGAATGGTAGGCCAATAGTATCCTACCTGCAAAAAATTTTAAGCAGTTCTCTTTGTAGGAAAGTGGCCTCTGCATGGGTTGTCATGACATGTAGAGAGGATATAAAAAACCTCTTCCTCCCTCACACATCTCCTTAGGATTTGATCAGGGCCTAGCTTGAAAAGGTTTCCCCCAATCCATGTGAAAGGGGTGCTTTTCCTGATGATTTTTCTCCTCTCCCTGAATGAAAGATTAGGAGTGAGTCTCCCATAAACCATGTAGTTGGATATATCAACAAACCATGGTGAGAGTGCTGATATAGAAAAGAGATGCTCATCTGGTATTTGGTCATCCATCATTCCTTCTTCACCTGGAGGGAGAGATAACCTGGACAAAAAATCTGCAACAACATTATCCTTTCCAGGTTTATCAACAATAATCAAATCAAATTGCTGCAAAAGTAACAACCATCTAATTATCCTAGCATTAACATCTAGTTTTTTCATTAAATACTTGATGGTTGCATGGTCAGTGTGAACAAAGGTCTGATATCCAGTTACATAATGCATGAATTTTTTCAAATCATGGAAAATGGCTAACATCTCCTTCTCAGTAACAGTATAATTCAGCTTAGCCTTGGAAAATTTCTTGCTGATGAAATAAATGGCATAAGGGATTTTGTCCTCTAATTGTCCTAATGTTTCCCTTACAGTTTTTTCAGATGCGTCAGTGTGGATGTGGAAAGGTAGAGTCCAATTTGGACCTCGGAGGATGGGGGCAGTAGTCAAATTTTCCTTAATGAGCTCGAAAGCCTCTTGACAAGGACCAGACCAAATAAACTCAGAATATTTCGCCAATAACCCAAATAATGGCGAAGCCATCTTGCTCAAATATTTTATGAAACTTCTATAGTAACCATCTAAGCCTAAGAAACTCCTGATATCTTTCTGCTTTTGAGGAGAAGGTACCCTTTTGATGATGGTGATTTTGTTTGGGTCTACCTGTATTCTTGCTTGGGATGTGCAGTGTCCTAATACAACCCCTTATTTCTTTAGGAATTCACATTTTTCTGGGCTTAAGGAGAGATGCATCTCAATGTGCCTTCTTATTACTTTACCCAAATTGGAGAGAGCTTCCTGGAAGTCATCCCCGTATGGTGTGAAATCATCCATGTAGATTTCTATAGTCATGGACTAACTTAGAAAAGATGTTCAAGACAGCTCTTTGGAAGGTAGTTGGGGCATTGCACAGCCCAAAGGGTAGGACTCTATAAGTGAAGGTACCCCAAGGGCAGGATAAAGTAGTCTTATCGTAGTCTTCAGGTCTGATTTGAATCTGATTATACCCACTGAACCCATCTAAGAAGGAAAACAACTTCTTCCCCGCAAGGCCATCCAAGACTTGGTTTATAAAGGGAAAATGGAAATGGTATTTCTTGGTGGATTTGTTAATTTCTCAATATTCAACACAAATTCACCACTTCTCATTCTTATTTGGGACTAGGACAACAGGGGATACCCACTCACTATCGGATATAAGATATATGAACCCCGCATCCAATAGTTTTTATAGCTCTTCTTTGACTATTTCCTTTAGAGTCAGGTTCATCCTTATTTGGGGTTGTCTCACAGGCTTGAATCCTTCTTTGATGTAAATTTGATGTCTGCATACTGAAGTATTCACCCCTTTCATGTCCTTGTAATCCGAAGAAAATGCTTCAATATTTTCTTTCAAAAGCTGGCATAACTGCTTCTCTTCCTAATTCGAGAGGTTTGGGTTTATTTTTAGAGATTTGGATGGGCCAAACTCAACGGCCTTGGTGGTTTCAGAGGTTGACTCAACTGGGTGCACTTCCATCCAAGGTTGGCTTTCACACTCTTTGACTAACTTTTCGAGAGGAATGTTAGTGGAGGATTGGTTTTGAATGGCATGGTCGATGAGTTAATCTTCATCAAGCTGCCCCCCTCTAAGAATAACATCTATGGTACACATAGGAGCAATGTTATATAACTCATCTTCTTCATCTTCCAACCGTATAGGGAAATCATGATCAATGGAAGGCTGGGCTGGAGGATATAACACTAGTTTTTTAGACAAAGGCCCATTTTTGATAGTCATGTTTCCAACCCGAAAACTAATATAAGCATCTTTAGTGGCTAACCATGGTCTCCCTAAGATGAGAGGATAACCATTAAACTTGGTTTTTGGTTGTAGGACTAGGAAATTTGTAGGATACTCCCAAGAGTCAATGGTAACCATCACATCCTTAACAATTCCTTCTAGAGTTACTGTGGATCGATCTGCAAGTTGTAGAACTGTTGTGGTTTTCCTCAAAGTCCCTTGGAGATTAAATTTCAACATAGTTTCCTTGGTCATGAAATTAATGGTAGCCCCTAGATCAATCAGAGTGTTGGGACTATGACACCATCAATATGCACATCAACAAATGGACTACCAGGGTCCAGGTACTTTGGAAATATCACCCTTCCCAACATTAGGTCAGACTATTATCTTACCACATTGATGGTGGGGGTATCTCTCTTCCTTCTCCCAAGTTTCTTGAATAAATTTTCTTTGATGAGCCTATTGTAAATAGGGACATCCTTAATGGCCTAGAGAAGTGGTATCTTTACATACAAATTTTCCAATTCTCCCAAGAGTTCAATCTCCTCTAAGGTGTGTTGACTAGGGTGGATCAAGCGCTTAGGAAAAGGAGGTTGTTGGATCTGAGTGTTACCTTCTTCCTTTTCCTCCTCAACCTCTACAGTTGGAGATGGAGGATGGTTGTCTTGGAGTACTCTTCCTGACCTAAGATTAACCTCCTCTATCTCCACAACATAAGCTGGATTTGATGTTTCTCCACTGGGAGCCTATTGTTCCTATCAGTTGTTTGGGTTCAGATTGGGTTGTGCAGGTATTTGAGGTAGCCTAGGTGGAACATCATGAGTAAGCTAAGGTTGAGGTTGGGGTGGGGGCATTAGAGCAGGTGGTTGATTGTGTTGAGGCCTCCACCCTTGGGATGGATTGTTCCATGGAGGTTGTTGTGAAACATACTGTTGAAATGGTTGATTCCCTAGTTGAGGATGATATGAAGGGTTGTAAGTCCAAGTAGGAGGTGTATATCAGGATGGAGGAGTGGGGGTGTATGAAGGGTGCATGGGTTTACTCTAAATTTTGTGATAGTAAGAGTAAGGTGCACCTTACATATCTTTTTGATATGGCCGAGGGCCTTGAGGCCTTCTCTGGTTGATGAAACTGAGTTGCTCTGATGTTGCTTCCCTGCATTGATATACAACCTTAAGTCCAGGTAAGGAGGAACACTTTATGTGGCGTGATTCTCCTCACAGACTAAGAAAACCTCTATGACATTCAGTGGACATTCATTTCTTGGGTGCTTCCGGGTAAATCTAGGACAAAATATGGCCAGGGCTCTCTCTGCTTCCTCTTGCTTCCTTTTGACCCGCATTGTGTCCATTTTCAAAGAAAGGGTGTACATCATGTCACTCTTGAAGTCCTCTAGCATGTTTCCAATATCATGTTTTATGGAGGTGGAAGAGGAAGGGGTATTGGATGTGTTTTGGCCAGCTCTGCCAGTCTTCCTAAATGCCCTATAATGGTTCCGGAAGACATTTTTCATAATTTCATAATGAATTTGGTAGATATATCCTCCTGATAGCATATTCAGGTTTCTATAATCTCTTATCTGATCCCTCGAATAAGTACAATTTTAAGTGATGAAGGATCAAGAGTACAGTTGGCACTCTTATAGTTTAATTGAAACCTCTCTTCATAGTCCTCTAAGGATTCATTAGGCCCTAGATTCATCCTAAATATCTCATCCTTAGTTTCCTTGGACCTACAATATTCTCTGTACTTGTCGTTAAAGGTCTCTTGCATTTATGCCCAAGTGGTGATGTTGTCCCCAGGCATACCCATGAACCAGTGCAAGGCTGCATCCTTAAGGGTGGATGGGAATAGCTTCAACTTATGATCATCATAAGTGTAGTCATAAGTTCTAAAAACAACAGAAAATTCAAACATGAAAGTGTTAGGATCATTAGAGGTAAGTCCATGGAAATGTGGAAGAGCTGAGGGGCTAATGTTTTTCATCTTAGTTTCCCCATCCACCTCTGTTATGGGAAATGCTCTATGGATCCCAACCATGGTTAAGATAGGTGAAGCAGGTCCCTCAACTAGACCAAGGTCTTCTTATTCTTCCCCAATAGGTTCCTCAGAGTATTCAGAAGGCTCTCCTATAGGAATTTCAGTCTCACTGCCACCAAAGAAGAGTGAAGGGTGGTTAGGAGGTGATGTGGGGTTTTAGGTAAGATTTGTATTTGATTATTCCTACTCCTATGAGGCATGAAAATTAGATATTTTTTCTCAATTAAAAGAAAGCTAAAACAAAATCAAAGCATCCACTAGTTACCTCCCTGGAAACGGCACCAAAAAGTGGTGAGCCCTAGTATTGCACCAAGAGTGCTGCAACTCCCAGGGGCTGCCCTACTTTACTTAATCAACCCGGGGTTCGTAAAAACTTGGAGGTGACAGTGATATATACACAACAGATGCATTCTAATCATGTCATCCTCTTCTGCTCTATGAAAGGGTGCTACTTCTAGGGGTTCTCAGTGAAGTCTTTCACACTTCAATGAAACTAAAATAAATTGCAGAAAGAAAACTAAACTAAATTTCTGAAAAGAAATGACAGGAAAGAAACTAATTTAAATTGCATAAAGGAAATGACGGAAAGAAAACTAATTTATATTATAGAAAGGAAATGACGGAAAGAAAACCAATTTAAATTCTAGAAAGGAAACTAATTTAATCCACACTTAACTTGGCCAATCGACTAAACACACCCTACTTATCTTATAATCTCTCTATGCAGCTATTCATGACCTAATTCTAATTTGAAGAGGTGTTACTTGCAGTTTGGGGAGAAAGGGCAACAGATTCTAATGGAAGGCTTAACACATGTGACAAGGCTTAGAGGTGGAACGAGGGGTTTAGACTTCATTAAACGTTGTGATATCACAAAAATTCTTTGGATAGGGAGGCTTTGGAAAGTGCGATGGAAAAATTGCAATGGGAGGTCGAAAGTGTGATATACAATATGCGATATCGCAATTCACAATATCACAAAGTTGGAGGAGTAGCGGAATTGATGTTCGAGAGAGGGAGCGAAATAAGAAATGCTATGGGATAGAATTTGCGAAATGTGATATGCGATGGGGATAAAAATTGTGAAATGCGATTCAAATGACGTGGCATTAGGACAAGTGGAAGAGTGCTTTAATGATATCGCAATCAGCGTTGAGAGTGGGGAAATGTTAATGGAGAGCAGATGGAGATTGTAAAATGTGATTGCAAAAAGGGATTGCGGTAAGTCTTAAAGGAAATAGGGAAAAGGTTGCAAAATGAGATTGCAAAAAAGGATTATGGTAAGTATTAAAGGAAAAAGGGAAAATATTATGAAATTTGATTACGAAAAGGAATTGAAAAATGTGATGGGATGGCGTGGCAGTAGGGCCGGTGGTATAGTACGACAGCAATATCATAATCAGCGATTGGAGCAGTAAGTGTTAACGAGAACCAAATGAAAAATGCGATTTGCGATTTGCAATGTGGCGATGTACAATAGCGGGAGTTTTGAGGAGAAAATGATGAGGTCCAAAGTTGATGGTTTTTGTGCATAAAAAGGGTGTGGAAACTGATAAGAAGAGAAAAAGGAGGGGAATGGAGGCACAACAGCAAGGTTCAGAAGCATAACACAGAGATGGAGAGGAACTGGAAAATGACGTAGAGCAGTTGAATGAACTTCTCTGGAACGTTTGATGCTTATTACTACAAACAACCCTGTTGATCCATGCACGAAAAATAGATGAATGCACAATAATACAATGAAATAAATACTCGTTGTGGTAATTCAATTTCTTCCCTAAACTCATAATCAGTGAACAGAAATCAATTTTTGGGTCTGTGGGAAGGTTCGCCCTCCTCAAGCTCTATTAACAGAGATGAGAAGGGAGGTCTTGATCCACATATTTTAGAGTTTTCTCCTCTATTCTATTACTTATAAGCAAATGAAACCTACAACAGCACACTAAAAGAAAAACTAAACAACAATAAAACTATCAAAAGCAGATCTACTGACAGTGAGCAAAGGACAAGTACAACAGAGAGGTCGAGGCACATGGATTGGGCCCTAACCCACACACCTATCTCTCTAAAACTTAAATCAGTAAAATGAAATCATTTTTCTCATTTCATGAAATAATAGTCTCATACATTTCAAAAAGTTTAATCAATGAGTAAAATAATCAAAAGCTCAATAGCTTGCAGCAAAGTTCCCAATAGAATTGTTTTTTTCCTAGCTCTAGCTCTGCTCTATTTATTATATAGGGCAGCTACCAATGAGTCCCTTGAAAATAGTGATTGAGTCCACTTGAATCCAAGTAAACATAGATTGAGTGCACTTTGGTCTTTAAGTTGCTTGGCTGCCTCTAGAATTCAAATTTTTGGAGAGAATCCTTGGGGATCCTTTGGCTGCCTTCGAGAGTTAAGGAAGGTGGACAATCCTCCTATAACTTCTCCTTGTTGTCTCCTTCAATTGTTTATGATAAAATCTTTAAAAACAATTCCAATTACTCATGATTTTTTGTACTCAACATCATATTAGGCACTCAAAGTATGTTAGCCTTAATCACCACCTATACTAGCATCATAAAACCAAATAAAAAAAAAAATGCAAAAAAAATAGATTTAAGAAGGCAAAAAGGTGACCATTAACCCCTCCAAATAAGTCTAATGATGGAGCTCATCAGTATCCTTTAAAGGGAACAATTTTTGACAAATATTATATGATAGGGAATATAGACATGCAAAAATGTAAAATAAAAATCACTTATAAGAAGATGCCAAGACAAATTCCAGCACTAATCCCAATCAACATAGTGACATGCCTTCCATCCACCAAAATAATCAACCAACCATAGAAAAATTAGAAATTGTGCAATCGATCTCCCACCATTCCATATAGATACAAGAACATGTAGAACTGTTATACATGACTGCAAAACCAATCCTTGAGTTCCCACTTTCCATCACAAAGAACATACATTCAGAACCTTGAATTTTATTATTATTATGTAGTTACAGGTATAGCCAAAGTATCATCTATAAACTACTCAAATCCACCCAAATGCACATGGAACACACCATAGTAATGTTACAAGCCACTCAAGGCATCCAAAAAATTGTGCTAGATAACAAGAGAAAACATCAGCACAATTAATAAAGTGTGTACAACTAGATGGCATTTTTAGCAATTCACTTGGTGGTGTAGTGCACCCAATAAACTTGTCTGGACCTCCTAAGATAGTTATGCATACCTTTCAAACCACAATCAATATAGGTGCATTACATGATCAAAGCTCCATTGAGCCTCTAGCTTTGGTAGTTCACAATCAAATGAAATTTGTGGTTGACCAAAAGCATTTCAAGCCAAAAAAGGTTTATGGTTCAGAGTATGTGAGCTTGAAACCAACAATGGTGATAACACATGTTGCAGCGTCAATCTCCACTCACAATTACCACTTAGGATGTCTCTTTCAAAGATCGTAGTTCTAGACAAAACATTGGTAACACTGTAGCGTTGATCAATATCAACTTGTACCCACCCTTTATAATGCATATTTTGAAGGGCATATGTTTTCGACAATGCATTATGAAACAAGGAATATAAACATCCAAAATGTGAAAAATAACCGATAACAAGAGAAGGTCGAGGCACATTTCAACACCAATTCCAACCAAAAAATGAGCCACACCTTTCAAAGTTACGAATGCATTAAACAAGTAGAGACAATTTAGCAACCACAATCAATCTCCCACAATTTCACACAAAGAAAATAGCACATGGATCTTTTCTAAAAATATATGCAACCACTCCTTGGATTCTCATTGTCCATTTAGAGCCCTGAAAGACCTTCAAGCACAGTTATAGATAATCCAAACACCATCCAACAACCACCTCCACTTCACTCCCATGCACATGGAACAAAACAATAACAATGTTTGAAGTCACCAAAGGAAACCAAGACATCATGCTACATAGTGAATGAAAAATTTGGTAAGCACACATCAACTCAATTAATTTTTGGCACAACTAGATCATATTTTTAGAAATTCACTTGGACCTAAGCTCTCAAGAAGTAGCTCATATGGACCTCCCATGACAACCACATAGACCTTTCAAGACATGATGATAATGTGGATCCATGATATGCATAAATTTCTTTTGAGACCCTAAATTTTATAGTTGCACAATCGAATTGGCACGGAAATTTTTCAAGACAAATTTTCATCTAAATATGTACCATCAAAATCCCATGAAAAGAAACAAAAATAGATAATTCAAAAGAAAAAAATATCGCGAGAGAATGGATTTTTTTTAACTACACATTAACTTCATTCTTTGACAATTCCTTCAAGAAGTTTAATCCTTTTACTTTCAAATATGGAGTTAATTTCTCTACCTCCGTTAACCTCAGTAGTTGAGAAAATGGAAATTCTCTTTACCAAACTTTTCCTGAGAAATGAAATCAACCTACCAACTTGCATAATCAAAATTGTACAAATTAAATCATAGATTGAACAATACTCACAATTATACTACTCAATCATAGCTCTCATCCACCAAAAGGGTGAAAAATAACATTCAGAAATAAGGGTGGAAAAAAAAAACAAATTCCTAACAATTCCTTCAAAATGGTTTATCTTTTGAGTTCCAAGTTAGGGAATATTTCCTTGCCTTCCTCAACTTCAATAGTGATGGAAAAAGGAAATTAACTCTCTCAAAATTTTCCTTAAAAATAACCAACCTCCCAACTTGTATAATCAGTAAAAATTCACAAAGTTTAGCATATATGGAACAATTTTACAATCTGCCAACTCTTAGTCATAGCTCTCATCAAACAAAAAGGTGAAAAATAAACTTCACAAATATGGGTGGCATTTAAAGTTAAAACAAATGTCCCCTTGAACATATTTAACATTTTAAATAAAAAATGATATGTAGAAAATGAATGAGGTTTAATCCATAGTATGCAAAGTTTAATTCGATCCTCTTTCTAGAAAAATCAAATTAAAGAACTAAAATGGATTTTGATTGCCAACAATTTGGAATAAATTTCAAAATTAAGTTGATTCTCACTCCAATATTACATATGGATTTGATCTATAAGTGCATTATTAGATATGGGGTTGAATTGAAAATGTTTTTTTTTTTTTTTTTTTTAAATTCTAAAATTAAATAACTACCAATAAATCATAATTTCATCCTCAAACCCTCACACAATCCCATCAAAATTCCCACCATATGTGAAGAAATAATAATAAAGGCACATACAAAGACTAGTCCTTGAACAGGAAATGGATGTATTTGATCTTTAGCTTTAAGAAACAGTTGGACAAGACTCAGATGAACAAATGGACACAAGTCAGAATTTTTGTTGTATCAAAGAGTTATGAACATAGATATACGTGTATCACTTTCACTTTGGGGATAAATATAAGAAGAAGCATGTTAATCGTGGAAAAAACCATCACAACAATTTATTTAAACAATTTTGTTACCCATTAAATGAGATTCTTCTGATTATTATCTGAATGATTAGTACTTGAAGTCAAAATGCACATGAAAACCAGAGTATACATGTAAATAATGGGAGTTGAACATTTGGTGAAATAGGAAAAAAATACTTTTATATCGAACACTTTTGTAAGGAAAAGTTGGAGAAACATGCAAAAGTATGATGTTTTAACTGGCATCCTGTGAAACGGTTAAAATCCAACAAACTGAAGCCATAACAGTAATGACAATACCAAAGTATTTCCTGTCAATTAAAATATTTCAAGAGGAGTAATTGACCTAATAATCCCTTACACCCAATGAATAATGATATAATTTCCACTGAACATTTTATTTCTTATTTTCTATTCTCTCTATAGCTCAAAAAATTGGACTATGTAAAGAACATTCATCAAGGTAATGAACCTTCCAGTTCCTTCCTATATGCACCGAATGCCTACATTACCAAAAAGTGACACCTGAATTATGATTTTATATTGGAAAAGAAAAAGGGAAACTACAATATATTTACCTAAAAGGTCAATACATTGGATACCTCAGTCCCAAACCCCTTTACGTATACATGAGAAAAAAGATCTGAAGGATCTAGTACCAGACTTTTCTGCTTGATGAGAAACATAATTGAAAATTTATTGAAACCAAAAATTTAGGCTAATTTACGGTTTTTACAATGAACAACTAACCTAAGAATTTAACAAATAATTCCAAAGAAAACATAATTTCAAGATATTCCAAACATTGTATTTACCTTTTCGAGTACAATTGCATCATCAACTTCTTCTTTTTTTTGCTTCCTTTTCAATATCCTATACAAAATTTAAGGGACTTACAACCTAACTTGAATTGCAAACCTTGCAAACTAGATAAATATGATGAGAAGCATTCAAGCCAAAGTACGAAAAAAATATATGCTAGGAAAAAAAATAATATCGACTTAATCCCTTTGGCACCTTCAATTCAATCGATGTTGCTACATTATGGGATAGCATAAGTTTACATACCCTTTCAATTGGATCATGTTCCTACAATGAAAACTGCAAAAATATACTCATATTTAACTCAGTTTGTTATTTTAAATCATACAAAAGGAAGATTTTTTGATGCATTTAGGTGAAATTTTCAAATAGTTTGCAGTACTTGTCTCACACATGTTATTTCATCTCGAGTTCTGTAAGTTCTCCCTTGTAACACCCCCTTCCCACGCCTACCCAAGTAACTGGCTAACTGGGGTAAACATGCGACGAGAGGCTACTATAATGAGATTCAACCTCCTATGTGACCTTAAGGAACTAGAACTAAAGGAAAACACAACCTACAGGACTTGTACAACACCCACAACACCCCCAAGAAGTAACCCAAACATTCAGGCCTCTTACCCCCAGGTCACACTGAAATTTTGACCCCCTTTGAGCCATGGCCATAGGCATAACACCGCATTCCATGGAATAGGGGGTTCTAGCCACAGGCATAACACTACATGCCATCAGTTAGGGCCCCAAATGCTTAGTTTTGTGCCCATGGATCTGGGATTTGGGCCACATTTTTAGGACTAGAGCCCAGATCACCACCTAGAACTTCATGAAAACTTAAAGGATGATAAACAAAAATAGGACAATGATACATAAGCAATAACAACAACAATAACTCATCTGAACCCCTCCTAGCTATGACAAAAAAAAATTCAAACATGTCACAAACATTGAAGCTACAGGTGTAAACAACAGATTTAATCATAAGGGTCTCATACTTATCTGAGAATCGCTAAGAAGTGTTTCTCCCTACATCATAAGCTGCAATACAATCTATTTGACCATAGATACATTGTGCATTCATTTACAAGTAAAAACATGGATAGATCTGTACATCATCACTAATAATACATGCTTATAACCAGCATAATAACAAAAACAATATAGTGGATAAAATAATAGAATCCACATAATAACCAATACATTTGCATATCAAATACCAAATAAATGATCTCTTCATTATTGAATGTAAAAACCAATCGGAGATGGGACTTCCATGTTCCACCCGCCCATAGATTGGTTGAGCCTGTTGGGGTCCTGTGATTTCGCTGATTGGCAAACCAAATGACAAGGAAACATTCAAACCAAGCTTTAGAGCTCTAGGATCTGGCCCTCCTAGTCTCAGAGAGGGATCTCTCAATGTGTGCAAAGATATGTATTGTTTGCTTTTAAGGGTTGATTTTAGGCTAGTTATGAAGTGCAAATTTTTTTGTTTGGGTTTGGTTGGTTGGACATGAATGATATAGGAAACATAGATAGAAAGGGGAAATATCAGAGCCATTGGGAAATGGAGTCAAGAAGAAGTTATAACAAGCTCAATCAATGGATATGGGATATCAAAGGGCAAATCTAACTTGGCCAGTGGATCTTGGGTTTGGTGGATGAAATGAAATGGACATTAAGGATTTAGAAAGAGAAGTAGAACTAAGGGCAGTTAAGAATCCTTAATTATATGTACTTCTCAACAAAGGGACTTGAAACATTATATGAACATAAAGAGGCATTCCATAGACAGGGCTAACCATAAATTCTAGAAATCACACTTCAACAAATAACAATTTCAAGACAAACTTTTCAAATGAAATCTAGGAGTCGAGGAACGCTCTATTTCATCGAAAGATTTCACTTTCAAGGAATTTGGAAAACATATAAGATTCAAAAATAACTTCATTCATAGAAGAGGGAACACCTAAACATCTAAGACTGCAATTATAAAGACCTTCAAAACAATTATCTCAGCAAGAACAGAGGGTATGATCAAAACAGACCTCTCTGGAAAACTGTAAATGATGGTACTTTAAAGGGAGACTTCAGAAACAGTTTTCAAGTGGCAGCAAGTAAGCAGGGAAAACCATAAATCATTCTTGATACCAACTGTTTGAACTATTTCTGAAATAAACAAGCTTAAGGGTTGAAAAGCAGTCAAACTACTCAATAAAACCTTCAACAAATGAAAACATAAAGATAGTGAAGAGCAAACAAGTCTAAGGTGCTTCTAGGAGACATTTCTTAGCCTAAACTTTTTACTCTACTGTAAGTATAGAATGATGGAACAAAATGGAAAACAGGAAAAAACATTAACAGATTAGAATACATCACCAACAGCCATGCTTAGGGATCCAATGATAGAGCCTTCTCATTAACAAAACATGTCAAAACATCATCAATATTTCAATACTTCAATTTCTTCTTAATCTTCAACCAGACTATGTACAACTTCAAAGAGTTCGAATGCCAGCAACCAACCCCTAACAAAGAGCTTCTCATAGAGTATTTATAGAAGAATGAGGAGGTGGAACTCTTTTTAGGGTTCAAAATGTTATTAATTATAGAGTAAATGAATTCCTAGCCTTGAAAACCACGCAGGGCATAAGGTAGGAATGAGTTGCACTCCTTCTCTGTTTTAATAACTCTGTCTTTACTTCCTGAGGATAAAGTAGGTGAAAAGAGTGGGTTTTAAGGCTTTCCTATGTCTTAAAATAACTGTTCTGACAGTCAAAAGATGTTCTGTCAGTGTGATAACTATCAAAGTGTCTTTGTAGGTGAAAAGCAAGCTACAGGTGGCTTCAGATATTTTAATGAATTAACTGCTCTGTCCTGATGTATTCGAGGCTGCTTTTAGCCTAATCTTTCTTTAATCTCGTCAATAAACTGTGTTAAAGCCTGATCTCACTTTTTGCCTTTATAGTCCTTCTTGTTGTCTTTAATCTTTATCTGATTTCTTTAAAACTTATTTTTTTTCCTTTAACTGTGTTTTGATCTTTTAAATTGCAGATTAAGCCTTTTAATCTTTGAACCTTTATGCTTAACCTTTGTCTTCATTTAATCCTTAATCATTGTCTTCTTTGTTTGCATAGGTGTCTTCTATTGTTGTGGTGGAGGGTTTCATTCAATAAATGCTCATGAGACATTAGTTGAGCACTAAACAAACCCTGAAGATCCTCTTTCTACATATTGGAGCCAAGGATCGTCATCCTGCGGCTCTCTGCAACAATTTTGCTGTGGGACGGCTTCAACATTAAATCACCATGAAAACCTGCAACTAAACAATAAAAAATTAAATAAAACTTGCATTCTTTGGGTTTAATTGATTTCAAAGGCTATATGGAGGGTTTGGGAGTAGCAGTGAGGAGGAGGGGTGCATGCAACGAGGAGGTCTATGGCGAGAACCGCGAAAACAGTGTTTAAAAATGGATTTGGCGCGAAAACACAGAAGGGTGATTTTGCGGAAAACTGGAGGCGATTTTTGCGTAGGGGGTAGGCGGTTAGTGGTATTGCAGCAATCGAACGTGATACCATTCAGCTTTAAATGCGTGTCCTGGACAAAATCGCCCATTTCGCGCGGAAATTGGTTGTTAAACCTTGGTGAGAGGTTTCACGCGAAATTTTTTTGGGACCGTCAGATCTGGGGGAGTCAAATCAACGGTGGAGGCTAAGTGCAACGGGAGGAGATGTGCAGTGGCGGGGGATATTGGAGTACAGGTGGCGCACAACGATTGGTCGGCGGGAGATAGGTGTAAGGTGGGGCCTGACGGATGCATTATCTGTTTTATCGGGTAGCGGAAAAGGTTTAGCGAGCGGGGTTGGAGACTTGGGATGAGTGGTGGTCGTTAGATCAATGGGATTGACGGTCAAGATCTGTCGCAGAGGGGGTGAATGGAAAGGGGCAGGGTTAGAGGTTGAAGTTGAGCGATGATCATTGGATGGCAAGGATCAATGGCTAAGATCTATTGCAGGGGGACCATGAAGGTACAGACCAATTTTTTGCCTTGTGCTTCCGTAGTGAATCTCAGTCGTTCATCCGAGTTTCTATGCAGTCAACCAAGTCAACTGTGGGAGCACATCTCGTGTTAACCCGTGGATTGAAAAAGTGCCTGCAGGTGAAATGGAAAGGTTGGCGATGACCATTGGATCAATAAGATCGGCGTTTGAGGTTTGTCGAGAAGATAATATAGTCAGGGGAAAATATTAGGGGAGGGGGAGCGATCACCATTGGATCAGAGGGGATCAACGGTTGAGATGGATTTTGAGAGAAAACAAAGCGCGAGACAAAAATAGGAGGTGAAGGGGACTTAAGTGAGAGTGCGGGGAGATGGTCCTATGGGGAAAGGGAGGACCGGGTGTTAAAATGGAAAGAACTAAGGGCTTAGCTCATGGTCACAACGCCTAGTTATGTGGGATAAACAGGGTTGGGTTTTTAAGGTCAAAGGCACTTAAGGCCTCATGTTTTTAAATAGGCGGATATAAGGCTAAAAGAGGGTTTTTTAAGCCTTTTTGGAGGCTTCCGATAGGTTATAAAAGGTATTTTTAAACCAAATAAGGGTTCTTATAATGGTTTAAGGGGGTCTTTCAGAGGAAATGAAGAGTTGATAAAGGGAAAATGGGCTATTTTCAGATGGAAATGGACTGATAAAAACAGGGATAAGAATGGTAAAATGGGGGAATGAAATGGAGGTGAAAATGGTGGAAATTATGGATTTGAAATCAGTTTTCTTTTTGAATCAGTAGGGCTTCTTTGAAGGATTTCTTGTGGAAACAGAAGTGAAGATGATTTGTAAGATAAAAGACACCAAGAAGGCTTCAAGAACTAGCAGTTTTCCATGAAGATTTCTTCTTTAAGGCTTAAGAACATATTTAGCCATCATTTGGTATAACATAAATTATAGATGGCTAACAATGGCTCCACTTAGAGAGGAAAGCTTGCTTTTCAGGCGTCTAGAACCTCAGTTTATTAATCTCTGGCTTTTAGCAGACCAGTGCCTCATCCATTGGGCAGAATTTCTTTCCTTTATTTTGTTGGCTATCTTTGGATTTGAGAAAATTTTAGCATTCTCTAGCATATGAAATTCTTCAAAGCAACATCACTACCTACCCAATCCTATTTGTCCTAGAATTTTTTCTTCTCTTGAGTGCACTTGGACTGACATATCTTTTACACATTATTTTTGAAAACATAAAGATAAAACTATCTAATGCTACCCTTATTTCTTCCAAGATTCCAGATTAAACAGTTGGACTCTTAATTCTCTACCTAATCTACTATCTGTCAAGATTAAGCTGTTTGACATATTTGCATTCTCTACATTCTAAAACAGAAATTTAAACACAGAAAAACCAGGATTAAACAGTCTGATTTGTTGTAGTGTCTATGGCATAAGAAACCAGCTGCACATAGACTTTTATTTGCAGAAAATTAAAATAAAACTGTGAAGGATTAAGATCTGAAAATAAAAAGGCATCCTTCCCTTCTTTTTTAGCTCTGATTTTGATCCTTTTGAGCTGTCCTCTTCTTCTTTTCCTAGTTCAAGTTTTTAGCATTTTAGAACCAGCCTTTCTTTCTTTATTTGGCTCAAGTTTTTATCATGTTAGAGCCATCTTTTCTTTCTTTTGATTCTTTGGTTCAGATTTTGAGCATGTTTGAACCATTTTTTCTTCTATTCTAATGATAAGCCAATATTGAACAGTTTGGAAAATATCCTTCACTAACCTATCAGCAGTAAATTGAAATTTATCTGGTCGTGATTAGGCTGTATGACCAAATAACAGTGTTCCTTTAAAGTAGTGGCATTTAAGCTTGCACACTTTCAAATTTTCTTTTCTTTTTTGGTATGGGACTGTACCTTTCTTATTTTATATTTGCCCTCTTTTCTCTTTTTCTGTTGTTTTTGTATTTTTTTTCTTTTTCTTTCAAATCAAAAAACAAAAAACTAACTTAATGCTCACAGGCTGAGCTTTATCGACATTCCTACCTAACCTAATCTATCCTGGAAAATTTACATATTTAGCTGATGAACTCCCTTTTCCAGTATAGCCAATCAAGTAAATGGTTCCATGTGTAGGTTTTAACCCTGAACAGAAATTATCTACACATGAATCTTATAACAGAAAATAAACAATAGCGAGAGCATAAAACATAAAACAGATAAACACAAATATTTTCCCCTAGATCCCAAATTGGGACGACCAGCTTGATTTTTCATTATATTCCTTTTAGTGTTACAACACATATATATACATGCCGAAGCATACATAAACCCCAATCCATTAACCCTGGATTAGAACATAACTGTAGTTCCCTTGACCGGATCTACAAAATACCAGGGGCCGAAAACTATCGTACCCCAAAACCATGTGCAAACTCATGCACAAAACATGGGTGGGTCCGCCTATGAGTGGGACCGCATACCAAAAAAAACAATTCTGGGGCGCTGCCCCGGACCTCGACAGGGGGGGCTGTCTCCCCCCCTGTGACCCCCCTGCTACACCCGGTGCAACGTACAGCGTGTGGGGCTAGTCGTGGAAATAATATAACACATACCCAACATTTTCCCACTTGTTGTTTTCTTTCCATAGGGGGCCACAAGAGAGCTTAGTCATTGGGCCAATTCTTCAACACCCATTGTTTCTCTACACCAAGAGAACTTCTGAGTGCTTACAGACTTCTTAAATGAATCTGTAACATTCTTCAAAGTGTCCACCTTTACCAGCAACACCCTTTTAGCTTCAACCATATCTCTAACAAAGTGATATTGAACATCAATGTGCTTTGTCTTTGAATGATAAGCAGGGTTCTTAGCCAAGAAAAGTTCACTTTGGCTATCACAGTCTATCGTTATAGCTTGCTGTACCAACCCCATACTTGAACACAATCTCTACAACCAAACTGCTTCATTGCTTGCATGAGTGGCTGCTATGTATTCTGCCTCTGTAGTTGAAAGAGCCACTACAGACTGTATTTTACTCATCCAACTGACTGCACCTCCAAATAGGCTAAACACATACCCACTTGTAGATCTTCTTTGGTCCAGATCTCCAGCCCAGTCTGCATCAACAAAACCACGAATGTCCAACATTCTTTCCAATCCCGGTCTTCCCTGGTAGCACAAGCCATAATCACTAGTGCCACGTAAATATCTGAAAACCCGCTTCACTGCTGTCCAATGCTCCTTCCCTGGGTTTGACATAAACCTGCTCAATACTCCCACTGCATGTGCAATGTCCGGTCTAGTACAGACCATTGCATACATCAGGCTACCCACTGCACTTGCATATGGAACATGGGACATATACTTCTCTTCTTCTTGTGTCTTGGGACACTGTTCAGCAGACAACTTTACACCTACAGGAATAGGAACATTCACCGGTTTACTATCCTGCATATTGAACCTCTGCAATATAGTCTCGACATACTTCCTCTGGTTTAACCAGAGCTTCCTCTTTTCCCGATATCTCTTAATTTCCATGCCCAAAATATAGTTTGCAGCACCCAGATCCTTCATGTCGAATTTGGAGAACAGTTGGGTCTTCAAATCTTGATAATTTCTTTGTCATTTCCAATCAACAACATATCATCCACATACAAGACCAGATATATAACACGATCACCAATTAATTTAAAATAAACACAAGCTTGTTACGTTAAAGAATTTGTCACCGTCCTTACCATTCCCCATCCCACACAATGGAGGACCCATTCTGTGGTATATAGGTATCAAATTTCGATACCACATCCTTGGCAGGACTGCTTTAACCCATACGTGAGACTTCTTCAACTCGCATGTCGTCTCTTTTCTTACTCCTTCACCATAAAGCCTTCAGGTTGCTTCATGTAGATCTCCTCTTCTAGATCCCCGTGAAGAAATTTTTTCTTCACATCCATCTGTTCTATCTCCAAATCAAATGCAGTAGCAACATATAAAAGTAATCTAATAGAAGTAACTTTGGCAACAAGAGAAAAAATATCACCAAAATCAATTCTCGAAACCTGGGAATAACCTTTTTCTACCAACTAAGCTTTGTATTTCTCCTCCTTGAATTCTACATTCATCTTCTTTTTAAACACCCATTTTCTCTCAATGGGCTTCCTTCCAGCCGGCAACTCCACCAGATCCCATGCCTCATTTTTGCGCAAGGATGCCATTTCATCAACCATGGCCTCCTTCCAGAGCTTTCCATCCTCTGAATCTACTGCCTCCTTGACAGTTTTGGGATCATCATCAGTTATAGTTAAGGAAAATTTTGAACAGAAAGCAGATGGAATATACCTTTCTAGTTTTCTTCTTTCCCGAGCTAATCTTCTCATAGCTGGAGTTTGTGGCTCTTCCCCTTCTGAGTCTTCTTCAGCTGTAGATTCTGATGCATCCTCCTTTAGCTCAAGCTTTATATTCTCAGGTTCCTTTGGTATGACTTCATGTTTAACAACATCTTTCACCTCTCTAAACACCACATCTCGGTTGTACACAACCTTCCTTGTTTCTGGGTTCCAAAGCTTGTAACCCTTTAAACCATCCTTATACCCAATAAAGATGCACCTTTCGGATTTATTATCCAACTTGCTCCTTTTATCCTTTGGAACATGTACATATGCATCACATCCAAATACCCTTAGATGTGAAAGAGAGGGTTTCTTACCAGTCCATACCTCATGTGGAGTCTTATCCTCCAACGCTGATGAAGGTGCTTTGTTAACTAAGTAACATGCAATATCCACTGCCTTTGCCCAGAATTCTTGTCCTAACCCGGTACCACTTGTTAGCCTCCTATATCAATAGGTTTCATCTTTCATGATTGTCTTGATGGAAGTATGGAATATGTTCAAACCTTCTTACTTGAGCAAAGGTGTTCCATATTCTTGAAAACCAAAAAAAATCAAAAAATTTAAAAAATGTAAAGAGGGTATACCCTAAAAGAAAGATCAAAGGGTAAAAATAATAAAAATGGTCAAAAAGAGAAAAAATGAACCCCAAGCAAAAAATAGACCAAGGAAAGTGTGCAAATCCAAATGCCACTAATTTTTACTCTGTTGTAATAAATCAATTGTGTGCAGCTTGTGAAACTTTTGCCACAATTCATGAATAAGTCAAACCGTTTAAACTTGGCTTAGTCATATTTCAATTTCATGTTATAGATTAGAGAATAAATATCTAGCCAAACAGTTTAATCTTGGCAGATAAGTAGCTAGGTAGAGTGAATAAAAGGTGCTCAACAGTTTAATCTGAGCCTTTGGATGTAATAAGGGTAGAAATAGATAGATTTATCATGTAAAAAAAGAAAAGATTGAAAAGGGTTTGCAAGTCTAAATGCACCCTAATAAAGAAGAGAAAATGGTAGTGTTAAGTAGATAGGGTAGGTAAATGGTGCTGCAAAGTGTTATCTGATGAATGGTGCTGCAAAGTGTTGGTTAATCATTTACTTTCATCACAAGCACTAAAGCAGGAAATACACTGGAAAATCACAGCAAGCAAAGTCAAATTCATTAACCTCCCTCATCATTTTTCCCCCTCAAGAGTTTTACTAATTTCCCCAAAAATACTAAGGTAATTTGAGATCAAAGGGGCTCAAGGCATTTCCTTGACTTCTGGAGGGACCGGACCCTCGGCCTAATGATCAAAAAGACCTAAGCACTTGAAATAATTCATCATTGTTATCTTCCATCTTTAACTTTTTCCTAAGTAAAATCCTATTTTACTTAGGAAACTGATGCAAAATTCCATATAAATTCCTCAAAATAATTTGTTATTCTAAGTTAAGTGTTGAAGATAAAATGTTGCAATTTACTTCATAAGTTATCACTTTCTTAGATGTACAAAGATGTTTTGATTTTCCTTGTCCTTTACCATATTAACATTTAATTCTACTATATTAAATCCCTAGTGAAATCCCTTTTCCTAAGTATATAACTCCCTTTTCTATAAATATCCCCAAAACCCTTTATTATAATGTTTTACCAAAGTATTATATCCCCGCACATTGAAAATAAAACCCCGTCTTATAAACCCTTTGGTGAAATATATCTTTATAACATAAATCCCGCCCCTATGATGATTAAATTGTATTAATTCATTCATCATATAATAAAAATATATACAAAAACTTTGGACATACGATAATTATGTTTAATACCAAAACATATCAATAAACTTTGCGAAAAGTCTTGTGCCACCGTGGTCCGTCCACGTGGCATTCCACCTAGCCAACTCCGCCGCAACCCATTTCATGATATACCTGGGATTAATTAGTCATTCGGACTAATTAACAACCTTCTCCGCCTATTAACTTTTCCCCGGGGTGATTAGATTACGCATTAAAACCCTTAAAACCCGACGGGCCCACCTATCAAACCTCCGCATGTTCCCCATCCCTTCAGCCGTTGGATCGCTCATTCGATGATCAACGGTTATTGTTAATCCCGCTGCCCATCCCTTGCCAGCATGATAACCAGCGGGGGATGGGCGGTTTTTGAAAAGTCAGACTTCCACGTGGCAACTGCTCTGTGGAATCGCTCCCCCCGCGATTAATACCGCCCCCAACCAAAAGCGGTGCGGGCACTTCCCGCTTACCACTTACCGCCTGACGCTGCACACATCATCCTGTACTACCATGACGTCACATCTCGAAAAAAAACAAAAAACCTTTTAACTTGTGAATAAGCCATTTTTTCGTGTTTTTTAGTTATTTTCATTATTCTGAGAAGAACGTTGCTCCCGCTGCGATTTTCGAAATTTCTGCTGCGATTGACCATTTTGCCCCAAAATTCTGCTGCGCCCGTGTTGAAGAACGTCCCTGCCATTGCTCATTACCTGTCAAAGAACCAGTTTCCGTCTAAAAACAGGTATTTATCATTTTACGCCCCGACTGCACGAAAAACTCAGTTTCCTTTGTTTTTTCTTAGAAAGTGGTTAAAAATCATTGCTGAGTCCCCCCTGAAGATTTTAAACCTGTGAAATTGCCCCCAAAACCTGCAAATTGATCCAATTTCCTCCTTTGTCAGATATCCCATCCGGTCTGTAAGAAAAACGAAAACCTCCATTTTGAATCCACAAGAACCAAAATGGAGGTCCCGACGACTCTAAATATCACTCCATTGAATGCTCCTCATCGGGAATTGGACTATCTACCTCTGATAGATGAAGATTTCCAAATAAAAGACCTAGGTTTCGATGAAAGTCCCCGATTGAGCTTCTGTCGCTGCAGAGACGAATTGTCAAAAGGGCAAGACCTTATAGGGTTATGGGAATCCAATCTCCCAAGGTATCTTATTCCTTCAGTCCACATTTTCCCTGAAATCATTCATTACTGTCATGCAAACTATGATCCTGCACAGAGAGCTGTCTTAACTCCTGATCAAAGTGTTCTATTTCCTATCACACCTCAAGCTATCAATGCTATGTTGCACTTTGAGCCAGAGCAAGAATTAGCACCATTATCCATGGAGGGATTGATTGAGAAAACCAGACAGTTAACCCCAGAGAAATTAAAATCCATGTGTCAGTATTTCATGCTACCTGAGCATCAGCCAAAAGGGGCTCCCCCCTATGGCTTTTACTATTTCAATACATTAGGAAGGCTAGTTGTAAACATAATATCCTTTTTCTTAGGATTCAATACCAGTGAGTATGTAGACGAGATAACTTTGGCTTTGCTATCCATCTTTACCCCTGGGCAGCCTCCTGAGATTAAGTATGATTATGCTTCCTTCATTGCCAACAAAATCCATGATCAATTCTTAAAGCTAGATACTGAAAAAGTTTTCAAGTACTCCTCAGTTATCTATCATCTCATGATCTGTTATCAGTCAGACAGGTTCCCCTTCCCTGTTCAGAAACTTGATGCTAAGGGTAATCCCAGGTCTGTCATTTTTTGGTCCCCCATCATTCATTTTTCTTTTGATTCTCCCTACTCCTATTCAGAATTCATTGATCAGTTTGTACATCCTGCCACAACTCTGTTAACAGGAATTTCTCCCCCCAGACTCAGTACTGAAATTAGAAAGACCTTGCAATTGTCAAAGAGTTATAAAGTTGGGGATTGGTACTTGTACCAAAACCATACAGTCATCAGGATTTATGGATGTGAATTACGTCCATTCAAGTTACCCATATATGTACCAATGAGAATTTTTGCCCTGGAATACTTTAGGCAGATGAACAATTCAGATGTGATCCATTTCTGCAATGTAAAGAAGAAAGCTCAGTTAAGGATCAAAAGCCAATTAGGTCCTTTCATCTGCAATTCTAGGGAAGCTGAGAGAGAAGCAGAACTTCTATTAGAGAGAAAGTTCCAGACATCTTTCCGTTGGATCCCTTATGATCCCTTTGGTTTCATTTGTGAAAAGAGATTAAAAAACAAATCATCTCCCTATGTACATCACAGGATTCCTGATTTAGAACAGTATGCAAATCAAGATGAATGGGTTAAAGGAACACTTGTTGAAGAGGAAAGTGGAGCTGACAAATTGAATAAACTTATGAAAGATGTTGAGAAGAATTTTGATCTAGAAACATATGATCAAATGCAGGTACCCTACATTGGCACATCTTCAGCAACCACCCTACAGCAAGCATTACAGGAAGATAGTCCATCAGTAGCAGCAGAACCCAAGGGTAAAGGGAAAGAACCTATAGTTCAGGTCATTGAAACCTTGGTCATGGCAGAAAAACCACAGAGTTCCAAAGTACCAGAACCATCTCAGGCTTCTCCCACACCAGCAAAGCAAATCCAAGTTCCAGAGATGCAAACTCCACTGAATGTGGAAATAGGGAAAAAGAGGCTAGCTCCAGATACCACACCTTCAAAAGGAGCCCCACAAGTTTATCAAGCTAAAAAACACAAGTCTGATCCACCTCCAGATGTAGAAATTGTTGGTGAAAAATAAGGTCTCGCGGGCAAGACCCAGGTTCACAGGGTTGTGGCCAACAAGGGTCCGGTGTAGTCTAGTAACACGCCGGCATTTTCACCCTGCTCTGGAAGAACAGAGCGTCTCACCCGAGGCGTGCCGCGACCACATGGGAAAGGGGAAGAAATCACAGACGAGGAATAAACTCGCAACCACAGAAAGAAAGAGAATCCATTACGTATACCAGAATATTCATGAAAGATCACTAATCAAGTATACGGACAGTCGCAACTTAAAAATTTTAAAGCAGTGTAAACACATCATAACCCATAACCCAAAACATAGAGACAGCAATCCTTCTTTATATTATTCTTCAGCCAAGTACATGATTACATAGCTTCCTTCTCTGATAACTCATAAATCAGATACAGATGGATCTAAGAACAGAGAATACAAAACCATAGAGAGTAGAGACCAATGGAGAGAACAAGTCTGATTTCTCCGCGGCTGCTTCCGCATTCAATCATCCCTCGACAGCAACCGATCAACCAATCTCTCCTTCCTCAGCCGGGTGATTGCCTTTTATTCACCCGCTCGTCGCGACTGGCGGCTTCTCTGCGTCTTTGCTCTGGCTTTTCCCGACTTCTCTTCTGATGTCTGTATGTTCTACTTCCTGTTTTCTACTGTATCTCTTTCATCTGTACTTATCTCTGTTCCATCTCCAGTTATCAAGTGCTTCTGCACCGCCTTGGTAGCTCCGCAACTCCTGGTCGCGCGGTGCGGTCGCGTTAGCTATGTGTATTCCCTCC